>CM036598.1:3600000-4200000 GCA_020745705.1 Hemiprocne comata | reverse complement strand
CTAGGATGGACCAGTGGCATCAGTCAAACTCGGACCCAAATCTGAGCTTAAGTTAATGATAAATCAAATTATGATTGTCAAACAGATATACCAGCTCCCACAAAGTGTGTGGATATTACAACATGACTTCACTAAGTTACTCCTGTCAAGTGTAAAAGTAATGGAAAACCTGAAATACATATTAACTGTTTGAAAAATATCTTAAAAATACTTAGTAAAAACACTGGATTAGACTCAATAGAGCTCAGTAACCCACTTGGCTCTCCTCCTGAAATGGCTGGAGGAAATTCTTCTAACAGCTTTAGGTCCTGTTCCCTGATGAATCATTTGCTCAGGTAAATAGAAACTATGTCTTATTATGTCACTATTATATGTGGGGTTTAAGGTATTTTCTGATATCTGTTCCCTTGCAGCAATGTCCACATATTGTCCAGCTGAGCAGAGGTGACAATTTGGCAGGAAGGCAAGGGAAACACATCTCACCTGAAGGCACCAAACAGATTGCAGGCATTCCTTCATATTGTGGGAGCTCTCACTGCTACCTTGGCAATGAAGCCCTGAATGCTGGGAGGTGTAGTTGGTTTGGACATGAGGAAATGTAAGAACCTAGATACCTGATCTAAGTGACTGATGTTGGGAAATTCCTCCTGGGTACCAGCTTCTGCAGATGGGAGTCTGAAGGCCTTGTTGGTGGCTGTGTTGGAGAGGGGAGTTGGCAGCACTCTTGAGTGATTTGAATAACAACATGCCCATATATTAAATAGGAAGAATTTCCCTGGGATCTCTCTGTTTTTTAGAAGACAAGGGAAGGAACTAATACTTGATAAATGCAAACAGGAGGAATCTCCTTGTTTTGCTCTAAACCAGCCAGCTCCTTGCTCCTTTTTAATGCCAAGAATTTTATTATTACTAGAGGACATACCACAACAGTTACAAATTTTCAATTGGATTAGACTTAAGGAGACTGGTCTATAGTAACACATTTGTATGATTGGTTTCTAATGCTGTAGTTAATTATAAAAGTAACTTGCCTGCAGCTGACACATATACATCTATATTTAAATGTCTTTTTTGGTTTATTAAATAGTGGATTAGCAAAGACAAAATTGCTGTTATTGAATGTTTATTATTAAACCATTAAAAACCAGTGTGCAAATCTGTTCTTGCATCTTTACTCTAAATACACTACAGTCAAAAACATTACAGCTGGTATGTACAAAACATTATTCAGGAATGACTTATATGCAGTAAGCTTATATCCTATTCATATCTGAATCAACGTTCACCTCTAGGCAAGGGAATTAGAGACCTGTGTTGATGTCCCAGTTGCAAATGCCTTCTTGTCTAATCACAAAATAAACAGGGATAGTCCAGACATATAAGAACCTGCCATTAACATCCCATGGCTTGATGCTAATCCTGTCTTGAAAGAACTCCATAAAAAATACTCTACAGTGTTTCTTTGCTGTATAAAACACTGCCAACTTTCAGATCTTTCCAAAGTTATCATACTGCTGGGGAAGCTGCAGGGAGCATTGAAGGAAAGCTATGTCAATTAATCCTCATTTCCCCTGTCCCCCACACACTGATACAAGGTGCAAAGTCTTGAACTTTAAGATCATTGATTACTTCTCTTCCTTACACACTTTAATAAAAGAGAGGGATGGGCATATTTCCATCCTTTCTATGCTGCATAACCAGCATTTCTTTCCAGCAGGACACACACATTTAAGAATATGTCTCTAGTTCCTACCCTCAAGGAGAGACCTCCCCACCAAACACCATCGATGTGGCAAGAGGAGCTCCCTGATCTGTCCTTTTTACATTGGGGTGATGCTTCAGCTCTGCAAAATAAAAATAACACTTGGGATGCTAAAAAACTAGTCTCTTCTCCTACATTGTTCCTCCTCAAGTGTAGCAACGATTTCTTTCATTGTATCTCAATGGAAGTTTTGAAATTTTGCACTGATAAATCCGGGGAAGGGATATTTGCACAGACACTTTCCAAGACACACAGTACAGCTGCAGAAAAAGTTCTCACCCACTAACTGGAAAACGTGTGACATGTTCTCTGGCCATATCAGATTTTTAGTAGGCTTTGATTTGAAAGGCAGCATCTGTAAGTAAACACTTCCATTTGTTAAGAAAACAGATGCATTCGTTTCCCAACAAAAATAAGGAAAACATTGTCAAGTTCAACAGCAGGAAAAAAAAACCTGAGAGAATTTTGCCAGAGTGGAACTTTAACATTTTAGACTGCATCAAAAGGTATGAATTGCCTTGATGTGCCCTTGATTTTTCTCCAGTACTCAAATAAATAATTGACAATTTTCCCAGCAGAGTATGTGATACTCAGGAAAAATACATGTGAATTCCAGATTAAAACCACAAATATTTCTTTATCTGTCAGACCTGTTTCAGGAAGATAAGTATATTCTTTCTTTGGCAGAACCTTTATGATGTCCCCAAAGATGATTCATATCTTGGTCTCTGATGCATGAAGGTTGGAGCTTCAAAGTCCTACTGAAGTCAATGGGACTCAACTCTGGTCTGAATGGTATCAAGGCAAGTGGTCATGAGAGAAACTGACACACATTTTTCTGACTTAAAATAATTCACGTGTTATGTGCTATGATCTATTGTAAGAGCAGTAAAAGTCTTGGTTTCCACCAGAACATTTAGCAAAGGCATTTTCAAGGGTTTTTTGATTGTTCTGACAGTCTCAGCCTCAGGCTTTCAAATACAAGAGTTTACATTGCATAACTGAATGGCTAAGTATTGCAAGAAGCCCAAAACAGCAATAAAAGATGAAGCTGTGATGTGGACAGAGAGGAAATAGGAAATGGTGTACCAGTAGTGGAAACACAGAAAAGTACCTGATCTCAGGAAGAGAATCCTGCAAGGTGCTGAAGACAGTGGGAATATCACTAAGATTTGTGGCCATCCTGTGAAGCCAGAGAGTGCTTGGCTGCTCTCAGAATGAAATCAAACGACTGGCAGGTGCTCAAAGAGTGGTGAAGGTGGGAATTGGATTTCATTTCTTGTGTTTTACTTGCAGCTCTTCAGTGCTAAAATCACAATCTTCTGGGTTTTTAAGGCAAATCACAAAGGTAACAGAAAAGAAAAGAAAACAAACTAACTAGACCTGGGTAAGAAAATCCTTGAGCACTGGAAGCGAGTCCCAGTTAGCGCTGTTTATGTATCTAGTGTAAAAAGAGAGTTACTGCAAAAGACTTTGCCTCTCCCCAGCCTAGAGGAAGCTTGTGCTTTACACACAGCAGCCACAGCCCGTGACTGGTGGGGCTGCTCATGTATGTTCATTCCCAAAGATCCAAAATCTTTCTGTTACTCAGGCAAGTTTTCCAGCCATGTGAACACATGTATGGAACATTTTCCAATATATTTAAAAAACGGTTGACATGCCTTTAAATAAGCTGTCATAGTATCCTGTACACATTAGCAGGGAGGCTATCCAGTTTTCTAAGTGTCATTTGAAATAAATATTTGTATTTAAATTCTATTGTGTTACCATATATCTTTAAGCAGATTGGCAAATTTAAAAATGTTTACATACATTTGAGACACCACCAAATATATTTGGGATGGTGGGTGGGGAAGGCACATCTGAAATCCATTTACTCAAGTAAGAATGCTTACATTTTTGTTCTTGCTGAGGAAAAAACGACGGCTTCAACAGACATGGGCATCTCCTCCATCCTCAGGCATTGCTAATGTGTATCACCTGCCCAGCTCCTGGGATGTGCATAAGTTATTTGTTTTGTACTTTCTGAAAAATGTAATTCTTCAGTGGCCTTTTTTTAACTTTTTTTTTTTGTAAGTACAGATCAAGTAGCACAAAGCAGGCTATGGAGGAAATACTTCCAACACATTTCTCATGTGAGAAAGATCCTCTCAGTGTCTTTTCAAGAAGCTGAAGTAAACTTTCAAAATGTGGAAGGAAAAAAACCCAAACAACTAAACGCACAGGTTGTAGAGCAAATTTAGTACTATTCTGTGATACCTTTTATGTCCAGAGGAAAAGAAATCAAGAAGAATGTGATCAAAAGAGGAATAAAGGGCACTATCACAGACAAGACATAGGGATAGATTTGATCCCATCTTTATAATTTTCCTATGATGCTTCACAACTCAAAGCTAACTGTGTAAGTGTTGGTTTACGTATCACACCCCCAACACCTCCCCCACCATGTTTACAAACTGGAGTAAGCAAGCACAGCTATACAGATAAGATAAGCTGTACCCTTCATAACTCCTGCTGATACACACTAATTCTCAATTGTTCATATTAATATGCTTTTTTTTTCCCAAATTTTTTAAACACTCGATTCTGCAGTCATCACTCACTCCTCAATCTCCTCCTTTCTGATAGGAACTACTACTCAGAGTTCATGACTCTACTCAAAAGACAGCAGGACAACAGGTCACAGGCTCTGACTGTCAAATTTACCTGACACAGTATACTCTAGGAATAAAGCCTGATCTTATTTAAACCTCTCATCCAAGGACTATATTTCTTTCAAATATGTCTTCAGCTATAAAAATTAAGAACAATATGAACACCTGCATAATATTTTGCATTCAAATACGAAACAGAGACCATGGATCGTTGCTCATTCATCACTCTATCTTTTCCAGAACCTTGGAAATAGAGAGTCAATAAAACAAAAGACACTGCAATTCTCATTGAGCACCGACCTGTCAAATGCCCCCACATCTGCTACACCTGCACCATGTGTAAGGCAGAAAGGGACGAGTTTCTGCTTCCTTCTCCCACATCTGAAGACTGGGTAGGATGATATGGATGGTCCAAACAGCATCAGATGGTACATCTTAATAATTGCTTTTCAGCTAATTCTAAAAATGGCAGGTTAATGACTATTTTTAGTAATGGCAACAGTATCTTTTTAATGGCACTATTTCAGTCTCCTAATTAAGTGGACAGATTAGTGATAAACAGCCATTCCTTTAGAGAGCTAATTAAGAACTTACATCATCTGGGGTGTGCATATACCTCCAGCTAGAAGTTCTCCCAAGAAGTGGAGCTGCAGGTGGGCCAGCCCACCCAGGGAGCACCTAGTCCACAGCTGGTACATTTGCCTTACAGATACTCAGCAGAAAGGGCAGCTCTTCATGTCCCTCTCCACTCTGACCCAGTCCTTCTGAATTTCTATTTCTGACTACACAGCTGGGAAAGAAGTCTTAGACTGACAGGGAGATATTTCTCTTCCACAAAACTCAAGAATATCTCCTGTGATTGACTTCTTGGGTTAGTGAAAAATACTCTTTCAGCACTTGATTAAATGTGATTGAATACTTCAGCATTTTCAAATAACTGATTTTGCTTTTACTTGTGCTGCACAATGAAGGTCCATTAACATGTCATTAGGATACAAACTAAAGACTGTATAGTGAACACACAAGTTGTCCCTAAGTGACCTTGATTTTCAGTCACATTTTGCTTGCAGGCCAGTGTCCATTAATTTGGGATGCTCCATTGATCGTTACATATTTCCCTGAATTATTTATTTACTGCATTTGACTGCTGTCTATTCTCTCTCAGACTTTGAGGAAAGACTACCATGTGAGAAGGGCTGTATGGTTCAATACACACGGCTGGATGATAGGAGACCACAGTTATAAATTCAGTGTAGCAGCTAATTTGCTATGTCACTACACTTCTCTGAGCCTTGGTCTCACCTTCCCACTTTTGCCTGATTTAGCTGTGGAAATTAAAAATTCTTTAAGGCCATGGCTGTCCTTCAGCAGCTGGTTGTTTCTACTTCTGTGTCAAAATAAGAAAACTACTGATATTTGCTGTAGTTAGGGAAACTGTTCAGCATTATAGGTAATCTTTAAGAATGCTCTTTTCATAGAATGGGTGACAGTAGCAGCAGATTCTAACTTTCCTGATACCTGCCTCTATCAATCCTGTTGTAGCCATCTCACTCTTTAAAGTGCAATATCCCATAAAACATTTAGCTCTAACAAGGCAGCCAGCTCCTACTCCTGTTCAAATCCAGCTACCTTTGTACCAAAGTATACCTACAGTTTCACATTTAGTTGCAAGAAAAAGGCTTTTTACCTCCTCTTGCACTAGTTAGATTTTTTAAATTATTTATCTTAGCTTTTCAGTTTCCAGGCTGATTTGGCACTATTCCACCCTCTCTTGCCCAGTTACTCCTTTAGTACCTTCAGCTAGGGAGGTTAAATCAGGCTAAAGGATGTCATTTTACACTGAAGTGAAATGTTACTATTTGCATGGGAAAACAAAGTTAAAGATGAGTTATTAAAATCCTTAAAGACTTCCTGAAGGGAAGGTATTTAAATACAAATACTGCCTTTCTCCAGCCCACCAGCAGCTCTTCCCATGTGAATGACCTGTTTTTCACTGCACATTTCATCTCTAAGTCTTCAGTTTCCTACTGGTTTTGGACCATTCCACAAGCTTTCCCAAGGGCAAGACGATCTGCACATCAAAGTTTAGCTGCATAGCTTTATACATTCTGATGTAATTTGATAGATATACATGAAGCAAAATACTGGCTGGATCATGCTTATTAAAATGACTTGTGTAACTTACAGTCACAGCTTCTCTCCCAAAGCTTGGGAGTGCAGTAAAGGCCCTGGATGTGTCCTGGCAGCTCATCCCACCTTGTCAACAGGCTGGCATACAACGGCCATTTAAATCTCTGAGGCAAATGAGAAGGGAAGGACTGGCAGGTCTAGGGAAACAGTAGCAATGCTCAGCTTTTGTGCAATTCAGGAGGATATGGGTGCCTCTTGGATACAGTCTGCTTGTGAGCAAACATACATCCCTTGCACATGTACTCATCACATGTACAGTGCCCCACAGGAAGTAAAGCAACCCTCTCAGGCCAAAAAAGCAGGCATGGCTGCTGGAATTGCTCAGCAGAAAGGAATTCTGAGGTCTCTGCAGCAACAACCAACCAACTGGGGAGAGGAGATAGGGCTCCAAGAGAGTATTTCCAAACCCAGTGATGTGATCCTTCAGCGGTCTGAACTGCCCCGACTAAGCAAAGGAGACAGATTGTTTCCTTCTCAATACTTCTCACATAAGGGCTTGGCAGAAGAAATCACTCTCATTATTCAACACACCCAAATCCAAAGGATGATATGTACTGGTCACCTCCAGCTGCACTAGTGGGGTAGTGCTGGGACACACACCTCGAAGGACGGCCGCTTGCTGAGCATCCTTCCAGCTCCCACAACGGAGCAGCAGGGACCCGACCCACTGACTTGAACATTGACATTTTCAAGCCTGAGCTTCTGCTTTAGTGAAATAATAGTGCAGTTGGGATAATAATGGCAAGAAATACATCAGGCTCTTAGGTATCTTATTAATGAGAAACATTAAGCTGAGTAAGTGATACACTTCAGCTTTTTATTGAACCAACACCCACAAATAAATATACTTGTTCCCATGAATGGGGATTCATTCTGCAGTTGAATGAGTCTATAATTTAATCCATTGTTACACCCTAACCAGAGCCAATATTTAACATCTTTTCTAATCGAGCTATAATTTAATAATTTTAATTTCTTTTAAATTAGTTGAAATCCTTTCATTTTTTCTTTTATGGAGGAAAGTTCTCCTTTTTGCCTATGATTGAGTTTGATCTGCCTTTGTTAGAGCCCTCTTAAGATACACAGTACACATTTTTGTTCTTCTTATCTAAGTTTCCAGGACTTGATCAATAGTGGAGCATATTTTTCTGTCCAAGAACTAACCAAATTTATTCAACAGATTATACATTAATTTTACCATTAGAACATAATATGAGCAGATAATCCAAAAAAATGCTTCAGATTTTTTGAAAGTGAATTTAATTATAACTAGTAGTGCATTTGAGAATTATAATTATGAAAAGTCATGTTCTATAAATCTGAAATGACAGATTATATTTCAAAGCCTTATTGCAGAGGAATTAGAGTACCGATTTATTAGTTGTAAATGTCTGATTATTGCAGCTTTGCTAAAAAACATGATCACAGCATATTCTAGCTGGATTTAACATGTTTAATCCTTCCGACAAGAATCATATTTTGAACAGAAAACAGCACTGCGTTAATTTGTTTATGAGACAGATTTGGACAACTAATCTTTGTCTTATGATCCCTGAACAGTAATAACTTAAAAACATTTTATATACTTGTATTTCTGCAGCTGCAGACTACAGCTGATTAGGAAATTTACATTCATCTATAAGCACCATGATTATCACCCAGCAGTAGGAATGGTGCTTCAAGGAATGGTGCTTCACATTTTTGCAATTTCTCTGCTCCTGAGGGACACCTTGGACACACAAAGCCTGAATCACCTCTGCTAAAGATTTATCCAGTCATGTGGAGAAAGCTATGGAGGGCAACCATGATGCTGGGTGTCTCTCTTCTGTCCCACGTACAACCACTACAACTTCCCAGCAAATCAAAAAGTGACAAGCAAAGTGAACAGGCTGGCATTGATTGAAAATAAAGCCCTGTGTTTAATTAACCAAACATAATGGAGTATGGTGTAAGATGGGTGTCCCTCCAATCCACTAGTGTTACAGTTTCTAATGAGGTTCCCTCAAGGGAAAGATGTGCTATGTTTTATAATGAAAATTGACATTTCTGCATCTGCAAGTAGTAAAGCTCTAAACGAGGACATTTACTGATCTAGAATGACTTGCAACTGAGCTATTTTTTATATATTTAAAAAAATCTTCCTACTGAACTTAATTTTTATATGCACTGTTGTAAAAACCTGTTTCTTTTCAACATATAGCTAAGCAGGGGAAACCCCCTGTTCCTCTAGATGCTGGTTATATGGATTTTTATTAGGAATTGGAATTTATCTAAAGAGAAATTTATTTAGATTTCTTTAAACAAAGAACCCCTCTGGCAGTTATTTCCTGGCCAGTGATGCCCCATATTAGTTTGGGTACAACCTCACTTTTTCTGGGAATCTCTACCCCTTGGATGATCCAGTCAAAGTCCCTCTCAGACTGGCTGCACTGGGCAAAGGTTCATGTTCTCCAAGACAGAAATTGATAACTGAATGGCATAGACCTCCCAGGGCCTCCCACACACACATACCCCTGAGGACTGGGGAGGTGAGAAGCAGATGATGGGACCATGTTAACATGGATTTAGATCTTTTTTTTCCCTTCTCAGGCACTTCCCAACACGCACTCAACAACAAAGGCAACCTAAGTGCTGCATGAGCCTACAAATACTTTTAAATTCTGCTCCTTTCTGCAAAGGGGAAACAGGTTTCTGCTACAGTGATACCAGGCTCCTCAAAAATTTAAATACGCCTCGTTGGGATATAGGTATAAGCAGAGTAATAAAAAGGAAACAGATTTTATTCATTAAGAACTGAAAGATCCCATTACAGCCTTGCCATTCAGCTGTCTATCAGCCTGCAGTACATGGCACACATTCATTTGCTGTTACATAGTTTCTAAAAATAGACAAATAAATTAAAAAAATAAATCTGAAGACAGCCTGAACTTCAAAAATTTCCCCTGACTTTATGTCAAGTATAACCTGGCTGCACTTGGCAATCGTTATTTCGTTCATTTATCACAGGTGCTACAAACTGAACTGCCAGTGGAGTAAGCTTATAGCTGACTACAAGCAATCCAGCATGAGTTTTAATTCAATATTACAGTATTTCATCAGTCAGCTGTTTCCAGTGAGAAATCAGAAGGAACAGACCACTTGCTGAAGACCAAAACATGTGAATATTCCTAGAAGTCTTTTTTACAGCATCTTTCCCAGCTTGTATTGCTAATCTTCAGTGGGGGACCTGTTTGTTACAGTACTACAGAGTTACTTGAAATGAGTTGCTATGTTCAGACCTTGCTGTTAAGTGCAAGCCTTCCTGATAACAAACATTTTTCCTACCAACTTTATAGATCATTGTAGCTAATGTAAATAAAGAAAATCTCCTTGTTTATAAAAAAAAAAAAAGGACAAGGCTTGGCAACTTGAATTCTCTAACATGCATACACACTGTGCATCCAGGGCTCTTCATTTGTGCTGTGATCAGTGCTGCTCCATCCCTGAGAGAGTTAACAAAATATTTTCAACAGACCTGTTTGTCACCCACGGTGACTGAATGTGAAGAGAAGTGGTTTGAAGAAACTTTTGCTGTGGCAGTTTCTCTGCACCCAGCAGGACTGCTCAAGGAGCTCACGAGGGAAAGTAGCAGGCTTAGAGCCACATCACCTGCTGCTCAATGAGCTAGATTTCTTTGGAAAAAAATGTATTAACTGTACCCTTCACTGACAGACATACAATAAAAATCAAAGAAACATGTTTGTCCTTCACTAATTTCCTTGTTATTTTTCTATCTATACATCCAGCCAGAGAGTGAAAAAAGAAAAAACCTGTATCCTTCTCTGAGAGACCAGTGTAAATCATTCTGTGCACTTGGACAAGAACCTTCTCAGGTTAAAAATCTGAGAACCAGAATTTTTTTTTTCCCTTCTCTTATGACAAAGGTCTTTCGACATCCTTTAGCAAAGACAAAGGATATACACACACACCTCAGCCAGCATAACACAGCAAAACCTACCTGAGAAACCGGGCAAGTGTGTTGTCCCATGCAGAGCTCCATGAGGCTATGGTTACATACCTAATGTAAAGCTGGCTCAGGTGTGTCTGTGTGAGCTGCAGTGCTGCATGACTGTGCAGTCATATCCAAAGAAACACACTGAATTCTTTGGGAGTTGCCAGTCCAATTCCTGCTAAGTCAAGACGTTTGCTAGCAAACACAAAGTTTAGAAAGTCTTACAGACCTACTTTTCTGGCAGGTTTAAGGCAAGTGCTCACCTGTCTTCATTCAGAATCTGACCTTTTCTCATGCCGAGAAGTTTTTAAATACTTGGTACATTGTGAAGCTAGTAAAAATGTAGTAAAGTTGATTTTAACAAGGACTGTATACGATCCATATATTATATTCAGCATCTCTTGGAGCAAAAACAAGGATGGAAAAGCTGTTTCAGTTTTTCTCAGTCCATGCAATTGGGTTACCCTGCTTCTCTTCAGAGAGTCCAAATGCATGCATTATAGGCCAAATTGCTCCCTGGGGTTGTTTTATTTGCTTCAAGGGACAAACTTGGCCAGGAATATCTTAGGACAGACTCCAAGTACTCTAATTCTGCTTTCATTATGTTTCATTTGCTTATTTCTGTTTTCAGTATTCATTTCATCCTTCTCCAGCTTCTTTTTCCAACTCAGCAGTTCTGACACTGAGCTGCTCAGCATTTTGCTGTGGTACAAATATCCATGCCCTGATATCTTTACACAAGTCAACAACTGAAGGAAGCAGTGGTGCTACAGCTTCATCCTCTCCCCAGGGGAATTCAAACCACTAAAGCTGGTTTTGTGTGGGGAGAGATAGAGGCTAAGGGGGAAGGGATCTTAGGGGTGCCTTTTCCAGCCTTCTCATTTCGCCAAATAAGCACCAATCTGGTATAAATTCTGGATGCTTTGTTGCCTTTTTTTATTCTACCCTTACCAGACACACACACACACCTCCCTGCCAGCAGACTGCAGAAATATTTTTTAGCAGCATTGTTACAACTATACGATCCTCAGCTTGCGAGCAAACTCAGTTGGAATGTATCTGCCATATTATGGTTTACTCCAGATAAGATACTGGTCCTGTGGGACAGTTTTTCAACTTGTGCAAGTCATAATGGTTCAACTGAAATTAGTGGCACTATCACATTGCAAGTTTGCTGGTGAGCATTTCCTGAAAAGCAGTGTGCACCTTTCAAACAGGCCTTAGATTTTGGAGGTTTCTTTAAATGGATCCAAAGAACAGACTACAATTCAAATACACTTGAAGATAGATCTGATCCTTACCCAGGTAGAACACAGAAGAGGAAGTAAATGAGGAAGACACATCGTGATCCGGGAGCCAGCATGAACTTACACAATTGTAAGACTTAATTTTCAAGTGTTTAGGGGAAATCATCTGTGTCCCCTGTGCTTATCACACCTACCAAAGGCATCTGGGGGTCACTGAAGACACAGTCTTTTCTACAAATTGCTTAATAATAAAGATGCTACATTGCTGGCAATCTAGCATGTGTGCCAGGGGATGCCTCTCTTCCCTCCCTCAACACTTGTGAACAAAACCAATCTTGTCAGTATGGCTAAATCCAAAGAAGGAGTGCCCCTAGACAAGTTGACCATCATAGTTCAAGAGTGGGTTTGATTACTTGATACATAATGAATTATCCAAAAGCAACCTTTGAAGACATACAACCCCTAACACTTTAAAATTAAGACTAAATTCAATTTAGAAAAATTGTAGAACAGTTTCCCTGAAATTAATCTTAAATGAAGTTTCTTGCTTGGCCTCTCGCTCGCTGCAGATAATCAATCTCGACGCAGCTGTGTGAGAAACAGAGGCTACTGAAAGGCAAGTGAAATTAAAGAGGGAAGCTAGGCCAGCAACATGAAAAGAGATATCTAATTATCAGGATTTTATTAGAAACAATTAACTAATATTCAATCAGTTGCCGTCCCCGAAGCAAAGCGACAGTTAGAAAAACAGAAAACGAACCTTGACAAGGTGTTCATTTTCTAATAAATGGGAGGTGAGGGGAATAATTTATTGGTGTTTTACCCCTGGTCAGAGCCTTGGGGTAACTCACCCAGAGTGAGGCAATGGGACTGGCTGGTTGCCAACATTAACTGTACTTATTACATTCATCCCATGCAGAACACATCCATCTCCTGCTCTGCCTTGACATCCCATTTATTCTGAGATTCATTTGTCATGTCCCCAATCACCAAAATGAATAGAAACTTTCCAGCATGATGGATTGTGGTTCTAATTAGGACTAAAGAAAAGATCCACACTCAAGTAGAGTCTTTTTCTTTTTCTTCTTTTCCTAATAAAATAGTATTCCTAGCCAACTTTGTGACTAATGTCCTTTTGTGGTGATGGTCCACTGTAGGTCACCCAGTCAAAAAGAAACAGTATTCCTTCCAGAATGGATTTTTCCTTCCCTAACAACGACACAAATTATTACAGAAAGAAGTCCAGACTGAAGACCCTGTACACACAGTTTGTTGATCACACAGAATCACAGAATTACCAAGGCTGGAAAAGACCTTTAAGATCATCAAGTCCAGCCGCAGATGGCTAGAATACCAAACTTTGGACAACATTTGTGCCTTGTTTGTCCCAGAATGTCCTTTAACAATATTCAGATAAATAGAAATACCCAGAATGAGGAAAAAGCTACAGTTTGCCTGGCAACTGTTAGAACCGTTGATGAAGGAATCTGATTTTGGTAAACTAAGTTAAAATTGATGTCAGCATTTTAAAGCAGTGGCTCTAAACAAAGTGCCATTATTTCAAAGTCTAAACTAAGCCTAACATATCTTTTGTTCTCCTGCCTCTCATTATTAGCACATGTATCAGAAGTCCACATACGTAAACTAGAGATTTTTTAAAGTGCTCTCTGAGGCCTTTCTCATGTTTCTCACGTATCAGCACTTTCAATAGTTGTGTCTTCAATACAATAAAAATGCAGTTCCTTTTCATAGCAATCTTAGCATATTTTCTGTTCATTTGTGCATCTCTGCTTTACAAGAATAAAAACCATGGCAGTACAAAGGAACCAAGAGAGTGTAGTGAGGGCAGCACTAACTATTTTCTTGAAAAACATTTGAAGTTAGGGATAACATCTTAGCTAGAGGTAAGTAAATAAAAAATGGTAATGCCACAAGCAGAGGACTTTAACCAATAAAGAGACTTGCATGCACTGAAAAATCACCCCCTGTAATTTCCATTTAAAAGTCAGAACAAAGTAGACTATGGTTACAAAAGCTTTCTGGAACTTGCAGATACATGAACAATAATCCAAATCATGAAAATGGCCTGATGACTATTTTAAAAATACCAAGAAAGGTGTAGTCTCACTTACTACAAGACAGCCTGTAAGTATTAAGTACCAACATTCAGCTACAAAATTTCCCATATTTCAGGAGATAAGCATTCTGTTCAGTTTAATACCCATACTACCTTTAGATAGCAGAACATAACACTTCCATTAGAAACAATAGCAACATTTCACAAAGAGTCTGTTTTAATATGTGCCATTTAAGCACAACTAATTTTGGATAGGGAAAAGAATTACTTCCTAACTCTCCCAATATCAAACATGTTGGATTATCCTGAAATGTAACTTAGTGCTATCTGTAACGTTTAAATCAATTAGACGCCAAAAGGAATTTCAGCACATGAATTCAAAGAAGGCTTGATGGCAGAGAGCAAACTTCATTTGGCAGAACTCATCATGGAAGCATTGTGCCCTGTAATAGGTCCAATTTCTCATGGCCTTGTCCAGAAGTGCTATGCCCGTGCAAATCTACCAGCCAAATAAACACAGAGCAGGCAGCTACCCCTGTACCATCACTGCAGGGAGAGCCATGCAAATGCTGTTTCTAAAAATGGTCCTTCATTTGGTTTCGGAGACCAAAACTCTTGTTCCCTGCCACTTACTGGGACCAATACACAGAACTCCAGTTTTTCTCCTGAATATTGTCCTTTATCTTTAAGCAAGAATGACTGACTTGAGGGTTGAGCATACTGTGATTTTTTCAACCATAAAAGCCCTGTATGTGGGAATATATAGAGATGTTTTCCTTTCCTCGTGCTAGAGGATACACACCAAATGTGTACACATGCAAGAACAGCTACAGAGTTTGCTGTGGAAAATCTGGTGGGAAAGGAAACAAGTAATTACACTACTGTTTATTTTTATTTTCTAGCAAAGCTACCTATGAACTTGGTTGGGCATTTAAAAATGCCTGCTCTAAATGCACAATCCCTTCTCTAAATGCATATGCTAGTATAGATGCCCAGGAAATGAGCTTTGCTAAAAGCCCACTCATTTATGGGATGCTTTCAAGGAGATTTGGATTTTTTTTCCATGCCTGCTTGAGCCTATGCTGGTACTGAACTGAATACCACTAAGTACCTTCCCAAACCAGGATTTTATACTTTCTTCCACTTCTCAATCTACGTAACTTCAGGAATATGTGATGGATTTATGACAATAATCCAGGATGTAGCTAGCTGCTTGTGTCGCTCCATACAACACTGAGATGTTTCCAGAGACAACAAAGGCATTTAAACGCTTCTCAAACATAGAACATAGAACCATTTAGATTGGAAAAGACTCTTAAGATCATCAAGTGCAACTGTTAACCTAAAACTGCTAAGTCCACTACTAAACCATGTCCCTAAGTCCCATGTTACATTGAAGAATTTTATCCAGATAGAATGGGAAAATATCTTCATGGGCCATTGATCTGATTTGTCCTATGTGGCAGTTTCTCCAATATCAGTGTACCCAAAGAGACGTGCAATGCTCTCAATTGTCACACTGAGATAAAAAAAAAAAAGAAAGTAAGCCCATATGCAGCATGCCTGCTCCTTAAAAAGTTTAGGTGGTTCTGGAAATAATATGAAAGTGTTGCTAAAGGCACGGGGGCTCCTGCAGTGGCTCTAGCAAGTTTCCAAGTTTCAGTTTATTGTGAGAATAACACTCCTGCATAATTTAAATGAGCACTATAAATTGTCATTTAAATTGCATGAGAATCTGAGATAGAGTTGGCAGAAGATCCAGAAAGAGCCCTTGAATATCAGCTCAACACAGCAGGCAAGAGACAAAACCAGGCACTTTCTTTTCTTTTTGACTAAAAAAAATATTTCCAAGAGAAATTCAAAGCCTCTCTAATTCTTGACCTTTCATTCCAATGAAGAACAAGCAATCTGCAATCTTCTGCTATAATTGATCTGTGTTTAAAATGAACAAATTGTAGATTAATATAATATACTCGGGCCAGAAAAGCAAGATCTTGAAGAGCACTCCTTGAAGCAGATCCCTCGCTTCCACAAAGATGGATAATTTAATCTTTGTCATTGGCCTGTCTCTGTCAAAGAGAACAATGGATAGTCTATTCGCAATTGATGACTATATAGAAATTAATATTAGTAAAAGGTGTCCATTTAGTGTCTCACCTTCTGTGCTAAAGGTGACATCCATGATGGATGCATACCAAGACAATGGATTTATCTTTAAAATGGAGTAATTACACAGTGGATGCATGGGTGACATAATGACATTGTGGTTTTATATTAATAAAAGAAAGAAATATTCTTTCTGAAGAAGGGGAAAAAAATATGACTAACATGGTCATTTATGAGATTTTGGCAGCTACTTTGTAATGGCAATAAGCACTTTTGAATTGTTCAGTTATAAATGAGAGTCCTACACAGTCTGAGTAATTCCTGATTAGCTTTCATGTGAGAAACCCCACTTCACAAAATTTAAGGTACTCACGGACTCCTAAATCTGCCACATATGTATGGGGGCCTTTAAAACAGGAGGCCCCAAGTTACAGAAATAAGAACTAAAGCAGGTAAGATTTGAAGCAAGAATAAAGGGATGTAACTTGACTTCCAGCTCTGCCCCTGGCCCCCCTCAGGGGAAAAATTCTTTCTGTTTAGCAAGCGAACCTCTCAGTGCTCCCTTTGCTGCCCTCTGAAATACAGCCTGGCCTTGGAGAGGCATTTGCAAAATGATCAGTCACTGCAGAAGCTCCAAGGAAAGTGATTTGGCACAGGGATTCTACCAGAACAGGCCTCAGGTCGCCAACTCAATGCCCCATCAGTATCAAACAGCATCTGTTCACAGTGTCATTTATTACTGCGTCATGTTAATGCTTGGCAGAGTGACACCCAGTTGGTGAGGTTTGGTTTGGGATTCTTTCTTTTGTCCCTCTCATCAAAACACACCATTTTGCCCATTACTAAAACATTTTTTATGTCCTGTATCTGGTCTTTCAGTGTTGTCCATATTGCTTTTTTCTGAAAATACGAAGCAGAATTCAAACTACAGTATCTCACATACAAAATCTGAAATTACCTTGTTTTGAAGGTTTCTTTAAAACAGAAAATTTGGCACTAAAACAGGTCAGTCTTTCTGCTGGTCCCATGAAATGTAAAATTTGTCCTAAATAAGACTTGTTAACTTCCTCATCTTTATCCTCAAGAATAACCAGTAAACTGAAACTAAAACCCTTGCTATTTGTACAGTCCCCAGTAATCTCTGGAACTTCCAGAAGTTTAAAACGCAATCTTTGGCAGACGCTTTCACCATTAGAACAATTTCTATTCAGGGTTTGATGGGGAGGTTTTATTTTATTTACATATATAAAAACATTCTCAGTTTCAGAATTTTAAAACCTTAATTAACTAAAAGCAAACAAAAATTAGTGTTCTTCTTAGGATTGATCACAATTTTGTTCAGATTTAATATTTATTTAAAAGCTAGTAAATTAAGCAAGGACCCAAAACTCACCCTCTCTAACTTTGCTGGGGTTTCAGTGAGAATTAACAGCAAACTTTAGATGCCAAAATAATGCAGTTCTGAAGGATAAGAAAAAACCAAAGGTTTCTTTTTAATATTGTATAATAATCGGCTTAGTTCTCATTTATACACTAAATTGTAAAAGTTCAAGAATGGACAGTAGTACACAAAGAAAAAGTGATTTAAGTCCTCATTGTAAGGTACAGTAGAAAGAAAATATCATGTCTCATCTCACGAAAACCCTGCATTTTGTGCACCCCAGTCAAACTCAGGTGACACTCCTTATAAACCCTGGTCAGTTATGAAGGTTTACCTGTGCACTCAGTCTCTGCAATAAACTGTTGAAATTGTTATCTCTGAAGAGCTCCCATTCCCAGCTCCTAAATTCTATTAAAAAGGCAGCTAAAACATTAAATACTTTCTAACTTCTACGTTTCTATTAATGCACAGCTACAACTGCCACAGGAGTTTTATGAGTTAGGCAGTGAGATGGGAGTGGACCATGAAAAACTACATTATGATGTAGTCCACGGTTTGAAGGCATTTGAAGTCTAAATTTAAGAAAAGAACAAATACGGGCTTTGAGTTTAGAGCAAAGATTCAATACCATTTCTCTTCTTAATTTGAATTAATTTGCTGATCCATGCTTCATATACTTTCCTTTCAAGGCTGACTGTTAATTTTGTAAAGGACACATCTTCACTGCTCAAAGAGGAAATGTTTCCAGCACCAGTTAGACATTCAGCCACCTCTTCCCAGGTCATCAGGCTGGAAGCTAATGATTAAACCCATCAGCTTAGTTTTCTGACTTGAGTAGGCAGAGGGATTTTCTTACAGATTTTTCTTGAAATGCAGTTCAGGAAGAAGAGTATGTAACAAGACCAACAGAAGTGATTTAAAGTTTCTCTAAAAGCATTTTCACTTTCTTGTGAACAAACATAAGGAAACATTTGAAATATTATCTAGAGCTGGTTTTCCTATTTTCAATCTGTTAATTATCCAATTAATTCCAGACATTTAGATGCCAAGAAGTGGTTCAGGTCTTTCAAGGAGACACTCAGCAATAGTCATTTTATCACAAACATTTGCCCCACAGAGACTTTCTCACTTTGAAAAACACCAGAGTGCTCCCAGGCTGACTCTTATCCTGCTATTTCATATATCCGTACAAAGTGCAATCTGTGACACAGCACCAAGGGTCATTTAGAGGTCTTGTGCCATGTTGAACTAATTATAAAAAAATTGGCAAGAAACTAACACATGACAGCTTTATGTATTTCAGAGATACCTTCTGCAGAACACTGAGAAAGAGTCCAACCAAACAAAAAAATAATGACTTACGTCAGGTTTTCTTTATAGCCTTTTTTTATTTTTCAAGTTTTCATAATGATTACTTTTTCACTGCTATGAACACCACAAATTTCTGGGTAGCTTCTCATCTAAGCAGCATAATCTCATCATTAGTAGATTGCTATTCCCACTCCAACAACAATGACCATTTTTCTAATTCTCCAGGCACACTGGAATAATGGGACACAATGCCCACTGACCTCATCTTAGCAGAGATAAAGGGAGAAATAAAAATCACTGTTCTTTTTCATTTCCAAGAATATTACCTATCTTCCAACCCCATTCTTTGAGAAATCAAGTCCTCGCTGCATCTAATAGCTCTGTGCTGATAGTTTTGGTTACTTCCTCTGAAACAAAATCTTTTCACACTTCTTGGCCATGCATGGCAAATTCTTTTTGTGAAAATACCATGTTTTGCCTACTTACTTTCTTTTGGTATCATCTAGAACTCTGTTTCTTTAAAGTAAGCATGGCACCTAAAGCTCTGGTTTAACCAGGCACCCTGGCTGTGTCAGGTGTAAGATGCAGCCAGCTGTACACAGGCCTGGCCCTGGTGTCAGGTTTTAATGTCACCATCCTTCTGGACAGATGACCTTGGGGTTAGGAGCTTCTCCAGGCTGTGGTGTTTCAGTGTCTGGCCCGGAGCACATGGCCATTTGCAGGAGCATTTCCCAGGCCAGCAGCAGGCTCCAGAGGGCTGGCTGCTGCTCACCATTCAGTATGGCCCTGGAGAGGACTCAAGTATTCAGGGAATTGTCCCAGCCCTGTGCTTTTCTAGGCAATTACAAACAGATTCATTTAATGGTCTCCAACCTTCTGACTTGCAAACATCAATATATTTTTCAACAGAGGTGCAGATACCATAAAAATTATGCTTTGAATTTGTTATTTCAGTTATATTTTGTGAGCATCCTAGTGGTGACCCATACCAGACTGAAAACCACCAATTAGATGTTTTATATATGTATGTATATGTGTGTGTGTGTTTGTGTATATAATCTTGTGAGCAAATATTTTCAGAGACTAGAAACTTCAAATGCAAACAAAACACCAAGCTCCTTTTAAAAAGCAGAAATAGGGGTAATCAGTGCAGCCCAAACATTAGCACTTGAGATTTTGATTTTTGAAGAATAGAAATATCTCTGTTTCTCAGTGAAAATTAATATCTCATATCAGCTTCAGTTAAAAAAAAAAAAAAGGAAAAAAAGGAATTAATTCAAAAGGTAAAGTACGAGTTAGTTGCAAACACAGAACTCTTCAAATACACTTCAGCTTTTCAACACGGATATTCACAAAACTCTAAATGCCCCACCAACTTTGCAATTGTACAGGCTGAAACCAGACAGTGAACACTGTATGATGGAAGAAAAAATAAGGTATTTTATATGGGACAGATGTTAAATTGTAGCTTTTTTGGCAGTCTTTTCTCCTGTGATCATGTTTGCTTTTATACCGAGCGCCAGGCAAGCCAGTCTTTCTGAATACTGCTCAAAGCCCCTCCTCAGCCCACTGCTACATCTGCCATCCAGAACAGTCAGCACCTCAGCAACTCTCCATCCCAGTCATAAAAATTCACATATTTCACATTTTCAGTCCCACCAGAACTTACAAGTTACACGCAGATGGTTAGAGGAACCCAACAAATGAGACACCCAGTCCAATAAACCAGAAAGCAAACAAACCCCTAGAGAGGAATGCTTTTTTCACCACTTTCATGGCAATTTCCCTCTCCTTGCAACTTTATATTTTAAGGCATGTGATTATATATACACAATGTGAAGCCACATATCGATAAGAGAAGTACTAGTAGTTGTAAGACAATACTGGGTGAGCTGATAGAGATGAAGAAAATGGACAGTCATTTGGATGCCCATTTATCTCCTGATGTTTTATGCCTTTTGAATCGCAGCATTAGTGATACACAGGTAAAAAACACACAGAACTCAGGGTGAAATGTTTATAGTAAGAGCTCAGTGCTGATCAGAGCAGTGATTACATGTAACTGCTCTTCCCAGTCCTCTTCAATATTTAGACCCAGATCAGTGTTTGGATACAGAGTATGAAAAGGATTTACTCACCACTGAAACACAGATGTGATCTCCAGAAAGATCAATGACATTGTATACATATTAATTTCTCAGACAATAGTGCTAGCAGGGGCAATCCAAAGGGAATGATTGTACATGCATTATGACTGAATTCAAACCAAACATTTCATGGCTGAGCAGAAGCCAAAGGGTGAGAGATCATCTATTCCAAGATTGCCTTCCTACTCCAAAAAGGCTGAAAGGCCACACTTTTTTTTTTTTTTGCTATTTGTTCAAACTGTATCTCAATTGCTGCATTTTTCCTAATAATAAAGCAGTACCCATGCAGCCTTTAGACCTTATAGGTCATGACAGTGTTACTTATGAAAGATACTGTAATCATTCAAACGGACATTATAAGCCTTGTTTATGTCCACTTTGTTACCAGCTAGAAAGGTTTTTGGTTTACTCGATGGAGATTGTTCAATATAGTGTTTGCATTGCTCAAAAAGGCCACATCAATTGGTACTTTTATGAAATAAGTGAAAATTCTCCTAACGTGGAAGAGAAAACAACCAATTGTTTCAGTTAAGAAACTCACCATCCAATTTTACTTTTTCTAGTTGAGTGTCTTAGCATGAGATACAGACAGGGCAGTCAGGGAAGAAAAAAAGCCATGATTGTGTGTGGAAATGCAAGAGGTACAATTCGACTGGAGGAGACATTTGGATTTGTAGCATTTGTAGAAAGTACAGTTTTACTTTACTGCTTCCTTTCAACCAGACTGCATGTACAGAAACCAAATTTCAGGCAAGACAGGGATCCAGATAGTCAGGGCTCCATGGTAGCTCAGATAAAAATGAAAGCTATCTGCAAATATTCGTTCTAAAGTTGCAATGGGGAAATGAGATTTCTTTTCCCAATGATCTCATAAAAACCAAAAGGGTTTCTCCTTTGAGGACCAGGTGCCCATCCTATGGTTTTACTTGTTAATAAAAATATTGAAGGCTTCATGTAGTGATCAGTTGTAAGCAAACTGGTGCAGTTAACATTTCAAATATATGTTTGAGACATGACCCAAATGTTATCACAGTCAAATCACCTGAATGTTATCACAGTCAACTCTCTTATGTTTCCATTTTCATTTAACTTTGATACAGAATAAAAGACATGAGCATATAAATACAAAAGTGTGCTGTTAAATCCATAAAATATTATGCTTGCTTTTGGCTGGGTAACAGCATGTGCAGAGCTATAAAAATTGAATTAAGAAAAATTTGAAATGCTCTTTGTTTTTCTGTTGTTTTAATTTCCGTTTTTCATGTTTTTTCCAGAGGCTGGTTTTAGCCTATTACACACAATACCTGTCTTTTTCTTGCCCTGTCAATCATTTGGCCATATATTTTACTGTTCATTGATGCTTGCAGATCTTAAGGTTTTGTATTCTTCAGCAAGCAATATGAAATATATTTGTTGATCATAAAAAAAAAAAGTCTTTCATAGACATGTGCTCTAGTTAAATCAGAGCTGTAAGTATTAACATTTCTGCTGGTTTTGTGCAGCAGGATACACCATAGGAGTTTTTCAGACACTAATGGGAAGCTGGTGGCAAGCCCTGCAACCATTACCCGCAGCATATCAAGATTTTTGAACACATCACTTCTTTCTCAGTCATTAGTGTCTTCTTAAAACAACATCATGCTTTGTTTTCTTGATCAAAGCCACAGACGTAGGAGTTTGAAAATGAATTTCACTTTGGTGTTTTCCTTTCAAAACACGTCAGTCTCATAAGCAGGCTAATCTTTGGTGATGTATTATGATGGATTGAGCTTATCCATGCAAATTGTCTAGATAGACAGTTTGCCACTCATTAAAAGGGATTATTCTCTCCCCCTCACACTAGCACCACATGTGTGCTCGCACACGGGTGGTGCTAGATGGACCTAAGTGTTCACATATGAGTCTTGGGGAAAAGCTGCTTTTCCTAGATCCATGGCAGGGCTGGGAGCAGTGGTTTGGCTGGGATTTGGAGACACCTACTATCTGTTTCACCCCTGGGATACCTCCAAAGCCTGCAAAGTGCAGTACCAGGAGCTACATGGACATGTTGAACTACCCTGAAATGGCACATTGTGGCTCTGAACTATCTTTGCACTGTGTCTGTACGATCTCATCTGTTTCCTACCTCAACAGCTGCATTTCTAACACCTTTACACACAGATTATTATTCACTACTTTACAAAAGCACTTGTCTCCATTTCCAGGACATGAACATCTTGCCTCTAGACTTCAGTGGGAGTTTTGTTAAAGACATATTATTGACTTGACTGCTTCCAGTGCTCTGGCATTTCTCTTCAAACAATTACAGCTATGACTTAGTTGTTTTAAAAAAGAAAAAAAAAAATTAAAAAAGGGAAGATTTAAACTACCCACTTATTCAGATAATTTAAAAGTTCCTTATTTCCTGTTTATTTCCTCTCTTCTATGAAATACAAAAGACAGACTCTACATTATGTAAATTAGGGCAGAGTTTGATATTCCAGAAAAAGGTAGAATCCTTCAGCTGTGGAAGGAAAAAGCTATCAGTGAAATTCCTAAACACCGCTGACCTCCTGTTAAATCCCTACGCAGTCATATTAGAACAAATACCATATTAATTATATTCTTGTGTGCTGTGATCCAAAATACTTTATTTATCGCCTTAAACTGCATCTACAGCTAGACACCTAATGAGCAGTAGCTTTTCCCAGTAAGACAAATAATCCCTTTGCAGAGAATTAGTTCTTGGAAAGTAGAAATGCACCTTTCCTCAAATTCCATTTTATACTTTCAATTCCCAGGGGAATGTGGAGTGGATCATAAGGAAGGAAAGCAAGAGGAAAAGACAGATTAAGGATGTTACAGTAATACTCTTTTGTTCAACATCTGCATGCTAGAGAGATTACACAATCTTCAGCAGATCAGCAAAAGAAGATTTGAAGCGACGCGTGTTAAACCTTCTGAGCAACTGAAACACTCCACATTCTTCCCTACCCTCCAGCCCAACCTTTCCAGGTTCACAGCTAAGAAATACTCCAAATCCCACCTAGATAGTAGAATATGCTCTCCATCTTTTAAAAAACCCCAAATGCCATACACCTGTGACCTTGGAGTAAAGATGGTGTTAGCAGCACAGACTCTCAAAAAGATCCAGCATCTGCTGGGACAAGACAAGGGCCCTTCTTCTTCCCTTTACAAGACCAAGGAAAATTCTAGGAGGAATTTTACAATTCCATAAAGTACAGCTAGCATTTTTTATTTTTTTTTGCATCATAAAACAAGACTATTTAACACAGAAATACAAGTTTCCATGATTCTCATCAACAATACAGTCCATCCAGAAAATGAAAAAGGGTTGAGCTCATGAAATAAACAGAGGAGCCCCAAAGCTTTTGTTTTTCCCACTGTGTAGTGAACATGGAGACAAGAAATGTTTTAGAGTCCCTATAATAGGAGAGGTACAGCTGATGCTGTGCAAGCATTGTGGGATAACACTGACCAGTAGACATTTATCATGTCAAAACCAATTTTCTATCTTATTCATTATTCTCTATCATATATAGCCTGCTGCTGAAACGCTGAGGAACACAACAGCACCCCTTTGCCCACCACTTGACACTGCAGGAGGCCTGCACAAGCTGCACTACAAGAAGGGAATGCTGGAGGAAGAGAAAGGAGAAGGATCATCTACTTCACCTCTTTACTAAGGCAAAGATGTAAAAGTTACACTCCAAATGTTCAAACAAAGCAAGATGATGGAAAATCACTGTATGATCAAGGCTAAATCTTTCTCTTGCTGTCACAGGTGTTGAGAGCCCCTGACAAAGCCACGTGTGGTAGAGCTGGGCACAAGGAGGAATTGACCTTACACAGGGCTCACCTGTATGTTCAGGCCATAAGGACATCAGTGAAGAAAATAGGAAATTTGTTTTTAAGGGGAAAAACTGAGGTTTCAAGGATGATCTGCCACAACTCCAGACAACAGGCAATGTGGTAACCCTGTGGAAGGCTGCTCTGGACTGAGTGCAGGAACTCCAGCAGCAGGGATGAACACTTTGTGCAGAAATCTCAGTGGATTCAGCTGCAGCCGAATGAACCCCTATTTATGTATCACAGCAGTAGATCAGATCATAATACATCAGTGTAGTGACCCCACTTTCCTTAATGTAAACAAAGCCTTGAGCCTCCTAAAAAGCATGCCAGGCATGCCCTAAAGAGAGACACGATTGATTTTCCCACTTGCCTCAGAATCCATCGATTATCTTCTTAAAGCATTATTAATAAAGTATAATTCTACCAAGAACAAATTCCCCAAGATTTACCTCGCAAATAGCTCTTTTGCTAAATTCCTTGTGACTCTAATAATTTGCCACCTCACATTTCACATCTGATAAAAAGTGCTACTTTGACCTGATGCATAGTAATGTGGTGTGAAGCAAAGAGAGCCAATTTGCTGGGTATCACTGAGATGTAATGTGGAGGAGTACGATGTCGATTTGCAGAGTGAATCAAAATGCCTGAGCTTTCTCTTTTGTGATATCTGCAAATGGCTGAATAATGTGGTTCACTGACCAAGTGAATTATTTTCAAGGAGTTTGGCACATCTTTAATTACAAGATATGTAAAGATGAAATGGAAACATGCTGTGTATATTTCTTTATGGCTGCTGAACTTTTCTTATGGAAAAGCACCTGTTTTTATTAAACTGTCTCTAGAAGGCATAAAATGTACAAGGTATAGGTTGACAATATATTTCTCTAAGCATGTAACTTAGCAGTTGAGCAACCTCATAAGGTATGGATCAACCATGTATACACATTGTACCTACACATACAAAGCTACACATGCATACAAATACAAATATGCAGAAAATAGATTTCTTCCTATTACAAATGTCTTTAAATTTAGGCAGCATACCAACAGTGTTATAATGTTTCTCTTGCAATTGAGGAAGACTCAAAAACAATTCACATCAGGCCCTCCTTACTGAACATTCATGTGTCCTTTATGCTTCAAAAATCAGGAATTTGCATGCTGACAATGATTATGTAAATGCTCTGTTTTGAGAATCAGGTCCCAAAGGATTCCCCAGCTGAAAGCAATTCTCCTTTAAAGGTTTCATCACAGTTCAAATCAGTGGTTCTTAAGACACCATTTTCAGTAATGCAATAAATACCTTGTTAGATGATTGCCCTTCGCTTTCCTCTTGAGCAATGAGCCCTCTTGCTTCACGAGAGCAGCCCTCAGTATAGAGTCTCTATTTGCTGACTTTGAAGGGCTGTGGCAGATGACATGAATGTTTAAACCTTCACTCTGGGCAACATGTTGCAGTCTTGACTCAACTGACCAAAATTCATAGCTGACCTTGCTTGGAGCAGGAGGTGGGTCCAGATGACCTTCTGAGGTCCCTTTTAACCTGAATTATTCCATGATCCTACAACCCTCAAACAGCTGAGTCCTCCAGGCAAGGGCAGACAAGACTGCAGAAATATATCTAATATCTTGGCCTCACCCTGGGCAGCTAGATTATTCTGATCATTTAAGTCAGAGCTGCAAGGTTTTATTGAAAGCGAAGGTTCAAAACATTCATGCCAGCAGTGTCATTGAAGAGTGCCTTAAATATGGTAACAAATATTGTGAAGGAAGTGTGACTTCTCAGCACCTGTTCTGTTAGAAGTGCTGTGCTTGGAAACACCAAAACCCTACTATCAAGGTTTTATCCTAACCTAAATGCTTATAGCAGAAATAGATGGAGATTCAAGGCATTGCTGAATTCTGTGTAACTTAGGCAACATGCTCAAATTTGCATACTAAGAAACTAGTTTTACAGAAAAAAAAAAAGCTGATGCAACAATTGTGGGTTTTTTCATATTTTAAGCACCTAAAGTGAAAGCTTATTTCTGAAATTTCTGAAGTTTATCCTACTTCAACAAAAGGGGACACGAGAACAAATTATGAAACTAAAAATTATTAGGTGTTAGTTTGACTGAACTATTACGAAATTCCTTTGATCAGGTGGCCAGAGCATGGAAGGGAAGTACAGCACCAGCCCCCCTCAACCCACAGATTGAATGAATCCCCTTCTCTTTTGGTTTGATACACCTACAACCTCTGTTCATGGGAATGCAGCATCCAAGTGGTATGCTTAACTTCTTAAAAGCATTTACCTGCCATTTCTCTCACTTAAAAATAGATTGATTTTTTTAAAAAATACCCCAAATCCTAAACAAGCAAACCAGTATTCTCCACTACTATCAAAACATCAAACTCCTGTTTTAGAGGGGGGTTGTAAGCATGAACTAAAAAACCCAGCTCAACCAGCTGTTCTGCTTTCTGCCCTCCCTGAATGGCCAGTGCCACAGACAAGAACACGCAGACCCCAACCATGAACCTTAATGGACAAGAGGTCCTCCCATGGGTTTCTGTGCCACTGCCTGGGGAAAGTGCCCATTCAGCCACCATCACCGTGCAGAACTGCCCCTACAGTCTGCAAGTGACTATGAGGAGACAGCTCAGCACAACCTTGTAACTTCAGAACCTGTCCTTGCTTCAAGCCCAGGTATGCCTGCAATGCACATCCTGCATCAAATCATATCAAGACTATACCACTCTTTCCAGGAACACCTCAGCAGCCCCCGATGGACACTCTGCCTGGAGCACTCTTTTTGTCCTGCTGGGAAGGGTATTTTGACCAGCATACTGCATGTGGTAAGCAACAGAAAATAGATGACAGGCTTTATTTCTCAAGCATATAATTCTGTCTCTAAGTAAGGATGCCCAGCGTTATTGCAGCCAAAGGCCCCAGCAGTCAGGGAGCAGCAGGACACCACAGTGACAACGTAGTGCAAGAGCATCTAGTTTCAGAGCAGAGCAGACCTGCTTGGTGTGCAGTCCACTGTGCTGGTGTGCAGCTCAGCCCCAACCTGGGACCCAAAAAAGAGTGCACCATCTCCTTGTGTGCTTTGATTTCTTTTGGAAAGAAACCAAGGTGCAGAGAGGCAGGAAACCACAACATGCTCCCAGAGGTGCTTCAGTCTGGATGGGCAGAGGCCCAAAATCCTGGGGCTTACCCAAAAGCATGCACTTCCCTCCACACAGGCACAACCACGTGGACCTGGTGCTATTTCAAGGAATCCTTTTATTCCACCAGCTGCTACTACTGAGGTCTGAAACTGAGACCCAGTATGTGATCTCATGGATGACTGCAAAGCTCACAAGCTCTCATGTCTTAACAGAAGAGAAGAAAGGCTCTGTTTAGTTGTGCCAGAATAAATGAAGTGCAAAGGTAGCTGGGATGCCTCTTGAAGCTGTTTAGTGCTAGCAGTCAGTTTGAATCACTCTGAAGAAAAGCTTAATATTTCTTAGGGGAAGTACTACGCCTCGGTGACTTGAAACTATTTTTGTGCTTCTGTGATCCTGAGCTGCTCTGCACTGCAAAGACATGGGCTGGCTGCCTGTATCCTTGGGTTGTTTTCTGCATGCAGCAGCAAGAGCCCCTTTCCCCAAGCTGACGTGGGGCTTTTCAGACACTCTACACTTTTCCTACAGCCTAGGTGCCGTCTGCGAGAGGCTGAGACACTTTTTAATGGCAGTTTTTCAAAAGGGTCATCTGGAAATGTCACTCTGGCTGTCCCACTGCTGTGTTCAGAGAGGGAAAAGAGAGAAAAAAACGCAACAGCAGTGTGGGACAGTGACCAAGTTTTCAGACAAATTTATACTTTATCATTTAAGGACAAGTTTTGAGAACTGTTGCAATATTTATCTGCCAGGAAACGAAAAGAAACAGTTTGGAGAAGACTGCTGGTCTCCGTTTTAAAATTTGGATTTATAACAAATGACCACACCCCAGTAGAATACAAGTTTGTAGCTCCACATTTAAGAAATTAAACAATGCAATTTGTTTTTTTTTTAAATTCATCTGCATAAAACTTCTGGGTTTGGGTCCAACCAGCTACACACTGGACTCAGTGAGACAGCAGCCTGACCGCTTTGAAGAAATATCAGTAAGCACTAAAATAATGTAAAATCAGTCCCTCTCCATGCTTCAGTCCATATACACTTCAGGAATTTCTGTAGGAGATGGCACAAAGGCAATTTCACACAGGACAACAATACAAACGCCTCTGTCTCAGCCTCCAGGGTGAGCACCAGTACCAACAAAATTGCATCCTCTTCTCCTCACAAACAGTGAACGATTACTGGGCAAAATAAATTATTTCATCAATACTGATCCATCATATATGCTTCCTTCTTTCTTTCTTCCTGTAATTAATTTATAAAATTAGCAGCACCGCATACACAGCCTCCTAGAAAAATAATTGATCCCACTGCCCTGGCTAGAAGCCACTTTATTGGATGCTGGCAACGATTACAATTGAATGCATCTTATTTCCGTTTGCAGAAGGCTGACGCCAATGCACACATGCAGGCTTATGTGAGAAGTTCCACTGAAAAAAAAAAAGAATTAAAGACAACAAACTAGAAAAGTTATCATACGATGTAAGACTTGTTGATTTGTTTGCCACCTTTTGTGCTACAGAAAATAAACCATCTACTCAGTCAACATGTGCTACCAATAAGTTGTCTTAATTAATGACAGATCACTGAGAAACCAAGAAGCATTCCTTATCAGCATAGCAAAGAAGCCCAAGTTGGCTTCTGATCTTTAAAGCTACTTGCAGGGAACTACCTAGCCAGGCAGAGTTGCAAAATCTGCTTTTTCAGAAAGAGTAGGGGAAAAAAGGTAACACTAATTTTACTTCAAGTAATACCAGGACCCATGAGAAGGTACATTAAGAGCATTTGTGTGAAAACAGTAGGACACCCCCACTTCTCTGAAATGGATTTTCTTCCCGGTGTTGGTGGCTAACATGAAGTGCAAAGAAATTGAAGATGCTAAGCCAAAGACTTTTTAGGAGGTTGAAAATAAATACAGGTAGTGTTATATTTAGTTTTTAATCAGTCTGCCAATCAGCGTAAGTGCCCATCGACTTCAGTCTTTCCTAAAGCCTGTACATTTGCAGATGATTCACTGTGAACAACGGCACCTGGTACGATAACCTGGAAGTTCCACAGATCAGTTCCGTGCAGGTAGGGTAATCCTGCCCTTATTAACTATGCAAAGCTCTTGCCAAAAAAAAAAAAAAAAAAAGACAGCACAAGCCCTTTAATGAAAATGGTTGTGTCCTATTATCCAGCATCTCAGGTTTATAACATAAAGATTAAAATCAAATTAATGGAGCCTTATGGCTGATTTGCCTTCCCACAGTTTGTCAGCACAGCTAATAGAAAACCTGTCTCCCTGCAAGAAAACGCATCCTTTCCCAGTTCCCACATGTAAATCTTTGGTACAGAAAACTGTGTCATCAATGCTGCTTAATTCTGTGGTGAAGAGATTCACTACGGTACCAAGATGTTGCAGGCACTGTAGAACTTGATTGGGACAGCTTTTGTTTGTTTGCTTGTTTGTTTAAAGGGAGAGAGGCAAGCATTTCAGAAGAAAATTATATTCATCTAGACCAGTCACCACCAAACCACCAGGCACCAAAGATTCCTGTTTCCTCTGGCTTTCAGTGAAAAGAAAGCATTAACTCCCTAGAATTCCCTTTCTTTGTCTCCTAAAATAGTGCTAACAAAACTGGAACTATCATTTTGGAGTGCAGGGAAGAAAAGTAATATTAAAACCAGCTTTCTCTCCACAAGGTAATGCATATGATTTCTTTCAGGGAAGGATTAACTTCATGTTCAAAGAGAACTAGGGCAAGCAGAAATGCAAGCATGGAAATCTGAAAATATTCTCTTAGTGCACAGAAAAGTAATTCTATATGAAATCTGTAGGATGAGAAGCAGAACATCTTCAAAAGAAACCTGCACACATTGGAGATGTGGGAAGAAAAATTTCTTTAAAATGGAAGTGTGGCTTGAAACCCATAGCTACATTACATTAAAAAATAAAAATAGTTATGACTGAGTAAAATAGTATTTTGAAGGACCCTAGGTAGCTTTCCACAACCTACCCATAAATAGATACTGTCAATCAAAGAATGCATCTAACACCAACCTAAGGCCTTGCAGACATTTTAAGCCCACAGCAGAGGGAAGTTCTGGTAAGCACATTCTTCCAGGGGTTAAAGGAAAAGAAGGAATACTTTCTTAAAATTGCATTTCAGGTGGAGAAACAAAGTTCATAACTTTCAGAAGCTCATATACGTATCACTCTAGACAGTGGCTGGAAAGGCAACAAACAAACAATTAATCTCTACCTTTCCAGGTCACATACTGGGGGAAATAATCTATTCAAGAATGAATGATGCCAGAGTGAATGTCTCATTAGAACTAATATCCCATCCCATTAAAAACTCACTTCACCCAACATGTGCTTTCCTGGAGGTCTCCTGAGTGATGCAGGGTAAAGTGTGCTGGAAATGACGGTTGTTGTCACAGACAGAAAGACCAGTTGTGATTAACTTAAAGCTTTAGGCAACTCAAGATTGAGTTTTGTTACAAAGGAAAACATGTTCTGGTTTTACTATCTGCCTAATTTCTAATTTAATAGTTTTCCCCTTGAAATAACTTTTCAGTAGATTTCTGGAGCAGGTGTTATCTTTCCTCCATAAACCTTGAAATAATGTAACTATAATGATTTTCCAAATAAAAAGTGAAAGGCTATCAGGACAAATATCTCCATTTTTATTCCATTGAGATATTATTATGGTGATGGTAATAATTCCACAGAGGAATTACTTAAAATACGCATTCAGCTCTGACCTGACCCAGCTATAACTCAGATGATACCTTTCGTAAGTTGGAAGAATTTATTTTCATTTTCAACTGAGCTCATCTAATCAAAATGCTTCATTGTGACAAAGAGTTCATTGTTCCTGTGCAAATTGCAGTTACCACTAAAGCCCAGCCATTAAGAACCAGACACCACTACAGCAAATTCAGCCAATGTAGAGCTCAACTTGGGAAGAGAATTTTCAGACGAGCAAAATAAACAATACATTATATTTTGTTATTAACAAAGTACCCATTTAACACCCTCTGTTAGGAATTGCCTGTATCAATTCAATACTAACACAAAATGTGGACCTAGAATTTAAGAGTGGAACACCACCTAGTTTTAAATTCTGCCTGTTGCAGACTGCTGGAACCCAGATGGTAGAAGAGATTCAAGACAAGGTGGGTGAAGAGCAGTAATGTATTTTATTATGCCAGGTTTTGGGAAAACAAGGTTTTCTCAAGGTCAGAACTTGACAAGTTTTTACATGTGCAAAGACCTGTCTGTATCCTGCAACTGCATCAGTTGATTTAACAACAGACCTATAACAACCTTTCCCATAAGCACTGGATGTTACCATACAGGGAGTCAGGAAATGAGGAATCTGTTCTGATCACCCGACTTGCTGTTATTTTGGCCAAGGCATTTGATACTACCTGGGCATCAGTGGCCTGTCAGTACAGGCAAATGTATTTTCCTCCTGGAGATACCGTTTAAGTCAGCATCCAAATTAGTCTTAAGGTGAAAATCCATTAGCATCTGGCAATGGCAAGAGTGACTCCAGCAACATCTGACATTAGAGATGGACTGGCTACTCAGAAAAAGAGGAAGATGATAGACTTTATTTCTTCTGCTGCTATTGATTAGTCCTCAGATATGCTGATAAACATAGAGAACTGACCTATTTGCATTCAAGGGAGCACAATGGTAGTTGTGGCATCAGTGTGGCATATATGCAAACATTATAGACAACTGCAGTGGATACCTGGTGCAGACACACAGCAAGAGACAAGACTAACAGACAGCATTTTTTTTCTGCTCAATTGGTATATCTGAGTCATGTTTTTTTATATTATACAATCTTTTTTAGCACTTAAGTTATGATTTGAGCAAAATATCTCATTCAACAACACAACCATAGCTTTTTTTAAAAAAAAAAAAAAACCAACAAATGAACACCCAGTGGCAAGCAATTATGGATTTAGAACTTGACTTCTTTTCTGCTCTTTAGAAGACCAGGATATTAACAACCATAGAACTCAAAATAATAATTGGTGATAGCAGGAAGAAAAAAGGTGAAGCAATATGTCCAAATCTGCAAAACAAGCTTGCAGGAGAGAATGTGATTTGCATTCTCTGCTTATTCAATTATTGGCATGTAATTGCTGGTTGGATAAGTCAGAGCTGCCTTGTCCTCATCCCAGGGGAGACAGGAATGTCACTGGACTGAGATAATTCTGACAAGGTGACTCACTCCTCCTTCAGATCAGATCAGTCCAAGTGGCCTCCTTTAGACAGTGAGAATACATTTTTAGTTCATGGGAGAGGTCACACCCTCTCCAAACAAGGTATAGAAATAGTTTTCAGCTTTGCAGTTTTTCACAGGTCATTTTATGACAACATAATGGGAGAAACACATTTTTAGTTCTTCCGCAGTATGAGAAAATAAGTGAGAAATGTTCATTCTCTCAGGCTGGCCTGCAGAACAGCTAGTGCTGGCCATTGGCATGATGGTCTTCGGACTTAGCCTCTCAGCAGGTGCAGCTCCCATCTCATGTTGTTACTGCTCAGCCCCCTGTCACTTCCAAGTTACAAAGGACTCTGAGACAAGCTAGAACAGAGCCTTGAGTAGCAATGATCATATTCACCAGGATTTATGTTCTTGTAATTGCTGCCTCTTAAAAGGATACTGTGATGAACCTGCTGGAGCCTAAAGCTCTTGGTACCACTACCTCAGTTCCTGTCAGATGGGATTTTTCACTCATCTGCCACTTGCTGCTTTTTGCAGTTCTGCCACTGTGTCAGGATCAGCAAGTGCTCCCAGCTTTTGGGTGGTGATCCCAGGAGCACAGAAATACTCTCCAGCCCAAAATCAAGCTCATTTTCTACCCTGTGCTCCAGCAGATACACTTCTAAATGAATACTGCTGTGTTTGCTGATTGTTTTATGGTTTGTTTACTTCTTGAGTATGTAAGATTGTTGTGGTAATGTTGTTTTAATTAGTTGGAAGAGCTATTGTTTCAGAAGGCTGACTGCATTTAGTAGCAAGGGGTCTTTATAAATACAAAGATTGCTACTGGTTATGACTCTACAGATGGGTACTGACAGCTGCCAGCCAGCTCTGCCCATGCTCAGAGTTGGACCAGACCCAAGCCAGCACCAGCTCAGAAGTCATGTTAGTTACATTAGCACAATCCTGGTCCCAAAAGTCTCTTGAAAGAATCTAATCTGAAAAACTGGAGTGTTTCAGTTCTTCACAGAAGTTTCATTTGTAATAAATTCTTCAACACGTGTTCCACAAATTTTCATCTTCAATTGTACAAAGTGACAGATACCAGAAAACACCCATGAAATAAAGAAAGTACCAAGTTATCAAAACATTAACTACAGATTAAGATATGCTGCAAGGGAGACAGGAAGGGTGATCAAATACACAAAAGGATGTTATATGCTTATGTACATACATACTAGATATAAGCACATTCATGGGATACATCAGAGCCCTGATTCTTCATTAGTTCTTTTCTACACCTCCCTGGGGAAAGGCATTGGAGGGACAACAAGAAGGGGACAGCTGGGCTCCACCTCTGTCAGCAGAGGAAAGAGTGAGCCTCCAGAGCTTGTCACTGCATGGGAGAGCCCTTGGTGGATCAGCACCTCCAGCAAATCAGAGGGGTCAGACTGAATGGGCAGGGGAGCACAGGGCCACCCCAAGAGCAACATGATAACAATGGACTTACAAATCCTGATGATGTTTTGTGCGACACACAAATGTCCCGGAGGTTTGCGCAGGCTGTACCAGCAGCACATGCCCATATATTCTCCTTCATGGGATGCACTGATGATGATGCAAGACCAACTGTGCATGAAGTGGCTTTCAGAGCACGACAGTATGGAGACATGATCTCCGACTCCCATCAGTTCCACACCTCAGCCATTGAACAAATGACTGACAGAAAGAGTAAGATGCCGAACAGATGGGAAGGTAAACCTCAGTATCTCCCTAGAGACAATTGGTCACGTGAAATATCCTTTCTTCAGATAGTCTATGCCAAGGATGCACGGAGCACCTGCGACAGTCACTTTGGGTGCATTTGCCACTCTTTACCAGTGAGGCTCACATCAGCCTCCACAATAGTTGGTTCTTGAGATCCTCCCGTCACTCCAGAAACAGTGACGGATTCTGTCCCTTTATGATTCGGTGGCCTGGCACATTAGAGCCACAAAGGTATAAAGCCTTGGTGGACACTGGTGCACAGTGCACCCTAATGCCATCTAATCATAAAGGCACAGAATCCATCACTATTTCTGGAGTGACAGGAGGATCTCAAGAACTGACTGTTGTGGAGGCCGATCAGCTCCTCTGATAGCACCAGATCACCCCCACTCTCCCAAAAGTGGGACAAGGAAACTATGCAATTCAAATTTCCTTCCTCTATGGTCCATGTTGCAGGTTTGTCTATAAATACTACTTTGACCTTGGAGCAGTTCTCAGAGCAGCTGATCCGAATCTCAGTGCCTGGTGTAGTTTACACAAAGAAACTAGGCAGCTGGAGACTGAAGCACATCTGTTTTCTACAGCTCTGAGAGTTGTAACCTCTACTTGGTTTTGCTCTGGAGTATTCTATATCTACAGAGGTGTAGATTATTAGGAATACATACAGACCAGGATAAACCATCTCATGCATGTGTCTACTCTGTTCTCTCTCAGTAAGGAAATAACCCACTGCTGGAGTCCAGACCTTCCTGGCAGCTTGGAAGCCATGATAATGATTCTGTTTAAAGGCAAACATCTGGTATCCTCATTATACAGAGCTTACATTTTTCTACAAAGAACAGGGAGGCAGAAATATGTCTCCATGTGGGAAAGAAACTATGACTGTGTACCAGCTCACTCTTTGCAGGTCACAGTATGGGTACCCATGTCAGGACTAATCTTGACTTAGGGGAAAATAAAGAACGTGGGTGGAACCCCATCCTTGGAAACATGTACTATTACATAGAATAAAATACACAACAACAGGATTTATGTGGTAGGCTTAAGGTCTCCTCCCCCATTTAATTTTCTGTGCAGGTATAAATTACCTTGTATTTCTGAAAAAGTATTCTAACATCCGGTTTGTGGTGTTTGTGTCACTTTTGCTGCCCAGAAAACGTTACATTATCACGGGTGGTTGTCTGGAACATGTTTTTTCTCTTTGCCTCTACTAGAATGCTCACACTGTTATTAAATTCTTGGTGTAATATTTCCCCAAATCAGAAAACTAAGCAGAGATAACAGAAACACGAGTTTCATTAGCACATTCTTTAAGAAAAGCAGTATGCTACAAATCCTGCAACAAGCACTCATTGGCACTTCCACTAATGTAAATAAAATCTATTGAGTTCTCGGAAAAACAATCACTTCAGTCTTGTTATCAGAGGACAGAATCTGGGTCAACAGATGCGTTTTGGATATGCACCAATTCTTAAATGATTTAGTATTCTGATCTGTGGATACAAAAAGCAATTTCCTACATCAGCAGTACCCGTAGCACAATGTGCTATTTCATCCTACCACCTACATTGTTGTAATCATTAAATATTATAAAACATCTCTGAGAAAAAAATATTCTGATATATGACTATAATGTAAATCAGTGCTTTGGATTATGGTGTGATACTAGTTCAGTTATTTATATGTGTTTCAACTAAAAACATCCAACTGGATTTCTACTATCACAAGATTAATCTCACTAATACTTTATATATACAGATGGTCAGACAAGAAAAATTAGACAAATATGAAAAATTAATATATACTTCTTGTATAATATAAAATATGATTTGTCTCCTAGAAGATTATAGCTGGAGCTTCCAGTAGGAAGAATAACTAGACTAACCAATATGGGCCTTCTGCTTTGTGGGAAGTTTTTAATTCTGTCCCAGCTCAGAAGTTGTTGTAAGACACAAGAGATCTACAAAGGACACCAATACTATACAAAACACAAAGCATAGGTTTGCTTTTGCCTGGATATAGCTTAGTAACTAATCAGAGTTATTTTTAGCTGGAATCTTATTCACATTCATCCAACAAGTTCCAAAGAGGACAGCAGGACAGTTCCATGAATTACGTATTTCAGCACTGTAACCTGCTATCTAGAAAGACCCTTTGTGTCAACATACCCTGATCACTGAATTAAATTAACATTATACATCCAGTAACAACTGCAGTGCCAAATAGAGCCTCATCACTGAGCAAAGGCATAGGACATGAATTCAGGTTCTACACGTGCCACCTATTGTCATGGTTTACAAATTAATTTACATGTTTAAAAACACAGAGAGGTCTGGACAGAAACAGGTGCCTGAGACACATATGCTTTGAAGTTCATAAAATTAAAGACATTGATTCTTACAACCTGTGGCAAAATAGCTGATCTGCTAAGAAGAAGGAGCCAAATCAGAGCAAACATTTCTGGCAGCATGAGAATCAAAGAGGTCTCAGATAGCCAGAAAAAACAAAGGATGCTGACATCAAAATATTGGCAGCTTTCATTGTTGCTTTTCTTTCCAAATAAAATGGGCAAAGAAAAGGTCTAGCTTTCCCATCCAAGCTCAATTCTGCAGCGAGCAGCATTCTGTAGCTGTAATTATAATCTTGTACTTGTGTGCACACTAACTAATTTCCTGGGCAAGTTAAATTTCAGCTTGAACATGTAGGCATGTAGAGACCAACCTCAATAACAAAAATAGCTGCTGAGTTCAGCAACCTGGAGTTTTTTATAGTTGACCTTGCAGCCCTGCAAGATAGTGGCTCTGGGCCACTTCATTATTTCAAAGAAGGAAATGTAGCTCTGGGAGTCTCATGGGGACTAACAAGACCAAAAAGATAAGTGGCTTCCTGACTAAATTATTTTTGTTTGTTTTATCTTGGTCTCTCTCATTTCAAAAGTATTCTGGTCTTCTTAGTATTCAGCATTCTGGCTGTGATAGGTGGAGCTAACCTTGCTTGTGCAGTTTCCTTTACTCCTGGGACTTCTCCCCAGTTTATGCAGTTTATTATGCATCTGGTTGCATTTGAACTCTCTTTCTTGTTGCACTCTGGCCACAGCAAGTAACCATCAGTGCAATTAATCATATTTCAGTCTGACTTCAATCTCCAAAATGACCACAGCAATAAAATTACATTTGTAAACTAAGAGCAAGGAATAAATGCTAAGCAGTTGCATGGCAGTCTGGTTCTGTCAGTCTACTTGTCTGCTTGATGGTGGGATTCTGGCTATTAGCACAGCCAGCTGGCTGCAAATATGTAATGGAAAGGAGTATGTAACACTTTGATACAGTTCCTGTTCCTTCTCATTTGCATTGGAGTAGCAAGCAAGTTAGAGAACTATTCTAACTTTCTAACAAAAGTCTGACTGCAGCAGGAGCTGGAGCTATTTGCTGTTAGCTGGTTCACTGCAGATTTGAGTGACTAAAAAACCTTCTCCTCTGCTTGCCCCACATCAGCAGAAGCTCTGGAAAGAAAGGGATTTCAAACAGGAACAAGACCTGGGGCACCCACACTCCTGCACTCAGTACTGTACTCATTTCTACCACCTTTTTCTGCATCATGAAAAAACCTTGAAGATAACATTTAAAAATGCTTTCCGGTCCTGTTGATAGCAAAATAAACCACATCCTCAGCCACCAGAGCTCTACTAATGTCCTAGAGATATTAGTCACTCACACAATATTCACATTACAATATGCTCATATTTTTAAAAAATTCCTTGTTTAGTCTGGCCTCGCCAGAACCTGCCAAAGGAAAGAGGCAGCAGCTTCACTGCTTTTCTACAGTCACTACGAACCATTACTGATACCAACCCCAAGTTTGCTGGCAAGAGAGTAATTATGAGGCTACCACACAAAACATGCAGAGGTAACTTAATTGGAAAATAATATATCTCAATGCTCTCTTAGAGGATTACCAATATGGGAGAGACCCAGTTTGGAGAAATGCTTATCTAGTGTGCTCTCTGCAACCAGAAGAGAGGCTTCCCAGCTAGTGGGCATGTGGAAAGTCGTATCTCCATTGTCCAAGCTCACAATGTTTCATTTGTGTAACACTGAATCCCAACTTAATTAAACAGCTTTGGAGACCAGGCAAATCTCAATATACACGGGCAAGTGGTCGAACAGCCCCATTTACATGTGCCACAGCTCGCCAGTATCGCCCCAAAAAAGCATCTGTCTCAACAGTCTCATCTGATTCTTACAAACAAGCTATACTTTGCATTTTTGAATTTAACAAAGATCACACAGCTGCCAACATACTATCAAAGCCTAAAGACCAAATAAATGTTTGGCTTCCCTCCAACCATCCTCGCTGTGGTATTATTACTGACAATAGTGCCAGAGCAGCAAAAGCAATGAGATGGCAAATTTACACATGTGCTATGTTTTTAGACATTGTCTACATTTGCTGCTACAAGACTGTAAGCAGAACACTGGTGAGCATCTTCTGGTTGCAAAATCTGACCTATTTTAGGGCTTTATGAAAGCTGTACAATGTTACTAGTGTATTAAAAACTGCAGATGGGCAAAATGATCTAAGAAAAACAATTCAAAGGTGTTTTGTTTATTTTCCCATGTGGGCAGTAGAAATAGATCAGAACTCTATTCTCAGGGCTGCATTTTGCACTTTTTGAAGAAATAGTGTAATATCCATAAAAATTTGAGACCAAACAGTTGATGTTTCCCCTGGTATCTTCTCATTCCACTTTAATACACACAGTCCCTAGTCCTTGTGATATAAGCAGCATGCAGATAACCAAGGGTAGAATGTGTATTTGACTTGTGTAGGGGAGCTCTGCTGCATTTTTCAGCTCAGTTAATATCCCAGCCACCATCTCATCAAAAGCCAATTGCATCTGCAGATAAGAATCCCTTCCTAGAGATAGTAATACAAGTTTTTTATTTGTATCAGATTATTAGGACAGTGAACAAAGACAACTTCTCCTTTACTACCACTCCCATCTGGTGGATTTCCACTGCATGCAAAGAGCTGCATGAAGCAAGTGGTTAAGAAAACCACTAGAGCTAGAGGCTGCATGCAACTCATGACATTACCTGCAGTAGAGCCCAGGCCCAGTCTTGGAAAATGCTTTGTGTAGAAGCCTGAACACTCTCAGAACTCCTGAACTAGAGGAATGTTGAGCATGTAGCACCTTGCTGCTCTGCCCACTTTATCATGAGCAGCTGTGCTTTGGACTCTTTCCCTTCACTTAAATTCAATCTATCTGTAGAGAGAGGATGGAGACAAGGCAGTCACAGCCTGAGAAGGCAGCAGTGTGTTGGCATTCCCACTGTCATCTCCTGTTGCCAATGCACAACAAAGCAGTGACCTGCATTTGCAGTTACTAGGCTCTCGTGACACGGGGCGAGTCAGTTGGCACTGACCCTCCACCTTGCGTCGCTGCAATCCCCCCAGTGCATGACACACTTTATCTTCCAGAGATCCCATCCTCTCAACCCAGCCAGGCCTGGCACCTCGCCCCTCTGCCTTTAGGATGGAGGGTGCTCCTATTGTTCCCCCCTGCTCTGATTTTCAGCTCTCCTCACTTTCAAATCCCCTATCGATTTAAATGCAGCTTGCCCTAGGCTTGCAAGCTGTAAAGACAAGCACTCCCACAAGAAAAAGCAAAAGCAGGAAGTGTGGTTTTGCTCACCAAGTTGCATTACCCCACACTTCAGGGCCATTTCACTGCATTTTGGGAGCAGCAGCTCTCGGAAAGAAGGACAAATGGAGCACAACAGACTAGGGTCTTGATGGCAACATTAAAGACATCCCATTGCCCCTGTAGATTTTCAAGCTTGGGATTATTTTTTTTTTACCTCCAAGGCTTCTTTTAATATATTCTTTCTTCAAAGTTTGTGGAATCTGTGTAATTTTTCAATCAGGGATTAGAGAGGATTAAGTCCTTGCTAGCCTGTGTCTCCCAGGGAGCGTTGGCTTTGCGCACATTTCCAGTGTGAGATCTCACACTTGTCCCAACAGAGATGAATAGTGGCTGATTTTATACACTACAGAATAAAATCAGGACCAGCCCAACTGTATATTTAGCTCCTCTCTGTTTTGTCCTTCGTGTCCTTTACCTTCTGTGTGGGTTTTTTTGCATAAAAAACACCTCTTGAAGTAATTGCCTTCATATTGTGCCAGCTGTCTCAGATGCAAGGGCAATTCGCAAGCAACACTAAGCTCCAGCTACATAACAGTGAGGTCTCCTGGGTCCACCACATAGCTACACCAGAAGGAAATTCTCTCTTTTCTCTCTAGGTTAGTGGATCCAAAAATTCTGCTTATTTTCCCCCCTCACATGTACATTTTCAAAGAATAATGCCAATCCAACACTACCTTGTTTCACCTCTGTGTATTTCCTCTATTACATTTGTGGAAATCTAACTTGATTCTCTTGTTAGGCAACATTGAAATGAACAGCAAAGATTATTCACGTGGACAAATTCAGTTTCACACCCATTCTGTGCCACTCTTCCAGATAAACATGCAACTCCACTACATACATTCATGCCAGCTTTAGCCAGCCAAAATAACTAACAATATTAGTGACAAGGCAGTAAAAATATTTAATTCAAGCCCACCAGAGTTGCTGGAGATACCATTTAGTCACTAGTTTACATGAAAGCATGTCCTGCTATTCCTACATTGCTCTGGCTAGCCATGATGTCTAGATTAAACCCAATGTATCCTTATCTGCAGACATACCCACATTCTCCATCTCCCTGAGGATATTTCATATTTCACATCCACCGTAATCATACTCAGTAGGAGATTATTAATTAGGTGCAATTGGTCAAATAAAATCATATTTGTGTATCATTGCCTGTCCTGACTAGATAAGTGTATATCAATTCATGGACAGCTCAAGTTTGTGTCACATGGAAACTCACAACAGCAAACTGAACAAACAAAACGTTTGCTGAAAATGACCATAAATAAAAGCACGACCAACATTAATCCCTTGAACCAACCAGCAATTCATCCAAAGACTTGCAGTTAGCTATACTGACCAGAAAAGTCTAACATCCTGAAAAATAAGAATTTAAGGAGAGTAACAGCACTAGCAGGAATTCATGACTGTGTACCTCTTTCAGGCTTGTTCATGAATTAACATAAATACTAATTCAAGAACACGATGTTTTTAATAGTACAGGAAAAAAATAGTAGTTTAGATCATAAGTTCGGGAGGAAAAAAGTTGCTCTGGTTATGTTGCCCAGACTTGAATTCCTTTATCATTTGAGATCCTTATTAAGTCACTTGCATGGTATAGATTACAGTTCAATCCTAAAATTCCTCTACATTTATGTTTCTTATGTTTTTTACTTTGATATCCTGCCTGTTTTAATGAAGAACAGGATGTGCAATAGCTTGTTACTTACGGCAGTACTTTGACAAGGAACCTGGATCTTAATAAAAAACAGGAAATAAAATCCTTCATATTAAATCAATTCTTTAAAAAATAAGCATGTGAATGTCATATTTAAGATTAAAGGTATTTCTCTTTCCAGGAAAGGATCATAATAAGGTGGGCATGTGGCTATTTCAGAAACTGCACACATTTGGTAAAGAGCTTATAGAAAACAGTGTCAAATCCCATATTGAACCCAGCTGCTGGTACTTACTTTTTGATGTAAGGCTTACTTCCTGCAGATATACATAAAATTAAATTCTTTACTAAGCTCACAATGGTGTTTTTCCTTTAAGCAGAAAGGCAATACTTACCTGAATGAAATATTATCTCTCTTTAATGGGTTTCTACAGTGAAGCCACATTTTACATTTAAAAAGGTGCTGTGACAGTAGAAGTGAAGAGAGAAACTTGCTGTCTATTAAACCAGTTTATTTTCTCAAAAATAGTTTTAATGAAGCCAACTGGGGTTTGTTACACCGACAATATATCTGGTGTCCTAAGAGCAATTTTGATAGGACTGTTCCTGTACTGTCACTTTTGGCCAATACCCCATAGTTTGTACCCCTGATTGAAGAGTGTTCCTCTAAATGGAAGCATGGAGTGTTGTAACAGCAGATGCACCTCAAAAATAAGTGTAATAGAAAAGAAGAGTGAGGCAAAGGAAATGGACAGATTAATACCAGTTCCACAGTTTTCCAGCCTTTTTATGAAGACTTGAAACACTCAGAGCTTTTGACTGCAAGAAAGAATTCCTGCTAGATACAAACCAGAAAGATTTAACTTCTAATTTCATTCAGTAACATCTGCAAGTGTCTGTCTGCAGTGATAATACAGTGTCTCCTATCAAGAACACAAACCAGTGAGGAATAATGGAGCAGAATCAACAAAGAGGTCAATATGTTATATATTAAGCTCTGTTACATTCTCTCAGTCTCCTTTGCCTTTTGGATATATTTCTCAGTAGATTCAGGATTCTTAGTAGATATCAGAAAGTTATAAAATTATTCAAAAGTTCAAGTTACAACACAGAGCAGAACTCACTGATCATTGCCTTTGTCAGTACACACACTTTCTGTGGCCCTTAAAAGATAGTCCCTCCGACAGCCATGACATTAATCTAAAATGGTCTAGTAGTGATTTGGGAGGAAGCATGTAAGCAGTATAACAAGGGCACAAATAAGCTCACCACTCTAAGCCAATTTTCCAAAATTCCCAGCAGAGCCTTAAAGTCTGAGGGTGCAGAATGCACTGGAGTGAGGTGCCTCTAATTCCATTTTACAATAGTGCTTATCTGACCTTTTTTTCGAGATGTGGTAGTTGAGAAAGAAGATGGCTGCTGGGTGCTGTGAGCCCTCAAAGCTGAAACTATAACAAATTGGAACAGTAAGAAAGGCAGTGCTTCCACTGAGAGTGTCCCACACACTGAAAGATGTTACAAGTTTAAAAGGCATGCTCATTCTTAAAATAGAGTTGATAATATACAAAAAACACATTAAAATCCTTAGTTAAGTTTAGACCTACTAGTTTTCTGGCACTTCTCTTCCTAACAGCCAGGTCTGCATTAAGCAGTGGTAAGTGGGCTCTTCCTAAATTGAAATCTGGCTCAGAGGCTCTCATGGATACTATTTTTGGGTTCCAAATTAATGTTTTTTGCAACAAAATTACCTCAGTGTGAACATGCTTATTTCTGACTAAGTCTTCATATCTTAATGTTATATCAACCCATATGAAAGCTACATATCAAGGAACATTCACTGACGAGTGATGTTGTCAGTCAGATCTTGTGCTTTAGATAAGATATCAACTGTTAAATTCCTCCTGAAAATTTTGGGTCCAGTACCCAAAGTCATAATGTCAGCTGATGGAATCAATCAACATTTGACAGACCCCATCAGAACTTGCCTGTTTTCACACCTAAAGCCAGGTCTCTGCTCTGAGCCCAGAATCTTTTGAGGAAGCGTTACTTTCACAAGTAACTTTCCTGAAACATTCAGGCCAAGAAGAAATCAGTACAAGTTGCTCACCAGTTGTTTGTTCATCTTTATCAGGCATTGACAAAAAGTCTGTAAGATTGGACCAAAGCCCAGATGAGCACTGTGCAAGGCTCTTGTTACTGATATCCCTGAACAGCCCAAACAAAACAAAACCCCTTAACGATTAAAACTACCAGCTCTGATTTGCAGCAAAGCAGCTTTGCCAGACAAGCTGGATAGGCAAAACTGAAAACATCACATAACTAAAATATATTACTGAGAATTTCCCTGTTTCACACCCAAGGTGGCTTCACAGTATTTGAATCCCAGAGTTCAACTTGAACTCTCCAAGTCTCAAACCAACACAACCCTCCTAGTTGAGGACAGACTCAAAACTACTCTTAGTTGGAGATTGTCACAGCTATGCTGACAAATTTTGCTGCAGTGAAAGCCATGGGAACATGAAGACCAGTTGGGCTTTCCTTTTTACATGTTAGTTAACTAACATTTCTAAAACTAACTTCCCAGTAGTGCTGGCTTCTAGCTGCAGTGAAGACAAATGCCAGCTGGGAAAAGTCTGCATACGGAGCCAGGAGGATTTATAAGGGCCTGGGGGCTTTTTGTGGATGAGTGGCTCTTAGCACAACCCAGCATCTCTCCCTCCCTCCCTTTCACAAATTGCTTTGCTCAGACTGTTCTATGCAGTTGCATTTCTATACAATACACACAGATCTGGCAAAACTGAACATTGGCTTTGCTGCACAATTTTCTTGGGTTAGGTTGATTGATAGAGCAGACTTCTCCTGGCCCTACGGGTGTTTGGCTGCTTTTCCTAGAGGATTTCTGATAAGACTTCTCCAGCCACTACTTATCTGCTACAGCCAGCCATTTTCCATCCTCACAGCTACTTTCTCTTGTATATTTAGTTTCAGCAGACTGACTGTCATGGCTTCCACAGTGCCAAAAATGCCTTAATTATTTTTTTTTTTTAATCTCTCTCTTTCTGTATACATGTATGGACTAATGGTAAAACAGCAGCCAATGCCTTCTCAAGGTGGTACACGTGTATCTGATTCCTCACCTTCAGCCTAACTTGCAGTGCTTTCTTCCAAGCACGACCCACTTGCTTGAGCTAATCTCGTTTCATGTCTCCCAGATGCGCTGCTTGCCGTGCACATGCCTGGGCAAAGGCAAAACTTAAGGCTTCTTGTTCCTCACAGGAGTGTAGGCAAAACCTAAGCCAGAGCCCCACGGGGCAGCATTAGGCAGAAGCTCGATTACTGCAATGGTGCCAAGAAAAAAAAAGCCCTGAGGAGGATCTGTGGTGAAATTCACCCAAAATAAGAAAAGGGAAAAGCGTACTTTTGAAAAGGATGGGGCAAAATTGAGCACAAACAAAAGTGGGAGTCCCTGCTAAACCACTGACACACTTCAGAAGAGTGGAGGAGATTTAAAAAATTATAAAAGATTGACTTGACCAAAGTGGTGTCAAGCAGCTCTGGCAAATCCTTCTCATGTTGCATTTAAGTATCACTCTAATTTCAGCTGTGTGCATGCAGCTTTTGTGCCTATATTTTGTGAGCAAGAGAGGCTTTAAGCACATTATGAAGCTCCTTAGCACAACAGGACATTCATACCAGTAGACCTCACAGAAACCCAGTGGCAAATACCCTTTCCAGCACAAGTCATAGCACAGCACCAGCATCTTACTGGGACCGAGGACACCCCACACAAGAGGTTACTCAACAGGGACTGTTCGTTACAAGCTTCTCAGATTATTTCTCCACCACTGCAGTTCAGGGGATAGACTGAAAATCTACATAACCTGATCAGAAATCCCTTTTAGCCTGCTCTCTGGAGCAGATAATTCAATTACTTATTTCAACTAATTTCAGACATAATGTAAAGGTGAGGAGAGCACTTTATCCAGAGACGTGGTTTTCACAAGGCAGAAGATAAAAGAATTATTGTCTCCCACCACTACCTGGTACAACAGTACAAGCTCCTCATTGCAGAGGCAAAGCCAGGAGCTCTGTGGCTCCCGGGCCCATCCCCAGCAGAGCTGCATCCACCCACACAACAGGATTTGCTTGTGGGGCACCACATGTGAAGTGGTTAAACTCTGGAGTAGAACCGTGTGTGAAACTCTGCTTGTGCATCACAGGGCTTTGCTGAAATGTTTTTCTTCAGTTCCAATGCATTCAATATGGGCTTGACATCCTGACATTTCATGCTGAAATGAATCTAGACATCCAGGGTGGAACGTTTGACGGAAGAGCTCAGCCCAGAGTCACGCAAAGCTGGGACAGTCATGTAACTTGCAGATGTAAAATGCAATGTTTTCCTTAATACAGTGAAGTATACAAAACAGGTATTATTACTGCTTACCAGACAGCACTCTGTACGTGGTGCTCAGGAAGCTTTTGAAAGCAATTTGACAAACTTCAGAAGTCTCAGAACCACAGGAATAACAAAGATCCAAACACGCACCTTTTTGACCAAACACCCTCACCAATGCTGCTACTGAACTGCTCAACCATCACTACTGAAGCTAAAAAGAAGTTGTGGCCCTTTAGGAATGTTACAAAGTTAAAATGGTTGCCTGCCCTTTATGAATTTGAAACAAAACCACTATCATCAAGGCAAAGCCAAGGGGAAAAAAAAAGAGAAAAAAGGTTAAGTTTCCTCAACATGCCAAGAGCCAGCTCTTGTGGCTAGTTCTGGATGCATTCTGCTCCTTTTCTTGGGGAAAACATTCTATGAAATTATTTCCAGACAATGCTATTTTATTGTATCTTCCACAATAACACAACTATTCCCTTATCAATCCTAGAAACCTGCTGTTACATGGAAGAGAGATGATAAAGAGAATTTTCATCTCTTATGCTAGAAAGTACCCAAGCACACACTTGGCTGACCAGAAAATAGATCAGTGATTTTAAAAAGTACTCCTACTTGTATTAATGCTTCAACACACACCTCTTAGTGTCCTTTGCAAATGCAACAAAAGCAACTTCCAAGTCATAAATAATTTTTCTTCTCCCCCACTTTCCCCCCTCCTCCAAGAAGCTAGCAGAGGAAAGAACACTGGTGTAAGGCATGAAACTCTTCCCATTCTCAGGATGCTTTAAAAAAAAAGTTTTCTCAGCCAGACTCTGTACCATGACTGATACGTGTTCTCAAAATAAAGACCATCTTCTTAGAATCCACTTTTTCCTCTTTCTGCAAGAGGCCAGTATGCTAGATGTACCTAATTTTTGATTAAGAGAGCTTTTTAACGGTGGTAGAACATTAAATGATCCTGACTGATTTCCTGGTAACAACACCAGTTTGTGATTGTACAGCTTGACAAATATGATATTTATGTTAATTTGAAGGAATGGTTCATTCTATCTGAGGAAACCTTTGAAATATATATATTTTCTTAAAAATCATCTGTCAATGTGCTGAAAAGAACAGTGCAGCGTGTGTGAAAGAAGGACAGAAGAATTAGCAAAATGACTTAAATTTGGCCTCCAGTTTTCTCGAAGAGGAATAAATCCCTTTATATGATCTTTTTTCCACTGTAACCATAGAACTGTTACCCCAACTGGCCCCGAAATATTCTACACTGTGGCAACAGAAATACTGTGCATTATTTGCTATCACAGTAACACACAGAGCGCTCAGGTTTCTTGCAAACTGCATTCACGACAGTAACTTGCTCAGACAACCCTAAATCAATTACTTCTGTTTATTTTTTAACTAAAAGGTAAATTGAGTTTTCAATGCTACCTTTTTCCAGAAAAGAATAAAAAGATACAGACAGTGCAGATAAGAGAATACAGCAAAATTACTAAAAGTATAGTTACTGCTTTGTCTGTAAAGCACAGACCCCTAACGTGCAGCCTAACCCTTCCAAAAAAAAAAAAAGCTTTCCTTGCCTGTTGTTCCACCATAACAGTCTTCACAGCTAACTTATGCAAAAGTTATTAACAGCCCTATTTTCATTAGGATTTTACTCTGTTTCAGCAGGTGAGCTAACACAAGTAACACCTTTTTCTTACAGGAACCATAGGAGATCACATTAACCTCATTCTTATCTGACTACATTTCAACAACAGTTCTACCCATAGATGTCTGAGTTATCATGTTGCATCAGGAAGCCCAGCTTTCATCACAGATAGGCAAGTATAATTAAAATGTTTTTCTACTCTCCTATCTCATGCAGATTCCCATTCAGAGGGAGCCTCTGAGCCCACAGCAGGTCGATGCTGCTTGGTGCCTCAGGATGCAGCCCTCCCTCACTCCATATTTTGTGGAAAACGCAACATGTGAATTCCTGCTTGTCTATTGGAATTTCTCCAGGTACTTGGCAAACAAGAGGAGGCATGCTGGATGTACACACTGGAGGAAGCTCGGTGTAGCTGCACTTCTAGGGCCTACTTCGAGTATTTGGTTGTGCTTGGCCACTAGATGGTGCAACGAAATAAAAATAACTCCACTGCTTAATGTCTGGTATCCTGGAAAAAATCTTTTCCAAGTGTTCTTAATTCACATTTTAGCTGATAAACATCAAAAAAATTGTATATTCGTGCATTTAAATACTCTTATTACTGAGTTATTTTGAAAATTCTGTCGTTAAAATAAATACTAATGTTTCTTCAAGGTGAGGCTTCTTTTGCTTGTTTGGAGGAGCCAATATAGTAAATACTTCAGCCTGAGCTTTCAGGATTAGAAGGCAGGCCGCTGAACAGAAATCATACAAGCAGTTCTTAAAATAGACACCACATTAGCACCACCAGCAGCACGTCTGGGAGTGAGAGTTCAGATGTGACTCCTTCACTGCTACTGGCACATCATTCACATGGGTCAGTCAGAGCTGCTGCACCTGCCTCCTTTGGCACAGGCAAACCAGAAAGTGTTCAACGTTCACAAGAATATATGTGGATGTGTACTTGCTCTGTGGAGTATCCCACTAAGTATTTGATTGTATTGACAGCTCTGACAAGAGGAAAACAGTCCCTTTGGCATCCCTTTAGTGAAATGAGAGAGCTTTTTTTTTACTGCTCTCTGATGCTGCTAAATATGCTTTGCCCATGCATCTGTGCATTGGCTAGACACACAGGACTTGCATGGGTAACCCATAAAACTGCATCCCTGAGACCAGGTTATTTGAAAGGCAGTAGGAGTCAGGAGAGGATAAACCCAGAGCCCAGTTCTGGCACCATCGTCCACAGTGAACATCACATCTCTCCCCTCTTCAGTCCATTGAACTCACTGGTGTAATTTCTAAGGCAAAGTATGCTCATTAAACAGTTCTGAAATCATCCTTCTCCTAAATCTACAGAGGCAATGAAGGTTCTGTGACACCTCAGAGCTGGCTTTCCAGCCTGCTCTGGCTTTAGGCATGTAACTCCCAGCAGCCCCACACGCCTTTGCAGGAACTTGGGAGCCACTCCACACAAAGTGTAGTGCCACATCACTTTATCTTCCTTGGTCAGACATCAAACTTCATATGCAAATCAAAGTAGTATCTTTCTGAACTGTAATAGCTGAGGAAGTTGACAGCTACAGCTTTTATTTGCAAACATCTTCCTCAGTAACAGTCAGAACATGGTAATGGAAAACCTTTGCACCTCCAGCTGCTTCGAGTTTCCATTCTGATGGGATCGAGTTGCACACGTTTCTTTAGAAGCCTCCTTTTAAGTTATTTCCTTAAATCCTCAGACTTCCCCAGAAGAAAACCTGGTGAGTATTAGCACATCCTGAAATGCACTCCTTACTTCTTCTCTCTCTGTGCAGCCACAGGAGTAATTAATATACCACGGTAATAATGATCTTAGTCATTCTCAAAAGCTGACCTAGCTTTGAATCTTGCTTTCCTTCTAGCTGATTTTATTTCAGACGCCTCATCGAAAATCCCATTTGCCACTAGAGGGCACTTCAAACCAAGCTGTCATTTCACATTAGTACAGTTTCTAAACGTAGAGAGTTACACCCAGCCTAGAAAATGTTCCTCTGGCTCCTTGTAAATGTGCACTGCATATCTATTATCATTTCTCTCATGATAGACAAACATGAGTTTAAATAAAATTTTCCTACATGCGGAGAGCCAAGCTGGATCTAGACCATTCTTGCAAGTCCAAACCTAGGCCGTAGGTAGTATAGAGCTGCTAGTTTTGCTTAAAATCTTTTTCACAAAAACAAGAACATTTTACATTTTTAGTCACTATTGCTTAATATATTCAGTCTTACAAACAAAGCCGTGCTCTGTTTGTTTTTAACTCCTGAATCAGAGAGATTATAAAGCATGAATCAGGACTAAAAACATTTGGGAAACAAATCCTACTGGAGGAAAGCCTAGAACTGATCAAATACGACAAGAAGCAATACTAATCTGTACATGTTTAGACAACTAACTGATGCCCTAATTCACCACAAGCTACTCACTGGGAGCTGCCTTACTTATTAACAACTGTAGGTGAACCAGTTTTGTCCCATGTCCTTGATGTCATATTTGCACAATTCTTTAAAAGCTTTGGAGTACAAGTGCATCAAAGTTCTGCCCAAGGAGTGTCACAGCCAAAAGCTAAGACTTGAGGAAAGCAGAGATCACTTTCAAAGTCTGGATGCCATTTGACTTCTTGTCACTACATAAACAAGCAGTTTATGAATAAGACAGCAGGGTAGATGGCTCACCTGCCAGACCCACGGAAGTGGAGTCACCAGCTCCCTGTGGTTTAGCCACATAAAGGGGCTGGAAATGTTAAGTAAGATGGCTCTTACTTCTTCGGGGGGGGGAGCAAAAAAGAAAAACAACCCTGTTTTTCTCCTGAAACTGGTTTTCTAAGAAGCAGAAAGTACTTTTAGAAGCTCAAGCACACACCAGTAGAAAGGACAACTGTAAAATACACTGAAGAGAAATTCTGGTGTGAACATAGCTGTAAGGCTGGCAGCTGGTAATCACTGTTATCTGACTGGCTCTCTTCTACCTGTTTGTTTTGTAAGGAACCCACCACATCACCTAATGTCTATACACAGAACTAAAAAGTGTTGAGTCATAGCTGCTTTCCAATCTTGCAGGTTTTGACATGTCCTCTTTATTTAAAAAAGGGGAGACAGAAAAATAAACCACTAAAATTCCAGTGACAATTTTTCTAAAGTGAATTGTAAAGCCCTTGGACACATCCTGAGTGAGTTACTTTCAGAGTGACATATCACCTTACCTTAGTAGAAGATACTTGCTTCTCAACAGCTCATCACTGAAGTGCCAGTTCTCATTAAAAGTCAGAGTATGACAAAACTTGTAGGAGACTTGAAAATATGTTGTTTCCACACTCAGCCCAGAGATTCCTGGTCCCTAGAAGGGAAAACAACAAGATTTTATTAGATTTTTAAAATATGTAAAAAACATACAGTAGTTTTATCTATAGAAATATTTTACACATTCAGTAAATATGCCTTAAATAGGTCATAATGTTCACCAAATCAAGTAGAAATAATTGTAAAGGTTCAATCAACATAAAAACACAAAAATCCCTATCATTCCAGATTATTAAAATGTAAACAACTACTTAAAATCTAATTTGTGTTTTGCCATATGCTTTGTGGATCTACTGTTCAGCCTCAATGAATTCCAAAATTAGGCTGAACATTTTTACTTGCTGGCCTCCAATGCCAGCAAAACGAGGCTGAACAAATGAATAATCAACCCTGCAGAAGAATGGTTCAATGAAAATTAAAAGAAATCCAAACCTTTTATGGTTTAGTTTATTTAGCTTGTCATTTGAAGGAAATCTGCTCATTCAGTTGCCAACACATAACTTGATTGATTAACTAGTGCAATCTTTAATTTCTAAGACCTAGCTTCTACAGATACATGACCACATGAGGCAAGGCAATTAAAATGTTAGTATTTGTGAAAACTTGAAAACATGCATTGTCAATTATTAAAATCTGGAAACAAGTTACAAGATACAAACCCCACTGTTTTCAAAATCCCATGATTTGTTGAGGGCCAAGTCTCAATTTGTGAAAGCTCTGGGTTGGCAATATTGACTCCAGCAGAATATTTGCAGCTCCCAAGCAATTAGTCCCAGATCCACCTACTGTGGATATATGTGGTATGTTCACACTTCGTAACAGAGTAAGTTACTTAAGGGTAGCTCAGTATAGGATAGTTCAGTATCAAATTCACAGGATCTATGCTTCCTAATATCACTTGGTTACATTCATGAGTAGATTAGCTTCCACAAAAAACCTGCTGCCACCTACATACCTTTCATCAAACCCAAAAATAGTTGGACTCTACTCTGGCAGTGCACCTTTAAGTGTTGCCTGATCACAAGCAGGAAACAGTGAGCAATCCCAGACAAGGAGGCAGCAATCTGCTTATCTGATAAGGCTTCATTAGAATAGGTAGCTGCATTTTGAGGTAGAAAATCTAATTCTGATTCCAAATGAAGTAATTTGAACCAAACGACAAAAATCAAAACAGGGGTAGATATGAAATATTTTCAGTATAATATCAAAGAAATACAGTTTAATTCTGTGTGAAAATTTGCAACTTGAAGGCTGTGGAAAATTGATAAAAAAATAAAACACCCAGTTTAAATTTCAACTTTTTGGAAAAGGTTCTCATGGAAAAAACATTAACCATGTTCCCTAAAATTTCAACAGCAACTCAGCCTCAGAACCTATATAAACTTTCTATCAGCTTCCCTTTTGGTTTCCCACTTGTGCAAGAACAGAGAGCTGAGAACTGTGCCAAGGATCTGGGGACCTGTTAGCCAGATCCCAACACTGTCTTCCCACAGAAAGCCACACAGCAGCCTCTTCCACTGGAAAAGGTGCAGGTGGGGAAGCTGGGAAGGAAGCAGCTCTTTAGAAAACAGTATGCATAGTTCAAGCAAAAAGCACCTCAAGAAGGAAAACCTGGGAGGGCATAACCCCAAGGGCATATTGGAAGGTTTTCAGAAGTAACAGAGTGCAGAGGCAGCTCAGGCTGAGACCCAGGTCCTGCAGCCCTGAAGCACAATCTGCAGGGTTGCAGGCATGGAGCAGTGAAGCTCCCTTCAACTGAGAACACATCCAGAAAGAAATTTTAATATCCTCTCTTTTTTCCCCCAGAGTAATTCTGGAAAAAAAAGATCTTAATAAGCCACATAATACAACCCATAAATTGTTGTTTCCTTGCATTTTTTGTGTCCCATCTCACAAGAGTGAGACCCTGTGATGTTTTACGGCAGCCTGGTCCACTACTGCTGGTTAAAGAGGTGTCCCACACAGATAGCCAGGGGATTTACGTTTCTTTTCCATGCAGATGGGATTTTAAGATTGAGTGTTGCTCATTAAAAGGTCATCAAAACATAACCTAGGTTTTATACTCCCACTAGAGGTGCTGGGGTTGTGAGTGGAGGCAAGTGCTCTCACGTCAGCAATGAACCTGAGGACTGGAAGTGAGCTCAGAGTGGCTGGAGTGGCTCCCTGCCAGTCCTAAGATGTAAGCAAAGGGGCTTGCTTCAGCTTCATCACATGCAACTCTTACCACAGATAGAAAAACAACAGCACTGCACAGTCCTTCAGAGACTGGGCTAGCCTTGCAGAGATTTTACATTAGTAAAACATGCCTAGGGCCAACAAAAACACCACTGCACACATTTAAAACTTCAGAACACATTGGTTTCTTGGGCAAGGTCACAAGCCAATCATTAAACATGGAGGAAATTGTATTTCAAGAGAAGACCCAAGCCAAGTTGTGCTCAGGTCTGTCCAACTCTAAGAAATCAGAGTAGCAAATAACAAGATTTGGGCCTAAACACTTCCCTTGCCATTGTGAACACAGTATTGAGTGAGGGTTTCTGAGGAGAGCCAGCTCCCCACCTCACTCTTTACTTCTGCAATGACATACCCAGCTCCATCCTACGACCCAAACCAGGGCCATGACAGTGAACCACTGCATGTTTTCAAACCCTAGACAGAATGATTGCAAAATTATAGAATTTTGTTTTTGTACAATACAGAAATGCATGTGCTTCTGAGGAGCTAATAAATTGTATAGAGATGCTTATTTAAAATATGTATTAGCCACTCTCCAAGCTGCAAGTTTGCTCCTGAGTGAGAAGCAAGTGATGCCTTTGGGAAGCCTGATGCAGCTGACTTAACTGGTTTTTGCTTTGGGCTGCACCTGAAGGCACAGGCTTGCCTAAATAAACACTTGGGTGAGTCTCATTCCCAGGAGATCTGCAGCACTGGATAGATATTTCTGTATAACAGCAGATAGTTTTGGTGAAGTCTTATAGAATTCTGAAATCAACTTGAATAAACTCCTAAGATTATTGCCAGCTCTCACATATCCTCTTCCTGCCAAGAATTAGTTCTACCACATGCAATTTGCTCCCTGATTGTTCCTAAATTCAGGAGAATATTATTTTATCAGATACCATATAAACAATTAATCAGTCAAGTTTTGCTGGATGTGCATCAAGGATGTCCAGATGTCACTAATCTGCTGGTCACTGAACTACCTAAGTGTATAACAAGCATTCCTGCAGTTCATCTGTAAGTATAATACCTTGCACTTTCTACTATCCACATCTTATCCATTTCTAATATTTCAGTTCTTGTGGTTATCCAGGAAGTTTGTAATTTTTCTGTCTCACCACAGCTTTGTCTGAACAGTATGCTACATTAAACTCTTTCAGTTTTTTGCATTTAGATCATTTAAAAAAAATAAATTGGGCAGATACTGGAGGAACCCTAGTTGTGTTTCTACCATACACACCACTGGCCGTGATGTTCCTGTAAAAGCTTTATATCGCACCCTAATCTCTAGTCAGTTAAATTTACTTCTTCAAAGGAAGTGGGCTTTTGAAGCTAATCATTTCCTATAATCTCTACAAAATGAGAACAGAGATGAAAAGTCCAAAATTTTTATCCAAATTTGAACCAGACACTATTGGCAGGTCAAAACTGTCTAGGCAACTACTGTCTTCAATTTGTGTCCCTGGTTGTGGCTAACTCTGTAAGAAAGAGTATCAGGATTCTCTTCAGAAAACTGCCAGACTACTCTGGAAGGTCAAAGATATTGGTGCATTTCAATGAAGAATCCCAAATGCTTATTATCATACCTCCAAATCTGATATTCACCTGTCATTAGAGAAAACAAAATATCCCAGATGAACACTTTGGAAAAGATTAGTCCTTTACACAAAAGCAAATAACCTAAACCACACCACGACTGGCTTTGCAGATACATTTGTGATCTCATTAGTTATTTAAGCTGAACATGTGAATTATTAAGTCCTTAACTTTCGGAAGGAAATCAAGGAAGAATAAAAATTGATTTAGTGATATAAATATTGTAAGTAATAAAAGCTTCATGTGATGTTTGACCTCCTGGATAAACTGTGCTGCTAAATGATTCCTAGTTTCAGAGCAGTGACAGCATGGTTTGCCAAGGAAGAGATTGTTTCTATACCATTTAAAATAATTCACTGTAGCCTAAAGGCAGACATTTGGGAGAGGAGTTAGCAGACCAAAAGGGATCAGACCCACACGTGTTTCTGTAAGTCTGCATCCATCCAAAGGATGCAGTGACTTCTCTGATGTGACCTAACTAAGCAGAGAAATCCAGAATTCCTTGAAAACAAATTTAAAAAATCCCTACAGTTCTTAAATTTTTTTTACAACACTCCTATCTTCTACATAGTAGTGGAATATAGAAAGATGCTTTAGAGTCTCGTGCAAGATTGGTTCCATCCTCTGTCTATTGCAGACTCTGCATTATGCTTCTTGACAACATCAGAGAGAAAAAGGTTAGAATTTTCCTGACAAGGGCGTGAATCAAAGTAATAAAAATTTGAAAGAAAAAACCCACGATCAGATGCAAATCAGGAAGCAACAGGACAGGAGAAATTGGGATTTCAGTAGTACCAGGCCATAAGAAGTAGGGCATAGGACCAGTACTCTAGGGTTTCTTCTCTCCTTCAAATTTATGGAATCAGTAGTTTGTATTCCCCAGGAGGCCTGAGGTACTCCTTTCAAGTGTAAAAATAGCACTTCCAAAAGGGAATAGTTAAGGAACAAACAAGTCCTACAATGCAGTGAAGCACAGCGTGTGAACTCTTAAACAAGCTGGACCCCAAGCTAGTTCTTCTGTGCCTACAATTCCTTTTATAATCCTGTTGTGGAACACAACTACTACACATGTACCTATGGCAGCCTCCAGGAAGGATCAATTTCTGGACAGAAAATCTCCCAACAGGCCAGCATAAGCAGCATGGAGGCCAAACTTGCTCCTTGTTCCCAGATTATTTTGATTTCTATCTATTTCAGCATTTTATGCACATGGATTCTATGCTTCTTCTTTCTCCAGCTGCATTTAAGAGTCAAATTCTAATGGATTTCAACAGGGACTCTCAAAAGAAAATGCAATGTGTCCCCAGTAGAAGCAGCAGAAACAATTCTAAAAATAAATATCCCTTAAAGATTCCCAGATATTTTCTTCACTTCTGAAGGTCATAAAATAAACCAAAAAGGCAGTAGGGTCTTTACCCTCTTAAAACATCTCTCTAGAGGTTGACCACCTTTGTCAGTTTGACACTATGTATTTGAGTGTTTGTTAAATACTTTGAAATATCTTGTTAGTGAAAGCCCTAGAGGATATGCAAAAAAGAAAATGAGTTAATCTACAAAAAAGTGAAAGCTGTGCAGTTAACCTTTGATCAAATGCTGAAAAAGCTCAGTTTCAAGATGTTGATTGAGGAATTACAGCACTTGACATGTGCACTGACCAAATTTTATTTCCCTAAATTGAATGACTTTAAAACTGAATTTTACAAATGTTATGAAGACAAAGTTATGCCATGCTTTGATGTTTCTCTTTGTTATAATAAATTCCCTGAATTCATTTAGATGACCTTGAATTCTTTAATCTAAAAAAAAAAAGGGGGGGGGGGCGGGGCAAAGTTCCACCCTTACCCTTGATTTTAGCCCTGGCACATCACAGTCTTACATGATGTCATTTCAGTTGAGAATCCTCAGAATACCTAAAAAAATCTCTTTTACTAATTCAAGGATGCCCTGACAATTCACTCCTTTATGGTATGATTCTATTAGGCAATATCCCACAGGAAGACTGACTTAGGAAATACTTTCAAGCTGAGTTTTCTCTCCTTCTCTTCATAATGTCTTTAGCATGTGGACACACGCATTTTGAGAACTAGCAGGAAGCCACCTCCCTTTCCCTTTATTTCCACTCAGTATTCGGACTTGTCAGACTGTCAGGAAGCCTTCAGCATACTTCAGGTGATTAAGGACAAAGCATGAGCCTGATAAAGAGGAAGGGAAGCTCCATACTGACATTTTCCCCATGAGGGGGAGCAATAGCAGCGACGTTTTCCACGCTAAGAGGAAAGGTGCCCAGCCCCACAGGATCTGTTAAGAGTTAGCAGTGCCAGCCATCTGGAGCCAGCTCAACACAAAGGAATACCCTGTGACACTTTTGACCAAATGCACGAGCATTGCAATGCCCTTTGACTGTGTGTCACTGGGCTTTAAAAGCCACTCCTTCTCTGCCCCTGCTCCCAGGTGGGATGCTCTGTATCAACACAGACAGACCTTCACGGCAAGTTCACAATGCTATTGACTTTTTTTCTTTTTGCTGGAGGGTCAGGTATCTGACATGGAGATGATCTGAAGAATGAGACATTCACACTACAAATCCTGATTCAGGCAAGATGTGAAATACCACTGACAACGTTGGGACAAGCAAAAGTTTAAGTGCTCTTTCACACCACACTGACTGCTTTAATACTTGAGATGCAAAGTCTTCCTGGAACTCTGCTGGTTTTCTAGTCAAGCTGTTTACAGTTATTGGTGAATCCTGAAGATAAGAGTGAAAGAATGAGAGCAGGCTACTCACAGAAGGGTTTCCCTGTCACATTTGGGCAGGATGGAGCAGTCCCTGCCAGGCTCCCAGCCATGCCAACTGCAGTATCACATGTGCTAAGTACAGAAGCTATCACACACCATATAAAATGTGACATCCAAACCAGGACTTAGCTCAAGATCCATGAACAGTTGAATCAGCTGTAGCCAGCTGGCAATCAGAAAACCAGGAGAGCTGGTTAACCCTGAGTTAATCTAGCCCTCAAAGATGTACTTCATCACAGTTACCGGGAGTTATGACTAATTTGGGCTACTGAAGCACGTTCAAAACCAGCCTTTGTTTTTCACGCTCATTCTTTCAGAACGTTTGTGAAATATCACCCTGGAGCTGACTGCAGATATCTGACCTCGGGAAGGGCACTTTAGAGCATTTACGATGTGTTAAATAACACTGTACAGACGTGCCAAGCTGTAGTTTCTCTGTGCCACGCTAGAGGGGAACTCTAAGTCAAACACCAAAGCCTTGGTGCTGTTTCTTCCTCTCATTCAGCACTTACCCTCCTGTCTGCATTTGGTATTAAGAGGCTTATGGAACAGAAACCAGCCATCATGACAAGAGCAAAGGAGAAACTGTTGCATTACAGCATTAAAAACATGCTTTACTCTGCTTTTATTTTTTCCTTTTAAAGAAAAAAAAAATCCACACATGGGTTTCTGCTTTCAAAGAAAAAATAAACACACAGAAAGGCTCTTTGAAGGTCTCAGGAAAATACCCAAACAGAAAACAACTTTGGATCATAAATATTTACTAAAATAACTATGGCTATATTATGTCTTTCAGCCTGGGCTTTCGAAGTACAGGTTCCCGTGGTAAGCATCGTATTCTGCAGTGTTTCTTCATGCTCAACAGCATCCCTTTTTGAGCTGCCCAGCACCATAAGGTACCTTAAGTTTAAAATGCCCTTATATCTGTTATAACAGCTTTTGAATCAGAGGCACAGAAGCCACATCGACTGCTTTACATAACAGAGCCCTCTAAGTTTTGACTGCCGTTAACATCACTATGCCAAATATTTTCCTCTGCAATGTAGCAAAATATTTAAATATGGCCTGTCTTTAAAGTCAAGGATATATAAAAAATACTTCTGCAGATAAACTAAATCTTTCTATCTCATCCTAGTTTTACACTAGAAAAAGTCCCATCTGACTTGAATTGTCTGATGGGCTGGAATAACAAACTCCAGAAGCCCAAAGACAAGCCTAAATCACAGAGTTTGGATTTGATGTTAAACAGAGCCAAGGTTTAGGGTGTCTGCTACAGGACCCTAAGCAGTAAGGCACTGACCTAAATTCAGAGGAGAGAGAGTTGTACTGGCCAATTTCTGAAAATACACAGGTATTATAAGACATCTCAATTCCTCTATCCCCTTCACATCTGAGCAGCCATGGAAAAGTGCCATTTACCTTCCTTCACACCTTTTTTTTGGTTGCTGTTGATAATAAAAACTTCTAACACCTTCCCAGCTCTGCAAAGGTGTGTTACAGTGCTTTGCAGTTTTGCCAAGGGTACAGCAATTTATTTAGCTAGACGTTGGTCGCACATTCCCTGAAAAGCAGCTTCCCACCAGGACATTCCTTCCCAATGAAATACCATCTTATGCTTCCCACCCCAAAAAGCAAAGCCCAACTGCAGGGGAGAAATGCTGTCAGCTCCCAACTGCAGCTAAGGCCAGAAACTGCTCCACGGGCTGTGGCACAGGGATCACCTGCATTAAGCAGAGCCTGGGGAATATCTTCATGTTATGAACTCAGAAGGGTTTAAATTTCTGGTGAACTATTAAGGACAAATTAATTTATTGGCTTCCCTTCCTCTGACTATATGGACAGTTATAATCTAGAGTGTAGCTTCACTTGCAATGAAACACACAGACTTTCTTAATGGATATGGCTACTTGAAAAATTAACCTTTCTTCTTTTTATTTCCCCCCCTCTACCTTTTTCCTTTTTGAATGTACAATCTTCCTTTTTTTTAAAAACAATGAAAATCTACAAGACCTGCCACAGCACATCATGGCCACTTAGGCTCTCCTACCATACAGATCAGTGATAAAACTGCACTATTGCACAACAGCAGGGTAATTTAAGAGCAAATCTAAATGGATTCATGTGGAAAAAGCAAAAAATGGCAAGGTACAACACAGACAAAAACTGCACAGACTAGTAGATCTAAAGCCTGAACACAGCAACTATTACTGTCCTAGCAGAAGCAATAGAGGATGCAAAAAAAATCACAAAGGTCATGTCTAGCAGTTTGATGGACTGAGTGGGTCAGCTTTCCCAAACTGTCCTGGCATTTATCTATATGCCCCAAAGGCCACAATTAACTTTTTAAAATAATTTTTTAAAAGATAAATTCTAAATATAGAAAGTTATCCTAGAACAGTTGGGATTTTTTTTTCTTGCTTTTTGTCTGAAGAATGATTTGCAGCATTATTTCTCGTGATTTTAGTGGACTTTTGAGTAATACTTTGAGGAAACTAATGTAAGGTTATAATAGATTTATCTTTCTGAGCTTGACTGTTGTGTTTGAGGAACTGCACAGAAGGCAAAGGACAAATACATGCTAGGAAACCTATGCTACACTTTCACTGAAATCAAACATCCATACAACGAAGCTATAAAATAAACATGGCAAGAAAAATAATCCCCAGCAGCTACTGAGTTTCAGACTGAGTTATCTGTAATCCCTCTGTGCTGGGATATCCCAGATTTGTTCAGGTGTAAAATACAGCTGACCTGCATAAACTCTGCATAGTTCCAGGTGCACTTCAGCCCTGAACGATCCTGTTGCAGAGGGGGAGGAACAGAAAAAACCCCAAACACCACCAAACAACCGAGATCTACTGATTGACTCCAGAGCTACAAGATTGGATCTTTATTGCCCCAAAAGTCCAAAATAAAATAATTTTCTTCAGACTCAGAGAACTGTTTGCAACTTTCAAGAACTTGGAAAACTCTGATTCCCAAATTCTCACCATTAATCAAGTTTCATAACTTCTGGACTCAGGCAAAACCATTTTAAATGGTAGTGTAAATGAATGAGCTGTGCATCACATTCTAGTCCTCTTAATACACATTCCATCCACTATCAAACCACTCAGTTTTCAAACTGGACATCAAGCCATTGACCACCACCCTCTGGATGCGACCATCCAGCCAATTCCTTTTGTGCTGAACATCAAATCCATATCTCAAATGCACACCTCAAGTTTAGCAGAGATTAATACTCATATACTGTAAATTGCACAATAATACCACAAAAATTTTCAATACTATTTCCAAGACAATGCCAGAAGTATCTCAAAACCTCCTGGTTTTCAAACTGAGCTGACACAAAACACTCATTTCAGCTCCCCAGCTGTAGACACACAGTTAATGACAGCAGCTTAGGTAAAGCTGGCTTCATGAATGAGCATGTTTTCCCTTAGATGCATATAGTAACACTGAAAATGCAGCCAGGAATTCTCTCAGTTTCGCTCACCTAGAAATGCACATTTAATTTTGAGAATTTAGTCACTTGCGGACATTAAGAAATATACATTAAATTTGTTTTTCCCAAAATCCTGAAGTAATTTATTACAATGTTCTCTCAACAGAGACCTCAGACTAGAAAGCCAAACCAGCTCCTAAAGGCCCAACAGGCTAAAGGCAGAGGAATCTACATTAAAGCTTGAAGCAGTCAAAAAAAACCCAAATCTCATCATAGCATCTTTTATGTTGCCCACATAAGCAGCCTTGTGTTGATACTCTTCCTAATTAGAAGTAACCCAAATAAACTGCTAAGAGGAAATGAGGACTAGCTGCTAATCCAAACACATGGGTTCAGAATCAGCTGCTTTGACTAAAGTCTGAACTTCTTTATGTTGAAATTATATCAATCCCCACTAGAAGATGCAATTTTTAAACAGGAACCAAATACTTGAGACATTGTATTTCATTAGGAAACATTCCATCCCACATGTTTGTTTTCTTTTCCTCTCAAATGTTGAGAAGTCCATATACAGTGTCTGCAGTACCACCAGGGGCTCCTGGCAGAACTGCAATACATAATAAACAGCCCAGGCTCAATCGGGTGTTAAAGAAATGCCACAACTGTGGTTGATCCTTAAGCAGAATTGCACACCTCAAAGCATTTGATCAATCTAATGAAAAAACCCTGCAAATTTTCAAGTTGTCACATCAGAAGTTTCGTTTGGTTTGTTGTTTTTTTTTACTTTCTGGGGTTTAAGGTTGCCAAATGGTCAGACCAGTTTATCCCAAAGACATCCCAAAAGCACGTGGTCCCAGAAATGCACTGTTACTGGTCTCTTCTCTAGTACTACAGTTTTGTACAGGACTTGCTAGATAAGAGAAAGAGACAAGATACCTACAAACCTGACCCAAAAAAAAATACTCCTTTTTGAGAGAGAAAATTACAGACATGTTCCTTTGAGTCCCAAACATGGTTTATTATTCAGTAGCCTGAAACTAGTAACTATCTATCCACTACTTTTATCATGTTGATCCATAAAGCTTATAACTTCTCATGAAAAAAAAAAAAAAAGATCCCTAGTTACTTAATTTCTGTGCTTGCTGGACACATTTGAGACTGGAATTTTAACCAGCATAAACTATCACCCTTCAATGAGGGTATGTCAGGCAGTTTCATTTTCATAACATTTTTCAATACAAAATATTGATGCTAATATATTCCAAAATTAAAAACAAACCCAAAACTTTTCTCAATTGACAACAGAAGATCTAGTCAGATATTTAAACAGAAAATAGAGAGTACTTCTGTTTGCAATGGAATTTTATAATAGAGATTTGTAAAAATCTTTTGTTATTTAATGGGAGAAAAGAATGAGGGAAGTAAAACTGCTCTGAAAAATTCTTCATTACTCATGCTGGTTTTGAAACACACGGGAAAACTGACACTAAAAAATAGCCATTACTGAGTTAAATTTCCTTCGTAGCAAATAATGCTTTCAACAAAGACCCCGATGCACTCCAACATGCAGAAAGACTGACTGCTCCTAAGCCAAAGTGACCTTCCTGGAGGGAGGGAAAAGGAACCTCAGCTCCATTTGTAATACAGATTATCATTTAGATTTTCAGCTGCTGCAAATCTAGGTAGCTCAAGTGATTTCAATTCCCTTTGACTTTAATGGAGCTCCTGTTGAGTGACACCAGCTAAGGACATCCCTGTAAATGTATTTACTTATGGAGACCTAATGCAGCAAATCATTTAGGGAATGATGGTCCATCTGTGAGGACTGCACGGCTGGAAGTCAGAAACCTACCAGCAACTATTGCTTACGTTTGGTTTACAAATGTCTTGCTTGCTTAAAAATCAATGCATTGTAAGAGAACTGTCCTATTTCTCCAGAGAACTCAGTAGCAAAAGAAGACACAAGGCATCTAATGTCATCTCCATCCCCACTGATTACTAAGGCTGCAGAGCAGACACCACAACAGAGTGCTCTTGGGGATGTAAACCTCTGTGAGGTTCACTGGTCCAGTTTCATGCATCTAACCAAGTCTCATTACTAGGAATGCAGCTGCCCCAGGCTTCCTCTGAAAGGAGTGACTCCAGGCGTATTTGGTTTGCTCCATCAAACCGCCCTGCTATCCTTTAGCCAGAAAATAACTTTGTTTTTAAGTGACTTTAACGATGCTCAAAACACCTAGATGGTTTTAATGTTTATTTGAAACTCTACAAATCAAACTAAAAAAAAATGTTTTGTTACATTTCAATAAACAAAAGACATCCAAGGCTGAGTGATCAATGCTGCCTACAATTATCCTGGTGTAAGTGAAGGAGTAGAGATATTTGTACAACATGACTAAAAGCTAGCCCTGATCTGATCAGATGTAACTGAGCACAGAATTTGGCCTACAGCTATGAAGTGTTCATGTTTAAAAATCTAGCTTTATCCTCACAAGCAGTCTGCACTGCACAGACAAATGCAGTAACATGTAGATTTGGCAAACAATGTACTACTGAAGAGGGAAATATCCCAGAGCAGCCCATAATAACAAATTGTCACTGTTCACACTAATAAGAACAAGCACTTAGCAAAGTTGATGCAGAGAACTAGACTGATCTTTACATGGTAGCAGGTGACAACAGTTGACAGAGACATTTATGGAATTTGGAACAGTACATGGAACAAGGGGACAGCCATCCTCCCACTGTGAGAGTGCCTTAGGCTGTACACACAAGCATCAGGCTTTAATCTCCTCCATATTGCTCAGAACTGAGACCATAATCAGTATTAGATAAAGAGGCATTTTCATATTTATTTATGTTCTGGGTGGCAGAGAAATACATGCCATCACTTGAAGCCTTAGAAATCAGATGTGCTGCAGGTTTTGTGCATGTGTCACCAATCATTAAGAAAAGGATCTCTCACTAATTTACTAAAAGCTATGCTAGGCAGTTATAAAACAAGTTTACAGTCATCTGTTTGTGGTGACTGCTCCTTTTCATCTTTGATGTTGCATCCCAGATAGTACCCGACAGCAGAATACCTAAGTGGGATCATCATTCTGCTGCATACCTGCAGTTCATCTGCTTGCTCTTTCCTCACAGCCAGTTACAAGCAGTGAGCCAGGCCTTTGTTTCATTCATTTCTTGCTCATGCTATATGGTCATGTCCATTAATTTCATTGAGCTTATACAGCAGAATATAAGAGTCAGAAAGAACATTTCTTACCACGGAAGACCTGAAAAGACCATCGCTCCTCCATGTCTAAATGAGTTGAGAAAGGGTAAGAATAAGAATGAGGGAATGAGAGAGGAATGTTTTGTTGATGGTTAGACAAGCACAAACAGAACAGCTAGAGGTTATAAATATTTGCATTTTTAATAGGGTGCTGAAAGGCATTTGCAGATAAATACAGACATAAGGTCCATGCTTTGAGGAGCTAAAAATCCAAATATTAAATTTTGGCCAGCTGTCCTTTAGGTTTCCTTAGAACAAAAAGATCCTTCTTAACAAGTCTTAGAATGTCCAGAAACTAAGAGTTGATCTCTTCTGTTGCCTCACTGACCTGTGCTAGTGAATGCAGGAGAGTTGGATGGAGATGCTGTACAACAACACCCTACAGCAGTGTGACTGGAGAAGCTCTACAGACTGGAAAGCTCAGAGAGCCCCGTGTAAGGCTGACCTGTAAGCCAGTCTGAAGGGGCCCCATTAGGACAGAATGCTTCTCTTGAACCAATATGGTATAGAATACCTATCCTTTCAGGTCTGCTTCCAATTTACTGATTGGTAAAGCAGAAAATTATCTTGATCTAAAAAGACTAGTGCAGTGGGTTTCTGTTAACTCTAAGAAACTGCATCTCTCTCTGGTGGTGTCACTCCCAATGAAATTCTCTGGGACACACAAAAAAAATATTCTGGAGTTCATACCACGAGGCAGTTCTTGCTTCTCAGCCCTTGTATTCGCATCCCTTCTTGGACCTGAAGTTAAGTTTCATGGGTGCCTGTAGCTCAAAAACATAAGAAGGGCCATGATAGTTCAAAGAAAAAGTCCCATCTAGCTGTGTTGCAGCTGTCTCTGGTGGTCAGGAGCACTTTGCCAGCAACTGATTGATCAATGAACTTGGTAAGTTTCGTATGAACTCAATAAGTATAGTACTAGAGTTAGGATCCAATCTGGCCTGATTCACCATGACTGTATGTATATTCACTGACATTAACTTTCCTACCTCATCTCTGGGCTGGGAACATCAAACCCAGAGGCTGTATTTCACTGCTTAAAGCAAGTGAATGACATACAGTCAGCCAGCTCACCTTGACACCCTTATTTTGAGGTAGTTCATAGTTTATCTTGTTCATAAGAGCTCACAGACCTGTAGCAAAAGTGTTTTCATCACCACATGTGCTCTTAATGAGCAACTCAAGCACCTGAGAAAACACAGCCTGCTTGGCAGCTAGAAACAGCCATCACTCTTGGATCTTCTTTGTATGGCTCAATGATGTGGTATTTGGCACACTCCCCATATGCAGTCAAAGGAAGCACAGAGTTACCAATGTACCATTTGGGTCACAGGAGAGCTTGCAAAAGCTAGGGGCAGCACTGCTCCCTTCACTGTGTGCAGCAGGTGTATGGTACTCCCATAAGTACTTCTGCTGTCAGTGTTAGTAGAATAAAGGTCTGGTTTGTTTTGGATTAATTTTAAGTTTGGAACAAGAATAGTAAGTTGCAATTTCCTTCTTTTACCCTATTTCATTTTGTCACAATCCCATACACACTTACCAAGTCTGATAACACTTGGCATGGTTCCTACCTCCTGACACTTCAGCAAGTAATTTTTTCAGAACAAAACCTGACTCAGTTACTACCAGAGTGGAAGCATTAATTCTTTCCAGTTACACACAGTTCCAGGTGATGCACAAGTGTCTGAAAGTCGCTCCTTGGCTGTAACAAAATTTGATAGATCTTAGCATCACTTCAGACATTTGTGATGCCCTCACTAGAACTTGCTGTCTGCAGAGAGAAAACTGTCTTGCACTGGTTGACACTGAGGATACACAATAGATTACAACACCAAATCTTTAGAATGTCTCTTTTTCTGCCATTAGGATAGATGATCTTTGTGTAAATACAAATCTGGAAAATATATATTAACTGTAACTTCAGCAAATTCTGTTGTGAGAGAATGAAGAAATTAACTTTCACCTTGTTTTACTTGCCAACTGACTTCACCCGTGTGTTTGAAGTATTTAGATGAATTTAACATTCTTGAATTATTTGGGCTCCATATTCTTATAAATATTTATACTCAGTATGAATCCAAGACAGCGTCTCCATCTAAAAATAGCATGCTGATCTGTGGCTTTGCAAACACGAGATGAGAAGTCAGAGCATTACAAAATACATACAGCAAGCGTGTGTAATTATGCTCATTAAACTACTCTAACTGGAAAAATTTCCATTACCCTGGGATACAAGAGAAGCAGGGCAGACACCCCCTGGATCCTCATTGCAAGCAACTTTTACCATGACCATGTAATCCTGTATTTCTAGCAATTAGCTCAGGCTCTCAGGGACTTGCTTCCAATCCTGTCCACGCAGAGCTGGGGCAGAGGCACAGCCGCTTCCTGAGTAACTGTGCAATTACTCTGTGGGTTTCTGGAAAGCTAATGGGGGAACTCTGGTCTGGACTTCCAAGTGTCAGAGTTGGAATTTGAAAAATGCCATGGAAAAGCTCTAAGCAGGACATTTAGAGTCCTGGTCTTCCAAGATTTTATTGTTTAAAAAGCAGTTTGCTTGACTGCAAGCTGAGTATTTACTGTTGCCACTCACTGGATTCTGTGTACAAGTGGGATCTTCTGGAAGCAGAAGTATAAATTTAAACATCACCATCCCATAATTGCCATCTGTCTGATACTCTGCAGCTGCCTCCATTTTAATGGACATTTTGCTTTCATCCTACTACTGTCTGGTTTAGTTTTGAAAGCATAAATCCTCAGATCACATTTTCTCTCCCACACATTTAGACTTTCTCCCATTCCCCTCCAAACACCTTCACATTATTTCCCAAAGATCCCAGTATAATTCTGCCCTACAGAATTAGGAGGACCATGATCCTTTTCACTTCTCCTCTGAATGAAAGCACAGCAGGAAGAACTCCTGTAGTAATGTTTATTCAGCTGGGAAACAGTCTTCCAAAGGAAGCAGCAGAATTGCTAACACCTGAGTAATTTTATCACAGTGTCCCAAAGCACTGCAGAATGTATGTCCTCCAGTAGCCCAGCAAAGGTGATACTGGGTTGTCAAAACCTGTAATCCCAGGCTCCCTTGTTGGAGGAAGGCAAAATAAAATACAAATAAAAATAAAAATTTTGCAGCAATTCTTATTACTAAACAATAAATGCTTTTTAAGCTTCTGATTCTTGTTCTTTTCCAATCCATGCTGCATGGAAATGTGCTCAATTTAACATCTTTCCTCTTGATTGGTGACTGTGCACAGCTAGCAGGAATGGACACTGGAGAACACATGCCTACTGAATGTCTTAAAGTAACGAAGTGACTGGAATTTAACAGTTTTTATTTAATCCCCCAACACACTTTCCCTCTAAATACTTAAGTTATAAATCTCATCTTCTTGGTAAACTACTCTGTCTTCCATTTGTCAGGATGTCAGGTACCTTTTTAATAGATTTACTCATTTCATTGGCACAGACATGTTTCCACAAGGAACATGCCATGTACAGTGAAAGCAATCCCAGCCCTCACGTTAACTGCAGCACTTTGGCTGCACCATAAGTCTAATTCATTGGCCTGGGGTGTAAGCAGAAATAAGAGATGGCAGATAAGGAATCAAACTTTGATGGCTTCCTAATGCCCCTTGCATTTTTTAATGGTCTCAACCATTCTCTGCACATGCATGACATTTTCAAGGGCTCATCATGAAAGACAAGGGGGAATGGATAAAAAGTGGAAGAAGGGACATTTAGGTTGGACATGAGGAGGAAATTCTTTAGTGTGAGGGTGGTGAGACACTGGCACAGGTTACCCAGAGAAGCTGTGGCTGCCCCATCCCTGGAAGTGTTCAAGGCCAGGTTGGATGGGGCTCTGAGCAACCTGGTCTAGTGGGAGGTGTCCCTGCCCATGCAGGGGGCTTGAAACTAGATTATCTCAAAGGTCCTTTCCAACTCAACCAATTATATGATTCTATGATTCTAATCCAAAGAAGTGCATGCTTTTTGACTGGCCAACCTGCAAAAGAAGGTCCTGTTTGTGTTACTGGATTGCCAGCACTGCAATGGAACACATTTTAATGACCTAAATATTGAATCTTTTAAATTCATTTCATGATGGTTTAAGTGCAGAAACTTCAATTTTAATCTTCAGATAGAGTAAGAAACATCACCCCATTCTTGAGCTGCTGAGCCAATTCAGGCTCCAAACAGTTAATATCTTCTAAAAAAAAAAAAAACGAAACAACAACAAAAACCAAACCAAAAACAAAACCCTAGCATTTTTCTTTCAGGGCTTCCTCAATATAGCTGAAACTGAAAACATAAGTGCCACGATACCACAATAAAGGCTGTCCTTACCACATTTCTGAACTGACTAGAAGACACAAGAAGATCAAGAAACCCTGTGAGAGAGAATAAAAGACAAGCACTTCAAAACTGAATTGTGATGTGGCCACCAGAAATACCACTCTCAGAAGCAAAAATACTTGTAAGTGCAGCCCTGGAGAATGGACTGGCAAGCCCTGGCTCAGCAGCTCTGCTCTTTTTTTGAGCTAGATTATGCAAGAATCTTGTGCACACAGGGATGGAGAAAGCAGCAGTGGCTTTTGTCAAGCATCAGGCTATCATGAAAATCTAGGAATTACCATATTAGACTAGGCTACGTCCCCTATCAAGTTCCTGTTAGTAGTCATTAGCTCCAGATGCACCAGAGGAAGCAGAGACAGTTCTAGTATATCATATTCCCCAGGAGACCTTTCCCCCCTGTTTCCCATAGTCAGCATTTGGACAAAGCAGAAGCATCAGAGCAGGACTGCCTCCCTCTGTGCTCAGCTGAGCTCAGAGGAAATGCAGAGAGTTTGGCCACTCACTGTCAGGTCTCTGGATCCTTTCAGAGTAATTCAGGGTTAGCTCTAGTCCAAAGAACATTTCATTCGGAGATGTTTTTAATAAAGCAATGGATGCCACCCACATTCTGCTGGGACAGTACAGGTTTGTGGTTCTGAGCTCTTGAACCCTTCCAGCAAAAACTGCTGCACGCCAGGATCCTTCTAAATGTCATACCAGGCACTAAGTGATATTTTACATGGTGAGATAATTAATAAAAAGGAGTAATCCAACTAAATTTTTGCTATGAACACACACAACAGTAGCCCCAGCTCAAATGTTTATGCAAGATGAGTACACAGCCCAGTTTCTTCTATTACCTTTTGAGAGGCAGCAAGGCAGCCTCAGGCAGGCTGCTGTCTCCTTGGGAACATCACTGGGGAGCTGTACCACTTCAGACTTCATGAAAATAGGAAAACATTTCAAAACCAACCACACACTTTAATTACTGGCAATTAGAAATTCCTGGGTTTGTGTGTTTACAGCTGAAAAATGTTAATGTGTGCCAGTTGTGTCAGAAAGTTTGATTAAGCTCTTTAAACTGAACTTGAAAAACTTAAAAAGCTCCAAACACTCTATGATCAGAGTATCTTGGGGGGCTTTCCGAAGTGACATGTAGAAGTCAGAACTGCTTTAATAGTCTCCTCTCTTTTCCCAGTGGACCACGGCTTGCCTTGCAAAGACACACACCCAACAGAGTTGGCAGAAGAGATTTCTATCTGGCAGTTTTACAAAGACTAAGCAGCATCTTGATCACATCTAAGGTCACTATCTGAATGGTGAACTGGAGTTACAACTGACGTTCAAATGAACGTGCCTGGTGTGTAGCAGGGTATATGAGCAGCTATGAAATGAGATAAAGGTGAGGCTGTGTGGGTTAGCTTTTTCAACATACAGCAGAACTGTGTCTTTTTTCTTAAGAAGTTAAAGCTTGAAAGAAATAGCAACAATAGCAAAGTGTTAAGACTAAGTTCATAAGCAAAATGCGAAGAGAACAAAAGGTTCTCTTTCTGGCCTAACAGAGGTGATATTTCCACAGATAAGTAAGGCTGATGATGAATGCTTGCTAGAGAGCTCTCCATGTGTCATAAAATATGAGCAATAAAATAAAGTCAAAGAATTGAAAAGACAAATGACAAGCTTCTGTGCATCATTAATGAATGATGAGGGTAGAAAGGCAGAAGATAACCCTCCATGCATATAATAATTATGTCTTTGACTGGTGGTGTTTCTTTATGCCTGCACGTTTAATAAGATGTGTTAGAATTAAAAATTTAAAAATCAAGTGCTCCATAAAATATGAGGGAAGAAGCAACTCCAGCCTAAGTTAAGATCTTAGCATTGCACATCCTATTAAAAATGAGATGAGTTAATTTATGCAAATAATGAAGCATGGCAGCATTCTAATACTGATAACAAAACAAATCATACAGTCAGTAATCTCATGTCTCATTAAAGGAATAATTTTGATACTTAGCAAAGAATTGGTAATCCACAGACAACTGTTATTGTATCAAGTGACATTTTGTCAGCTGCTTTTCACCTGAAGCTGCCTCAGACACCAGGCTAACTAGTAGGGTACTGTATTTCTTCCTGAATATCATGCATTAGAAGGAAGACACAGAGTTCACATTTTGCTTGTAACCCTGTCCATTGCAAAGAGACTGAACACACTGTTTAACGAGCTAACCCCCATGGTACAGCCCTTTCAGTATCACAGGTACTTGCTAGAGAAGAAATGAAAGCACTAAGAGTGACAACTTTCTTTTGCACATCTTTAAGAAGTTTTTTTTATGCTGTGCTCTCTCCACTGAAATATAATCTAATGCTACTCAATCCAACGTGCCTTTACTGCAAGTCAAAGCTGCATTTCAGACTTTCTCCAGGATTAATGACATACCCACTGTGTTCCCACAGGCATCCTCACACAAACATACACAAAACAGCTTTGACTTCTGAAAGTCACCCTTAAAAGGTTGATGTCAAAGAACTGGAGGGGTGGTAGTGGGACCTCTCAGCACTGGGCTCAAAAGGCAAAGTAACATCAGCAGCTGCAGGAGATGTGCTGAGGCTCCTGGTAAGAGCCAGGAGGACATGCAGCTTTGTGCTCTTGATCACAGGTGACCCCGAAGACAGAGTCAGATTGGTCTGAAATTGTGAGTCACAGCTTCATAAAAGAGATGAAGACCTGCCTATCTGCCTGCTTTTTGCCTACCAGGGTGAGGATGCGACAACATACTCAAGTCACAGAATCCATAAAATTGCGATCATGAGGGGACAACAGCACCTCTGCAATGTCCAGTTTGAGAGGGATTTCTCACCCACCTCCTGAGAGATTACTAACACTCACCACTCCACACAGCAATACTGGAGCTGGTAGCTCCCCAGTTCCCAAAGGGTTAGATAAATCCCTTCTAACAAGCCACATGGGTACAGCAGATATTTTATCATCCTGTTGACCATGTACTGTTCTTTCCCAAACATTGCCAGTAAAACCAAACCAAAATGCACCTGGTGTTATCCTAATCACACCCCAACCATGCTGGGTTGTTTTTGAAACATCCAGCACCATTGTTTGTGGGGTTTTTGCTTTGTTATTGTTATGGGTAGGTTAAAAAATGTGGGTTTTCACATTCTACTCTCTCTTGTTCCTATCTACATATACATAGCTGGGGTTACTTCCCAACCTGCCTCTGTCATCTGCCACATTAGTATCATCTCCATGTTTTGTTCCCCCAACTCCTGAAAGTCCAGGAAAGAAGAGGCAGCGATGTCCAGTAAAATATGCAACATTTCCTGTACTCAAGGTATTGTAGACACAAGTTCGGGTGCCAGTATTACACTCCAGGACAGATTTCACTGGGCTTTGTTTCTCTGCCACCACAATCTCAGCTGAACTTCCTGGCTAAATGGTACTCACAATGGTTTTGCATTACTAGGCAGAAAAAAAAGACCCAAAACCTAAACCTTCCAATTCTAGCTCTATACATTAAAGTTGTGCTGAAGAACAAATACACAGCAGATATATCTCTGACTGTTCAGAATCTGGAAATGGTTCATTTGTTTCCATGTTTTCAGAATTAGGACAGGTATTTCACCAAGCAGTGTCTGCTTCCCATAGGCTGGAGCCTCTAAGGAACATAGGAAGAGAGGAAATTTTGGAGATGTTGCATCTGAATGAAGCAGTGAGTGCATGTTGCTTAGAAGTCTGGGATGTGGCTAAATCATGGAATGGGAGGCCCCTGACTCCCCTCAACAACCATTTAGCAAGTGTCTTTGACTTAAACCACCAACAACCCAGCCATTTAACCACACCAGCTTGAATTTCATTATTACATCTGGTGCTTAACATTCTGACCAAATTGGCAGAAACAACTAATTAGTCTCTGAATCAATTTGGACTATGACCTTAACAACAATAAAAACCTGAATTAAAAAAGGTGCTGGCCACAGAAGCTTCTTGCAGTAAAGTAACTAGAAGTAGAAACACTATGACCATGATGGTACACAGAAAAGCCACTGCAGTGAGTGTTATACTGAATGCCAAGCACAAGCTGTGCCTCTGGAGTGTGCTGGAGGAGCAGGAAGAGAAGTGGGTGTGTGCAACCCAATGATAGGGTGAGGCTGAAGTCCTGGAGGAGAAACACATCATAAAACTGGTAATAGAGTAAGAGCATGTCACACCTTTTGAAAAGAAAGACCCACAATCCATCATGATATCTTTCATACCTTGACATAGTTTTTCTACAAACACCATTAACAACTCTCTTTCCTCCCCCCAAAAAACCCACAACTTTTTTTAACTTTAAAGTGGTGAAAATGTACTTTAATGAACCATTAGTGTCTCTCAATGTCTTCCAGGCTGCCACTACGCAATGTACAAAGCAAGTGATTTTCTTTTCTCCTTTTTTTCCATGGTACCAGCTCTGCAAATGCAACTTAGAATCAGAAGTCTGATCCTAAGGGCTCAAGTACAGTCTCCAATAATGATAAACTGGTAACTGAAATTTACCTGAGAGTGATGTTGCTCATGTGCCAGACTGAGCAGAAAACCAGCTCACTTTCCTGCAACTATATTGCATCTCTAATTGTTAGCAATGAGAAAGGCTCATTTCCATTAAGTAAGCAGAGATGTCAGACATATGGGGACCAGGTCTACAGGGCAAGAGCCATTGTTTTATGGCCCTTTCCCTCACTGTAATGGCATTTAAGAATTTACTTGCAGCATGTAAACTAGAAGTAGGATATGCATGTGGGCATTGTGTGAGAGACAGCTGGACTAAGAAAAGCATCTGGTTGCCATACAATAGAAATCTTAAACCTTAAAACAATTAAAGGTCTTTGAAGTAAGGAACCCTGTCCTGTTCCCCAGTGATGTGAAGAGCCAACCTTCCAAGGTCTGCAAGAGGAAGAACCCACCATAAAAATTTTCAGGAATAAAACACCAGCTATTTGTTTTACTACGCTTGAAATGTTCTCGGTCAAAACACAAAGGTTTTTGTTGTAAAGAACTTGTAATGTTAAGGTTCTTAGTTATGCAATTTTCCTTAGGATCTAGAAATTCCCGTGTACTGCAAAATTATTTTAGCAGGATATTCTACACAGTAAGGCCTGTAAAAAACTCATTCTTGTGACTCACAATGGGGAGAGAGGGAAAGCAGCACCTCTAGCCCACAGGGGGTGGGAGAGAGAGAAGCATTGCTGGGTTGTATGATAAAAGGTTCTGCCCGTGATTCATAGGAGTATGTTACACATCTTCTAAAGACACAGTGCTGCACAGCTCTCTGAGTGAGAGGCAATTAAGAGATGTACCACAACTAGCATTATATGCCAGTAAGAAGGGAATCAATTTTCCACATAGCCCTGCCTATTCACACTTTTATTATAGCAGGGTACTAGCACTGGACAAGTTGACTTGGCCAGCCCAAACTTACTGTTTGGTGGAAGTGAAAAGCAGAATGAATGCAGTAAAATTTAAATCCAAGACTTGGCGACATGGGAGAGAAAAGGCAAACGTATAAAAGGAACTTGGAGAATGGTGAATAAGAGCTTTACTGAAATCATATTTTAAACTTATTTTTATCCAGTTGAATGACAGAGCTTGTCAGTTCTATGCAGTATAAATGACTGAATAGTTGGGATGAGCAATAATACCATGGCAGGTTGAGTCAAGCCAAGATTTGATTCTTAGCTCTGCTACCAATTCATGCAGATAAATCATTCAAAGTCTTTGTGCTTTGACTTTCCCATCTGAGAAAGGAGATATTCAGCTTAGCTCACAGAGGTGTTGAAATGTTGATCATTTTTATGCACACAGCAATGTGAACTCATTGGGTAAAAGGTGCTTTGGAAGTACTAAATATTCTTCTTGCTATTACACCTGCTTTCCTCTTCTTGCTGTTTAGGAGTAGTGCTATTCTTTTGACTGAACTTCAGCCCATTAGAACTTGACAGTATAGAATTTCCATTCTTTGTAATGATAAATGCATTTAATTTTCTTCAAGCAAAGACATTCCAATTCAGCATTTAAGCATAAGACTAATCTCTTTTGTTTCACATGACTACTGTGTAAAAACAAGTGTTTCAAGTGCTTTGTCAATTTAGGCAATGAGAGTTTCTACAAGAATAAGCAGCAATTGGCAGTTGAACCCTGTAATTTAGGAAAAAAGTTATCTTCCAAATCTTGAAGACACTATAGGTAATTTGGTTGCCATCCCACCAAAATGGAATTGGTGTAGTATCCATACACACAAGTTTAAACAAACAAAAAGTCAAACGCTATTTCCTATCATGGTTTTGACTCTTCTCTAGAGCTGCAATATTTCCTGTCAGGTTCTTCCCTTTACCACTTTACAAGGACCAGGTTTCCTTTCACAGTTACAAAGTGTGGTGCAGTTCCTGGAGCCGGGAGAAGCAACAGACCAACAATGTCTGTGACCCTTTCTGCTATCTTCCTGTTTCACACATCAGTAGTAGTTACACTTCTTACCTAATAAAAAAATTGATCCAGAGCATAAAGAGTTTTGTGCAGCCTGTGAGGTGTGAATTCATGAACTCCCCTGGAGTACATGCAGTGAGATTAGCTATATCCATCCATATTTCATTGATTCAGATCTGTATATTCACATAAGTACCAAATGATTGCTATGAATCAGTTCTCATATCTGCAATAAACCAGAAAGCCATATAAACAGTGCTCCCTTAGACTAGTTTTCCTAAGATACTGTATCAGGTCAGAGACTCACAGTGACTGGGCTGCAGTTTGTAATCTGCAACAGTGCAGATTACTAGGATTTCATCTGACTTCAATATAAACAGGTTTTCTTGATCAAAACTATATCCAGAAGCCTGTGGATGATCTTTTTTTTTTTCTCCCCATATCAAAACTTTGAAATCTTGAGATCTGACAAGCCAAAGAACCATAGCCACAGCTCTACACACAGCATCAGGGAACCTTAGAAGCCCGATGAATTTATGTGAAACAAGTGAAAATGCAAGTTTCTGTACACACAAGCTAATGTATCTATGAAATAGCCTGGCATAGAACAGTCTGTAGATAAGTCATAGTAAGATGGAATTAATGAGCAACATATACACAAATATTCTTGGAAACAAAAACTAAATTCTGCCATCAGGAAAGGTACTGGGTCTGTTCTTTTAGAGATGTGGTGAAGATTAACTTAGACAACTGGCAGTAGCAAATGCTGAGCATCACTATGCTCAGAAAGGAGTAGAGGTGGAGGACTGGGTCTTGGACCAAGAGTGTGAAAAAGCTTCTTGTTGTAATTTGTGAGATCTTTGTAGATCAAAATAAATGGTAAATCACTTATTTCATTCCCCAAAGAAGCCTAAATGTCTTCCCTCCCCCTTGGGAACACAGAAAGTGATTTTTTAAGGTTAAAGATTTCTCATTTGCAAATTGCCTGAGAGAGATTTGTAGAACGTAGCCCGTGTTCTGGGTAAAAAATCAGGCTTCATATCACAGGTGACATGGATTGCCATTCCCAAAGCTTCTCAGGAGTCCAAGCAGAAAAGGATAATTAACTATGACTGTTGAGGTTGCAAAGACCCTCAATGTGAAGAACTGAAACCAAGAGGACTTGCTGCATTTTCAAGTATATCCCTTCCTGGAACAGGAAGATGACTCCATCACAGACAGTAATGCTAAAAAATGAAATTAAGGAAATAGTAATACTCTACAGATGCTGCTGCACCACAGAAGATGGCATCTTTTCAGTAATGCCTTTGAATCTGTCATTGTACACAAAAGTTTCCACTGCTTATTTTACTATCATCAAAAAAAAGTATTTATTTGCTTATGATCATAATTCCTAATTCAAATCTTTCTGTATTACATCACAGCAGAGGGAAGAAAAGGAAATCCAGAAATAAAGCCAAAGTAAAACTCCATTTAGATTTCATGTAAAACAGAGGGGGGGAAAAATGTGATCCTTAGTTTGTGTGCAGCAGTATTAATATTACTTTATATCATCCTAAAATCAGGAGCAAAAACTAGTATAAAACCTGCATCAATGACCCCAGAATCAGTCTTCTGACAGAAAAATGTAGACATACTATGTGGCCCATCAAGTTGCCTCTGGAAGTATTTTAGCCATTTATCTGCCCTGTATTAATAACGGTCAAGTATGAAAGAAATTAACAGCTCATAAAATGCCTAGGAAGTGTAATAAAAATGTTGAAAGACAAAAAGTTGGAATTTAATCCCTTTATAGAAACATTCTCTCTGACCATTAAATTGCTGCCTTTATTAGCAGCTGAGGGCAGGCAGGGGTGCTGCTGGGGCAGGATTTCACTCAAATGGAGTCTCCCTTTGAACCCGATACCTCCCCCCTACCCACTGCGGGCTGGTCGGCTTGGTTTTGGGATTCCCATGGTGCCCTTAGATTATTCTCCTTTTTGGCATCCTTGAGGTTGTGATTCTGTTCCTAACATCTCCGTGATGGACCAATGACCCAGTGTGTCTTGCTCAAGGGAAAGAAGTCAACCTTGACACCCAATTATACAAGAAAGGTAGGCACTACATGAAAGCCACGCGCCTGATTGCCTTCAGAGCCTGCTCAAACAGCTCCTGCTACACCTGCAGTGCTGGGAACTGTCTGAACAATCTTGGTATAGACACAGAACACACCTCTGCACGTCTGAGCTTGAAAATAATCCAAAGCTTTTCTGGTATGATGCCACAAAATACTGCTCAGCCAGAGGAGACTCTGGAATTAAGTGACATTTACTTTGGTTTAACGTTCTGCAGATGACCCAAGCTCAGCCCCAGCTGCCCTAGCAGCTGGACGTGCAGAACAGCCCAGTGCTGTTAACACCCACATCCAAATCTACCTGCCAGCCAAAGGGCCTTAAATTATCAAATCTGAGTAACAGTTTACTGTAGGAAATGGACAATAAAATAAAGAGACTCCAGATAAAACTCCCCCATGAGTATGCCTAGGAGCTCAGTTCATAAGAGTTTACAAATTGTAACTTTTAGCAGTTAGTTGTATTACTGTGTGAAAAGTTAGTAATAGAAAACTAACAAACTTTCTGCAACATTACCAAGAGCAACAGCAACCACGGAAGAAATTGAGTACTGTCTCCTTTCCAGGGAAGTTACTTTATAGGTATAGTTCTATTTTTATATTTATAGCTAAGAAAGTATTGCCACTGTAAAGGTAAAGATGGTAACTACAGATGATTGAATGATGTTCAAAATTTATGAAACACATTTCTTCAGCAACTTATGAAGAACTGTGAATTGTATTTTCCTACTGTTAAACAATTTCTCCAGCTAGTAAATAAGACATTTCTGAATTTTTGCCAGCTTGCAGTGACTAATATATTAAAACAATTTTTTTCCCATTATTCATCTCCCTCTCAAGGCAATTTTATTGAAAGATCTTGATGTGACTTATTGACCAATGTGCCTTAGTTCTATTAAACTGTAAATTTTGTTTAATTTATTAGCTTTTGTATATGTAACAGGTAGTTATTCTTCTTGGTTGGTTTTGTTTGTTTGTTTCTGATGGTGAGATCATAGATTAGCCTCCATACACTGGATGAGGAAACAGTAACCCCAGTCAGTCACCTAACCCCACAGAAAGAAGACCCACCCCTTAACAGACCAGATAAGAAACCTAAAAATACAGCCCACAGTTGTAAAATCAAAGCCAGAAATGTCCTCTGAATTTTTGCCCTGGGAAGGCAGAGTAATCAGCAAGACTATCAAGTCCATTCTGAGAGCTTCATGAAAGTCACTGCAGTGATGAGATAGCAGTGAAGTCCCCTAGATAAAAGAAATATTTTATAAGAAATTCAGGTGAACCAAGTTATACAGTAAGACAAAAAAAACTGAAACAAATTCAACTGCCATAAGAAAAACATGTGCCCTGGCACAATATGTTTAATTTACAGCAATAAATTCTACTACATATTTGTTTAAGTCCAATTAACTTACACCAGAAAGAGATGTGACTGCTCACTGCACCAGGCTGAATGCTTAAAAATAAATTTTCCCTATGTTGTCTGAGTGAAAGCACTGCCTCAGTTTCCCTTTATGTGAAATAAGAATTCTCCTACTACCTTAACAAGAGTCCTGGAGTGACAACCTGATCCACACACAGCATTTTAACTCCCCATCTCTCAAAATAATAAATGAGTATGTAACCATCATCCAAATTTGTGTCTATTATTGCAGACTGGTTTGAGTTGGAAGGGATCTTAAAGATCATCTATTTCCTACCCCCTGCATGGGCAGGGACACCTCCCACTAGACCAGGTTGCTCAGAGCCCCATCCAACCTGGCCTTGAACACTCCCAGGGACAGGGCTTCCACAACTTCCCTGGGCAAACAGTTCCAGTGTCTCACCACCCTCACACTAAAGAATTTCCTCTGAATGTCTAACCTAAATCTCCCCTCTTCCACTTTTGATCCATTCCCCCTTGTCCTTTTCCTACAAGCCCTTGTCAAAAGCTCCGCCCCCCCCCCCCCCCCAGCTTTCCTGTAGCCCCTCCAGGTACTGGAAGGCCACTATAAGGTCTCCCCAGAGCCTTCTCTTCTCCAGGCTGAACAGCCCCAACTGTCTCAGCCTGTCCCCATAGGAGAGGTGCTCCAGCCCTTTGATCATCTTTGTGGCCCTTCTCTGGACTTTATCCATGAGCTCCATGTCCTCCTTATGCTGGGAGCTCCAGAATTGGACACAGTACTCGAGGTGGGGTCTCATAAGAGCCGAGTAAAGGGAGAGAGTCACCTCCCTTGACCTACTGGCCATGATTCTTTTGATGTACCAATACAGCCATTTTAAGTATATGAGAATTTTAGGAGAAGAGAGGGTAGGATGGGGAATGAAATAACTGCAGGCACCTTGGTCCTACAATTTTTCCAGTGTCTATAACAAAAGCCCATTCTGTTCTCTGAATCTGCAGTAATGAAATGGAATTTGCATTCAGCATACAGCACTAGTGGTCAGAGGGAATCACTATCTCCATCAAAGATTGTGCACTTTAAATCCTTTGCTAGTTCTACTGCTATATATTTGATTTTAATTAAAGTTCTGTCATGAATTATAAAAGACCAGATCTTCAAAGTCATTAATTAAGGCCCCTTGGTGTCTGAATACTAGCATTATAATGACAAATGAGATGTACAGTGCCTATCAACAAGCAGCTGCATGGCAGCAGCAGCAAAGCAAGCAAAACTATTATTCTGACATGTTCAGGATTGCACTTGCCAATTGTTACAGCAAAGAGATCTCCCATTAATACAAACAGAACAGCAGTGGGGAATAGTCTAGCTTTGGCACAGCACTGTTTGTGAGTAATGTGCCTCTTCCCAGAATTTGAGAAATGGGTCACTTGGTGAGGTGCTCCTTAGGGTCTGTCTCTGAAATCTGAAAAGCAGAAATCCCATAGCTCTGTACTGTGGGGCTTAGGAGTTGATCACACAGTCATGTCAACTTAGCTCTTGCTCTTACTGTATGTGTAGCAGTGGCTACTTCACTAGCTAAGGGCTAGATCCCACCATGCTTTCTCACAGCTTTCACTGCGAGGTGCCTCATTAAGATGAACAGGCTCACTGACATACAACACAAACCAACATCCTTAGGGGGCAGGATCTGTCCCCAGCACTAGTTAAGATCATGTTGAGTTTACCAAGCTTAAGCAAAAGCAGGGTGCTTGGGTTTACATCAGAAACAACTCAAGTTTTCTGTACTCCTTACAGATGCATCACCTCAGAGAATCCTAATAACTCAAAACTAAAGATCCCTTATCCAATATAAGCTTGATTTATTTTGCATAATAAAGGTTTCCCTCTTACTCCTCTGCTGTTGAAAGTTGTCACTAAAACCTTTTTCTCACCTGACTGCTGAGGAGCAGTTTGAACTTTGTTTTCTCTCTACAAACCAGAGGTGGTGTGAGCAGCCAGCCCTGGTAGAGCTAACAAGGCCCTGGAGGAAGCCAGAGCCATCTCCTCGCTTGAGCTTTTCTTTCTTCAAGCAGCTTCTCTTGACCAATAGACCAACTTGATTTCCTGTAAATTCAACTGCCCTGTAGTTGGGCTAAAAGGAAGTTCTTCAGACTTATTCTGAAAAATATTATCAATACATACTTTCACAATATTCCACAGTAGCTGGCCAATTTATCATCTCTATTATTAATCGTTCTTGTGTAGAAACTATTTTTCTGAGTATTTTCACAGTTTCAGCATAAGGAATTGCTTTATATTGTGCTCCATTTATGGCAATTTAGGAGTATTTCCTCATTCACATCCCTTGGATTATTAAACCATGTCATTTTTAGTGAAGACACTATTTTCCATTTTTCCAGGATAATTTTCACTGAAGACGCATTTCAATTAGTGACCTTAACAGTTAATAGGTCAGGTATATGCTACTTAATATAATCGGTCTCTAAATGGACATATCTAAAATACATTTTTATCATATCTATTTTCTGACTGAAATCCAGGGGTCACATGCAGGCAATGACCAACTTCAAACAGACGTGCTTGAAAAGAGTTTCTAACTTAATTCCCAAAAGTTTTATGATTTCTGAATTAAATAGCTACCAGAATGGTCAACAGCAATGAGTTATCAGAAAGCCCCAAATTCCAGTTACACACGATGTCACTTTATCCTACCAAACACTCGAAATAAAAATAGTTAAAACAGGTAAGAATTGCATTAAGAAAATGTGAAAGTGCAAGAGACACATTTATTAAAGGATCTGCATTTTAAACCTTCTCCAGACTATCTGACAGTGCTAAGGCAGAAAGAAGTTTGTCTTGGTGACGCACGTAAACTTGGCCTGGGGTTTTGCCCAAAGTAGCTCAGTATCTTTCTGCTGAGCTAATTCACCCAACAGTAGCTTTGCCATGCCAATTAACACCAGCTGAGGACACAAGCAGGAAGTTCTGGTTCAGGCAGAAGCATAATGAACAAATGCAACGGAAAAATGCTTTGTTGATTTACTTAAAATTCATTTTTAATTTAGCAGCAAGCTAAAAAATGAAATCCATGTGTCAATGGAACTTCACATCCTTAGGACCTAACTCCCCAAAAGAGAAGGGATGAGAGAATAAAAAGCAAAAATATAATTGCAACCTTAAGCGCTGACAATCACATCTGGTACTAACTGTTGACCCTTTGTACAATGTCCTGCACTCACCCCTCCGTGCATGCACACACACACACTGATTTCCAACAGTTTAAAGACTCCCTCATGTGGCAGTCAGATATGGTGGATCAGATCACAGGAGTCTGAGCCAGGCTCTGAGCAGGCAGAGCGCATAGTCAGCTAATAAATAATGTGGACGTTTAAGGCCCACGTTCTGTGAGGATCAGCCCTTCAACATACGTGTCTTAGATGAGCTCACTCACCTGCAATATAAATGAGTTCTCACTGAAGTTATTAATCCTTTAAAACTCAAATGGAAATTGCTGTGACTAATCATTGCTTCCTGGAGAGAACTTTGCTAGAACAGATAAACTGGTAATGTGATGCCTTTCTCCATTCCTACAGGGGCACATGCCTCCATCAGTCACCTGCAGCAGACACCCACTATTTTCTGGTACAGGGACTGAATAGCAGATACTTGACCCTTACAGTCCTGCCAGTACCAAACACCAGAAAGACTGCAGTCTCAGTATAGTAATACTATTACTAGTACAGACGCTCCATCATCACCAGAGGTACCACTAAGAAAGAGCAGTGAGCTGAGAAATGATCTGTACACACCTCAAGTTCAGCAGGCCTTCAGGCTGGCACCCACTGGTAGCCTTGCTACTTTCTATTGCAGTGCCCTGCAAGTCACACACGTGGCAAAATGCACCAAATCCCCTCATTTAGCTTAGTCCAGACCCATGCTGTCTTCTGTAAGCTCTTCCATTTCCCGGTCCTTACAAACTGATTCTCCTCAGACAGGAAGAAAGAAGGCACTGGAATGATGATCCAGGAAATGTTACAGAACAGGATCTGTGCAAAGGGGAATGAGTCACAAGGCAACCCTGGCAAACTGAGAAGGAGCCAAAGGCCTGGCTAAACTGGACTTGGGGTAGCTGCATGGGCAGCTTTCCTGAAGCCCAGACAAACTTTTCCATCACCTGAGCTTCAGGTTTTCAAGTCTCTTCTAAGTTCTTAATGAAACACTCTGAGAACACTACCACTGGGATCTGACAATTTTAATTGGTTATTTCTTTTTCATGAATCCTGCTAAAATCAATGCAAGTCCACCTACATTAATCCAATTTTTGTTTTGTTTCCTAAACTAGAAACTATAACCTGACAGCACAGAACCTAGAAGTAACAAACATAAGAGGTTATACACACATGCTGCAATTGCTTACTTGGAGACACACAACCAGCTGACTCTAATCAGAGGATGAGCAGCTTTCTAGACATCTTAATTGTGCTGATGATTATTTATTTCTTCAGCTTAGAAACAGGTTTCCATTTCAAACATGAGACCCCACTAAGAATAAATCCATCATTCTCCCATAGACTGTGCTCACCAACACTCTAACGTATTCCTCTGCAACCACCAGGAAATCATCAGCTTTTGATAAAAGTTTGGAATTAATGACAGTAGGAATTGCTACAGTGCATTTCTAGAGGGATGACTACTCTGTCAGCAAATTGGCCAGTACACCATCTGTAGTCTAATCCTGAAACTGCTGAGTGCTCCTGAATCATTTCAAAAATAATTTTCTGAAAACAGAAAAATCCTTTGATAAAAACAGCATGTTAATACATGCTCATGTGTCTCTTATCATAGTCAGATTTACTGAGATATGTAGCTTACAGCTCACAAGACATCATGATTCCCTTTTTGCTGTTATTACTGAAGTATGTCCTCAAAAGAAGCATTTGCCATCTCAGACTGTGTGGTTTCTGCCATGCAGTTCCTATTAATGCATGAAAGTAGGCATTTATAAAAATCAAACCTGGCATCTTACTCAAAGAAGATAGTTTAAAATTTTCAGTATGGAGTGGTTCTAACATGAAACAAACATGGTAACTAGAGAAGAGCTTTTCATGACTCAGGAGAGATAAATTAATGTCTATATCAAATAAGTATCTTAACTAATATGGGAATCTATATGCATCATTGCCATGAAGTATTTTCGCAAATACATAAATGCTGTAGTTGTAGTTACAACCATGTTTATTTTCTGTAGCCAAAACAGAGGTAGCATCTACATACACAGACAAAATACCTTGCAGAGTGAGTACCAAGGCAAAAGAAAGATCTAGGCTACTCTTTCAGCTCCTCCATAAAGCTGGTAGGTGGCCTAATGTTCCCTTCTCAGTGGGGATTTTTCCTCTTCATTTTGTGTTGCTTCTTCCCTTAATTTCTAACTTTCAGGAACCTATTCAGACGTCACTAATTAATGTTAGAGGTAATCTTCAGAGTAGGGAGTAATGAGGAATGTTTATGCACTAAACATGAACAGCAGTTAAACCGTCAATCTATCAATACCAAAATACAGCTGTTCCAATGGATCAGAGTCTGTCTCCCTGACTGTAAGCATATCTAGTCTGAGAACTGGAACCACATCCTACCATGTCATCTCACACTCTGCAAGACTGGTAGGATCATGAAGTGGGGCTGTAACAGGCCTCGGGAAGTCACCTACCCAGCTGCTGGCTCCAAGCAGAGGCCTGCCAGCAGCAGAATTTCCCTGCTTTTAGGATTTAACACCACTGCATTCCTAGCCTGGAAAAGGAGCACCTCTGTAGCACACTGAGAACAGGATGGTCCCATAGGACTTGAAGAGAAATATAAGGAGATAAACATTTTACCCCAAATTTAGTTAAAATGCAATAGGACCTCTACTCTCACAAAGAAGTCTCACCAGCGTTTATTTTTCTTTGCTTGTCTGAAAGAGGCCACCTCAGCTAGGATCTCAGAAACTGCTGCTGATCTCATGTGCTAATGGGACAGAATGCCTTTCACTGAAGGGTCAGAAACTCTGGCCCAGCACCCATAATCCAATTTTCCAATATGTATTGTTTCCTTACTGAACATAACTTGCTTAACTGCTCACTAGCTTAAGTAGTACCAGCAAAGGTGTTGACCAGCAAAACTGCAATCAAAGGTGAGGAACGAGGCTTTCCTGCAGTTCTGTATGGTTTCTGTCACTTTGGCAATAGTTGTTGTGGAAATGTGTTTAGAAGGTGACCTCCTCCTACTCTCACTGCCAGCAAAGATAAGAAACAAAACAAAGCAAGATTTTAAAACTGCATGGATCTCACAGCCCATTCAAAAGTTTTCTCATCCATTTCTGTCTGATTTGACATTCCTTAGGACACACTGAGGATTGAGCTTCCCTTAGATGTCAAAGAGGCTTAAGCGTGCAGTGGGAATACACCAGGACACCTTTAGCTTTAAATGGCTTCACTGCAGTGCCCTTCTAAATGAAGCTACTAAGCCATCATAAATTACAATAAAATTCTTAAGAACATGACGTGTTTCTTATGCTTTTAGATTTAAAGCAGCCCTTGACCTAATGCAGAACACTGAGATAAATGCAGAACCTTACTACACAACATGTATTTTTACTTGCTTAATTAAAGAGAAGCTAAGAGTAACTTGGCACATCTAGTGAAGGCTTTCTTAGCCTTTGTTCTGTTACAGTTTCACGTGGCTGGACACAAATACAAACTGTCATCACAAACAAAGCAGCAGATTCACTTCCCACAACCAACTGCAGGGTTGTGGAAAAACTTGATCATAATTTCTGAACTGTCTTTTATTAAGACAACTCTTAGAAAAGACTGTGGTATTTTGCTGATGGGGAAAATCTAAAAAAGAAGGTGTAATTTCAAAGCCAAACCATTAGGGGAAAATTGTTAACTGTAACCCAAGTGCTATCATACATGAAAGGGTGAAAGGGCATAAATACAAAGTTACTTGCTTACAAAGAAAGGTCCTTTCATATCCGAGGTTCCTGTCACTCCTCTCTCTCGAGTGTTAAGTGCTGCTTCCCATGGCCGGTTCACCCAGTGGCTGTGCACACAGCTGCTGTGTTGGGTTGTCAGTGGAACCTCACGAGCAGCAAAAGCTCCTGCTAATGCTTTCCCTCTGAACCCCTTTGAAATCCTTGCCTTTGGATAGTACTAGTTAGTTCATGGATGATGAGGTGCAGTTCACAAAATAGCTTGATATTAGCCAAAATCAAAGAACCGTCAATATTGAACTATTTACAATCAAATATCAAAATACTACAAGTAAATACCAAACGCCAGCAAAGTATTTCCTTTTTATTAACAGCCCTACTCGGTAACAGGAGTCGTATCTGGAAAACTTTCATTGAACATTCAGTGGAAAGCTGTGACAACCTTTATGCTGACACACAGCTCAGGGGAACCTGATGGCTGGACTCATGTTTAATAGAAACTGTTCTGTGACACCTGGCTGGCCAGAACACAGTTTGCATTCATGCAGAATTGCCAGCCTCCCATCTTAAAAAGTCATGAGCCAAGCCTCTAGATTAGGGATATTAAGCTAAAAAAAAAAACATATTCTGCTTGTAATATCATCTCAAAGCTTGCAATATGACGATGACACAATAAAAGTCTGTCCACAACAATGGCCATATTTACACCAACATTTCAGACTAAGGCAGCTCCACCAGCGTACCAAACCCCCAGCATAAACAAACCTTGAATTTTGTACAATTTCCCCTGACATCAATTATTGAGGATAATTTCTATTGCTGAATCTGCCTGATTATCTCACCCCACAGATTCAGGTGGCACACCATGTCTGTTGGTGGCAAAGCCTCCAGCTGGTTCCAAACCCAAACAAGCCTCAAGAATCTTACTGAGAGCTCTGCACATTCTGCACAGACCAGGGAGGGAGAAACGCTCACACCAAGTGAGCTCTGTGTCCACAGACCTATGGTTTGTGTAGCCTAAGCAGGAGGGAGACAAGAAGCCTCACTTGGCTGCATTGGCTCATGCAGAGTCTGCCTCAAAATCCATAATCAAAATGTTCACTGTAAGGCACTGTGTAGGAGTGTAACCACATATGTCTAAAGCAGATTATTATGTCTGGGGCAAAATATAGGCTAAAAACTAATAAAAATGCTTAGCCAGCAAAATAATGTTTAGGAATTAAAAAAAAAAAACCTATCTAAAATACACGTGGGACACTTCACCTTCAAGACTAAATCAGATTTTGCTTTTTTCTGCTCTCTCGCATAATTAAACACTTTCATATATGCAAATGAGGAGAAAATGTGGCCTCTTTCGGCAGTAATAAGTATCTGCCTGTTGCTACCTTAAAATCACAGCAATCACATCTGGTAACTGCCCTTTTCTCATGTTTCCACTAGTTTTCAGACTTCCTCTTGTGGCAGCTTGAGACTGCGCATCTGGATGTTTTAAACATACAAAGGAATTGCTAGAGCAAGCAAAAGAGAAAACTCTGCAGAGAGTTAAGATGTGCAGACAAGCAACTGGTGCACTGTGCAGCTAAAGTAACAAGAGAGGCAGTAGGGGAAAAGCTTTTTCCAAAGAGGAGAGCAAAACTTTAGTCAGAATGAAGACTCACATTGTCTGTGGCTTCATTTTTAAAGTACTATTAATCCAAGTATATCTTTTTAGCAAAACTTTAGCTGCACCATCACCAATCATTAAGTTTCCTGGAGACAGCACTCCCAAAACAGACAAAGAACTAGCAGTGGTAAGTGTTGGTTTCATCTTTGCTTCAGATTTATATTGTTGTTTCATAAGCAGATGTTTCTTTCTTGTTTCAGCCGAGGCTGAGGAATGACTGTAACATTCTCTCCCTAGAGTCTCTGGAAGTGCTAGCTAGCAAAGGTATCAGCTTTCAAAAGTTAAAACCAGAGCCAAGTAATGTTTCCTCTCTTAAAAATTTTAAAGTCAGCAGAGAAAGTTTTTTGTTTTTCCCTTTAGTCTGAACATACAAAATAACTTCATTAAATCATTCTGACTATAATCAAAAGATTGTAATTGTAAGAGGGGAGAAGGGCAAATAAGAGACATCTAATTTTTTTACTTAAATCAAATAGAATTGAGGGCTGTTGAGACTCACTCAATGCAAGTACTGCAGCTTTCAGAAGTTTGTTTTCCAGATTGTTTACCATGCTTTGCATAAACACAGCTTTAAGGGGCAATTACAATTGAAAGCTGGCTCCAGTTTCAGAAGCCATTGTGACTAATTTTAACTTTGCAAAAAAATCTCACCAGACGTTTAAAGAAATATTTTTTTTCCAAATTCAATCTGGAACAAAAAAAAAAGAGGTTTGGATTTCTATGACATTAGCAAATTATAGCTATAACTGTACAGCATTCTATTCTAACCTTATTTTAGCCCTGTGGACCTTCATAAAAATGACATTATGGGGAAGTCCATTTAAGAGGAGATTGAGATGGATTATCCTTATTTTAGCATGTAAATTATAGACATTTCTCTTCTTCAACAGTAAGTCCATTTTAAGGAAGATTGAGATAAATTATTCTTACTTTAGGACACAGAGGTTTGAAAGTTGGTCACTTTTCTTTAGGAGTTGGTGTACATCTTGGGAAAGCTTGCCAGGTTAAAGAAGGTCTGGGGGAGGGTAGAGAGAGAATTTCCAGATGGCAGTGGTGGAAAGTTTAGGAAAAACAGACAAACTGACCCAAAAAGGGCACTCCTTAGCCTTTAACAAAACAAATTCACCCAAGAGCCAGGGGATGGGGGAGCAGTGCATGAGAGAGAGGAGACTGGGGTCTCACGTGTCTAACAGTAATTTAACCACTCTTAAATAATCTATTTTCTTAGACACAGTCAGGCTTTTATTCAACAAGAGCAACCCGTATCTCCCCTCATCTCTGTTTCTTTCTAACAACCTATTTATTATGTGTACTCAGAGGAAAATTACAAGCTGGTTTAACACTGCAGTTCCTCTGAGTCTCTCTCGCAATATTCTTGGGTAATGCTAACTGGCTGCCTTTCCCTCACCCCCTCCATCAGAACAGCCCCAACACTCAGCATCAGAACACAAATTGCTATGTTGCAGCTGGACCCTGTTTCATTAATGGGCTGGATCAAAATTCCAGATCACCACAGCTCCCTGCTGACTCTGGGGAAACTGAACTCTGCAGCCTAGGCCAAGATGTGGTTTATATAGACACTATATATTCTTCTCATAGAACAGCTGGTTATGGTCATTTCTCATCTTCTGTAAAAATCTCCATTTTAGGAAAAACAAAGAGAGGCTAGTTTTCTATTTAGAACCCTAGGAAGTAAAATTATTTACCATCTCTCATCTTATATTTTTGGTTGTATGTCTTACTCCCAAATCTGAAGTGGTAAGAGCAGCGTTCTGTTTCTTCAGTAAACTTCATTTCTGCTGTATAGTCTATATAATATCATGGTACCTCACTGGGAGATGCAAACAGACACATAAGAAAATATATCAGACTACATTAAAACGAAAGTTGGAATAAGAACAGATCCTCCAAACTGACCCATCTGATTATGTCCTTAATGCATTTCACATCATTTCTACCAGGCCCCACTAACTGTGAGTAGACAGAAGCTTAGTGGTAGCAAAGGTGAAGCCATTCTATGTCCATTATCTGCCAGTGCCACAGTCTCCACTGGAGAAATAACTCCTCAGAGATAAAAATCACAAAACCTAAGTAGACTGTGCCTAGTCAGTAGGTGGATGGAGGACCTTCTGAAAGGAAATGGTGTAACATCGTGATTAAACCCTTTCTCTGAGTAAGCTCTGACCCATTTCCTATGCAGGGTAGATGAGGTATGCCTGCACTTAATGAGGAGGGATGGTGAAATCCAGGCTTGACCAACTGCAGTCATCAAATATCCTTTGCTATATTTTGCTGGTGTAGTGGTCTTGTCCCTGGTCTCCTGGGTAAACTTCAGTCAGTTAACTAGATACATAGAGTAAGGTTTCCCTCAGGAATAATTCCTAGCACAATAACTAAAATATGCAGTCATTTTGTCAGGCTCCTTGTAATCCTCAGTTAAAATCATTCTCCCAGATATTTCTGATACATTTTTGGCAAATATCCCTTTACCTGATTTAGGCTGTTCTCCTACCTTGGATCTGCAGTTAATACTTTGGATACAATATTTGAAGGATGCTTCTTCCTCTGCTACAGACCGTTTTATCAGAAAGATCAGTAACTTGTAGCCTTCCTGTCTAACACCACCATTGGCAAGGGCATCTCTCAGCTCTGTGCCATGCTAACACCATTGTGGGTGGCCTACACATCAGTTTGGGAACACCTGCCATTTGACAGGGCTAGGCATAAAATATTGCAAATCCAAACTTGAGTGTGGAGTTCCTGACATCTCCATGCAAGAGAACCATAAGATTCACTTTACTGGATAAAGTCTACAACTCCAGATAGTTTGGTCAAGCTGTTTAGAAGATGTGAATTAAAATAATTACATAATGATAGATTATCATCATTACAGAAGTACCCAAACTAACATCTTCATCATAATCCATTTATCTATTCCTCAATGACAATATAAATTCAACAATCTAAAGCTGTATAGAACCAAAACAGCATGACTGAGCCTACCTGTGCAACAGTCCAAGCTAAGGCAGCAGCCTGAGCTACAGGTTTTCTCAAATTCAGTCTAGGTCCAAACACTGAATCCAAACCCACTGGTGTAGCCAGCAGGCTGTTGTGTGGCCATGCTCATGTTTGTCAGTCTTCAGTTAGGAACAGAGTTGATGAGGGATTTTATACAGTTGCTGAAGATAGAACTGGAGGTTCTCTCATTTGCTTCTTGTCATACTTCTTTATTGGAATGACTAGTTTTCATGGCAGGTTTCACCACATGCTAGAGACTGCCAGGCATTCTCTCAGGATTGATCCCTACCCCAAGAAGCTCACAGTTAATCTGCCAGTCAACAATGAACTTAAAGGAAAAAGTACTAAATAGTTTGTGTGATCTCCCTTGTGTATAGCACAGAAGGTGGGGACCATGTATGGATAATCATGACCACAGCTGTTTTATCTACAGTTTAGTTTAACATAAATACATCTCAACACACATCTGAAAGACCTGGCTCTCAAGCTGAAACAACTGCCAGGGAACAGACCAAGCCATTGCTCCTCCAGGATTACAGGCAGCAGCAAACAACAGACTATCTTCTTAACTGCATTACACCTTGCTAATTAGGTCATTGTGATCCCAACAGAAAGTGGAGGAGACTTGGGTAGGTATTCTTTTAGACAAGAGATGAAAAGAAGGTATTTGTGCTGCCTTTTTGATCCTTTATGGCCACTGTTTTCTATGGAAAGACAATTTTGTGACCTACCACCATGGGTGTAACAGAAAGATCAGGCAGCCATAATCTGCTGGAGAGTTGGAAGGAGATTTTAGTGTGCAGGTACTGATTGGCTGCATTGCCTAGGCAACTGAGATGTTCCCAGAGACTACCTTCCTCAGCTCTTTGCAATGGTTGACTCAAAAGAAAACATACACAACATTCAAATTGCTCTCTGTGGTTTGAATAAACAATGGGGTTTTTTTTCTTTTCAATTAAGGTGGTCTCATTTGTGTGGTTGCTTTGATACCTTGACAAGTTTCTCAATAATCCATAGAGTCTTCCCAGAAAAAAAAAAATATACACAAAATCTAAAACTGTAAGCAGATTTATACATCATAACGAAACCAGAAAAGATAAACCCATTTTCACTTTGTAGTTCTACATTAAAGCTCTATGCTCTACTTACTAATAAAGCAATTAAGTAAAGGTGAGAGCTAATAGTGGAAATGATTGCTTAATTAGCAATGTTGTGTGATCAAGGATGGCTCGTGTCAATTAAGAAGATTCTGCTGGTCTCTCAGTTACTAATAATAGTAATTTTGAAAAGAAACCTTGCAAATTACAGATGGGAAGCTAACATGGAATTACAGTATTTATTTGTAATTATTAACTATTTCTTTTATGAATTTAAAGTCTTTGTTCCGTGTTGTTTTTTTTTCAAGCAATATCTGAACAAATACTATGGGTGCCCAAAAGACAATTGCAACTTATTTGTCCTGAAAGATACTTTGAAGAAAATGCAGAAATTTTTTGGGCTGCCTGAAACAGGAGACTTGGATCAAAATACCATTGAGACAATGAAGAAACCCCGCTGTGGTAACCCAGATGTAGCCAATTACAACTTCTTTCCAAGAAAGCCAAAATGGGAAAAGAATCATATAACATACAGGTACTGGCTGGTGATGTTGGGTTTTGCTCCTACATAACCTTTGAAGAACCAATCAAGCAAGACACTTAGAAGTAGAGTAGCTGCTTAGAGGCCCAGACAGGATTTCTGGAATTAGAATCTCTTTTTGTGTAATCGACACTTTACCAAACACCTCTGAAATGTCAAATTGTAAAATTTCATTACTCACCATTTAAAGCTTAACTTTACAGTCTGGTTAAGACTAAAGAGATTTTGGATTTTTTCTTTGCTCTGCTGCAAGCATCCTAAGGGAACTGCAGCAGGAGTATCTCACCTGCCCATCTGCTCAGCAGGGACCACAGTACTTACTGACTGCAGAGGCCATGCAGGAGAACAAAGTCCTCTGCATTAAGCAGTAATAAAAATGGAAGTAATTAAATAGGTTTTTAGATAAAATAATGTTTCTGATATATACATGTTTTAAAGCAAGCCTTTTGCAATAATTATGACATGTTTTAATTTCTTACTCTTACTCTGAAGAGTTATGAACCAAAATAGCTCTCTCTGAGGGCAGTAAGAAAAAAATCTTATTACCTTAGGTAGTCCAGAAACAAACTTTTAGCACCAATGAAAACAAGCAGCATTTTTGTCTTAGTTGCTTGACTTGGTCTTCTGCTTCCTCACAATTTATTACTCCATCCCTTGTGCTGTGACTAGCCTAATAAGCACTGAAAATACCTGTGGAAGCTGTCTCAGCCCCCATTGCTGATGTGCTTCCTCTGATTCTTCTTCATTCTCATAGGCATAAAGCAGTTTCTCTCCCTATGCACAGCTTCAGCAGCAAAGCATTGGGAAATTGTCTTTACATGGAGGCTAGCTGGTTATAAAATTAAGCACTAAGAAGTCCAATTAAAATACACAAATATGAAGAAATCCAGAGTTTGTCCCTTTCTCATGACAGGTCTATGGCTCTATCTTACATGCTTTTCCCTCCTGTTTCTCCATGTATTCCATTGCCAACAGAATCAACGCAATAGTAAAGGATTAATAGTCAACTGGGATGAAACAATGTACAGCTAACTACAAAGCTGAGGGAGAAGAGCTGTTTTTTTGTTGTAATTAAAGAGCAAAACAATCTACAGTTGAAACTTTAATAGAGCTCTTTTTCTGGCAAATAAATCTTTATATAAAGATGTACTTGCATGGTCACATCTAAAGTGACAGCATGACTTGCAAACTAGGTTGTCTACAAATACTTAAATTTCAAATCTAATGGAGCAGAAGAACATAAGGTGCTGTCCTGCCAGCACCTCAGCACTGATGCAAATCCCTGAAAATGTTGTACAAGGCCCATTGCCATGCAGGCTTTGCAGCCTCTGGCTATGTAATTTTCTTCATGCTGCTGTGTCAGTTCCCAAGGAAACTAAACACCAAGCGCCACATCTAAACATCTTCTAAATCCATTTTCTGAATCAACGTGTCTAGATCTCACATGAAGCAGCATTACCTCTTAGCCAGTTTAACTACTGAGTCTACTCAGCATTTTGATCAGTAAACTCTTCCTTTTACCTCTCAGGATTATAGGCTATACCCCAGATCTGGATCCAGAGACAGTAGATGATGCCTTTGCTCGAGCCTTTCAAGTCTGGAGCGATGTCACACCGCTGAGATTTAACCGGATACACGATGGAGAAGCAGACATTATGATTAATTTTGGCCGATGGGGTATATTTTTCTATTTTTACATATGGTTTTGGTTTTGTTCCTTTCATTAATTCTTAGTGTTGGAATGATCTACCCTCAATAAGTAGTATCCTTGAGCCTTTCTGGCAAACCTTGTCCTAGTTTGCACTTGGCTTATACAGGCTAAGATCTAATTTCAGTAAGATTTTATTTTTTCATTCTTATACGAGAGAGAGAAAAAAGTATTTATACAATATCCTTATACTATATTTATCTTTCCAAAAGAGAATCACTAGGGGCAACATTTTATTTTTAAATTTACAAATCAGAAATATAAGTAGGAAATACTGGTTCAGATCTTCAGATTATATGAGCTGGCTTTCTGCCAGAGAAAAGAATGCCATCATACTGCTTATTTATAGCTCTGTACTCAGTTTCCCAATGATAGTGGTGGAGGTCCTAACATATTGGAGCTTAAAAATGGATTTGTGACTGTCACTTTTGACTCCGTAGCTGTTATCTGTTCTTTAGCATAGCAGAATGCATTATTTGGTCTTGAGGAATTTAAAAATATGGATCCCAAGCTGAATTATGGTTTAAGTCCAGCTGATGATAGGTGACTTGATTAATTTTCGTTGTACATGCCTTCTCAATTAATTTTGGTTTCCCATGAAAGAACGTTTAGAGCTTTTCAGTGTAGACCTGGGGCATTTTAACTTCTTACAGACAGACTTTTTGATACTAATGAAGATACTAGTGCAGCCAGTCACTTGGGAGGTAGACTTTGGAAGTGAAGTGAACACTTCAAAGAATAACTGAGCTCTTCATAAAAGCCTCCATTTCAAGCTGATTTTCTTTGCTTTAGCTACTGATGAGTTGACCTCAAAAGCTTCAGATATTCTGTACAGAACTCAAAACTTCAGATCCTCATCCAGGCTGGCTCGGTTTGCAGAAATCTCACAAAAGCACAAGTGTTTCTGCTGGTTATAGTCTGCTTAGAAACAGTGGGTGAAGAACTTCTTCCACATTAATTCATTCTTATGACTTTACTGCATGTCAGATTCACAGGACCTGGGACATCCACACTTTTTTTTTTTTTTTTCATTTTTAAGCTTTCTTTTAAGCAAAGGATGTACTTGGAAATAAATGGGAGTAAAACATCTAATACGTGTCAAAATCTTCATGACAGCTGACACTACTAAAATTAATGAACTGGACTAGCAATAGGAGAGTGACACCAGCATGAAATCAGTGTAAGGGAGTAGAGAATCAAGCCTGTGTGTTTAGGGCTTCTGATAAATGGCAAGACATCAGACCAAAAGGCCTGAAACGATGCAACTGGAGATGCTGGCAGCCAGCTTTGATGCACAGGTCAGTGTGGTGGGAAAGCTATGAATACCAGGGTTATGCCCTTGCCAGCCTGTCTTGCCCACATGTGGTGTACTTCCAAGAAAAGCCTACAGTGTAGTAACAGGAGAGCTACTTAACCTGCTGTTGTCCTGCGAGCTGCCTGAGTCTGAGTGGTTGATGTGGAGAAGGAATAGACTCATTCACAGGACCCTGAGCGCTGAATAGGAGCTAACTTTGCAGAGGCTCACTCAGCTGATTTGCTTTCCTGCTTAAAATAGAGTCCTGCACAAAGGAAAGAGCACAGCAGTCTGAGGTGCAGCAGAAAAGAGTAACCTTCAAAAAGAAATCTGCCTTTACTTTCCAATCTCTGATTTGGAGACTAAGAATTATCTGAAAAATGCCTCTCATGTACAATATTTATTTTACAGCTCCATTGAGAAATAGCAGCATGTATGCAGTCATACAGCTCACATACAGTATTTCACTCTCTTTGATTCCTTTGCACAATACCTAGGAGACATAAAATAACATGCTATAACAACAGCAGTATTGACACTTGATGTTCTTTTTAAGAACTGGCTTCTCCTGGTTCAGCCTTGCCAGCTTAACCCACACCAATAAACTCACTTACTGGTGTGTTCTGCTGCTGTCTTGGATGGGAGAGTACACATGATAATCATCATTCATGTATAGAGTCTGACAGAGCTGAGGTCACTGGTAACTGCCCTTTCTTGCCTGCTTCCTCCTGCAGAACATGGTGATGGCTATCCATTTGATGGCAAAGATGGTCTCCTGGCTCATGCCTTTGCACCAGGACCAGGAATTGGAGGAGACTCCCATTTTGATGATGATGAACTGTGGACTCTTGGAGAGGGGCAAGGTACCAGACTTTTTAATGTTTCAGAACATATGGCCTGCTGGCTGCCATGTTTCAATGCTGTCCCTAACTAAATGTTACCTAGGATTTCCATTTCTGTTCCTCTGTTGTTGCCCCTTAAAAACTGAATTAATAATGGGCCTGATGCTGCACAACCCTCATGAATTGTGGGTAAAGTACAAAGCCACAACTATGATATCAAATGCTTCACACTTCTCAGGTACCCAGCCTGCAGCATCTTTAAGTTCATTTGTAAGAGGCAGACTGGCCAGTGCTCTTCTGCTGACATACCCTTTTAAGATGACGTAAGCTATGGATCCAGTTGTTAAAAACAGAACCATCCACCAGAACAAAGATTTATACACTCAGAGTTATCTGTCAAAAGCTGATGGAATATAAATGCCTCCTGCTGATGACTGAAACAAAATTGGTATCAAACAGTGGATTAAGAACATCTCCAAGAATCTTGCACAGGCAGTTTGCCATAGCCCTTAGAAGAAAGAACTGAAGTCCAGATAATGTCAATAATATAACAAACAAAACCAAGTATTAGTAGCTTGGAACTTCTTTTTTCTTTTCTCTGCTTGAACTTTGCCACAATAATATTTCTAATTATAATTCTTCTACTGTAAAATAATTTGGAAAACATAGAATTGAAAATCATGTCTGCCTTTCATTTAAAACTCTAGATTTTTCAGCTGTCCTCCCATAGAAAAAATACTTCACCTTTAATACCAAAATAGTCACCTTCCTTCGGTTTGGCTTGCTTTTAACTTCAGCAGAAGCACTGACCAGCACATGTAGTAACTGGAGCAGATCCCTCCCCTAGATTAACAATGAACAGGAGGAAACTGTTTTCCGTATTGGTGGAAATTCTGCACAAGCATCCAGTTAGTTACTGCCATTAAAAGAGAGGCTGCGGATAAGTGAGTTATCTGTACATTAACATATGTTGCAGCACCAGCACTGTAGTCTCAGGACATGTGACAAACCAAAATAAAAAGCAGTATCTGGGTGTGTCTGCATTACCACCCTCTCTGTCCAGTGCCACAGCAGATCTCATTCAAGGCAAAGTGGAAATACCAAAGTGGTTTGAGGCACATGGCATGTTCAGCTCATGCTCAACTCCCGCTTGGAGCCTCTCAAACCATACTGAACACTTTTGACCATTACCAAAGAAACTAAATTATTAAATGGATTAACAGCATGTTTATAAGTTTGCATTGCCATAGTAACAACAGCATATATTTTTTTCTGGGCTGATTCTAAGGACTGTTCATTCTAACACTTCAGCATGAGTAATATCCATGTAATTCTTTCAAAATTACCAGTTATTATTTCAGCTATGATCATTTTGCCAGTAGAGAGACCAGCAGCATATTGAATTTCAAAGTGGAAACTCAGACTGCATTTCTATACCAATGTCCTCCAGGAAAAGAGGATGTCCAGAAACTAGATTTTTTTTTAAATCACTTGGTGGATAATTTCACCATTGCATTTGTTCTCTTTGTAGTGGTTAGAGTGAAGTATGGAAATGCAGATGGTGAATACTGCAAATTTCCCTTCTGGTTCAATGGCAAGGAATACAACAGCTGCACAGATGCAGGGCGCAACGATGGATTCCTCTGGTGTTCCACAACCAAAGACTTTGATGCGGATGGCAAATATGGCTTTTGTCCCCATGAATGTAAGCAGATCATTTTTGTTTCTACTATTTTTTTCCTAGTAAACTGTTCCCTGACTAGTTCGTCGAATCCACTTCTCCTTGTACTTTTTCCACTTCCTTTTTGGCAGATATAGATTTACTGCTCTTTAATATCTCCTCAGTATCTAAGCAGACAAAACTCCCTAAATGCTCCCTTACCATAGGAGAGTTTGTAACTGATGATGACCAGGCAGAGGCATGTCTCTAAAAACAAGGATATATTGAAGATGTGTCAGAAGCAACGTTGGCCCCATGTATACAGCAGGTTCAGTTTCACAATCCAAGAAAGTCAACCAACTTTTAGGGTAAGGATAGCACCACATTTGGAGATGGAACACATGAAATGACAGAAATCTCTCCCTATACTGCAGGCCATTCCACTAACATTGGCAATCGCATCTTCTCTAAGAGCAGTAACTGACAAAAACTAACAGTTCAGGATGAAACCCACCAAGCCAAACCTCTATAACTTTGCATACCAATTTTACCAACTAGTGGCCCAGGTCCTCTAAGCCTGGGAGTCCTTGTAGTGCAACATGACACGATTACTGTCACAAGTCACCCTTTAAACGACCTCATACTACTTTTCAAAATAAAAATTATTGAATTGTAAGTATCTATACCTGTACAAAGTTATTTATAGATTGGTACATTGCAAATTGCTCCCCAGGAGAGCACTCACATTTTTAGAATTTAGGTTTCTAACTTTAACACAGGTCTTAGGACTCTTACTCATGAAGCAGTTCCAACAGCTCCCTTCAGATACAGGAATGACAGTATTTCAGAAATCATAATTCAGTATCAGTATCTGTACAAACCTGTTAGAGGGTCTAGGAAAGCTAAGATCATACTTAATTTCTAAATCTTTGGAATGTGATCAGAATCCTCTGTGTCACAAGCAATTTATTTCATATTTGGAAACACTCATTTACAAATTAAACAATGTGTATAATCCTTTCATGTAGCCATAACTTTTAAAAATATACATAATATGATTATTATATTGTCATAATTTAATTTGAAAGATGTTTCCTGTTAAACATCAGGAACTTGTATTTATATGCTTGGAAATTTTGATGAGTCTACTGGATATAAGATTTCAGACAATTTATTATGAGATGAGTGTTTATTTGATCTCCTGTATATCACAGCAGGAAAGCTTTAGAGAAGCAATTACATATAATTGGCAGTAGCCTACTGCTGCTAATTGTGCAGTGAGGAGAGTAAAGAAGGCTAGGGGCTTTTAGCTGCCTGTTCCACCTCCTGTTTGCCAGCTCCAGTGCTGGCACCTATATTCATGGACATTTTCAGTACTGCAGTTCCCCACATTCACTTCCTTCCCTTTGTACAGAACAGATTGCTATAAGCTTTTGGCAGCAGGGAGCATTTCATCACTCTTGTTACCTTATGTCTGGAGCAACGGACCCACAGGGTCACTAAAATTCCTGCCTGCTACTGCTGTGTCATAACAAATAATACCACAGTTACGAAAGAGAACAAAATAATGGAGCTTTTGTTGGATGAATGCTAATCCTGCTTGGAACAATAGTACTAAACTTATAGTTCTAGGGCTACAAGCAGACAGTAGAAGGAAAGAGAATGTAGATTGCTGAAAGAAAATTAGTGATGCTTATGATGCAAAGCTACCAAAACAAGGACGTGTTCAGGGTTTTGCCACACCAAAAATGCACAAGCACATCCCAACGTGTCCTAGGCAAGCCTAAAAAAACCTGTGTAAAAACACAGGTATGCGCATTAACGTGGATGTGTTAGTCAAGTAATTTTTTGAAAGACCACAGAGAAGTATACACAGAAATAGTTCAAATACCCTGTCTTCAAAACTTCTCTGCTATTCTCTTGTAGCCAAACATTAAATGGATTCCTATTTGACAAATTTGGGGGATTTTTCAAGTTCATTTGCAAGACCATACAGTTTCCAATCCAAGATTACATGTTTTCTGCATCAGGATGCTAGTGGTTTGTAAATATAATCTGTTGTAGAACATACCAGTCTTCTCGCCCTAACGTGATAAAACAATATTAATTTCCAAAACCCTAATTGCACATTATAGATCACATCTACCATTGTGACAGCTTTTATATGAACAAGCTGTCACAAAAGTGTTAACTTTTAACAGACTTTAGTCAAAAAAAGTTGTCGTTAGTTACATGACTTTCAGAACTTGCTTCTTCAGCCTAGCATATGCACATTTGCTCATAATCATTCTTTCCTAAAATTTTGCCATCTCCTTCACTCTCCACCTTCCCCCACATCTCCTCTCCCTCAGGTTAATCCTTCCAGCTGGAAAAGAGAAAAATTTGTCTTAATTCTTTAAAATACCCCAAATGTTCAGATATAGTTGAAATGAAGTCCAGATTACAGGTAGCTGGACAAACAGAGATCCACACACCCTGACTGATACATTTGTAAAATCCCAAAGTCATACAAGACCAAAAATGTAAGCAGTGAAGCACTCTCAGGGAGAGTTGGACCTGGAAGCTGATGATCCTGGAAATGCTTGTGTCAGGGTTTCTGAAATGGAACAGAACAGTTTCAGCCTTTTGTTTCTGATGTAATTGTTTTGCAAGATCCTTGAACAGTTATGCACAGATGTTTCTTATTAAATCAGAGCAGCATTGTTCACTCATTGTTCCAAGACACCATTTGCTAAAACCCCACTAATCAATTCATATAGGGGAGGCTTTACATCACAGAGTCTAAGCTGGGGGTGACACTCCTGGTTGTCAGTGCTTGTTTCTCCCCCATTTAGTTCACTGAAGCTTGTTTAAATTTGGCAACATTTTTAAAGCTATGATACTGCACCAGGCTTTTCTAAAGTTAATCCTAGATCTGCACCTTCATTTTGTAGACTGACTCAACTATCATTTGTCAAAGCCAATGATACTCATACCAAATCATGCAGGTGTGCTGAACCTCTCCTTTGCGATATGGGATCAAGGGATCTTGAATCTCTCTCTCTGCCAAACTCCACTGACACTACAGGAAGCTCAGGCTTCTTTGGTTCTCTAATATCTAATGTTACTGACACCTGTACTCAGTCTGTACCTTCCTCATGCCCATCACAGTTTTCATAGGCTACTGCTTCACTGCTGTCCCAGGCAGAGCCCTCATGTGGCTGCAGCTACCTCCACCTTGGATCTGCGCCACAGGTTTTTAGCAGCCTTCCAGCCTGAGGTTTCCTTACATCACAACTGGCTGATTATTCTGGGAAGAGCTAACACTGCAGTGCAGCTCACAGATTAGCAATGTCCAGTCTGAATCTGCTCTCAGTTCTGCATATCTTCACTGATTTTCAAGTTGCTGAGCTTACCATGATGCAGAATACAAGTCAGGCCCTTTAAAATCCACTTACAAGTAAATAAAACTTTTGTTTTGTTTTGGGGGAAACTGACCTAGTCTCTGTCTTTAACTTTCATGTACATTAAAGAATTTTCTAGTTAAGGTGAAGAGGTGGAGGGGAAGGATTTGAAAACTTAATAAACTGTTGTTGTTACCATCACATGATGTTACCTCAAGCAAAATTAAAAACGGCATTTTTGACTGTGACTCAAAAAGACTCCATGCAAAGCAGTAAGAGACTGACTTTCCATAAGGTTTTTGTAACTTAGCCATATTTAAACCAATAAAAAAAAAAGACTATTAAAATACAGAGCTTGCCAGATCTAGAGCTGGAAGTAGCTCATGTGGTAAATGAGTCATCTAAACAATTCAGTTTAATTTTGCCTTCCAATTCTATAATTTCCTTACAAAAAAATAAAGTCTCTCTCCAATCACAATAGCCACAGTCCTAGTTAATGCACATTTCCTAACTTGCAACAGCATCCAAGACAAACATTTGCAGCTTGCTCTTTTGGGGAGGCACAGCAGATATTGTAGTTATATTGATGAGCACCTTGTGTCTAGAGGTAGCACATCTGTGTGGCTGCTCCCATGTTCAGGACACAGTAGGATACAGATGACAGGTTGGCCAGATCAGAAGTTAAGTGAACTTGTGTGTGTGAGCCAGGCCTGCAAAGCTCCAAGTCCTCTCCTTAGTGTGATTGGAACTTACCTCAGGAACTTACTGGTTCATGCCCCTGATACCCTGGCCAATTACTGATTTAAGTGGAAAAGGCAAAATGAATCTCTTTGTCACAACATCCCATCGTTAGAACTGTTCCCAGTCACCCTTCAGCCAGAAAGGTCTGGGGTTTTTATTAGTACTCTAAAAAGTGAAGCACACTCATAAACACTGTCTCTACCCATTGACCATGCAAAGGCAAACCCCCTCAAATCCAACACAAGGCACAGAGGCTACAATGGCTTTTTGGTCATCAGAAATGACAACAGCAAAGCTAGAAATAACCTGCCAAGCCTTCCTACACACACGTTTGGGTTTTAGCTTAGCTTGCAACTGTTGGAAGGAGAGGGGAAAAAGGTGTCCCCTTGGGCCCCTGAATAAAGGTCAAATCATGCATGCTTTACATGGAATTCAAACAGGTGTGTTTCATCCTGAGGTGCTGTTAATCTCAAAGGGGACTGGTGCATGGCTGCATGAAGGATTTTTTTTGTCTTCGTTCAGTGCAAGGCCTGGCCCAGTTTGCAGCCCTCATGGTTCCCTCTCACCAGCACATGGCTCTCACAGCATCCTGCCATTGAGGATTCCCTTGAACACAGCAGCCAAGAGAAGACACAGGCAGATTCACAAGATGTCAGATGCTCTGAGCCACCTGCATTTTCACATAATTCAATTTGGACATGCATTTTTTAAATAGCAGCATAAGAAATTTTATGTGTCTTCCTCTAGATATTCCCAGAACTCTTGACTCAGCTTATTCTATATTCTTTCATCGACAAGAGAGATTTCTGGCTCTCAGGGTTGAGTCATAGGGCCTTGTTTGTGTATAAACCATCCCTAGAAAACCAATACACTATGTTCAAGAACTCTAACAAAAGAAAAGTCAGGAGAAGCCTCCAAGGTTCAGCTTTACCAGAGGAGTAATTTTGTCCTCTCTTGCTTATTTATTGAGTCTGAGCCCAGCTGCATGGATTCTCAGAAAGGAGAAGCAAAGCCTACAGGGTATTATCTGACTAACTCTACTGGTTATCAGCATCTTGAAGAAACTGGAAATGTACACAGATGGCCATTAGGAAAAACTGATCTGACCTGTCTGTGGCTCTGTACAAACTTGGCCATTCCAGCTAACATTTTTGATGCAAGGTAAATGAATCAGCAAAGCACTAAGGAGCATGAATGACTTTCCCAGAATCCTCTTTCTAAATGTTTTCTCAAGAAGGGATATTACTTTTATGTTATGAGGCAGGCTATAAAGGATTCACCCAATTCAAACCACATTCAAGCAGTTTGGTAGAATGTTCTTCATTCCCAGTTCATTTGTAAAGATCAGTCATTCATTTCTACACACTTGTGAGACTGCAACATCCCCTGTCTATCTTGCCAAAGCATTTCATTGTTGATGTAAAATAGAGATTATAAATGTAAACAGCGCCATGCACAATGGCTGTCTCATCTGTCAAGAGCTCCTCATGTTGCCATTGGCACATTGTGATTCCACATTGATACTGAGCATTGTGTACTGACATTTTTCTCTTTCATTTTCCCTACAGCACTTTTTACGATGGGTGGCAACGGTGATGGGCAGCCCTGCAAATTTCCCTTTAAATTTCAAGGCCAATCCTATGACCAGTGCACAACAGAAGGCAGGACAGATGGATACCGATGGTGCGGAACCACTGAGGACTATGATAGAGATAAGAAATATGGATTCTGTCCGGAGACTGGTACGAGAAATTTGGTTTTCATAACACAGTCTAATTTGTCATTAAGTAACAAAGGTCTCTTTTTTTACACCTTCACCAGAGCATACAAAAGTTGAGGAGTTAGGCACAGTTTCAGCATAGGTGACCGAGGAAGTTACCAGAAGAGAAGAGAGCTATAGAAGTGATACCATTTGCCAGAGCACACCAAGTTATCAGGGATATACAAATGTCATTGAACTACAGGACTAAATGTCTGCCACTGCAGGATAATTACAGGTAGATTACCATTTGTTAATGGCCTTGGAAGAGAAGTCTCATGTGACAGAAGAAAGCATGAATACTGTTTTAACTTACATAATTACCAGTTTCACTTGAAAAAATAAAATCCTTTTTAGTATGCTAAGCTTGAGTTGATAGATCTTTTCAGCAATTCAAAAGAACTAAGTGAAATGGTTTGGCCAGAAAAATAGATTTCTGCTTTCTTCACAATTTTTTATACTTTTTAACTTGAGTTTTATTACAGAAAAGAACAAAAATTAAAGCCTTGTATAGCAAGGGTTCAATTATAGGATACAGACTAGAGCCAGACTTGAGGCTGTGTAAGTTAGCTATGGCAGTTCTAACATCTCAGGCTTTGAACAGAGCCAAGATGATGCTACAGTCAGCCTGTAGCACCCTGAAGCTACATTCAAACCTCCATGCACTCTGGTTTTGGAGTCTTTTTAAAATGCCCTAACCATTTGCAGTAGGCATTTGATGTATCGGTATTTGGCTTCCTGTTACTTCTGACAACCACATGTAACCCTTCAATTTTATCTTACAGATATTTAAAAAAAAAATTAAAAGAAAGGATCTTATTCATTATAATTCACTACATAGTTATGAAGAGCAAAATCGAAAGGATGGTTCAACAAACAAAAGCACCAATATATCCAAGGTCACACTACCAACCATCTGGATACTCAATAGCCCTTTCTCCTTTCTGACACTAAACCTACTTCTGACCTATTTGAGACACACTTTAAGATACTACCAGGAAAGACCATCACAATGACAACAAAAAGATACTTGCTGTGCAGTCCTTTTCCAAAAAAAACACTGTTAACAGCTGCTTTCTCAGAGCTGTAAATGGGAGTTCGGGGCTCACTCTTACTCCCATAAAACCATCCACAAGTTCATTACAATGGCAATGCCTAGACTTTTTCCTTTTTTTTTCCCCGTGTCAGACAATTTTCTTTTCAAATATTACTAATGATCTTACCCATGTTTTTAAGAGGACTGCAGGTTTTCTGCTTGCTTTCTAGTTGTAATGTGTTTAGGAGAAGATGCATCAGCTTAATCTCACAAAAGCGATTCCCTCTCACTGTGTTTTTCTGTCATTTTCCACAGCCATGTCAACAGTTGGTGGCAATTCAGAGGGAGCCCCTTGTGTGTTCCCCTTCATCTTCCTTGGAAATAAGTATGAATCGTGCACGAGTGCAGGTCGCAATGATGGCAAGCTGTGGTGTGCTTCTACCAGCAGCTACGACGATGACCGCAAGTGGGGCTTTTGTCCAGACCAAGGTACTACAGTTTGTCAGAGCAGCACAAGGGTGGCAGCATGCTGACCACACCATGACATCACACCCGTGATGATTTCATTCTTGTACTTACTATCACTCCTGGCTGGTTACTGGACATCTCCCCAACCCAAGACCTGAGCAAAAATGCAGAGTCAGTCACAAAGCTCATCTGCCTGAAACATTCAGATTTTCTAAAATCATTATGATTTTAGATCTTTGCAAAACATAAAACCCTAAACCTTTAAAAAAAAAAAAATCAAAGAAAAAATGCTTCCCTCCTCACCAATTTTTCCTTCCCAGGCTAAAACCCACATGTACTAGAATATTTCACTAGTCCATAAGAAAAATATTCTGATATTGGCCAAATTAGGAACAAATGCTAAATGTAAACACCAAATACACTCGTGACTGATATTGACAAAGATGGAAAATATGTTTAAAAGAGAAAGACAGCATTAAGTTTGAATGGTATTCAAAATTATTTTGGATAATCTTTGCCCTTATTTGTAACATGGATAAAATTAAATAAAGCAAAAGGCTTTTTACACATTTTCAAACAGGTGCTATAGTCAGATTTTTCTTTTAGGAGGAAAATAACTGCCAAATTTCAGAGACTGTTTGGGTATAATTGATAAAATGATGTACTATGAGAAAAAAAAAATTAAGCTAACAATAGTTGGTACAACAGCACAGATTCAGGCTCTGTTGCCAGAGTCCCAGATATACAGACTTGTTTACCACTTGCATGCCATCTACTGATGGAAAAAAAAAGATTTAAATTCTGGATTGCAAGTTTAAGTCATCTTGGGTTTTTGTTTGTTTGTTTTTAATTAGTTACACTTCCTTTTTTCACAGAAATATTAACAGACTGTGGTCAAAGTCACATGCATGTGAGACAGTAGCAAACATTAGGTACAGATGAGGTTTCAGAACCTCTCTAATGAAATGTCATTTCTATATGTACGAGACACACCACTGGAAGCTGTAAATGTTAATGATCATGTTTGTTACTGGGAAATTTTTGATGGGTAGCAAGGAGAATAAAATTATAAGACTATGAATAACCTGTGTGATACACTTCTATTTGGATGCAAGCAGCTAATACTATCCTGCTCTGTTATTCAGGTTACAGTCTCTTCTTGGTTGCTGCTCATGAATTTGGCCATGCTATGGGATTGGAGCACTCTGAGGATCCAGGAGCCCTTATGGCCCCAATTTACACCTACACCAAGAACTTTCGACTTTCTCAGGATGACATTAAAGGGATCCAGGAGCTATATGGTAAAGTCTTCCCCCACCAGCAGTATGCATCAGAAAGGCATGCAGCACAGGTTGAAATCTGGGACTCAGAACTTGCAGTAAAATACATACTTGCACAGTATCACAAATGCTAGAGACATCCTCTGTTCCTTTCCTTGCTTTCTTCATGTTATTGCCAGGGCTCCTACTTCAAATACATATAACAACATAAGGATGAGGAGTCACTAAATTTAATTAACTAACAGGAGCACCAAAATATCCTCTGATAACCAAACCTTTTGATGAAAATCTCTAATGCCTTTACTGGGACAATGAATGTCATTGCTTTTCTCTAGCATGAAAGAACTCGTGGGCATTTGGATTTTTTTTTTGTCTACATCAGTCTGAGCTTCCCAGATTGCAACTTCCTGTAAGAATGGATGGACTTTGTTTCCTGTCCCAGCTTGGAAACAGTTCACATTGCCTTCCCACAACAATTCGATCTGTACCATCACAGTAACATTTCCAGACAGTACACGGGAGTTGATACTTCCATGCAAGTGTATTTGGCAAGCTCCTGAGGATAATGAAGTGGGTTTAAGTATTTTTATGTCGGTACATCTCGAAAATTTATTATATTCTCCACAGATACTCTTAGTGAAATGCATAGTAATTACTACAATTAAAGTTACCTCTATGTATCTCTCTTCCATCTTATAGAGGCACAGGTATAGTACAGTCAATTAAGCAGTAAAAGAAAACCTATGCCATTTCTCTTTCTGTGCTTTTCACTTTTCTACTGAGATATTCTCTTAATTGTCTGTGACTATATTCTACAGTACTCAACACCTTAAAAATTATAATAAGAATATAGCACAATTATTACCACAAGATACCTTTTTATCAAACATTTTATTTGAATTTTCATTTTTTCCCTGTTCTTGGCTGCTTCAGCTGGGATTGGGAATTGGGACATGAGCAAGATTAAGTGAGTTTTCTAAGCCCGCATGGCACGTATCTTTGGGTGTTGTTTTTTTTAATCTATTTATTTTATTTTAACCCAGTTCTCCTTATGCACAAGTCAAAACCCAGGACCAAACTATATTTCTTGCCTCTTTATAACTACTATAGCCTTTTACAATCTGCTTTCTATACAAAAGAAGTATTAAAAAAGCCATTGTTTTCTTCCATTATTATCTCAAATCAGCTACACTTAATTTGTTTTGTACAGTACATCAACCTGATGTCTAAGAAAAAAAGACTAATGCCTCATAAGGCAATAGAGCAGCAGCCAAATGATAAAACAATAAAAAAAAACAGATGGCAAAGTTCATGTTCTGAAGAGCACATTTTGATTATTTGATGAGGGCAGAAAGATCATACAAATGGCTTGAAATGCATCTTTGTAACTTCTAAAATATTGACACTTCTAGAAAGAAATCTGCTTTGATGTCTCTCTCAGAAGAATTGCAGATAATTCTTAATAGAAGGACTTTGAAATGCATTTATTTTACTTTTTAGAAGCCAGTAAAATAAAAATTGTAATGTTAACACTTGAACGCAGTATAAAAACTTCTGAATATCTTTGAAGTTCAATAGGCAGCTCAACAAGGATAGACACTCGCAGACACGGTCTCGTGAATGAGGCCACACAGCAGATTTAGGCAGTTCCGGAAGCTAAGGCCTTCTCAGCTGTACTCAACCACCCTTCTGAAAAGATTTTATTATAAGTTTCGTTCCCCTTCAAGCACTGCCTCCAAACTATTCCCCTTCTATGAACGTTGAGAGCTCATGCCCCGTGTTACCTGTGCAGCATTGTATTTCACTGTCACAGAATCTCTCTGTTCCCTGCTACAGAAGTATCGCCCGATGTCGAACCCGGACCAGGCCCAGGCCCACGTCCAACCCTTGGGCCTGTCACTCCAGAGCTCTGCAAGCACGACATTGTATTTGACGGAGTCGCACAAATTAGAGGGGAAACATTTTTCTTCAAAGATAGGTAAGTGAGATAAATAGCTTACCAATGGGGTCTCAAGTGGAGGAATCTGTCAGACCTATTCATCAAACTCCAGAAATGTATTATCAGGCACAAAGCACAATCTCTGCCCTTTCTTCTGTGTGTTCAGAGATAACAAAATGTCCTAATCAACTTCTAAGGGAAAGAGATGGTAAATTCTGGTTTTATGGCTAAATAATATCTCCTCCTTTGCAACAAGGGTTCACTGCTGGCTTGTGGTCAACTTGGTTTCCACCAGGACCCCTATGCTCTTTGTCACAAAGCTGCTTTCCAGCCTGTGGGCCACCACTGTGTACTGGTGTTTGGGGCTGTTCCTCCCCAGGTGCAGGTGTTTAAACTGGCCTTTGCTGAACTGTGTGTTTCCTGTCACTCCATTTCTCCAAGAGGTCAAGGTCCCCCTGGATGGCAGCACAACCCTCTGGTGTATCAGCCACTCCTCAGAGTTCTGGGTCATCAGCAGACTTGCTGAGGGTGCACTCTGCCCCATGATCCAGATCATTACTGAAGATGTTGAAGTCTTCTACCCAGTGCTGATACCTGTGGTACACCACTAGTTAATGGCTTCCAGCTAGACTTGTACCACTGACCACACACCCTCTAGGCCCAGCCAGCCAGCTTTCAGTCCACATCACTGTCTGCTTACTTCACCCACACTTCGACGGTGTCTCTGTGAGACCCCTACTGAAAACAGGGTCAAAAACCTTTCTGACCTGCTCCCTCCTTATCTACCAAGCCAGTCATTTCATCAGAGAAAGTTATCACATTGGTGAGCCACAACTTCCCATTTAAGAATCCATGCTGACTACTTCCAACAACCTTCACATCCGAAAGATTGTCTGTAATTATAGATAGGTGAGATGATAATGCCATAAATTCATTGCTTCTTAGAGCTACTCTCAAGCTTCTTTGAGATTTGAATTTTCAACTTTAGTAATCATTTTAGGCAGTTTCGTGGTGGTTTTTAATTTTGGGTTTCTGCCCTGCACTGGGATTGCTCATGCCAAGATGCTATGACAACTGGGCTGGTGGTAATTCTAGCTAAAATCAGAACAAGGAAGTGCCAGAAACCTCCCAAAAAAGCCTGTTCTCACATTTTCTGCCCAAATTTACAGACTGAAGCACCAAAATTAACCCTGGTGTCCACCCTTCTGACCTCTACAGAGTCACACAGGGTTGCTCAAAAGGGCAAAGTTACTGGGGGACACATCCAAACTTCTAAATTATTATGCAAGCCAGATATGACCCCCAAAATCTCTGGAGATTTACCCATCTGTAATGTTAATCACAAAATTAGCAATGGAAGAGATGCATTAGTGAGTCTATTGCCTGCCAAAGAAAGATTCATTCCTTATGAAATGTTTCCTGATGCATTTTGTTGTAAAAACTACAAGGATTGTAATTCAGGAATGGAAATCCCATCACTTTCAGTGGAGTAGAACTCTGGAGGTACAATACTTCCTGATTTCATCTCAGCACTCTGGCAGAAAGATTCAAATTTGATTGTAGGAAAATTTTCAATCTCAGCTTCTAACAACACCACTCCAAAAAGTTGTTCATCCAAACTTGGTTGCAGTAATCTAAAATGCTGCTTCCACCATGGATACACTGTTTTAGCAAATCTTCAGGTTTAGCAAAACTTTCATTATGATGTCCTGGTCCAAAGAGGATCCATTCCTTTCCCATGTTCATAAAGAGACAATTATGGAAATCTGTGAGCAAAATCTTGTGACTAAACCCTGAGTGGTTTATTCCAAGTTGAGTCCAAAATAATTAAATAACAGTATTATGTGACTCAGAGGTGCTGTAATAGGACAAGATAACTGGTGTCTCAGGTAGGTCCATGTTTGCAAGGGCTCCCAGGCAGAAGACATAGGAGGCATTTCTGAAGCAAGAGCAGAGGCATTCCTGATAAAATGAGGTGGCTGCTCAGCTGCAGCTCCCACTGTCTTTGCCAGGGCCTGCACTACCAAGCTGCTCAGTAATAAAGAACATCTCCTAAGGACCACAGGACTTGGCAGCACTATGGTGAGTGATGCTAGAGCTCCTTTTTCCCTGCCATAAATCAATGCCCAATTTGATATCATTTATCCTCAGTTGTCCTAAACATCTCCCAAAGCTGTTAAAGATCTGGGCCCACGCACATTCAATGCCTTGTGCACAAACCAATGTCTCCTATCATAGAGGAATATACACAAGCATCTGAATCTGACAGAAGTATTTCAGTGCACCTGTTCATTGCTCCTTGCCACATGTCAGAGCTGAAATTCAAAAGGGAGCAGGAACCAATGAAGAAGGTCCCCCTCACAAAACACCAATTTATTTGTATCTGCTGATGGTGTACAGTCCAGGCATCTCATCCAGGTTTAAATTTTCAGCAAGATTATGTGAACAGTTTATTACTATGCTGCATGACTTAACTCGCCAGCTTTTCATAACACAAGCTCATGGGAAACTGGGTAATTTTACAGTCTATGGCATATAATAATTCCTTTTGTGCATTTCCTTCTAGTTTCCATCTATGTGATACCCAGATAATGGTGCTTTGGGTGTGAAGTTTGACTTGATCTTTTTATCACAGGCCTTGTGTTTTAGCCATGCAGAAAGTGGGATTCAAAACTTCTGGTTTTAAGAACATAATGTTCCCCATTTCTGTTGCAGCTGCTACGGGCCAAAAAGATTCACTCAACATGTCTGCAGGGACATCAGTGATACCTTTGTAGTATTTCTCTTGGCTCTGTCAGCAGCAGGCCAAGGTTCTTTACAATCCAGTGATCCATGATGGTGAGGAACAGCCCTTTCTTGGACACAAAATGGCCCCACAGTCCCAACAGATCAGCCTCACCAAAAGCCAGCCCTGGACCCTTCCACCAACAAGCTGCACAGAGTTGGCCCCACTGGTCTAGCCTACCAAGTTTGCCAAAACCAGTGCCCACTTTTGCTAGCATAGTTATCAGAGCTAAACTGTTCAGCTCAGCTCAGTGCCTTTAAAAAAAAAAAAAACACTAAACAAACCACATTCTCACAAGCAGTATAAAACCTTTGTAGTTCCACAGTACTCACAGCATTGCCTTCTGCTCACTTGTGGGCCTTGGTTTTCAGCCAGACCCTCACCTTGCTTCTGTTGTTGTAAACTGGTAATCACACAAGGCTTGATTCAACAAGGGACAACTTAAATCTATTCCTAAATCAGCAAAGCAGTTCAGTATTCTCTGTAACACTAAGAAAACAGAAGCATTCCATATTCAGATAGTGTTGGTCAAAGAACTATGCAAAGACCAAACAATCTGTTCAGACTGACTCACGCCTTATCTAATATGAAGCAAACACAGACAATTGCTGAATTGTTTTGCTCTGGAATAGCTTTGACTGTCAGTCTTGCATCTTCCCAAGTATCAGGCAAGAAACATTATGATTCCCTTTTGGAATTCAAAAACCAAATGTCTGCCACGTGTCGTGTGACTTCTATGACTCATGAAAATTACCATAGCATCCAACTGTCATATTACACAGGCATAAGGACTAAATAGCAAAAATTAGGTCAGATCAGATTTATTTTTTCATTAAAGTGTTTTCCACTCTCCTCTCGAATCACATCTCAAACCAAAGAAATAAAGGGGAAATACTGGAGGTGCTATTGCCCATACAGAAGAGCTGAGCCTTTCCACAGGGCACAGAATCCTCCAAGTAACCAGAGGGCCCAAGTACAACATTCACACAAATGTTTGGTTCTGAAAGTGAATACAAATTCAAACTTCTGAAGTTTCCCAAGACATTAAAAAAGACCCACTGATTTGGTCCCTTTAAATAACTGCATATAGCAATAAGGGCAAATCTTATGTTAAAATATAATGTCAAATACTTACTGTAACAAAGTATTAAATCTGTCTATAAATGTATTATTAAAATTTACCTGAATGAGTTAAAATATTATCATGTTCAAAGTGAAATAAGAAAGCCAAATAACCAATTTCACCATTTCCTCAATGAGATGAGTAGAAATAAAAATACCTCCTACCTGATTCAGAAACAAAAGAAAACGCAACCTTGACATACTTTTCCTTTCCACAAGAAAATCTCCCTATTTAAAAAAAGTCCCTTGAAATGTGTGATTTAATCAAAACCTGGTGTTTAAGCCTCTGCTGGCTCTGGAAAGTTTGGAATTCATGCAGCTAGTTAGTGCTGACTCAACCATAAAATCAAGTAAAATTTGACTGAGAATTCTGTAACTTGGATTTTTAAAGGTACTACTTTTATGAATGCAGTGTTAGTAAGATTTGTTATATAGACTACCATTTCATATCATATTAGATTTGCTTTTCTCTCTAAAAGAGATGCATGAAACAAATGTTATTACCTTTTACAGTGTTTCATGTATGTTTAAACACCATCATGAGCAAGAGTCATGAAAGATCTTAGTCATTGCCTCTTTTTAAAAATGAAAATTATGAGTTACTCAGATATATTTTTGTACATGTTTAAAATACATATATGCATGCAAAATGAAAGTAAGTTAACGTATTACTATCTTAATTACTAGTACCATACATCAGGTGAAATTGATATGTATTTTTAACTAAGAGACAAAGAAACAACACCCTGGCTAGTTGTACTCTTCCTCATAGCAAACACTACAGATTATCATAATTCAGGATGTGGCCACTAATAATCATTCTTGTCAACGTATTTCAAAATATTTTATTTGTCCTAGCAATCTCTTTTCACAGTCAAATTTCTGTTGATAAAAATATAGCAATTTATTAAGTTGTTTTAGGACCACTCCTCCAAGTTGTCGGGAAAACCAAAATTCAGTTTCAGATCCTTGGTTTCTCAAAGGAGTACTTATTCTAGATAGGTATGGGTAATGACTATTTAAACTCTGCAAAAAAGAAGATTCCAGCAGCACCTTGAGCTTCAGCAAACATAACCATGGTAAAAGCTGTTTGACCTGAGGATTTAATAGTTAGAGCTCGGTGCAAGAGTGATTCCACCCGCCTGCTGACTTCTCATTTTATGACCATGGCAAAACTTTTGTTCTGTGGCGAAAGAAGTTGTTAGTTCCGTGGAGGAGGAAATCACAGTGCCATTTTTAATACCAAAAGCCCTCAGCACAAAGCTCTGCCATTTAAAGATAACTACAGCTTTTTAAACCTTAAATCAAATTATGATCCTACTTACACATAAAATAGCCAATAAATTACCCTTTGCATTTCTCTAATGAACGTTTTTAGTGCTAGCAGTTTCTTTTACAGCCAAGCTCACTTCCAAGGAGTTTGATATACTGTTATTAAATCTGAAATTTCAGTCACTACAATAGTAATTGTAAGAGCAATTCACAGAATATAATTCTCTGCTTTTGTCAAGCCCTCATCCATCTGCCCCACCACAACAGCAGGAGAACTCTAACAGTTTAAATGCCTTGTAAATAAATGTATCTGTATACTGGAAGCACAGAATACATTTTGCCCTGGAGCAAAAAGCAACGGGAACTCCAAAGAAATCAGTGCCATCAGTGCAATGTCACCTGCAGTCCAGCACGCATCTTATTGTGCAACTCTTTTAGCACCATGATTCTAAATTAATTACTTGGCTTTTCTGTCACTGTAGGAAAACATTTACAAGTGTGTGTTGCTGCTACCTTCTGTGTGCGCATGTGTGTACATGCACGCCTGTTGTGGCCTGTGCCAGAACTGATGAGAAACAGATGTGAGGGTGAATTAGTTCATTGTAAATCTCGTTCATTTTTCTGTTCTGCACAGATTCATGTGGAGGACTGTAAACCCCCGAGGAAAACCCACTGGTCCTCTTCTTGTTGCTACATTCTGGCCTGATCTGCCAGAGAAAATCGATGCTGTCTACGAGGCCCCTCAGGATGAGAAGGCTGTATTTTTTTCAGGTATTTGTTTTAAGTTTTAAAATGTAAGTAGCCATTTGCAAAACTTGCATTCAAGTTAAGTTTCCTCTTAGTTGTAACACGGCCAAAGAACATAGCCAGCAGGTATGGGTGACAGCTCTCAAACATCCCATCCTGAGGATTTCAGAACAAAGGCTGGATCTGGAAGACTTTGAACACTATTCAGCCTCTAACAAAGGGGACCTATAGGCACCTGGAAAGATACATTCAACAATAAGCAAGACCAAGAGTCAGTAATTTGTAACAAAAAGCAGCAACAGTGGGAGCTCTGTTTCATTCCACACTGATCTATTATTCTTCTGTTTCCTCTCATCATCTTAAGCTATTGTCTCTGTACATGTTGCTTGAGAAGATTAGACCTTTTTTCCTCCCTTGCCTTTCTTTGTCTCCCGCTCTTTTTTTGCCAAAGACTAACTTCCACTCTGGCTTCCAAGCATCTGCCTTGGTTGCTCACCAAGCAGAAGACACAGGCAGCCATGCTAGCTGCCTCCATGGGAGAGAAGAAGAGGAAGCACCACTGTGTCCATCCTCAGTCACTTGTATGGCTCAGATGTACTGGCCAAATTAGCTAACCTGTTTTCAAACATGAAAAACTGAGCCAGCTAAAACTGGGCTGCAGTATCTACCAAAAACATTACTAAATCATGTAAAAACCATATGGCTGATGTTGCTGTACATTTTCTGTACAAGAGGGGAAAAAAGTAATGATAATCAATTCCACATGTCTCAAAGGCTATTTCCTTTAGTTTATATGGAGGGGAAAAAAGCTTAAAAAAAGCTTTATTTCTGGCAAGTCAAAACACTTTAGATATTGCATATACTATATATAATAAAAAAATGTCCTCTAATGAATTAATTTTTCTGTGGCTTTCTGTAAATCCAGTGAGGGTATTTACTAAGTCAATTATAATTCCACATTAAGAACACAGAATACTAGTACATCTTCCACAAGTTTGGAGAGACATTAGAAAATGTTGTATGAAAAGGACAACATAAGCAGGAACTCTGGGCAAAAACTTCCTGTTAATCACTCGACAAAGTCACTCCACACACACACAAAAAAAAAATGAGGGTAAACATGAGCTTCTGCATTTGACCTTCAGGTGCCCATGCTTGATTTCAGACCATCTTCATGATATAAAAAAATTACCAATATTAACTATTTAACACAACCTCAACTGTCCTAAGACAGTTTCTGCCTCAAAGATGAGACAGCTAAGAAGGGATGAAGCAAGAGCATGCTCAGGTGATGTCTTTTGCTGAGAGGTAAGCAACACTTAAGAAGCAAAAGCAGAAACTGTAATACAAGTGCACCTGCACTCTGGTGCTTCACAGATGGTAAAATACTAGAAAGACTACTAGTACAGCTAGTGCAATAAAAAGTCATTTAATAAAGCATAAAAGAAGAAATTCTCCTCTGTATGTGTTTAATAAACAGTGTTTGTTTGCTTTGTTTTTTCCCCTACTTAGGAAATGAGTACTGGGTTTATTCAGCCAGTAACTTGGATAGGGGCTATCCAAAGAAACTCACCAACCTGGGACTACCCCCTGATGTGCAACGTGTTGATGCAGCCTTTAACTGGGACAGAAACAAGAAGACATACATTTTTGCCGGAGACAGATACTGGAAGTAAGATGCATTGAGGTGGTGGTGGTTGGCCAAGCTGTGTCTCCAGGGCTGAATGCACACTGAGGTTCAGGAGGCAGGAACCAAGCACAGGGGTTCCATTCTTTGGGAATACAAAGTTCACACTGACAGCAGTGGTGAGCAACGATGCTGAACCAGGGAGTATGACCAGGAAAGCACTTTAGTACAGTAGCAGGAAACAAGCACAAGGGTAAAACAGCTTGCAAGGGAAGAGGGTATCTGGGAGTCTGTCAGGCTGCTCTCCACTAACAACCCATCCCTCAGCCCCTGTGTAACAGCAACTGTCCCATGTCAGTCTCAGGCTGCTAAGAGAGGCAAACTGTCCCAGCTGTCACAGCTCACGACTGCTAGGAGAAAACTCTGAAAGGAAACCTTAAAAATGGGGCTGATGTCCAGTCACTTGAATCCAAAGACTGACCAGATTGCCTTTGAAATTCTTTCACTAAGCCATCAGGTTTGGAAGAGCTGGATGTAGAAGAAACAGCAGTGTGACTAGCAAAGTGTGCTCGGTATGACTGCGAATCCCTTCAGCAGGTGATGGACCTATCACTAATACATTTGCTCTACTAAGAGAGTTGGCACTCAGGAGATCTCAACAAACCACAAGAAGTGTATCTATTCATACTTTGGAAAAAAATCATAGCTTCAATTCATTGTGACAGTTTCTACAATACTTTCCATGTTTCCAGTACATGCTTAGAGAAGCTTTTGTTGCAAAGAGCACCACAAATGTGGTATTCCACAAATGCATGTCACTCTGTGTTTGCACTAAGGTTCCTGTTTGAAAGACTGTATGAGAAGCAAAATATGATGCAATGTAAGCAACCAAACTCAGGTGCCCTGCTACCAAGGTCTGTCCAGGAAAAATCTTGGACATTTAGATTAAGAAGGAATGTCCTTAAAATGTCTGAAGGCTATTAGTGTGGTAGAAATAAATATCCTACGTTACGCCTGATGAAGACTCTACTAATTGTATTTAACAATTTCATAACTGGCAGGAAGATCTGGCACAAAAGATCATCCTAAAAAGCAGAGGCACTTTGGTGCTTTGAGGACCTTTGTGAGTTATCTCCATGCTGCCTATCAGAACGGCATGAGAACAAAACTCCTGCTGTCACCATCAGAGGTCTCTTTCAGGAAGAGGATTTTACTTTAGGAATGCAGACATTACACAACAGGCTGAAAGTCAAACCATTCATTAACTGACAATTTAGAGGAAAGTTAAACATTGGAAACACCCACCAGAAATCTAGAAGATTCTCCATGATATAAGAGGTCCTTCTGAAAGATGCTCTAGATAAAATATCAAAGGAGGTCTCAGTATAATTGAGTCAATTTTATATGAACATTAATTTCATGTTATGATCAAACTGGATGAGTGTCTTTATTATCTCCTAATGGCTGTGAATTCCTGTAAGTAAATAAAATACCCTTTCACAACTGCCACATGATCATAACTTTCAATTACTTTGAGGACAGCACTCCATTATCTAAAGGGAAAAAAAGGAGCTTAAAAGCTAGAGAATGTTATTAATTTTTTGACACTGCATTGTAGAGATCATCTTAAACATTTGCAAGTAGTTCTAATAGATTGGTCTAAGCCATTGGCAATACTTGGGATTCCTAACAAACCCTACAGACTGTGAGTTAGCTAAGCTGCTGGTCTCTGTACCAACTATTGTTTTGATTAACTGTACTCCAGGGCCTCCAAGTAATTCATCACTCTAATCACAGACAATATTTCTATCGAAGTACCTTATCAACTGCAGTCACTGCAGAATCCATAATTTATTGTTAAGGAATCAAAGTAAGCTTAAGTGATTTCTATCTGTGTAAAGAAGAGAGCAAGAAGTTGACAAATATTTCAAGAAAAAAATGCATGTCTGCTTAACACAGGCTGTAGCCATTAAGTATGTGGCTGTATGATTTTATACAAGGACTCTGCCACATGGAATCAAAATAGTTACATACTTCAGTCCTTCCTGTGCCATTATCACACTTACTTTAAATGGATTATTTTGGAAGCCTTCTCCTCTCCCTCCTTTCAGCCTCATGCTGTTTTGGTATAATTATAACAAGATTGCTAAGCAAAGCAAAGTTTTGTGAGGGAGAGGAAGAGAAGCTGGCTCAGACTCCACAGCTGAAGCTTTCAAGCTACCCAGCAAAGTACTAGATTTTCTTTAAATATCCAAGGAAAAAATAATAAGTAATTTAAATTAATAATTTATATTGTTTTGACCAACGTACTGCTCATTTGTGCTTCTGTAACTGTGGATATAATCCAAGTAGTTCCATACAACAATGGGGGAAACATAACCCAAGATACATACAGATATGGATAAACAGAAATCAAGAACAGAAATGCTTCCTTCCAGAACTAGTCAAAGATGACCTCTCTGAAGTCCACTGCTCCTGACAAGGTGCTGCTAGGGTGACTGAGGCCTCACATACACTGGAAGCCTGGTTCAAACTATATTCCATGTCACTGCTCCTCAGGACATCTCCACTCCTCCTGCTCAGCCCTGACCCCCACCTATGAATCAGAAAAATGGGGAAACCAGACCACAGTCTTGCTCCTTCCATCTTCGCTCTCAAGGACCTTGTATCCCTGGGACATTCATTTTCTATACATGGAAAAGGAGATCCTGAATTACTTGTTTGTGAGAGTGTACAACTGGCTTTGCACAAATCTGCCTTACGCACGACAGTGGAGAGCACACAGAATAAATGAGACAACTGATGATCTGCAGATGTGGATACAGACAGAACCACTCCCTTCTGAAGGACACTGCAAACTAGATCTGACTGCTATGGAGTTAGGTGGATTTACATCCACTGAGTTTTCCCTCTTTAAAGCATAGACTGTGAAAGCCATTGTAGCTTTGGGTTTTTCTCCATCAAAGAAAAACTTTTTTCTTTTCCTTTTTTTTTTTTTTTTTTTTCACTTGGCATTGACTGTTTACTTGCTGGAAAAATCTGATTTCTGCTACAGTTTGTTTCATTGCTGTCCCAGCACTTCAGCACTCCAGACTTCAGTCTGGAGATGGAATAGGTGTTACTCATCACAAACTGGACTTCTTCCTGAGCCTTAAAGAGTACTTTCAGAGGGAAAGAGAACTTGATTGCCACTGTTGATCATCACTAAGAGAGAGACTGTGTGAAAACAGTACAGATTTTTAATGAAATGTTAGGGAAAGTAATTAGTAGTTTTATAGCAATCCATCAGTTGCATGGGCTACAAGTATATTTGAAAGTAAGATTTCAAAAATACAGCCATTTCACATTAAAATCTGCTATCTTCAGATGTTGGCTGCTGCCTCAAAAAGTTATCTTTCCTAGAATTATGTTTGGAATTTTAAGGTACATTTCTGAAAAGGGTTTTGCTTAGAAAGTGTATTTTTAATTCAGCAAGAACTGCATTTTCAAAAGGAAAGATGCAAAATTTCACAGGGCTTTAAAGGAGTTGGAAAGAATTATGATGACATAGAAACAATGCTACAATCTCAGTTATTATACTTGATTGTTTTATATTGTTGCATTAGCTGAGAACTCCCTGAAAAATTATCTTAAATTTTAACATTAAAAACAGATTTGTGATGCAGGGATGTAATTTTCTTCAGGTACAATGAAGAAAAGAAGAAAATGGAGCTTGCATCCCCTAAATTCATTGCTGACTCTTGGAATGGAGTTCCAGATAACCTCGATGCTGTCCTGGGTCTTGGTGACAGTGGTAAGCTGTAATTCTGATCTAAGTCACTAACGAGCTCTCTTATTTGTCTGCTGTGAAACTTATTGCAGGCTTTAATTTCTTGAGGTTCATGAGGAAAAGCCAAATTGAGCCAAATTCCCATCCAGCTTTGCAAACTACTGGTTCAAGCAAACTTTGTCTCTTTATTTTGCCATTAAAAATCAGTTGATAAATACCCTACAAATCACAGCTTATATTTTTTAAATTAGACACTTAAGAAATTCAACCTCTCCTGAATATTTTTATCCAAGCAAACAATTATAAGTTATACTAGTTTCCCTTTTCTTGAAGCTCATTTAATTTTAATCTGCTACTGCTCTCTATCATTTACTTCCTTTATGCTGAACACTTTGCAAAGCTTAACAAGGCAAGAAACAGCTTTTATTAGCATCTTCCCCCTTTCCCTCTGTGTTTTTTTTCTTTTAAAAAAGGCTAAATACTGTCTTGTTTAAGTCTTGAAGCATCTTATTGTTTTCCACTGCTATGTTGTACAGGTCTAGAAACCTGCTATACATGTCAGACAGGACATGGAGAAAAATAATCCATGATGCCATCACTTTTATGTCAAGATGTCCCCAAGGCTCAGATTTGGGTTAATGCTGGTTTTCCACTTTGGGCATGGGGAAAAATTAGCTCTGTGGAGAATTGTCTTTCTAGTGTGGTTTGAGATAGAGACTAAAGCAACTCCTGAAACACAAAGCCTGATGCCAGGTTGTCCTAACACCCAAAGGCATGATCAGGACAGTCCCTATGCCTTGGAATTTTCCAGCTCCATAGGTTCCTTAGTACCAGCATGCACTCACAGCAGCATTTCAGCATCATCCCACTCTAGCACATCCAGAACTCAAGTATGGTAATTTCCTTGATCACAGGCACAAATGGGTTGTGTTTTGCCCCCTTTTTTTAACCTCCCAACAACTGCAACTGAGAGCCTGGCCTGTTTTTTTAAGTGGTCTCATATTTTGCACAGATATGCATAAATGTCTGGAAGCACTTCTGGTATCACATGAGTCTTGACTCAATTACACATTCAACATCTATTTTGCCAGCAAACATTTCTTCCCAGAAAATTCTGGCTCACAAAATTATAACCTGACTTCACACTCCATGTAAAAAGACCTCTCCTCTCCAGGATGGGAATTTTTATGTATTTTTTAAATCAATCTTTTTTATTGTGTACAAATATTTCAGGAAAAAAATCTTCCAGTTCATTAAACTTCATTAAATCAAACAAGACCAAAAAGCTTTGATCAAGAATTACATGCTCCATAATATTATTATGCTTTATTTACCTTCACAGGGTACACCTACTTTTTCAAAGATCAGTACTACCTACAAATGGAAGACAAGAGTTTGAAGATTGTTAAAATTGGCAAGATAAATTCTGACTGGTTGGGTTGCTGAACTGTATGAGATACTAATAACCAAATATTTACTTTTTTGTTATATGCCTTATCTGTAATTAGAAATAGATCTGAATGCTAATTACTGGACCAGTCTGGTACTGGCACCAAAACATGAAGTACCAGTACTGTACACATCAGATAATTTAAGAGTTTGCCTCCTCAGCATACAAAAGATGTTTACATCTCTATTCTGGTACAATTTGTCAGTTTTTGTGCTAGTCATACTAATGCTAGTAACAGAACATCTGTAATTCTTTATTCTCCTGGTGCTTAAACAAAGCATTTGACCATGCCCCTGTGTTATACACATCCCAAATAGGCTCAAATGAGATGTACCAGCAGTGCACTTTGATTTTTTTTTTTTTTAATTACAACTCTGTTATAAATAGATGGTTTATCTTGATGTTTTTCACCCTTTGCGAGTTTGATCATTAACTTCCATTTATTTACATAATAATACAGAAAGACTGTCAAAGGCACAGGTTGCCTCAGGATTTGACTTGTGTTGATGCATGATGGAATCATGGCAAGAAACTGTGTTAAAGTATTGTTTTAAAGTACTTTTTATTTTAATACCTTAGTTAAATTTAGCAATTTGCTTCATGCACTTTGTTACTACTATATAACTTGTTTATATGGATGGACTCAGATTTTTGAAGTCAATGCGTTATACATAAAAGCCAAGTATTATTGTTTAACTTGTTTAATTTTTCTGTTCTTTATAATATTGGGGGTTTGTTGGGTTAGATTTTTTGCTTATGCCTTGGGCAACAGAAAATATTCTTCTCACAATGTGAAGGAATGTTTCTCATGAAAAAAATAAAACAGAAAAGAATGTCCCACACATGAAGTGCCAACAATACAAATAAAATCAAATTACACTGACAACACTTCTCATGGCCAGGCTTCCTTCTGTCATTTGAAATTAGAAATCCAGTAGTATGATACAGGGAAGTATCTGTCACAGGAAAGAGAGTATTACCCCAGTATATAACTGCATACTGGATTTATTCAGAAATCCAGGTTACTTTCTCTGTTAGTTCCAAGATGTAACTGCAGCAATTTACATGAAAGAGATTATATGGTCCCGTGCCTCTGCAAAGCCCACTGCCTGCTCAGAACAGTTTCCATGCCTGCCTCCTATCCACACTCCTCCTCCTTATCAGCAGGCTACCTCAACACAACCCAGACAGGAAAAATCAGCACAGACACAGTGGTATATGTATCCTACAGGGACTCTAAGCTTGAGAAATAGTGATGTAAAACCTTACTCCTGCCCATGAGATCAGACACCATTTGGCCAAGGATCTTATCCAGCTTCAGGATCACGAAACGTTTTGTGAGACTGCAGACTGCATCATGCAAGTGGTCAACCCAAACCCTTCTGAACACATCCCTCACATTGAGTCCATGATTCATAGAACTGGCTAGTAGCCAACTAATACCTGAACCAAAGATCACTTCGTTTCTTCCCATGTCCACTACAATTTAATGTTGACTTCCATTGCTTTACTGTTCTAAACAGAGTTTTGTTACTATGGAATTCTGAAAAGATACCACTTGTAAAGTGGCCGCATTTGCCAAATCATCTTTCTTTCCATTGCACACTATCCAGATATTAACTCCCACTTTGGAAAGCTTTTGATTTCTACTGACAATATTCACATGGATGAACCACCACTATTTTCACCTATGCCAAAAGAAAATATGCCTATCTCCTTCTGAGCATCCTCATTCTCTTCAGAAATCATTAATCTCCTTCCCAATTAGTCTGCACCAGAATCAACAAAATAAGGCACACAACAAAGTAGCTGTAGTTGCAAAATGTTAGTGCTCCCATTTTCAGAGAGACCTGGTAACCTTATCGGGATCACAGGATCTACTGAATCATTGCAGGGATGTATGGTCTGCCCTGACCATAAACATCTCCCAGTTCTAATGTTGAAAATATTCTGTAGCTTTAGTGACCACCAGGAGTTCATTTTGAGGGCTGAAGTAACTTCTCCCTGGAGAACTTAAGCTTACTTTAAGCATCCTCAATAACCATTGTCTCAAGATTTTAATGTTTTTTTGCCAATACTGCCCCAAACTGCATGCCCTAGCATCTGAATTTAATATTAAGAAGGATTTTGAAACATAGATATACTAGAGGAACACTTGCAATGGGCCTTTTCAGCTCTGAACTTACTAAATCACATTTCTACTGATGACTGAAATAGTTTCTTTTTCGCTTACAACTTACATACATGTTTTGCAACACTGGCAAATCCACCAGCTTACCTTCTGTAATAACACCATAATCCTACAGAACTCCACACACCTGGTAAGTTTAAGGAGATCTGCTCAGCTTCTTGTCTTGTTCTTGCCTGTGTAAATCTGTTCTCCAAGGACTACATTACAGGCAGAAAAACAGAAATTTTCCATCCTTAAACCAACTCACACTTCTGCGTTCAGCTACAGACTGGCAACCTGAAGCTTATCACAGTTCAATTGTAAACATGTCTGTTTCTGTTCATGAACTGTAACATTTGCCAGGTTATCACCTACATATCTCAGACAAGCTAGAGCAGCATCTTGACCCTTCTCATTAACTTTTCACATGAGTTACCCGTGAGATGGAAAGTCCTCGCCTGAGCAGCATTCCAGCTCTGCCTGTACCTGGCCATGTCCCATGCTGATCTGTCCCTCTAACTCACTTTCCTGCTTGACTTTGGACCTGCTCCAGCACTATGGACTTTTGTGGTCATCCCTGGACTCTTGCCTGAACCAGATTACCCTCCCCAGGCCTTCTCTTTTCACCTTTCTCAGGCACTGTGACACTGTGTCCTTGTCAGCTAGGCCACTGCCCTTGCCTTTCCTGCCTTCAGCATGCTTCTCCTACGACATTTTCAGAACTGAATCAAGATTTTTACCTCCCTTCCTTACAGAGGAAGAAACAAAGGCCAAAAGCACGCATGTTTATCTCAAAGCTGTATAAACCCAGCAAAAAACTCTATCAAACCCTTACTTAATTTGCTCTGCTTCTACAGTCTTATTAAATTGAAGTCAGGCTCACTTAGGACTTTTTGTCGTCAGGGTAGAGTTGCACACATACTGCATTGGGGGCTTCTTGCAGCATGGATAGAGATGAGACACTCCTGCTCCTCAAGCTGAAGGAATTTTTTTATCAGTAATGATCAGAACAGCCTGCATGCACCCAGCAAGGCAGTTCCAATCCAATGGAGTAAAGGGCAGTGGTTTAGTAACAGCTCTGTCACAATACATAAAGGCAGCCAAGGCTATAATGAAATGCCACAGTTTAAATACTTAATAGACATAGCAGCCTGAACTGTGAATCATGCCTAACAGTTTGTGTCTCACTAACACTCTGTATTTGTTAAAAATACATTTTCTTCTTGCTATTTTGTCATGATTTTACAAAGCAACAGTTACCCATAAATTTAAGCAAGTGACTGTAACTGTGCTGTTCATTAAATGAGGAGGAAGTAGGTCCTTTGGGCCCATTTTGGACACATTATTTCTATTTATGAACCCAGACATCCATGTTTTTAGCAGCAAAGACTAGGTGAATGAACATTTGTCTGCTTTTGGAAGAGATGAAGCCAACAAATGAGCAGGCACTGGGCTATGTGGGATCACTGCAAATGCAGAGATTTATACCTGTGAGGGGAAAAAGTCTGTTCCAGACTGGTTATGTAAAACACTCCTAAGTACGAAGGTATTTCAACAGAGGGAACTGTAGTAAGGACAAAAACATAAAACCAGAAAAATTGCCCCCAAACTACAAAAAAACCAACAACTCTGAGAATCTATCAGAAAAATAACACAGCCAGGCAGAACTGGAGGCATTTCAAAAGCTGCCACCAAAGTTTCTGCCTACCAAGCCTGTCAAAGTCACATGCTAGTCCTTGAAATACATTTCTTTCTGCCACTGCCTTTTAAAGCTGAAGTGACAGCAAAATGGCATCTCAAGGTAAATTGTCCAGCTCTGAGATTTACACTTGCACACAAAAAGCCATGATTTCACACACAACTAGCCAGGAAGCTGAGTGCATGGCTTCCCTCTACCCCAACTGCAACAGCAAGTATCTGCCTGCAAAAATAAATTGTTCAAGCGTATGATATTCAGTATAAATAAGACAATTCAATAACATTCATTCTTGTCATTACATTCAGAAGTTTTTTTAAGAAGAACTCTAATTAGTCTTTTCCTAATTGAGACAAATATCAAAACCCCCTGTTACTATCTCAGAACTCCAATGGAGAAAGATATGACATGAATTGTCTAGAAAATAACAGCATTTGAAAAAATGCATATTCTATTAGTGTGCCTGAATTCTAATTGACCTTAACCTGCTTAGGACATTGCATCAGTTTTTCCCTTCTCCATAAAATACACCACACACTGAGCAAAGCACGATACAGTGAGATGAAAGTACAAGCATTCTTGTACTTGTAAAAGCATAAGTGTTATTCATTGGTAGCACTAGTGGTAACAGTCAAGAATTTCAGAATAATCAGTGGTTTATTTGGTTTTATTGCTCAAACAACAAGTAATTTCTTCATAGTGCAGTAGCTGACCAAGTGACCATTCAACAGGTCATAGCAGCTTCCACCAACACCACCAGGTTGGTCAGCCTAACCATTACCAGGAGGGCTGTACACACACTGCCTGCCAATGTAACTGCTTGATCATTCTTTTGCCTGTTTTTGCAAATCCCCAAACTCGTAGCATACTGCTAAAGCTCAGCTTCAGCCAGCTTCACCTGAGCCTGCTCAGACTCTACCAGACAACCAACAAGCCATTCTGAAAAAGGGAGATAACCTCATGTCACTATAGATCTGCATTTCCCTTGCTAACCCTGCTGCAGACTCTGCATGAGGAACCAGAGGGTGACAAAACAGAAAACTGTTGAGATTTCAGCTGTTCCTTTCCAGTGCTTTCCTCTGGGTCTTCTCAGAAGTACTCGGTGACTAACTCCCTTTCCTTTTCAGACTTCACTAGCATTGTGAAAATTGTTCTAATTTACATTAGCCTGGAGCTTGGCAGTCTGTCCCTGGAGTTATACGGAGGTGGTCTCCCATTCCTAAAGGACAGGAATTCACAAGTGTGTGTGTCCAAGCTGTCCAAGTGAGCTTGTTTTTCGGGTCTCTGACCACTGCAGCTGGCTGCCAGACAATGATGAATACCCAGCATCTCCACTGCACAAAATGGCTAATCACCACTAGCCGAAGAATTAAGAAATGCAACCACAGGTCTCCATCCAGTGTCACATCAGTTAGTTCAGCCCTGGAAACACTGTTACTTCTGTGGTTGTACCTGTAATAGACAATTCTGGCCACAGTCTCTCTCCATTGCTCTCCTTTTCAAGTACCTTGATTTGACTTAAGCAGTAGAGCTCACTGCTACAGGAGCAGCTGACTGGTGTATTAGGCAAACCAAGTTGAAGCAATTTACCAAGAGGCAAGTCTTGCATGCAAAAGGAAGACAATCGGTCTGCTTTTTCTCCGTGGTCAATGCACTAGCTGTTGAACCTACTCCTCTAAAGAAAGAGTGATTTCTCACTATTTGAAGACTCGGTAAAGGCTCATTTAATTCTTGCATTTTCATGCTTTCCTTTTCCATTAAGAAATGTATTTTTTAAGGCCACAGACAATTCTCTTGTTCAAGAGCTCAAAATTATGTAGTAGTGGTCCCAGACCAAGATAACCACCTGCTTAACCCCATAAAGCATTTTTAAGATTAAAGGGCCAGCAGGTGTCTAGCTACATCATCTGGCCATGTTGTTTTTGGCAAGTTGTACACATAATCACACACAGTGAGGCTGCATTAATCTGAAGACTTCAGAACAAGCACTTTAAAGCCTTTTTAAAACTATTTTCTCCTCAGGGTAAATGGACACTTCTCACAATAGGGTCATGCTCTCAGCCTGTAATCCTCACTTTGTCTACTACAAACACTGTCCATTTTGCCATGTGGCAAATGTGCTTTTATGAAAGATAACCATGCATTTAAATTTAAAAAGTAGCAAAATTAAACCATAAAAAAATTACAAGATCCTTAAATAACACTGCAAACAAATTAAGTTGTTAATGTGACAACTGCAGAGCTTCACATTCCCTATTCAGAACCTGAATCTGTATTTCTTCTTTATGCAGGAATCCCCATTGAATTTTATGGGTAAGAAGATAGTAAAGAGCTGATTCACCATTGCCCATGTTTTGGATCAAGGTGGTCACACTTCCACAGATGATAACATTAGGCTCAAGCAGATTTTAGCAGGGGAATAAAGAAGAAAATCTCAAATTTAAAGCAGTGTGAATACACCTTATCTGGAATCTCTCCAAACATACACATAACCATGCACTTGTACACCAACCCAATTTGAAAGACACTTGCAGATGGCATTCTTACCAGGTTACAGAATCACAGAATCACTCAGGTTGGAAAAGACCTTCAAGATCATTGAGTCCAACCATTAACCCTTCTCTACCAGCACTGACATGTCCCCAAACACCACATCCAGATGACTTTTAAACGCATCCAGGGATGGTGACTCAACCACTTCCCTGGGCAGCCTGTTCCAATGCCTTACAACCCTTTCAGTACAATAAATACAATTGATTTTCCCACTCTGTTAGCAATTCTTCACATTAAATTATTGAAAGCCATACGCACCTATAGATCCAGAAAGCTATTAAATATGGATTGCTTAAAATACTATGAGATCTTTAGTCTCCCATGAATAAACACTGCAGTGGATTTTAGCTTGTTGAAAGCTTTCAGCATGCTAGAGCTAATAACCAAACCATGCAAAAACACTTAAACAGTTTTCACAAGATATTGTGATAGGAAACACAACTAGACAGGCAGGGAAAAACTGTGCAGGTAAACTCTTTGTCCAGGCAAAGTGGAAAGCCTGCTTGGCCAGTCTGACATCCCTTCATGCTCTTGTCCATATCATTAATTTTCCAACTGCTAGCTCCTTACCTGACACCCTTCACTAAAGGCAGCAGTAATAAAAGTTCTGAACACAAGTTTTTATGATGGTGCCATACTAACCTCCCACAAGACAAAATAAACAGCCAAGGAGTGCTGAGATTTAAATGGAAAAGCTCAGAAATACGAACAACCCAGCATCATTTGTGTGAGTGTGGCAAAAACATACTGGAGACACAGTGCTACAGACAGCACTAAATAAAAACTATTTGCACCCACTAAATGAGCTTGGAGAGCTTATTTGCTCTAATTGACAGAATGCATGACTTCAGCATTTATGCCTGGATTCAGTTAGGTGGAAAATCTCATAACTACATTCAGAAATGTGAAAAGTGCCTGAAAACACATTAAAGAATACTCCTAAATTTGAATGATGTGTGAATTCTGAAACCTCATAGGGCCTCTGTGCATGAAAAATGAAAATATTTCTTTTTAAATAATTCTAGTCATTGAAAAGTTCTGCTCCATAAATTCTAGCCATGCCAAACTGGATGTGGTCTCTGAAAATTAAAACTAACATCATAACAGGTATTGCTAAACTATATTATGTTCCTAGGGAACACTGGCAGCTTTTAGTGTTCCTGAGAAAACTGTCTCTGTTCAAAGGTTTTTACACACAGGCAGTGAAGTCCTGAACTCACTGGGAATTTTTCTTTTATGAAGTTCTTTCTCATCTTTTTAAACTTTACAGGTAAACAACAAACCCGGTTCACCTTCCTGATCTCTCTTTGGAATATTTCATTCCTCCTCATTGGTATTTTACTCACTGCTGGCAAAGGAACCCGAAGGGCTTAGGAACACATACGTTAGACTATCCAGTTAGGTGCTCATTTTTTTAACTAACTTCATCTTTTTCCATGTGTTGAACTGACCCTAGTTTCTATACTTAAAAAGTTAATCATTCACACTTTGTTTGTAAGTGTACGATGAATCCTAACAAAATACTTCGCTATGTAAGTGCAAAGATCTCTCAAAGCCATAAAAGAATTCAGACTGCAGATCCATATCCTTTCCTCAGCCCAGCAGAGCCCCGTAGGAGAACCACCTTCCCACATTTCCTAATCAAAATTTTATGAGAAGAGAAGCCCTTCTTGGGTTTCACACTTATTGTGGAAATACACTCTAGTTTTTCAAAATGAAAAAAATCACCCAAAATGGACCCACGGGAAATGCACTGTTTTCAGGTATATCTGGAATGCCATGATTAGCAAACTGTTCAGAATTCCTATTCCATTTTCTCACTGGGGAGATGAATGAGCAAAATTAACTGCAGCACATAAAGAAGTGGCTCCTAGAAATTGAGATGCTGTTTTAATACCTATATCTTCATAGAAGATGTAGCTCCCTTGCTTGGCAATGCTAAAATTCTTAATAATCATGTTTAAATAACAGAGCATGACCTGAACTACTGTAGACACCACATGGCACACAGAAAATGCCAAAGGAGCTCCTGCAGAAATTACAGTGGAATTAATATAACTAAAGTTCATGAGACTCATGCAGTCCCACTTTCTCTTTGGAAATAGGCTGCATCCCCACTAGATCCCTATGTAAAATCCCAAAGGAGGCATCTTATGCAAAGGGAATCAAATTATGAAATGTGGATGTAAACTAGAAGTGTTCCTGAAGTTCAAGGAGAGAAAAGCCTCTGCAGTGCAAAGAAGTGGCAGTATGATGGGTTTAAAGCAAACCGAGGGAGAGTTACTGCAGTTGACACAGCATTGCTTCTAGTTTGATTTTATTTCCAGAGTCAGCAAACAGGCTGTCATACACACACATCTGAAAAGAAAAAGAGATTCTGAAACGCTTCGCTTCAGGTAAGGTTTTCAGATTAACTGGAGTATTGAGTCCAGTAACCAGACAAACAATGCCACTTGCAGGCTAAAAGGAATCACTGCACCAGCCACCCCATGGAGCTCTGCTTCAGGGACAACTAATGAAAAGCGCCTTCATCAAGCCCAAACCCACTGCCCCCCTCCAGCAAATTCATGGTCCCAGAACAAGCCTGTGTACCAAAAGCAGCACAGAAAATAGCTGTATCCCTCAGCTCTCGATGCAGAGCAAGAGACTGCCAAGCAGGAGGCTTGCAGGATTTTGTTGTCTTTGAGTCAGTCATTTTGGGGTAATACCAAGCTTTTCAGAAAGATTAAAGGGTATTTAAACATCAAAAGGAAAGCATATTTTGTTTGGAATAAGTGTGAAAATGCATTTACAAAGGCATTTCTTCAAAGAGAGGGAGAACTGTTGTACTATCTTCCACAACTCTCATATATACTCTGCTATAAATGTTCTGTTATATATACTTTCTATAGAGGAAGCTTTTTCCTTGAGTTTGCCTGTCCCTCCCTCCTCCATGGTCCTCAGGCTCTGCATTTTAGTCACCATCCCTTCAAGCCAAAGGAGGAAAGTCATCCAAAGCTGCACAGCCTTCGGCCAGGAGCGGGTGGGGAGCGATTGAGATGGGTTCAAGGCATTTCCTCGTTGTAGGAGGTAAGTCCCCCACAGCAATTCCTGCCAGCCTGAAGAGCAAAGATCGTCTTCATAGCAGCACAGTGTGCTGCCAGTAAACCTCTGCTCTGGCCCGTGTCTCAGCAGGATCTCAACCATGCACTATTTATATTCCAACCCATTATCTGTATTTTTATTAATTTTCAGATGTGAACAGTGTTAAATTATTTTTTTCTTTAAACTGATACCACCTGAATATAATTTTTACTGGTCACCTTATTTCAATCCTCCACTATAATTCAACACATGAAACTGTTTATTTAACTCTAGAATTCCCTTTGCAAAGTCATTTTTTAGAGATTTTGTCTAGATGTGACTAGCATGCCAACTTCTCAGCTTGGAGAATGGGAAATAAGGCAGGCCTGCCCTCTAAAAATAAAAGCTATGGCACAACTATGGCATCACAATGGAAATACAGCCTGAAATATCTTTGTGTGCTTGAGAATAGAGTAGATACAGAGAGAAGTCCTGTTGATTAGGAGCAATGATTGCTGCACACTCATACCCCTGACACATCTCTGGAGAATGACAGAGGAGGAAGGGCAGTGCAATCCTGTCTGGGATTAACAATGAAAGTTCAGGGCTACTAGCCAATATTTTCTAAGAATTATGACAGGTGTAGAGGCTATAAGTGAGGGTGACCATAGAAAAACACAAGGGAAGTGGTAAAGTATATGGACATCTGAGCTAAGCAGCCATGTGGTTCATCTCCACAGAGATTATGGCTCTGTTTCACCCTTGGGAAGCCAGCACTGGTCACATCTCCTTCATGTCATCCCACCCTGTACATCATTCACCGCTCACTGTCAGATTCTGAGGGGTAGCAACATAAAGCAGCACTTTGAGTCCAAAAATTATTTTTATAGACCAAACAGCTTTCACAGCTGCTACTGCACTCAGGAAGATACCAAATACTCAAGCATCATAAAAATATTAACAAAGTATTGACTGTATAAAATAAATATTCAAGCATTTCAAAACTCTGAGATGAACTACCTTGTCATTACAGGGGCAAAGTGAGGTCTAACTTTGGCTATTATTTGTGGGTGTGGGGTGTGTGTGTCACCAGAAGAGGAATAATCATAGACAAGGCAACAGATAAATTATTACTATAAACAGAACTAGTGAATTCCATTCCAGCACTTGGGCATGTTTCACACAACTATGGAGAGTTACCAGGATATAAAATCGATTCAAAATATAGACCATGCTCCTGGCAGGCTCTTTACTGCAGCAGATTTTTGTCAATAAACAGAAATTTAACTGTGCTTTGATGGCATTTCGTTATCTGGAGATGATGAATACCACTAAATACTTCACATTTATATAGATTAATCTATCCTCCCTTACTGTCTGATATCTATCATGATCTAATCTATATTGGCAAGACCTCTCCATTTCCCTGATGGGATGGGTGCACACTATGAAATCGAAAAGGTTTTATCCGTACTGGTGGCTATTTGCAAACACACTTTTAGTTTATCAAAATGCAAGATTCTCTTGTTTATTGACCTAGAATTAAACACAACAGCATTGCATTATGAATGAGAGAGGGATGTTCTTTTCTCCCTTCCTTTTTGCATGGAACTTTAAAATAACTCTGTCCTCCTGCTAACTACTGGCAAGGAAGTATTAAGGTGAAGGCCCCCTCCTCCCTCCCCCCAAAGTACTTTACAACAGTAGATAACCATTTCAACATAAATGTGTACACAATACTCTGATTGTGTATATGCTCACTATTGCTTGTGTAGCTTTTACTCTTGAAGGAACATTGTGATAATTTACCCTGATCTCCTTAAATGTCCCCTCAAATTTCAGCCACCGATTACTACATCTATCACAGTCACTTTTAGATAGGCAACAACCCTTGATTCAAAGGCTATAAACAATGGAAAATTTACCACATCCAATCGCTGTCTTTTTTAGGTAGTTCTGTTTCCACAATGCCATGAATGACAGTTTAGTTTTCATGCAACATGAAGGATATGAGGAAACCACAGGACATGACTGTATTCCAAATCATGCTGTTTACAAACTCTGTGCAAACACACAAACCCTGGTAGCTGTGCATCTATCCAAAGCCCTGAGTCAGACCTCCAGAGCTCAAGAACTACACTCTTTATACATGTGCACAAGAATTTCATAGCCAATCTAGAATATGCTTTCAACGAATTTGTCCATAAACCTCTTTACCCTTCACACGATTATCGAATGCAGATGTGTTTCTTAAAAAGTGCTTCTGGTTTGTTCATAGATGGCAACTTTGTTTTATAGTGTTCACTAACTCAGGCTAACATTGGTGCCCTAAGCAAAAGCTATAACTACTTGGTCTCACTAGAACCAAAGCATTTGACAAGGTTAACTTCACATTTTCACAAGTTAGGATAAATTAAATAACACAACTATTAATACTGAATTAAAAAAAATGTGTTTCCACCATATTATTGCATCCATCTTTCAGGCAAAGACACATATGAGGTCTGGACTTGTCAACCCCTAGTGAGACTCAGAGTCAAGGCAATGATTGCCCACTAGAGGAAAAAGTAAAAAGAAGCTCTTGCTTTCATCAGTTTGTAGTGTTACAAATGATCGACTGGTAATGGAAAAATTAATTTAAAACAGGTGGACTGACAATTACTCCATATTAATTGCTGTTCGTTGTATCAGTTATATCATTTGCCCACAGGAAAACCTACTTCTAACCTTTTCAAGGCTTCTGACTCAAAGCAATACAATAGGAAATACTACAGCTCACACAGAAACTGATTTACACTTTTGTTATAATTATTTAGGAAGTCAGCAGCATTTTCTTTCCAAAGTCTCTACACCAGATTTACTTTCAAAAACAACAGCAACAAAAAGCTGTTTTCATTACGTGCATTATAGGCAAGCATCAGAGACAGACAAGCAATTTCCTGAAGAGCTGAGCACAAACACAAATACAGTCTACTGGCATGGATTTCATCAGTCTGAATATTTTCAATCAAAGCTCTGTATGTAATTAAAAATAAAATCAGAATAAATCTAAATATTTTAACATCAGGCAACATCAATAATATAAAAAATAAATTAAAAGTTCCATGTTCTTAAAAGTCAACTGGATGGCAACAGGAAACCACAAATTAAAACTCACTGGAATTCAGACAATGGGATTGTGTTTCCTAGCATACACATTTTTTGTAATTAAAATCTGCTAGTCTTGCATCTCTATACCGAAGAGTAGCTTAAAAGCTTTATGTAATAACAACGCATTCTACATCCAGGCACATTATAAACATGGACTAATTAATTCATGGGGCACTTCTGGGAACTGGGGAGTTTTCTGTGGAGCTGAGGAGTCTGAGCTGCCACAGGAGGAGGCAGCAGATGCAGAACAGTACCTTCCCCGAAGACCTGCAGGACACCCACAGGCAGCTACTAATTCCTCCCCCTCCAAGACTTGTATGGCAAGCATCACACAGGGCAGGGTACAAGAAAGCACGACTGTACTCCTCATAATTATGGAGCTTCTCAATTTTGGTGCAATTACAGGCAGGTAGTGGTAGACTACTGGCAGCCTTAAAGCCAGCAGCTTTCCAATCCAGCAGCACTAAAGAACCCAGCTGGTGTCAAGGCTCCATCTCTGCTGAATGCACAAGAACAACAGAACACAGTCTCCCTTGCAGAAAGACAAGGTCAGAGGACTCAGCATTCAGAGTCATTAACAGAATTGTACAACTATTGAACTGCTCTCCAGAAAACAATAGGAACTTCTACACCTGCAGCAGTATGTTCTAGCTTCTTTTATAAGACATTGCCAAATGGCTCAGGCAACCAAGCCAGTGTACAACAGTGTGGCCCAATAGAGCAATTAGCTTTTTTTTTATTTCAGCAAGACTTCAAAAACCCAGCTGTACAAAGGATCTGCTTAGTGGCACTTGCACAGACCACTGTGTCACAGGACATTGCTAGATTTGCACATTGCTTTCTCTCTTCAATGAAGCACAAGCTGGAACACTGTTGCACAACTGTGCATGCTAAAATCCCTTGCCTTTTATCTCCAAGTTCCTTAAACATGTTTATTCCCTTCTCAGAAGCATTTAAGCTCAGCCACAAACTGTGTCCTCCACCACGCTGACGTAGCCTCATCTTCTTAAGCTATCCAAGTGTATTCAGAGATCCTGACATAGAATTCAACTTACTCATGTAAAGACAGAAAGTTTACTTTGAGATAGAAAACAGGAAGACAAAAACCTCAAAAAATAACCAAAGAATCCTCCAGTGTTTCCATTCTTCCTTCATTGAACTACTTCTATAATATTAACTCTAAGAGATGTGCCTTAGGTCTGTGTAAAAACAAGGAACTTTGCTTTCATGGATAAGCATTGTGATTGCCAGTTTGAGCCACAGTAAAACAGATCTCCTAAACCAGCTTGAGAACCAATCCAACCTCACCAAATAAACCGCCAGCAGACTTTAATAACACTTCAACTCCAGCCTTTTTCTAGCCTAGGCAAAACTAATCCATCACCACAGCACTCAATATAATAGAGGCATTATTATTATTACCACTACTACTACTAGTCTTCCCTCTTGGTTCCTAAATTGGCCCTCCAGAGATGCAAATGAAACATGTTGAAATGACCACCAAGGAAATGCAGTTATATTTGCAAACATCTGTAGAAACAATTACAGATACATTTTCAAACTTTTCAAGGCTCTAAGCCTGATTTCTTGGGAAATTAAAAGTGGTGATGGGGAGAGTTAGTAGAGTTCCTGAGGAAGATTTCAGACAAGGACAACGCTGGCCTTGCATTCAGGAAAAGAACTCCTTTGACACCACAGACAGCTAGCACTGAAACACAACAGGCAGCAAAGCATTAACACCTCCAGCATCCAACTTCAATGCATTAATGGTTACAGTAACCTTGCCAACCTCTGAGCAGCTTTCTAAGTGATACTTCAGGGTAAAGTAAGTGGATAAAACACTAGCAAGGAAGAGGTGAACAGAAAGCATTCTTACGGAAACATTTAAATGCTTTCTACTAAGGAGTGATAAGCACTCAGAAACAAATCTTGTGCCACACCGTATCTGCTAAGAGAGAAGCTATAAAATCTGGAACAAGACATAAAACAAGGAAGGGGCAAACCAGGCTTATTAATGCCCTTTTGAAGGTTTTTCTCCCTCACTTCTGTCTTATTTTAAAAACTTGAATGTACATTAAAACATTGGGAAAACCAGTTCTCTAAGGCATCCTTGCTCTATGACCACAAATGGTAATCCAACAAGCACAGAGAGAGGTTTCAGAGATTTTATTCCACTTCTCACAGCCTAAACTGTGTTTTAGCCTGCTCTTAGGATTTACCACTGATGTGAAAATACATTTTTAAAAGAAAAGGCAAACACTATTTACATAGAAAACACTGCCTACTGAAACACAAGCTCTTCAGAAAAGTGTTTATTGAAATTTAAGTTAAATAAAGCAGGGGTTGGGTCGATTTCAGATATTCATGGCAGCACATTTTCCTTCACAGGTTCTTTGTGTTGCTGTATCATTCTTGACATTTCAAATAGCACATTATGAGCTTTTGCAGAGGAACAGCACTTTTACCAGAACAGCAAATTGCATGGGTGGAGGAGGTTGATGCTAAACATTATTAAAAGATCTTTCTTTCCAAAACAAGAATTGAATGAAACAGCATAAAATCGTCTGGAAGAACAAATCTTTTAGAAAAGCATGAGAAAGAAATGAGGGACATTATGATTTTTTATAAGAAAGTCACCTATGCACCTGTCTGTTAGCTTTACTTACTATCCAGGTCTTCAATAGTCAGATGAAACTCTGCACCATGATTTAACAAGGCAGTAAATATAGCTTAGAAAACTTGCCAGATTTCTATCATTTGTATGTCAAAAGACTCCAGCTGACAGGGCTACAGCATAGTTTTCCAAGACCAATCCCAAGGAGTTCTAAGCCCCCATACCAAAATCAAAATCAGATTTAACTTAAAATACAGACATTAAGATTCACTTTTGTAGCAATGCTGAGATTAACATTAATTCTAAATCCCAGTAACGGCAGCTTCTGGAAATGATTTGTTGCTCTGCCTCTCCAGCCCATTTAGTGACTACTTTCATATATAAATTGTTTGCAGATCTATACACTCAAAGCAAAAGCCATGCTTCTCATTTGACTTCAGAACTGTCAGAGGCACATCCCAAATATCAATACATTTTAAATTAGATTTATGTTGGGGTAAATCTCCACAAATCTCCACAAGGTCTTTTTTGGTTTGTTTTGGGGAATTTTTTTCTGTCTTTTTTTCTGTCTGTTGGTTTCTCCCATCTACTGTCACTTTTCAGTTTCCACAACAGTGGTGCACTGTGTTTATTTGTGATTTCTTTCATGAATCATATGATCCATTTTAATGGCACACATCTTTTCAAATTACCTTCCTTTGTTCAGCTACTATATCTTACATTCACTTTCTGCCAAAATTCCTAGGCTATTCAAACATTCTCCACTCTACATGTTTGTTTGTAAACAGCAATTAAGTTAGTGGTTTCCTTAAAATTTCAATTTAATAAATCCATTACTAATTGATTGACATAAAGCATCTAGACTGAACCACTGGACTCCCAGGGTGAGGATTCGCACTGCATAATTTACCCTTCCTAAAATCACAGACCCTTAGTTTTGGAAATTCTTGCATTTACCTAATGCTTCCTGATAAAGTGGCCTCATCCTCTTCCTGCTGAAATCAGTGATGGAATGGCCACTGACCTCAACAGGAGCAAGGATCCAAGACCACTAACACATGGCTTTATTATTTCCAATTGTTTTGGTACAAATCACTGGCATTATGAAACGTGTCTCCACCTCAAGATTAAATCCTTTTGGCAGTAGAGAAAACCACTTTGCACTGAGGTAGCACTTTCTGTTTTAATGCATTTTACAATTGATTATGCTTTTCAATCCTCGCAGTAGGATACCTGCATCATAATACAGCCTGGAAAACCAGCACAGAGTTGCTGTAATTTGCTCAGTGACGCATGGGTGAAGTTCCAACACCATGCCCCTGCAGGTCCATGCCCCTCTGCTGCTGGGAAAAAGAAAGCTCACAAGTCTCTGTAACTAATCACCATTTCTCTTTATAAAAACCGAGGTACAGCTCCATAGTCCTCTGTTAATATCCGCATCTGTGATCTGATGCCACAGAAGAAAAAGAGGTTATTGTTTTACTGTCCAAGGCCCAACCTCAGTATGTTGAGCCTGCCTTGCGTATCAGTGTCCAAAAGCTTCTCCAAGACACCTGGGTAGAGCTCAGGCAGGATTTCTAATCCTAAAGCACATTTCCAGACCTGAACTTTCTTTGAAATAAGGAGTTCCAACGCTTAGTCAAAGCACCTGTAATCAGCATCTGAAATTTCCCTATTAGAATCATGCTCTTCCTCAGAGCTTCCCCAGCCTCTTGGCTCACCACCAATTTTGGCTACAATCAGCAGAATATTTATTCTTAATGCCCAACTAGCAGCATGTCCCTGATAACCAGCAAGTTATAGCAAGCCTTTTCCCTAGTGTTCACCCCTTTCTTGCAAGACTATCATTGTTTCCACCCTTCCTGCCTATTTCCTCTGAAAAAATATATATATTTTTACCTCTATTGCACTGTTGAGAATATGTCTCTGCTATGTGCTTCATAGCAAAATTCTAGGCTGTTTCCTCCTATATCATATCAACCATATCTGTAAGTACCTGCGTAGAAGAGACACTGCCATGGTCTTCATGGGTTCTGACTGCCAAACAGCTTGAATCCTTGCTTTAAATTACCCAACTTCCTCACCATCAGCAACACACCTGCAGCATTTGAAAGGACCGGGTGGTTCAGGGCAAATTACATTAACCTTAATTGAGCTCTCACAACTGCTTGTTTCTTGCTTTTCTTACAGTCTTGCAGCCACACTTGTCTTAATAGCATTAGGATGGTTCCAGTGTTAACATTTTAAAAGGCATCCAGAAACTTGTTTAAGCAAAGCAGCCATCTTTTAACACTACAAAATGGACAATATTTGGTCATATCCACACTTATATCAACATAGAAGGTAAAATGGACTTGACAGTTTGACACAGTTTGTGCTGGGCTTCCCACTGGTTCTTTTTCCATCAGTGATACCACTGAATCTTCTGTTTTCTACTGCTAAAGCAAGTTTTTGATGATTTTCTTATCCTACCCACTGTAAGAAGACCATAAACTTCATCAAAACTATCTACAGCTGGAGGACATCCTCCTACATTTGCTAGATAATAAAGGTCTATCACATGCCTTTCCTTCTTCCCTTAATTATAGTTATCAGTGTCTTACTTTCCTCAGATACCTAAGCTGAGTCACAGTTAGTGAGTTGGCTGGATATGCTGCTCTTGCTTTTTCTCTTTCAACTCCTCTTTATTTCTTGCAAACATATAAAAAGAATTGGCCCATCTATATTCTTTCTCTCTTACTATTGTGGTGCATTTAAAACCTGAAATAATATGGCAAAAATATGACTTGAGTATCTTTCTGACATATGGATGGAGTTCTGGAGGGTGCATAGTTGTGGTAAGAAGGGTTTGTTTTCCTTAGCTGGATACACATGAGTTATACATTACAGTGAGTCATATCATATTTACAGTTGAATGTGCCCTGGTAAGACTCTCCTACCCTCGGATGCATAGCAGAGCTGGGGCTGCATCTGCCAAATTAGTTACACGATATTAATGAAGCACTCAGAACTTGCTGCTGTCCAGAGGAAAGCTGATGGTGAATCAACAGCAGTCACAAGGCTTTGTTACACAATTTCGGTGTTAATGAAAATAGCCAAAATGCTTGATTGTACCAAAAGCACATCCCTGAAGGAGGTGGTGTTTAAAGTGGAGCTGCCAACCGAGGAACTCCTGACTGTGGCACAACACCCATTAAAACCCTTTGGCTCTGTAACTGAGAAAAAGCAGTGAAGAGGCCATAGACCTTGTCTGGTGATTAAGAAAGGAATGGGGCAGACTCTAATTTCACTTAAACAGACTGAACAAGGTAAAGCTTTTCTCCCAAAAACTCCAATCTGCATCTCCTCCAAGCTCCACTTGCTGCCCAGTCACACTCATTCTCACTACAGCTGCCAATGGTGCAGGAGAATGGGTGTCACTCTCAAGGACAACTCTGCCCTTCTGTTGGTGCAGCCCCTGCTGAAACCAGTGGTGAGGAGGGGGTTGTTACAGGCAAAATAATATCAAAATACATCAGCTAAAGGTAGCCCTGCTTTTATCAGCTCCCTCCTGCCACAGGCCTGAGGTAATCAGAGCCTGGGCAAGACAGAATCTCTGCAACCAAAGACTGCTGAAGTTGTTGAAATACAATATAAAGGTGTTTTTGTCTTGGCTACCTGAGGCAGCCTCAGAACTCCATTCAGGTTGTAGAAATAGCCTCAAAAGTCATGGACTTGTCTTTTTATTTAAGGGATATATTGGAAGTCACATAATTTGAGCCTCTTAAACTCAGTTGGATCCTGTACTAACACCTTGAGCCAATGCCTCAGTGTATTGCTAGAGACACTGGGCATCAGAGTGTAAAAATTCTTCAGAGACCACAATGTAAATTATTAAGAATTTGTTCTAATACTGACAGTTTAAAAATTGCATGGGCTGGGTCATGGAATTTTGGAGCTGGAAGGAATCCAGCTCCTTCAAACTAACACAGGAGCTGGAATGAACTCAGGCAACATCAACAGAGACATAAAATAATTTGGTATTCTGAACCTGCTGTTCTTTATCTTATTCCATGTCAAACTCCTGAAACTATTCTCACTATACAATGTAAAGCAGAATCTATTTAAGAAAGACAATAGATGTGACAGGGAATAAATCCAAATATTAAAAAAATATAATAGTGTACTAATAAATTATGAAATTGTCTACACAAATAGAGAAAATCACTGTGCTAGTGGCAGCTTCCCTCCCATACTGAAAATACCACCACAAAAGGCTTAATCGTGTGGTCCTTGTATTTAGATGAAATAACATTGCATTTAAAGGGGAAGTTCAGGAGAAGAGACACTTTAATTGAAACAAAGGATTAAAGTTAAGAAATGGAAAATTCTGATTACCACAGAAACAGTTCCACTAAGAGGAAGAAATAAACATACACATCTGTCTTTAGGCTATGGGAAATTCTCCCAAAGAGTATGCTGAACATTTCATTATTTGAGACACTTGACATTCACTTGAATTTAATACTTGTAAGTATTAAAGTACTAAAGTACTTTAGGATGAAGAAAACACTTGCACTAGTTGTAAGGGGAATATTATAAACACCTTTTTCATGTCTAGTTTTTACTGACAATGAGACCTATAGTGGTATGAAATGAATAGAGCCTAGCCTCAACATTCCATAAAACGAAAGGAGTCAAATATTTTATATAGATCAGTATACATATATATATATATATATATATATATATCAGTTATCTGACAGCAAGCTGCTTTTTATGCCATTTTGCAGTAATGTTCTGATCACTTAACAGACTGGTTAAAAATTACTAGGGATTTATCGCCCTCTTGTGAATAGGAAAGAAGTTGCAATCTTTCAGAATGTGAACGTGCAGTTGCTACTGCTACTAAACAATCCTGTAGTAAAAACGTATCTGTACAATTAACAAGCATAAATTCGGATTACTAAAGGTAAAACAACTGGTTACTGTAATAATCTATAAGAATTTTAGCAGAAAATTATAAAACACAACATTAAAAATAATTCAAATTTGAATTGGATATTTTTTCCATTTAAGCAAGAAGACAGCCAGTTGGAAGTTAAACTTCCAAAAAATCACTGCCCACAGCACTAACGTTAAATAGCATGGACTAGCTCAAAGGTGTCCTGACCCTGCCTGATTACAGTCCCAAAATATCCTTCCATTTCAAAAGGAGAATGAAATCATCTATTTTTGCCAAGCAGGAGAAGAGGTAGCCTTTCAGCTGCAATGAATAATCATGGGTCTAAGTCCAACTGTGTTTGCAGATCCCAGTGAAGCTTCCAGAGTCAGGACTAGATGTGTCTTGGTCCAGCACTCTACAGCAGCTCCAGAAGAAAACAGGCTAACTCAACATCAGGGAGCCACCAGCCCTCTAGAGAGGGGTTATTTTTAAGGAGCTTCCTCTCTGTGGGACCTCTTTCTTCCCTGCTGCTCTTCACCCACTCAGGGTACTGCTGCTCCTTTCCTTCTCCCTCTCCCTCTATTGTCCCTCTCCTTTCCCAAGACACCATTGAAATCATGGTAAAAGCCATAAAATGTTTAGCCACCTCCCCTTATCTCATAAAACTCCCAAGATGTGGGTCAAGACCAGCTGTTGGACACCTTGCCCTTAGTCTCTGCCCAGCTACATCATCCCTTCCCTCTGCTTTGCCCTTCCTCAGGCATCCTTTACTAATTTGGGGGGGGGTTGGACTAAATGATCTTAAGAGAACCCTTCCAACGTAAACAATCCTGTGATTTCTTACCCTGCACACTTCTCTATGTCTCCTCAAAAGATGAAGTGGTCATAATACGCTGCCAGCTTCCTCCTAGACTCAGTCTACCACGTAACTGCAGGCTTTCCCAGCAGGCATAGGCCCTTCCTGGAGGCATGCACAGGGCATCCACTGTGTTAATTCAAATTACTTCTGCTCTTCTATCACCACATTGAATAACAAGATGGGTTTCTCCTGTTCCTCTTCAACAGAGACACTTTACCAAAACTCTCTCCTGAGATTATTATAAAGACACAATTCCAAGAAGCTAAGTGTCATTGATCATGAATAACAGAGGCCTCTCCTGATGAGACGTGATAATAACATTGATTTACAGCAATCTGAGACTTTCTGTCTTGGTTATGCTGCCTTCCCTAATTTATAATAAACAAAGCATAAATCCTATCCAAATGAAGGCATCACCAAGTCCTACTGGCACAACATAATAACCATTTCCACAAAAAGCTATGTAGTAATACCACTTAGCATAATAAATATTTAGAATGATACTGCAGTAAAGAATACAAATTCACCTATGTCTTTGCTGTTCTTAGTAGTGACACTTAGTAAACACAGCTTTATAGCTACTATATTTAAATGCAATTAGTTCCATACATTTCCAGCTTAATAAGAAATAATACATATTCATTTCTGCTCATTAACAGTCAGTATATAACTCTTAGCTAATGAACATTCAATTATGTTCCCTGAATACATTGTGGGATAAATTCTCTTTTTGTTGCTCATATCAGTTCACTTCAATTCAGTTGCTTCTAATTAAAATTCTTTTGCCTCATGTAGACAAAACTGGGTTTTTGGAGTCCCTGGAGGCTTCTTTAAGAGTTCTGTTTTATCTTTATGTACAGTCAGCTCCCTAATTAATGCTTTAAATAGGGTAAACTTTACTGAGGCTCCTGGGTTCAGTTCAAAGGAAAAAAAAAAAACAGTTGATTTTATATCTCATTCTCACTCAATTCACTGGAGTCCCTCTTTTTCTTGTAAATCTACTTTTTTCTTTTATTTTCAAGTGAATTCAATAATCAGAGAAGGTGCCAGTTTGAGAGCATTGAGAGTTGGAGATCCCCCATCACCAGTCTAGAGCATTCCTTACCCAGAGAAATAGAAAAGTCAAGTTGTCCAGTTCCACATCCAGATCAGGTGAGGAACTTTTACAGGAGGATTCTCCAAGGGGACATACCCAATGGATTCCTTGAGATAACACTACCTTTATTTTCACTCATCAGCAAGACCCAGTGCTATTTTTTCCCAATTTGTTAACAAAGCTAGCTCAGCAATCTATCTGCCTGTCTAGGACTAAAAATCTAACACAAGTACTACCTACTCCACTAGGACTAAGAACATGCAAGCTCAGCATTTACTTAAGTGCCTCCTGTTGCAGAGGTCATTATCAGGTATGATTTGCCAACTGAAGTGACTAGGTCCTTGCCTCTGACTTTACTTGCCTTCTGTCTGTTAAAAAGTGCAAAGAGAAAGGAATTCAGCAGAAGCGGCTTTAGGGAACTCTTAGCATGAGGTTTTCCTCTCTAGTGAAGCATCCTAGGACTTATTCTTGGACTATTTTATCTATACCTGTTGGCTGGATTCTCACACAGACTGGGGACAGCAACTTTTCTAATAAAAACAGCTAGAAACAACTCTCAAGTGGAGTGAATTGTTTGGAAGCTTACCAGGCAAACACAGTGTGAAAGGTGCACCAATATAAAGAGCATAACATTAACACAGAAAGTCTAACATTTAGGGAAGAAAGAAAACAGTCAGAGAAAGGAACTTCTGTAAGAGGAAACATCTAGGACTACCCAGGGGAAAGCTTAGCTTTAGGGGTATTTCAGTTCTATTTAACATTAAATGATAGTGCCAAAATACAAGTGTGTCTGCAACTGCCCTAGAAGAAATGAGGAAGTGTGTCAGGGTGTGTGTATGGATGGATACATGTGTGTCTTTCAGCACATCCTCCAGACCACAGGTACCTCAGCACTGTGAAATGAACAGTCCAGAACAGCTTTTCTTGTTCAAAGTCACACAGTCCCTTCTACTGAGGGGTGTGCAGAGCTAGCTTCCCAGCAAACTGAAATCCACTGACAGAGGTCTCTACACCATGTGCTACCCAGCCCACTGAACATTCCCATGGATGGAATTTTTCATTAGATGCTAAAAAGACATTAGTTCTGAAGATTGTTAAGTAATGTTTGTTGAAGTTACCTTCTATAATCAAGATTATTTTTTCCCCCCCCTAAGGTCTGTCATTTGATTTGTCCTTTATCAGTACAGATCTTGAAACAGTACAGGGCAATTCTAATTCCTCTTCCACAGTATTTTCCCTGCTATTGCAGCTGATACTGTCTGCACAACAGACCATGTCTATCCCCATAAACTTCTTCAAAGAGACACACACGTGCACACTGCTCAGGGCTAAGCCTGTATCTCCTCAGAGCCTCACACAAAGCCTTTCTGATTCTGAGATACAACTATGAAAAATGTTTGTGGCTTTTTTAGTTCAAAATACCTGTGGCTGCCTGACTCAGTGCCATTTACACAGCACAATACTGAGGTTGTACATTGCATGGCAAAGACACAAAGACCTTTGAGGTTATATGGCTTACCAGGATAACTCTGGAAGACTGTCCCAGGTGGAGAAAGACAAACTTGATGTGACTTGCTTTGGTTTGCAAGATGGCTGAAGTGGCCCCTGGAGAGAACATGCTGTCAGCTGTGCCCAGATTTCCTCTTGGAAGGCATTAGTTGGCATTGTCGCAGGAGGGAAGCAGAGCCTGAGCTGGCATTAGGGCACCATGGCCTGAAAAGAAATAAATAAATTAAATTGACAACGGAAACACATTGGGAATCTACGACTCATACCCATTTTGCACAAGTAGTTCACACTGAATATCACAGAATCACTTCTTTGCATGAAGAAGTTTTGTAGCTAGTCCTTGAGAAAAGGTGGTAGTTTTTCTTTCAAGCAGTTAACAGATGCTGCCCTCGCTTTCCTGTGCAGCAGTATTACACAACTGTGGCCACCAGATGGCGGGTCCTTCTCAAATGCAAGCAGGGAGCCATTCAAACACAAAGACAACTTCTTTCAGCTTCTGGTTCAGATTAGGAATTACTGAGGGACGTTTTTAAAAAAAAATGTTTGCAGGGATTTGATATTCTGCAGCATATGATCTTGTCTACCCCACATTTTTATACAATGGATATATACTTGAATTACTTTTAAATTACTATAGCTTCATTGAAATCATTATTATAAGAAGATATGGTAGAATATACTTTTACAAATGCCAGGAAGAAGGTATAAACTGTTCCAAAGGCAGCTGTGATGAGGCAAAGGTCTTAGTCCAATTTAATCTGTATATATCATTTATATTAAAAACTATAAAGCTCCATAGGCTTTAAAAAAAAAAAAAAAAAAAAAAAAAAAGGCTGCATCTGTTTAGATGAGAGAAGAATCCTGTCTTACACTATGGAAATGTGTACTGGGTTTTCATGTATCACTAATTCACTTAAATTGCATATGGAAGCTTCAACTGCTCCAGGGCCACTTTTCTTACAGTTTCTAGGCAGAATCAAGGCAACAGAGGATAAAGCTCTCCTGGGAAAGCATACATCTTCCTAGTGACCTGCAAAACTAGGAGCTGTAGCTTCAATCTAGAAAAATAATTAATAGCAAGCTAATGCTACTATTCCCTCAATGCCCTTCTCTACCACCACATGCACTTCTAGTGAATGAAAGATACTGAGGGGACCCCAGACACCAGTTTCACTAAAGTATGGTGGTGTTTTGTGTTAGGGGACCATTGATCAATGTTCTTTTTGCCCTACATTCACAGACTAGAAAGGAATCACCATTCAAAAGAGTTTTTGTATAAATTGACATCAGTTTATACAAAAGAATTAAAAGTGATTACACTGTCTCACATATTTTGAACATTGAAATTTTTTTTGCTCTGTGTTTGTGTTTTGGTGCCTGCAATGTTAAGCCTTTTTGATGGTGTTATGGCTAATCGGCCTTCGAAGAGTAAAATATTTACAATCATTATTGTGTTTTTAACAAACGTGCAAGTCACAAGAAACATTCTTCTACATAATAAAAACATCATGTCTGTAAAGCCAAATATTTAAGTATTTCTCAGTTCTAAAGGTAAGATCTTTCTCACCACTTGGTAAAGGACAGATACAGCATTTCTTAGAACTCTGTATTGTAAATGACAAGTAATTGTTCAGAAATTGATCTAAGTGTTATCATGTATCACAGTGTGAGTCACAGGGTGAGGCCAGTGACAAAAAAGCAGACACTATATAGGGATATATAAATACTACGTGTAAGACAAATTAATCCTTTCTGCACACTCAGTAGCACTGGTCAGTTCTCCTGTGGAGCAGTATTTCTAGTTTGGGTACTTAAAGAAAGGTGTGGACTCACTAGAGAAAGACCAGAGGAAAGCGTTATCAGATATCCAGAAACTATTACCTGGGAGAGTACACCTGAAAACATCAGATTGTGTAGCCTTAGTGAAGGCTTGAGGGAATCATAACACTACACAAGCATGCAAAAAGTAGCTGCACAGAGGAAAGTTCTTATGTCAAGAATGGATGTAAATTGCAATGAGAATGACTCTGCTGAGATATAGAAAAAATCCTTTCAAGGTATTACCAGAGAAGCGCTGGAACGGACCAGCTAGGGAAGTCACGGGGTTTTTAAGAAGAGCTTGTACAATAATCTGCCAAGAATTATGGAGGCAGGACTGATCTTTCTCCTCTGGAGTTCTGCCCAGCCTTACTTTCTGTGACAGTTGTGCTGATCTGGTTCATATGCAGCTCTTGGGCTCTCCAGAGCACAGTGCTGGTTGCAAGGACTGGCAATCACAGGGAGACCCTGGAAACCAGCCAAGGGAAATCCCTACACTCCTCAAGCTTCCATTATGCTTCAGTTAGCCCAAATATATAATTATGATTACTCCATAAGCACCCGCAGTTGCAAAACATAAATACTAATTTTATAATAATTAAGTTTTATGAATTATGGCTTTGTGGAAGCAGTCACGTCAAACTAGAGTATGAGGCATTTAATTACTTTTGTTGCATCAATACAAACAGTACAGCAACATAATGTTGTGATAGAAAGCACCAATATTTTTGTGAGGACAGATAAGAGAAATGGAGAAGTACCATAACAAAACATCTGAACCAATGTCATGTAAGAGGCCAGAAGCCAGCAGTCTGGTTGCCCCCATCATTGCAGCAGATTACTGTAAGAACTTAAAACGTGTTTCCTAAATATGGTCAGGAAATGGCTGAAATTTTCTATTTAAGTTGAAACCAGAAGCAGCAGCATTGGCGTTTGAAGGTGCATGAGTGACAGCACTGGAGAATAGAGTGTTTTACAGCACTCCTGAGCCTGGCCTGTGGCCTGTCCGCCTGAGGCAGCCCTGGGGCAGTGACTTTCCCTGCAGAGGAGCTCATGGCACATCCCTACAGGTCAGGTGTGAACCCAGCACGGAAAGAAAGGCTGCCGCAGATCTCTAGACCTCACCTACTCGAGACCAGAATCTCCTTATCAGCCTTCTGCTATAGTAGAAATTCATCCTCCTCCTAGAAACTACTTAAGTTGTATGCCATGACCTCATTTGCTTCTTTTCTCTCAGGTAACAGGCCGCATTGATCTTAAGCAGCCAGTGCTTAAGTAGTCAACGCAACTGCGGTATCACACAGGAAACATCGCCTCAGCGGCCAGGGCTGTAGTATTTACAGGAGGCGTACATGACCATGGTCAGGGCGGAGCAGCGGCGGAGCGGGAGGAAAGGGGTGCCAGGTCCCCCCGGGCGGGCAGGTCCCCCCGGGCGGGCAGGCCGGCCATCGCAGCGAGCTGGAACACAGCGCGAGCCTCGGGTTTCCCGCCTGGCAGCTCTCGCCTCAGCACCAGCTCCTCAGGAGGCGCTCGAGGCGCCCGCTGCGGCGGCGCCCGCAGCCGAGCGCAGCCACAGGCAGCCTTGGCCCGCCTTCACCTGCCCTGAGGCGCCCTGCCCCGAGGCGGGGCTCCCCGAGGTGGGCAGGGCCGGGGTGCCGCGGCCCCCCTCCGGCTCCGCCGGCGGCTCATGCGCATTAGCCCGGGGTGGCGGTGGGAGCATGGCGGCGCGGGTGCTGTCGCTGCCCAGGCAGCAGTCGTTCTGCCCGCCCACCGTCCCCAACCCCTTCGTCCATCCGGGGCGCCTGAGCGCCTGGGACAAGCTGCGGGTAAGGCTGGCGGCGCGGGGGTGCGAGGGCGCCGGGATGCGCCCGTCGTAGTGGGCCGGGGCTGGGGCTGGCCGGTGTTCGGATGCGCACCGGTGCGGGCGGGAGCCCGGGGTCGGCGGAGCAGCGGGGCAGGCGGTCGGGCTGGCTGTCACCCTGGCTGTGCTGCACCGGCGCCGTTTTCTGCCAACTTATTTAAACCAGCGTTACTTTGGCTTATTTGAAGCAAGGGATTGTCACCATTGCGGTGTGAAGGTCAATGTTAGTTTTAAAAATACCTCCTTCCGATGGCAGAATGTGACTATGAATAAATACTGTTTAAAACTGCCGCTTTCTGGTGCCCTAGGGGAGCGCGGGCGCTGCCGGGGCCTATCCTGCACCACCGCGCTTCAACCCAGCGCCGGGCAGTGAAGGGACAGTGGCAGAAACCTTGACACTCAGTTACACATCTGCAGCTCCTGCCTTTTCCAGAAAAAAGCATCTCGTGAGAATACTACCTTCGCAAATACAGCATAGTTTGCTTCCTGATCTAGTCTAGTGATAGAGAGCAGAAAATGTATAGGTTATGTAAATGGTCAAAGCAAAGATGCAAAAGGTGTTCAGTGTAAAAAAATTGCTGTTTTTTGAAAGAGTTGTTCAAGCCACTGCTCCTCAGAGTCCAGGAACTGCATGCTTACTCTACACACACACACTGCTTATTGACTTCAAACTTAAACTTCTAACACAAGATTTGCAATAAGGTTTTGAAAAGATTTGCATGATCATGAGATAGCACATTACTCCTAGACAAAACACGAGTTCTGTTTGACTCCAGTTTGCATCCTGTTGACATCGCAGGAGTGATACACTATCCAGCATGTCAGGTGCCTCAGCTCTAGAGTGAAGGTGATAACTTATCTCTAATATGATATGCTAAAATAGAAAATACATTCTTACAGTAATCCTGTTTCAGATGCTTAAATCACTTTAGGATGATTTTAAGCCTGCGTTGGGAGTGCAGAGGGGAGTTAATCTCTTGGTTCTGTATTGCAGTCTAGACAAGTAAAAAGGTATCCCCAGTTCCACTGGGCTACTGATTGGTGTCACTGGGTGAATTCAGTTAGGCTTCTGAGCTGAATGCCCTCCCAGTACAGCTTGAGTACAGCACACCCAAGACTTACAGGTTACTTTTACAATAATGAAAGCAAAGCAACTATTTCCGGGCATTGATTTTTAAAAACATTCTATTTAAAAATTGAGCAGATAAGTTCAATGAACTGACATCTCAGTAAGGACAATGAAGACATCAGTGTGTATGTGAAGTTACAGCATTTTCTGCTGACTTATAAATATCTGAGGCTGATGTGCAACTAAATATTTTATGTTTTGTATAGCTCTTCCTCAAGTTATAAAAGATGTTTGCCCTGAAGGTAGCTGGGTGGAGGAAATGTGAGAAACCTGGAAAACAATTTCAGATCCTTTTATCCCCCATGTTTTACTAGCAGCCTGAAAGACATTTCAAGTGCATCTGAATCAGTAGCTGTAGGCATGAACCCCGAGGTAAAGAAACCAGTTTCTTAATGAGGTTCCAGAAATGGACAGTGTTCTGTGCTGGCTGTTCTTTCTAGAGGATGCACAGACTACTTTCAAAAGCTTGCAATTTTAAGCTACAATTACCATTTTCGCTCTAATAAATATACCCTACATTCTTCCTTCAGGAGGAAGGGACGAAAATCATGGTATGTCTTAAAGCATGATACACATCATACATAAAGCCACAATGCACCTGGAAGGAAAAGTACCTGGCTGGGTCAGGGCCCAGTGCTAATGAGCTTTGAAGCAAAACTGCAGTAGTCACAGAATTTTAAAGCAGGGACACACAAGAGAGAACCTTTTTGTATTTCATGTCACTGCTTTCTGTTCTTTTTCCCCTACTGTCAGAGAGACTAGGATACCTCCTACTGTCTGCTTTATCCTGTAAATGTCTGATCCTCTCTTGCCCAGCACTGCGTATCAGACCGGCTGGGAATCGGAGCCTTACCCAGAGAGTGCTACTATAAACTTCAAGAAAGGGAGTGTCCCTTCTCTTTCTGTTTAAATCAAGTCTAGTGTATCTCTGTTCTTGCATGTTAAAGGATTGTTTTGTTATATTCCTCTTATTCTACACTATTCCTTTAACATACACTGATAAAAACAAACACCATTTCAAAACCCTCTCTGGGAGCCCAAAACCAGATGTTCCTATGTCGGTGAACTTGAATGTAAAGTCTCCTTGTCCCCTGATGATGGCAGCCTGAAAGTGAGACAGGGTAGCTGTTTGCATTTCATTTAGCATCAATATAAAAAGAGGTTGTAGCCAGACTGAAAAATGGAGTGAGAAGATTTTACATTTTACCAGTCCTTGTATTGCTAATAGTTTACCAGCCAAGGAGATTTTTGTCTCTTTAGAATGTTCAAAACAAGGATCAGTTGTGTTTTGCTAAATAACTGCATGTGCCAAACAAGATTTTACTACAGTTGTTCCAATACTTCTGGTTTCCATCCTCTGACTGAAGCTGGCTGCAATTCACTGTTTGGATTTTTTCGTCTTTCAGTTTTAGTTTTGTTCATCCTGATCGCTCATTTGCCCTCCTAACTTCTGAACTGCAACTGCAAAGCACAAATACTAAAGTAATTACTAGATGCCATGTTATTCAGAAGAGATGCTCAGTGGATTTATGTTATGGTGAGCTATGTAGTGGCACAAGCAGCATGCTGAAAGTGTTGTTTTTAACGCTGTGCTTGGAAGCAAGCAGCCAGACCCAGACGGCCTGGCAGAGCTGTGACATACTCTGGACACTCACGGAAGACTGTCTTGCTACGTGTATGCCACTTGGGGAAACAGCCCATCTGATCAGTTTCAGGTGTCAGAGGAGTTCAGTTGGAATTGGGCTTCATCCTAGCCCCCAGCCTGCTCTTCTGCTGCTTCCTAGATAACTTGTCAGCAGCTGAAGTTGACAACATTTCAAACTGAATTATGTGGCCTTCTGACAGACCTGCTTTTCCCCTTCCTCAGTTCCTGACATCAGTGGCAGTGTAACCCCGTGTACTGCTCAAGGGTGAGTCAGCTTTGGGAGTGTGACCTGTAGGTGTCTGCAGCCACTGCAGTGACAGGCTATGCAGTGGTTGCAGACACTTTAAAAAGAAAATGCACATGTGATTCCAAATGTGGGAAAAGGTTCTTCACATCACTCAGAATAATTGTCTTCACGATCACTGTATACAGAAGCTGGAGTGACTCTGATCCTACTTAATAGTTACTAAACTGTGAACCTGTATTTTCTTGTGTATGTTTTTCTCCTATACTTTTTATTTTCTTGCCTACCTTGACCTTTCTCTTTTTTGTCCTTTTATTGCCCTTACTCTGAAGCTGATGGAGCAGAAATCAACTCTGCCTCATTACACAGTGACCTAGAAAGCCAGTAGCTTGCATCAGCAAATCGGTACCACCTGCATATCTGCCTAAAATAGATTAATGAATTTATTAAAGTTTTGAGGAAGGGATTGTTTTACTTTTGCTATTGCATCCTTTATTTTTCATTGTAGGTCAGTGCGTATATATTCTTTTTCTCATCAAGGAAAAAGTTACGTTAAGTCAAAACACACTGATTTGTGCTCATGCTGCCCATTCTGGATAACTGAACGCAGCTGAAATGTTGAACTGGGACTACAGATCATAGTACAACAGGATGCATATGGAGAAAAAAAAATACACCTCATATTTTGGGAGACAAACGAGGAGTCTTGGTTTGTTTAACTGACTACCTGACTTTTTCAGATACATCACGACTGGCACCAAAGAATGGGAGCAATAGATCTCCAGGGCCAACTCTCTCATATCCAGCTACTAAACCTATTTCTGTGAAAGAACCTATTTCTGACAAAGAAGTCCTTTTCCTATTGTCCATGAAGTTACATTTAAAATTCCATAGCTAATTATATACGACTTATATAAAAGAAGGAAATCATACCTTAATGTTCAGATCTTTTCTGGAAACATATTAAATGGCAGTGCTTACAGAACCTAAGCATCAACGCCATGTACCTGCTTCTCATGCTTCCCTAATTTACACTGTGTATCCACTGTCATGTTTGGTCTGTTGTCTCTGTGCCTTCTGGAACACAGAACTGAGTCCCGAAGGCCCAAAATTCCTGTTAATCCTTGTTAGTGTGACAGAGTTTAGAGCCAGAGGCTAGAGCCTCTCCTGAACATTGACAAGAGGAAAGTAAGAGGCCATGTGAAGATGGAAGGGATTTGGTGGAGAGGACCATGTTGATGAAAGGAAAATTAGAACCAACTTACTATATGAAAGAATTGGATAAATACTCAAAGATGCTTATATTCCAAATGTTCTACAAACGCTTGTTCCTTTTTTAAAGAGGTAAATTAAAATCCACCGTGTTGTGTAATAATCATAGCTCAAGTATGTAAATTGTGAACTTCTTTTGTGACACTTATTAATAAAAGCTTTGCTTTTCCTGTACAGTAAGTAGCCATTGCTAAAGAGCTGAATAGAAAGGCTGATTTTTAGAGAGGAACACTGTTGTTCAGTTTAAGATTTTCTTAAAAGATAGTAAAGCATAAAAAATACTAGCCTCTCAAGTGTAAGCTAAACTAGCATAGCTCTCCTTTAGTAACTTCTGCCATACTTCTGAACTGGTGAAGCTGTCAGCCTGTGACCAATAATGCAGTCTCATGTGAGTTTTGAGGGACTTTCAGAAACACAGCTCAAATGAAAGAGAAAAACTAAATATTACAATTCTGCTTGGCTGTGTATTGTTTTGTGCCTGTGTCTGTACCTAGAGCTGATCCTCATCGGTGAGTGGTAGCTGAGCTGGATTAGGTGCCAAAAGAAGTAGAACCATTTACCTGCTTACCAGGAATGCCAGGCTATGACTTCCACCTGCTGGCACAGCTCACCTGCCTCCAGACCTCTGCTTGCTCAGTCTGCACAGTGCTGGGTTGTGCAATAAAGGCCAACCTTCAGGATATAGTTTCTAGCCTAATTTACTGGGGTAAAACAATTAAGAATTTTTCCTGCCATGCCCTGGGCCACAGCTGCCTGTTAACAACCATGTGCCACTACTCTTACTTCTTGGAGCTCCGCGTGAAAAAAATGCAAGCTAAAATTCCTTTGGGGGCAGAGAGGGTCTGGGGATAATACTTGAGGATTATTTGCAACCAGGAGGGCATGTTTGTGTTTTTCCTTCCCTCCACTACCCTTACAAACATATATGAAGAACTGCAGAAGCGGTGAACAACAGGCTTGGATCTGTCTAGTCCTGGTTTTGCTACCAAGCTTTGTTATCTGTGCCCATAGCAAAACTCTCTCAAGAGCTTCTCCTGCTTCAAGTTAAAGCAAGCCAGTAACAGCTTCCTGATTGCGGGAAGGAAAGGGAGCTAAGCTTTCTCAATGTATTCTGAAAATTCCAAGGAGGACCTAGCATAGAGGTTGATATCTAAGATGCTTCAAGCAGAAGACAAGCTATTCTTCATAATCAGAAGGGTTCTGCCATATGTTTACAGCAGGCGGTGAGCAAACCACTTCTAAAGGCAAAGAGCCAAGAGCTGCTAAGCAGCTTCAACAGCACTGTAAGCCTGAACCTTTGCCTTAAACCATAGGTTCAGTTTTACTGAAAATTCTATATTGCTGAAGTCCCAACTAGGAGGAAGTTGTGTTGTGTGTGCACTACTTCAGGCAGTAGCAGTCAGGATCACTTGCAGCAGTTGTGTGACTCAACACAGGATGTGTCAGAAAGGGCAAGAGTACATCTTAGTCATGTTAACAATCCCACTTGGCTCCTAGACAAGCAGCTAGTTACAGAAGGCAGCGGAGACATCTATCCGCTGGGCAGACTCATCTGAGCTGGTTGTATGCTGCAGACCAAGTCTAAGTATAAACCAACAACAGCAAACTCTGTTTACCCTCTCTAACATCATCCAAGCCAAAAACTCAAATACTCCGATGTTCCAGTTCTACCTGAAATGGGAACCTGAAAATGAAATGCTGTGAATGACTGAATTCCCCATATGAACACTGGAATTATTAATGCTTGCCTTTCTAACTCACATAGTAGTGATGTCAGTATTTTTAAATCCACATAATGTAACTACACAGATATCAGTGTCATTCCTGTTGATACCATTTCTCAAGATTTTTCCCCTCTTTTTTTCCAGACTGTTCTTCAGGGTATTATTTTGCTGCCCCTCCGTGCCATATGCATTGTGCTCCTTTTCTTGCTAGCATGGCTGTGTGCATCGATTGCAACGTTCCGTCACCCCAGAGAAGGATCTGTGCCACTCAAGGGTTGGAGAAGGTAAAAAGTGAACAGTATTTGTCAATACTGTGCTTTTTTTTTTTAATAACACACAGCCAGAGTCTAAAGCTTTTTTTCTCTCACTGCTTTCCTCCTTTTGATTAAAGAGGAGTCCTCAGTCAAATCTTAGTTTTACCCATTTACTTGAAGGATCTTTTTGATTAGTGTATTTTGCACCAAGAATGGAGCTTTTCAAATAGGTTTTTATGACAAAGTTAGCTTTGACAGCTCGTCTCTTAGCCATGTTGCCCTTGATGCCCGATTTTACAGCTGTCTCTGTGGGTTCTGGGTTTCAATCACTCAGCTTCTGACCTCAGAGTAATGAAGTTCCCTTCTAGCCTTGATGCACTGCAGCTGCACGCAGGAGCAGGAGACATGGGAAGCGAATTCTAACAAGGCCTAGAGGTTACAGAGAATCCCATGAAGGGAACAATGTCATTTAATCTTACTTGTTTTAAACTGAGAGTAAGAGATCACAGATACCTAAGTTCTTACAAAAAGGACACTGAGTCTGCTAATTACCCACTCTTCCCTTGCAATAGTTTTATGCTATGTTGCTGTAATAAATGGCAAGAGAAATAGCTTACCTGGGATGAGGGTTTAGTAAGGTGCTGTACATTGGAAGTTTAATCACAGTGCTATATCTTTAAAACCATAATCTAGTTTCAACATTAAAAGGTGATGGTCACTTCCCTGCTTGTTCTTCTTTCTCTTCATCCCTACACACTGGTAGAGATGTAGTATTGCTACCCTGTGCCTGGCCTTTGTGTTGGTGGGAACTAGGAGATCTTTCATGGGGTTTTGTTTTAAAATGAAAAAGACAGACTAACTGTAACATGGATGATATTTTTGTGTTTCTGTTTATAAGGAGGATGATCCAGACAACCCTCTCTTGCCTAACTCATACCGTCTTCTTCATAATGGGTTTCCAAGTTAAAGTAAAAGGGAAAGTAGCAAGTCTACTGGAAGCCCCAATCATTGTTGCAGCTCCTCATTCAAGCTTTTTTGATGCCATTATTTGTGCGTTAACTGGAATGCCATCAATAGTGTCTAGAGCAGAGAACCTGTCAACTCCAGTATTTGGCAGTAAGTATGAAAAAAAAAAATTTCCTGAGGCCAAAAGTCTGAAGTGATTTGGGGGCAGACTTTTCAAAATCCATAGGTGCCAAAGATATCGACAGATTATTTCCAGTGAAATCACTGGAACAACCTATCTTTCTGAATTGATCAAAATGTCTAAAAGTATGGTATTTCTTTTCAGACGTGGAATATAATACCACTTTAAATTTGCTTTATACTGACAGCACGTTTCATAACATAGAAGTCATAGAAGTTTTCTCTTAAAATTGTCCCAGTAGGTAGCTTGAGAAATCTGTTCAGCTGCTGCCTTTTAACAATGTGGTCTGCAAATGTACAAAACAGATTGGTGAAGATTATTTCAGAATAGACCCAAACTACAACAGTCTGGAAAATACCATATTTCTAAGTTTAAACTTGCAAGCCCTGTTACAGATATTTTTAGTGGGAGTCAAACTGCAAAAGAATAAAAGAGAAGTTACTCAAAAAGGAAATGCAGAAAATGGAAAAGATCAGATGACTCATGCTTCTGTTATTTTCTCCTCCTTTTGGCACAAAAAGAATCCCCTTTTGCATTATTACTGGAATCAGCTGTAGACTTCCTGCTGGCTGTACGTCTCTCATCTCTATAGGACTCCTAAAATAATAAGCCAACACTAACCCAAAACTAAACTCAGTAGGCAAAACAGAAAAGTGTCTTTGTAGGAAATTAACTGATAATATATTAACATGCTCTTAAAAGCACAGGAGTGGGACATAGAAGATAATTTTTCCCCAAGTTTCTCATCACCACTCAGTAGATTCACCCATTCTGATGTAGACTCCACAAACAGCTTTGAGACTATCTCCTAGCGTGAGAATAACAAGTTTTTTGCAACAAGGGAGCCTTGAACCCATGTGTTTTCTAAGCATGAGTGTAAGACAAGTAACACTTTCTATCTCTTTCTCAGCAATTTTGAGTTCCCTTCAGCCTGTAGCAGTTTCTCGTCAAGACCCTGATTCACGAAAGAATACAGTCGCCGAGATAACTAAGCGGGCGTTATCTAGAGGCCAGTGGCCACAGGTAATAAATACCCTGCTGCTCTTCTGTCATGTGTTGGTATTCCATATTCCTGTGTCATAATATCACCAGTGCCCAGCTGAATAGGATTCTGTCGAATTACAAAGATTAAGTTAGTATATGTGAATGGTTTAGGAAAGAAAGACAAGAGGCTGGTGCCAAGAAGGAGTTTTGTCATGACAAATGGGGCAGTTAAAATCCAGTCAGTACCAACTGCTATTCCAAGTGCAGATGCTTTTGACTTTCTCTTTTCCCTATTCAAGTCTTAACATGCTGTCTTCAGTGCAGCAGATGACTGGTGTATGTGAATCACTATTCTCAAGCAAGCTCATGTGTGAGAAGCTGTGTTGTAAAGCTGTGCTCACAACAGTTAGGGGTTGATGAGCATTTGATGAAATGGGTAAACCCAGGCTGTCCAAGCTCCAGGATGAACAATACTTAAGCTTAAAACATTAGTTTCACATATGGATAACAGCTGAGTTGAAACTCCGTTCACTCATTAAGTTAACAATGCACTAAAACCAACACTTTTAGATTGATCTGAATTGTGGAAAGATTTTCACATGGAAGCAATAGTTACTGATTCTGTACAGTGTTTCCATGGTCATTTCTCAGCCTCAAGCTTCTGCTGTGTTTCTATGCCTTGGATGGCTTTCCATCCTGAAGAGCTATTGGGGCAGGGGTTGCTCCAGAAGGAGAAGAGTGTTGAGGCAGCAACTCTGCTGCTTTTACAACAGGCAGAGGGCTAGGATGGAAATCTGCGTCCTTTGCAAGAAGAAAGACCTGGAACAGTTGTGAACCTACTGACATTGCCTCTGCTTTCTTGTGTTGCACTGATTCTTCTCTCAGGTTGCCTTCAGATACTAGGAGTACAGTGTCATTGCCATGCTGCTGGATAAATACAGTCAGTGATATAAGACCTTTCTCCAAAGATATCCTGCCTGGATTTGTTCATAAACTCACACTTTGTGTTTTGAATTAGTTCTCGACTTGTTTTCTTAAGGGTTAATTTACTTAAAATAAAAACTCAAATGACTAGTTCAGTAGCTGAAATCACAAGATCTATTTTATCCTAGTTGGGTATCTCCTAAATGACTGAGAAAACTTAACTTTTCCTTCACTTCCATCCTAGTGAATGGTTCTTGAGGAAAATTAAGAGGCAAGCGAAAATATAGACTTCATTAGAAGGCACCTCTATGACAGCTAGACCTGAACGCACTCCTCTGCTTTCTGAATAGTGTCTAGAGCAAACATTCAAGTATGGAAGACTAACACTTGCCACTTTTTTTAAATTACATTATTTAGACATTTCATGCATCATTTTTACTTAGCAAGCACTTACAAAAAACTTTGTCATTAATGTTCAGGCTACTTCAGTTTGACTCTTAAAGGCATTTCTCTAAGCTGCAGTAAATATTTTAGAGCCTCCATTAGTTTTTTCAACTTGTCAGTTATATGTCAAAGCTATGAAGGCTTTTTTTTGTAATACTGTGCTTACAAACTATGCTGATGCTTATGACTTGGTAAGCTATTATAGATTAAGTTATTCCAGCAAAACTCTGTTAGACCTGATGATCTCTGCTGAAAACAGCACAGGGAGGAAAGGGGAATTGGCTCTACACCAATACTGCACTTGGGATAAACATTAGATATGTATTATGGCATAAATAGTCTATGAGTCAAGTAATCTGGGAATCTGCAAGACTGAGTCAGCAGTACACTGGGGGTGTCACTGCTTGATTACTAACCCTGTACCCTCACCACACCTGACTCCTACTCTTTATTTTTAAGAAACTCGACCACAAGATGAGGTCTGTCATATCCTCCTCAGAGTGCCTGGGCTGCATTCTCTTAGCACAATAGAAAAGAAAGAGTATCAGGATTCCCCATTCCCTCCTAAAACAAAACCACACCAGGCTGGGCAGCACTTGTGCTTATTATAGCATGAGGTTTTGATTACTACTTCTCCCAACCCTGTACCAAAAGAAAGGGGAAGGGGGGAATGATTATTTACTCTTTGGTCAGTCACTAATATGTTTTCTGGGGCTTATGACGTATTCTAAGCAGAAACATACCCATGTTTGTGTCCACAGCACCAGTGAACAATTTCTGATTACAGAATGCATAGTTGAGGACTAACTGTAAAATCAGTATGTGCAGCTGTCTCTATCAGACCTTAGAACAGCCTGTGTCTCTTGGGTGTGACCTAATGATGCTATCTTTCAGCTACCCTTGACCTGTTCATTTGAACTGTGGGAGCGTACCCTGAACACTGTTGATACAGACCAGTTCTTATGCTGAGGGCTTTTTTTTGGAATGCTGCTTATAATCCTATAGTGATAGAAGAAACACAAAGCTGCCTTGTTTTCCCTAGGGGGCTGGATTTGGTGTGTCACATTGCAGCTCACTCTGCATCTAATCTCGTATCTTTCAGACACTAATTCAGCAGCCTGGGTATTTGATGTGTCTAAGTCATTCAGGTTCAGAGGCTGTGTAGTGTGTGTAATGGCTTCAGAGCTCTGCTTCACAGATGCACATACTCTCTCTGCCCTTTGCTGCTACCCCTTGAACTGTGATCTTCTCATCACAGCTGGCATCTCGACTCATGTTGGTAGCATCTGTGCCTGTACATGCTCAAGTAGCTCATGCACTTCACATCAGCCCAGACTCTTGATGTTTACACACCCAGCAGTTCTGGTAGAAGCTGCCGGCAGAGAACAATTCTCGTATCATTACCAGTGCTAAACATTTCAAGTGAAACACTTAAAGGCTTTTGCACCATATTTCTGAACTGTTACAGGCCTTTCCCTAGAAATCCTCTCTTACAAACCATTTGTTTCCAAATCAGGATGGATCCGGTTAATAATACTATGAGCATCTTCCACTTACTTGTTAATTTCTTTTTGAAAGTCATGATGTTCTTGTGATGCAGTGTAACATGTTGCAGAGTTGCATAAAAAAAATCATCCTATATGTAACTGATGCTGAAGTATAATATTTTTATGAAATGTATGCGTATATATGTATTTCTTTCTCCTTAAATCCAAGATACTGATTTTCCCAGAGGGCACCTGCACAAATCGATCTTGCCTGATCACATTTAAACAAGGTGAGAGTTTTTGTCACATTGTTATTGGAAAATAATGTGCAAAATATTGACTTGGTAGTTCTGGTAAGGCCTATAGTTCTGCAAGTACATAATCCATAACAGCACTATAGTAGTGTCTTACATCATTAAAGTTTCAGTGGCACTGAACCCGCTATTTTGTACTAGTTAGTTTACTTTTCTGATTTTTGGTTATTTTGTAGGATGCAACATACCCATGATGTATACTGTTAGTTCGTTGGGTTTTTTTCTGGATACAATTTTAATTTATTTACTCAGAAACTTGACTGTGACTATTGTGAGATGAACTACCAAAACACGTTGCTTAGGATGTTCTTTTAGCTGAACTTCCAGTCATGCCATCTTAGATTCCTGTAAATTTTGCCATGCAAGCCTTAGCAACCAAGTTATGAAATCTCTTTGTGTGAAGTCTCTGAGCAAGGCAGGCCAATAGATCATTTTTAACGCTGGAAGGTACTTGATAGCATCGCTGATCATTAGATTGTTGTGCTGGACTTCACTGAAAGCCACGTTGCTCTCCTTTCTTACTGTTCTACAGTGTCTTGGGTAGTAAAGTTACAAAACCAGTACTACATGTTCAGATTCATATCACTTACGAAGGTAATCAGAACAGAGAAGGGTTCAAGAAATGCTCAACAGCCTTGTGAGCATATAGTCCTTGGTAATTAATGCCACTCAATGGGAAGATAATTCACAGAAAATCAGTTTGAATAGTCCAGGAATCTTAGACAGCTTTCTCCTTGAAATGGAGACCATCCCTTTTCTGTCCTGACATCTGCTTCCTAGTTGTGCTGCTGATTAATAAAAAACAAAACAAAACCAACAAAAAACACCCCTTCCTTCCCCCTGAAAAAAAAAAAAAAACACCAAAAATACCACAACGCAAAGAATGCTTCCCATTCTCATCACCTTTTAAAAAATTTCCCCTTCTAGCTATCGTGTCTTACATGAATCATTTAAAACTCCCAACTGCTGTATCAAGTTGAGTCTTAATTGATGCTAAATTGTGGTTGCAGGTGCCTTCATTCCACGAGTCCCCGTACAACCCGTGCTGCTCCGATACCCCAACAAGCTGGTAAGCAGAACATTCCTCTAGCACTAACAAGTAATATGGAAGCCAAAATCCTGACTTAAATGGTATCTACAATAAATATTTTGCATTGTAACTGAAGAATCTATTGTCCTGAGCTGTAGCACTGCGAGCAGCTGGGCTTCCCAGGTGTCACCATGGTGTAGCAACTGTTCTGAGTGTGAAACACTTAGTGCTGGGTTTCTTAGCTGAAGTAAGAGGCAGTGTAGAAGAGCATTGCAGCGGAAGTTAGAAACTTCCTGCAAAGCCACAGAGCCTGTACTTTGAAGTCTAAAATGCACAGAGCTTCCCTGCTAGTCATCAGTTTTCAGTTAGGCTCAAAATACTCTTACTGCAAAGGGGCTTGTAAAGTTCCTGAAAAAAAGCAAAGCTGAGCCATGCAGCACCTCCAGCGCCCCTCCTTCAGGCACCTCAGGAGGGCAGCTTTGCAGATGGTTCTTCTCATGCAACTTTCCCTTGTTTTGCTGAGTCAATGGTTACACTTTCTGCCAAGGTTAGGGCCGCAATTGTATGGCTCTGCCTGTCACTGACAGGGGTAATGCTGGGACATGAGTCTAGCAACTTGGCACCTTTTTTTCTTATCCGATCATTCAACAAATCCAGAAAAGACCAAACTTTTCATTCCTAATGGTTTTTAAGATGAAAAGTGATTGTTATTTACAAAATTTCTTTTGTAAAATGTTTTTACCACTAAAGGGGATTGGCGTTGCATTTCACTAATAGGATTTAAGGATCTGCAGTATACATTGTAAAAACTATATATAAGTAATAAACACAGAATAAGGAAAAAAAAGCAAAGCAATAATAGCAAAGAAAAAGTATGACATATTACCTATGCAGAAGTGTCCTTAAAACTAAATTAAACATTTATAAGGGTGCCTTTCCAGAGGGATTGGTGAAATCCTCTGAAAAAATCTTACTAGGTTATTTTTTCAACTTATATTGTTTGCAAATGAGTAAATTATTTAAAATATCTAAGTAACTACATAAATTTTATTCCCAATTGTTGATATTATCAAAAGTCTGCCATGCTTGTTTCCAAATTTTTAAGGCAAGGAATCCTAGTCACCTTGATACCTTTATTTATTTTCCCTACAGGACTATGAAACCATCATCTGCTTTTACTAAACTTGTGCCTGTTTTATATTGTAACTTATCTGATGTCTAAGTTTAATCTGGCTTTGTCATACATTTCTGTGTTCTATTTTTTTTCCTTAGGATACTGTGACCTGGACATGGCAGGGCTATTCACTGTAAGTTTGTTAATCCTACTGAAAATTACACATAGAATTTTCTCTCCTGTTGCTAAAGTCTGCCAAACAGATTCAGCTAAGCCAAGACACATGTTCTCCTAGATCTGTTTTTATGAGGGGGAAATACTTGGGACTAATGCTGTCATACAGTAGATCTCATATCTGAATGGGTAGAGAAAGTGTTTGCAAATGGGGAAACATTCTTTCCAGCTCTGCCACCAATTTGTTTGATTTTCTTCTATGTTTCACACATTACACTAGAGCTAAAGAAAGATGTTTAATTCTTTTTTTTTTGTGGGGGAAACAATCATAGCCATCAAAACTCATAGATGTTTATAGTTTCCTACATGGTATACAAACAAGAAAAAATAAATGTTATTTTATCCCCTCTGCTTATTCATTCCGCCATCTCATTTGAAGTTATATGAGAATAAATGAAGAAGGTGGGCAAAATAAGTATTAATTTTCCCCATCTTTCCCCATTTAAACATCTAGGATTCTTCTTTAGGTTTTTATTTCTGCCTGACTCAACAAAAGCAACTGTTTTGAGATCCCAGTGAAGAGGATATATTTTTATCTGATGTTGAAATAATGAAAAATATCTCAAGAAACAAATTAGGCAATGGTTCTATGTTTATTCTCAACACAGGTGGCCTTCTCATATGCTAAAATACATTATTAAAGTATTAGGAAACCTTTACAGCTGCACTGAAAATATGTCTGGAAAATACATTTCACCTTATAAACATTCATTAAAATGTGCATTTGCAGAATGTATTTTCATGTGCCATAAGTAGGGTATCTAAGTACAGTAGTACTGATGTACTAACATTTTTAATGGTCCCATTTTGCAGATAAGAGAATAAAATATAATCTAAAGCTACTTCTTGGAATCAAAGCTCTTAAAGCTTTAAAATCCAATATGTATTCACCTCTTTAAAGATAAAGTAACATATATACATTTTGGTAGCCAAAGAACTGTATAGTATTGTTAATATGCATAACAACAGACAATTTGCCTGCCCACTGGGCAAGCAGCACGTGTATGCAGAAGTCCTGTAGAAAAAATGGAAAGCAATGTGTCAGGGAACTTCTCTGCAAGGCACTTGAAAACCTTGCCCAATATTGTCTGTGATTTTTGACAATGCTTTAAAAAATTTCATCTACTGATGTGCAAATACTTTGTTTCTAAATAAGTAAAATGAATTTTCCCTCCTCTTTCCTTGCAGAAAAGAGCTGTGTGTAATGACGCTGTGTCAGCTCTTCACAAGAGTAGAAGTTGAGGTAAGAATTTAAAATATTATGTACTACTTAATGTAATGCATTATTCACATTATTAGTCATTGTTAGTGAACAATAAACAAATGTCTCAAAAACAAGAACAGAATCACGGTGAGTAATACATTTAAATTTGTTGTCCATCACTTAATCCTATGAGTTCCTAAATGAAAGCTGTCAGAAATACTTTTATTTTTAAAGCACTGTAAAATCATTACTAATTATCACCACACATGTTCTACAGATGTTAAAACTAAGAATTATAATACATTCTGTTAAAGGTAACATCCCTCTTTTTCCCACCTTCTTATTTCCATGCTCCTCCTTTCCCTCCTTTGTCTTCCTCACCATCTTCCCAGACTGAACTCTAAAAGCTTTCTGCAACTAAGACCTTACTTAAGGACTCTAGTACTTGCACTTTGAATAAAGCTGAACCTTTTATAATGAACCTGTTCCCTTGATCATTAAAATCAGATGCACAGCACAAAGACAGATGAATAACAACTGAAACAACATACACACTTCATAATATCAGTACACTTACTCTAGGAGCCAACATTCAAAACACAGTGGTTAGGAGCCAGATAACTGAGGCGTGATCAATTTGTTGAAGTGTTGTACTTCACACTCCTTACCAGACCACAAAAGATTGTCAGTGTGGACTGAGTTGTTTTAGGGATCTGAGGAATGGGAGAAATTCAGACAGGTTTTGCTGTTTGTTTGCAAAACAAAGAATTCAGCAGAGTTGTGCAAAGCTCTGAGAGTACAAGCAGTGTTGCTACTACTAACAATTAGTAATATGGTCTTTGTTGTGAAACAGTGAAACTAATTTAAGGGAGTGCCTTGTTACTGTATAGGACATGCAGTAGGCAGGTGTTCATAGAAGGTGTACTGAAGAGCTAATTCTGCTAATGACTGTGTACAGAAGACCATATCTAGGTACTTTATATATGTGGGAGCAAGACATAGCTAATACAGCCCTTCCAGAAGAAGCTTTACTTTCCCCTGCTTCAGAACAGAGCTCCCAACTTGCCGGTTAGAAAATAAATTTCACATTCCCAAAGTCAAAACTTTCACAGCAGCCTGTGCTCCCCAAGTGGAACTGATTTCATAGCATCAACACAAAAGTCCTTCCATTTTTAAAAAGGAGAAGGAGCAGATTTGTCTGGGGAAGGAGGGAATGAGACTGCCCCTTTTGAGAGTGGGTGTTTCTGTTGCTGTCCCATGCTGTGAGCAGGTAGCCTCCCAGCTCCTATCAGTCTTGCACTGCCTCTACCTGCTGTGCATGAACATCCAAGGGAGTATGTGCATGCATTTCTAGTATGTTCTAACAAACTGGGTATTGAAGATCACAGAAATACAGAATTATTGAGGAAAAGACCTCTGAGATCATCAAGTCCAGCCTATAACCTCACACCACCACATCAGCTAGACCATGGCACTAAGTGCCACATCCAGTCTTTCCTTAAACACCTCCAGGGATGGTGCTTCCTCCACTTCCCTGGGCAGTCCATTCCAATGTCTAATCACCCTATCCATGAGGAAGTGCTTCCTAATATCCAACCTAAACCTCCCCTGGCACAGCTTCAGGCCATGCCCTCTCATCCTGTCACTAGTTGCCTGGGAGAAGAGCCCAACTCCCACCTGCCTACAACCTCCCTTCAGGTATTTGCAGAAAGTGATAATGTCCCCCCTAAGTCTCCTCTTCTCCAGGCTAAACAAACCCAACTCCCTCAGCCTATCCCTTTAAGACTTTCCCTCTAGTCCTTTCACCATCCTCATTGCTCTCCTCTGGACTCACTCCAGCACCTCAGTATCTTGAAGTGAGGGGCCCAGAACTGAACACAGTACTCAACCAGTGGAACAGTGAACCTGGCAGTGAGTTTTAGGGCTGCAAAAGATATGACATTTGCCAAATTCTATAAAGAGGGGTTAGGTCAAAAGAGAGAATTAATTTGGCTACTGAAAGAGCTGTGATTAATTTTTCTTACAGGACTGCAATTTGTCAAGGAAGGTATTTATTAGTCTTCACCAGATAAGCAGCTGTTTGTGTGTGAGATTATGCATGCCACCTCAGGAGGCCAAGAGACCAAACTCTTCATGCCTAGCTGTGGTTTCTGGCAAACTGGTTTTATGAATAATTGGAGGTGGTTTTTTTTGAAGGGTACAGAGGTGTTTAACCCACCAAAAATTTAGGTTGCTGTCTGAGCAAGACTGTAGCCTCAAATGATGTAATGACCACTTTCAAGACACTGACCTGTGTTTGCATAGATAAACTCAGCGTTACGACTTGACCTCACCCAGTGCAGTGTGCCTGGGCTTCCTCAATTTAAGAGTTAGGTGATTTCTGAAGGGGAGTTGTAATAAGCAAGGACATATGTCAGACTTGAACAGAGAATGGCAACTGTTTATAGAAGGAATGAAATCTCAAACTTTCATGTGAACAGCTGGACCCCTGCTGTCCTTACAGAGGAGAAAACTTCTAGCTGTAAGCAATAAATTAGTATGGCTATTTGACAGAAAACCAACTGCATAAACATACTGTTTTTAATCATAAAGAGGCAGCATACCTTAAGAAAAAGCATAAAAGGCTTTTTCAGGATGGACTGCATTTATATGGGACAGTTACCACTATATTACTTCAGCAGCAGCAACTACAACATACCTGAAGAAACATGCTGACACATCATTAGCAACTGTGGCTTCCAATGAACCATGAGCAACTCCTTATTCTAGAATTACCCTGATCTAGGATTTAAGGGTGAGTGCAGCGTGGGAAGTAGCAGAACTGAGATAAATGATAACCATAACTGAGAAGGGGCATGGAAACACAGCTACAAGCAAACACTGTAGACTGAAGTAGAACAGAATACTCCTCCACACCCGCTACTTGCAAACAAACAGAAGCTGATTCATGCCATGTTGGATAATAATTAAACATTTAGTAGATGTTGAGTGTAATGCTACTTCAACTTCTGACATACTAATATCAGTTCAATACTCAATAGTAAATGTGTTGCAATACAGACATGCAGGGTGTTGTTTGGGTTTGGGAGGAGAGGGAGGTTTTTGTTGGAATTTTTTACTCTGCGTGGAGTTTCAAAATTTTGCAGTATTTGTATGCAGTTAGTGCTTTACTTACAATTCAGAACTAAGATTCCTTAACATTTTTATCATGGAAGAAAAGCTTACAGGAAACAGCAGTCACATGCCTAATATACAATTAACAGGTACGAGGTGGGACTGCAGTTTGTATTTAAAAACATTATAAATCTTTCATACACTATTCCAGTATCTAACATCACTTACAAAGGATCCTTGAAAAGGAGTGTACAGTATTTCAGACTGACATTCTTATCAGTGTAGCATTTAATTTTCTATCTACGTATGCATTTATTTTACTTTCCTTCTTTGGGTCTTGATTTTTTTATATTAAAGCAGCTTCTACCAATCTTTAAGAAGTAGTTTTGGACTACATCTCACTTGTGTGGCTAGGGCAGAAGAGCCAGAGTGGTTTCTAAGGCGGTTGAGACCTCTAGTGTCCAGTTCCTTCATTGCATGACTAATATTTTTCTGCTGTTTTTCCCCCATTCCAAACAACAAAAACTGTTCATGTTGCTAATGAAGTGGTAACTATTGAATTGATGGGATAACTCATCTATTTCAGTTTCTGCCTGTTCATGTTCCTACCGAGGAAGAAAAGAATGATCCCATTCTTTTTGCCAACAGAGTCCGGCAAACCATGGCAACGTATGTAATCAGTCATGAATAAAATATTTGAGAACTTTTCTTTTATATCCAGCAATTCCATATATATGCTAGCCATAAAGTACAATTTAGCCAAGTGCCAGGTTTCAAATATAGAAATTGCTCTAGATTTTCACTAAGAGGTGTCAAATTCCTACACTAAAACACCCCGATTGTTTTACGTGGAGCATAAAGAAGGTTGTCTTACATTGGAACATAGTATGTTCAGTTTATGGAAAGCTGGAATAAATTGCTCCCTCATTTGCGTGGGTGGTTTGTTCTCCAAGGGCTGCATTTTCAAGACTGTAAATCTCAAACATCATGATGCTGCCATAATATAGTTTCACAGCATAGTTTCAGTTTCACAGAATGGTTTGTATTGCTTTATCCTGCTTGCAGCAGTGCAAGAGTAAATTATCATTTGTTTTGTATATTAGCTTTAAAACCAAACTGAGAGAAGCAAAACAGTCAACTACAAGTAATTTTAATGTAAAATTGATTTTTCTTTTTCCTTAATTTTGTTTCAGTGCTCTGAATGTGCCAGTCACTGATCACACTTTTGAAGATTGCAGACTAATGATTTCAGCAGGACAGCTGACTTTACCCATGGAAGCTGGGCTAGTGGAGTTCACCAAAATTAGCAAGAAACTCAAGTAAGGGATGTTTAGCTGTTGGTAACATAATTACTGCAGTGCTGCAGGTGTTGATGGCCATCTACAAAAGGATAAATTGCCTGACAGCTGACTTGGCCATATGTAATATAATGTATTTATGTATACAACCTTCATACATAACTTATATGGAAATCAGAGATGAGGAAAATCTCAGTAAGAAGTAATCCCAAGTGATTTTTGTGGACAGTGCTACAAGAGGAAAACTGCATTTAGCTACTCTATTACCACCAAAAGGTGAGGAAGATAGAGCAGTACCTACTTTAGGCACTTGATGGTAATCTTGGTGCCCAATTTAAATTGCTTTTATGGATATGCACAGGCAGTTTGTGGTAGGAATTAAAAAACCTCTCCAGCCTGAGACTTCAGCTAGGGGCTTACTGTTCTTAGTTGTAGTGTGCAGCCATGTTTCACTAGTGGTGTTGACATTTTCTGTCTGGATCAGTGGAACTTGAGGGCTGAACCACTTAATCATGCACTAGCTCCATCAATTATCTGGCTTGGCTGTGGTCAGATCTGAAGTATGTGCACAGTGAGTCTTGACTTACTACATATGTGCTGCATATCCATTTATAGAACACTGTCTGGAACAATCTTCAATAATGACATGGCAATCCTAATTATTCTTACAGAGCTGCAGTGGTGTATTTCTGCAGAGAGATCAGATAGTTCTCAGGTTGTGGTGATACTAGTAGTTGGGTAGAGTTAGCTAATAGAGCTGAGATCTGTTCCCTTCTGTTAAGGTAATATTCACCCTAGAGCCTGATGCAGCAAAATAATGCTGCACCTGTATTTATGGTAATTAAAAGCTCTCTATTAGACTAGGCTAGGAACTGGACAGATGATTCTAGATTTGTGAAGTTACTCTAAGGAAGTCTGATATATCCAGGTGTAAAACTACCTGCTTTTAATACTAATAAGTGAGGAAACAGTCCTCAATTGCTGATTTCATGTGAAATACCAGGTTGGAAGTACCCACATGCTCTGGCTATTTTTTGTCTTTGAACACTGTAATAACTCCTACTGAAATTCCATCTGTCCAAGATCATCTGTATAGAAATATCTCCTCTCCCTCATGTTTGCATAGCCTAAAATGGAATCATGTCAGAGAGCAGTTGGATACCTTTGCTGCTATTGCAAGTGCTTCCAAAGGAGGAAGAATTGGAATTGAGGAGTTCGCAGAGTACTTGAAGCTGCCTATTTCAGATGTCCTTAAAGAGCTGTTTCTACTCTTTGACAGGGTGAGTAGTTGGTTAACTGACTTGTTGACAATGTTTTGTTGAAAATCACATCCCAAAAAGGTATTTAATTAGGTCCAGCTTAGTAAATGCTTCTTGGTTAGCAATTCCTGTAGGCAAGATAGGTGACTCCTACAGTTTTCTTCTTGAGTTTTGATGGAAGAAGGCCGGTCAGTTTGTAGCTTGTGAGATGACAGCCATCTCTTGGACCAAGTTGCTGCACCACCATCAGATGATAACCTCCATGCTAGTAATGGCAGTTTCCTTTTGCCTACCCCAGATTTTGAGCTTATGCACACTCTGACAGCTTAATTAACTGATGTAGCTGTAAGTAGATAATTGAAGGCAAACTGAAGCTGACTAGAGCAGATGTTCTTACTGTGTGATGGGTGCTGTTAGACACTAAAAGGACTCCTTGCCTATCTCCAGCCATAAAGGAAGCTATGTGTTAATCTGATCAGTTGGGCTTTCCTCCATAGTCTGTGGTAGTCTCTCCCCATTTTCTGCTTCTTTGTGAAGATGAGAAAAATTGCTTTGTGGATGCACCCCTCTAACTATACCAGAAGGATAGCATAGAATATACTAGACTATATATGTGCCTATTATAGAGCATAGCATAGAATTCATCTTACTTCTAGGCACCCAATATGTGCTACAGTGCAAGCAGCAACTTGCACTGCAAGTGCTTATGAACTGGAGTTTGTTTCTTATCGTAGAGGCTCTCCCAGTTCAGCATCACTCTTCCTGATCAAGTTAGCTTTAGCAGTACACCTGTCCTTGGGAGGTCACTGGGTTGTATATGTGGATTAAAACTGTTTCAGGATTTTTCCAGATAAAAAGGTTTTACCAGCTCTAAAAGAGAGACAAATCAAATATATTTCCTTAATTGCTGAATGCATTGAAGCTCTTTCTTCATTCTTGCCTCCCCATCTTGCACCACTCCTATGAACAGGTAGACTGAGTCCTGAAGCATGGTACATAAAATAGAAATATGGTGTGGCAACCAAAATAGTTCAGAGCAATAAAGATCCCTTTCGCTTTCATATCTGGCACAACATCTTCAGTGACTAGAATTAGGAATGCAATGCTCAATTAACTAACAAGTTGAAGGCATAAAAGATTGCAAAAACAGACAAGACTGTAGGAAACTTTCACTATTCTGATCCTGAGGATATCAGCTTAACCAAGGAGCAGTCATGCTGATGTGGCAGGGCTTTTTTTCAAATTGCTTTAATTATAAGCTTATTTTGAGACTTCTGCTCTGTGGCTTTCAGCCTCATCATTGTTTTTTTCTAAAAAGTTTCCTTAAATCACATAAAGTTCACTATGCAGAGGAGGAAAAAAAAGAAGTGTATCAACAATTGACAGAAACTTCTGAGACCTGGGATGACTGGCAGCTGGAGACATGCACAGACAGGTGAGGTCTAAGCACGCAGATAAGCCGTGTTTTGCCCACGCCCAGCTCAGAGACAAAAAGGCTTTGGAGAGTTACTGAAGCACTGGATCTTTAAGAAGCTCCCTTCAGAAAATCTTTACAATGTTCCTCGCTAAAGCTTTGCTGAGTGGAGGAAGTGGCAGTGGTCATGGAGGAAGCCTTGCACGTGGCCTTGGAGGTCTCCTAACAGGAGGTGGACATGGGGGGAACATTGGAGGACTCGTTGGAGGTCTTGTCAACCTTATAAGTGAAGCAGCAGCTCAGTATAATCCAGAGCCACCTCCACCTCCTCACAGTAATTTTACAAATGTGGAAGCTTATGAAAGTGATGAGATCAGACAGTTCCGTCGCCTTTTTGCCCAGCTGGCTGGAGATGATATGGAAGTGAATGCCAGAGAGCTAAGGGACATCCTGAACAAAGTTGTTTCCAGACATCAAGACTTGAAGACAGAAGGCTTCAGCTTAGACACATGCCGTAGCATGGTAGCTGTCATGGACAGTGATACAAATGGCAAACTGGGCTTTGAAGAGTTTAAGTATCTGTGGAACAACATCAAAAAATGGCAGTGTGTGTACAAGCAGTACGACACTGATCAGTCAGGCACTGTTGGCAGAGCTCAGCTGCCGGGTGCCTTAAAGGCTGCTGGGTTCCATCTGAATGAGCAGCTCTGCCAGGTCGTAGTGCGCAGATATGCCAGCCAGGACGGCAGCATGGATTTCAACAACTTCATTAGCTGCTTGGTACGACTGGACAGCATGTTCCGGGCCTTCAAGTCCCTGGACCAAGGTGGAGATGGACAGATCAAAATGACCATTGAAGACTGGCTGCAGCTGACCATGTATTCGTGAACGCATAGCAGAGAAGAATAAGCTTCATCTGGAAGATACACATGGAAGACTGCAATCCTGTACTACAGAACTGTAGTCTTTCCCTTATTCTAATTCTAAGGCAGATGTGGGTAGCTCAGCTTAAAGTGTTGTGATTCCTCTTGTGTATGCATTAGTTTGCTTTTCTGAAGGGTTTGGGTAAGTTGTCAGCTGTGTAAGTCTGTCTAAGAAACTATCTTCAGACTTTGAGGGAATATGTTGAAGGATCAAAGATTAGTTATTTTTTCATGTAAAGTGGCTTGTATGCGAGTATAACTATTATATAAAAGGCTCGTAAGTTCAGTGTTTCTCTGTGATGTTACTGTTCTGATTTGTCAGCATTTGCTAAGCTGGAATAAAGCTCTGCTTGCCTGAAGGCAATCATTAGGAAAGAGAGTTGTGCAGTTATTCCTAACAAGGAGAAAAACATGAGAGTTGCCATAGTTATAATGGTCAATTAATTTACATAATCATATCATTTCCTTCCTCCTTCTGCTTTTTCATGCTTGTCTGCTGAAGCAAAACCTGAGTGGTACTGTCAGTCTACCTGCTGGCCAGGACAAAATTGAAGACATATAAGGCTACTCTTCCAACCTTTTCCTCCTTCCTACAATTCTGTTAATTAGTCTTTTCTCTCTTTCCTTGAAGCCTTATTATAGTTATAATGAAAACAACTTAAAATACTACATTTATATTTAGAGAGGCTTGCTGTAATAATGCAGTCACAGAGTAGCTAGCCAGCCAAAATCAACCTCTGGCTTTCTGAGTTAAATTTTATCAGGGTGCAGCATCCCACGCACACCAGTTATGCAGTACTAAGATGTCAATTTTTAGTAAAAGAAAAAGGAATAACATGAACTGTCAAAGGTACATTCATTTGAATTAAGGATTACATAGTTGATGAAAACGGCTCTGGCACTACAAGGTAACAAGGCAGATTTCTCAGCAGGGGCTTTGCTGCTTTAGAAGAAACTTGCCTAGGGTGTGTGCTAGCTGACTGGAATGTGAAAGGATGAGTTGAGTAGCAAGGCCTCTGCACTACTTGTAGTCTCCAGGTGTAAGACTGCACTTGCCCCTCCCAGGGAGACATCCGTGACTAATTGAGAAATACCACACAACACCTGCAGGGCACTTGGCTAATACTGTTTTCCAAACTGATTGAATCTCCTCCCTGGTATACTTGCAGAAGTCTTTTACTTGCAACTCAGGAAAAAGTGACTTACAACTTCTGCCTGCTTTTTTCCTCCTGCACTTTGTTTTATACCAGGCTGACAGAAACAGTAAAAATATTTGTATTGGGCCAAATGGTGATGAAAGAGGTCAGTTCTTCCTAATGGCATTCACCTCTCTGTCAGTTATTCAATGGAAAAGCACACAGTTATCCACAGTGCTTGTTTGGGCTCTCAGTCATAGGAAAGTGAGCACAAGGAGAAGGGCGGTACCTCCAGGTGAGCACCCTCCTACGAGGTTTGTTTCCCTTTCTGACTAGTTAGAACTTGCATGTAGCAACAACCAGGGGAAATTTTTGAGTTACAGCAATAGCCTCTTAGATGATGAGCCTGGATATGAATGTGAGAGGTGCATCTGTGGTTCCCCCACACTTGGTCCAGATCTAGCTTCACTGGAGTAGCAGCCCTGTAAGTGACCCAGGGTTTCCCTCACTAAACACAGTCACTAGTGCACACACACACTTCATTTTTCCAGTTACTTTACATAGTGAGAAAAAAGTTTTGAGTCAGTAGTACTCCAAAATGTACTGACTGCATCTGTCTTGCAGTCCTTATGCAACTCTAAATGGAGACTGCTTATGACAATGCAAACTTTGTTGTTTCCTGAAGTGTAAGATTTACTGTGTTATACAAAACACCAACAAAATCCTATTTATCATAGCATGCTATGGTGGAAATAATAACAGAAAACTAGTTTCCTTAAAGAAAACAAGAGTTGTTGAGGTTATGCTGTTTTGGTTATTTTGTGTAACATAAATAAAGATACATAAATATTGATGTTCTGCTTTGCTATTTAGAGGATTGGGGCTTAGCTCAAATGTTGCTTCCTTGAAATATTCTCGGGTGCATGGGCTGCAAGCCCTAGCAGCTAGATATGCATAGACAGACTATTGCAACTGCTTGCTTGCAGTGCTGCTACACAAGCACCCAAGGTTTTCCTGCGTCTTCAATTTAACACCCCTCTCTCTTTCCAGGCAACAGCCCTATCATTTCTCCTTAACCAAAACGCCAGAGGCTTTGGAATTGAGCCAGCATCCTAGGGTATAGTAGAGCTAGTCACAACATGATCTTGCAAGTACAGTTAAGTTTATTTCCTACCCAGATGGCTGGCGTTCTGTGTATCAGATTGCCCTCAGACCAAACAGTCCAGAACTGGTTTTTAAAAGGCTAAATAAAATTTTAACAGTTTTAAATCCTGTCAAATATATGGCTTGGTCAAGAAAAGTTAGTATTGAAACCATTATTACACATATTTTGTTAATCAAGGACCATCTTAAGACCTAAATTCAATAACAGAAATCCCTATTTCATAGAACCCAAGATTTTCAAAGCACTCAACAGAGCAGCCTTAGCATTCTTCCTCTAGCAAGCTCCAGATTCCACTATTCAGCAGCAGAAAACCAAGAACAGAAAGGTTAAGGTTGGTACACTCAAGTGGGCATTAGAAGTTAGGAGAGCCAGAAATAGACTCTAGGTCTGGCTGTTCACTGCACATTTACCCAGGAATTCACCCCTCTCTGGCTTGACTGAAAATGTTCTTTGCTGTTCTCAGACTTAGGGAGTCTACTTTTAAAAAAGATCTTTTTCTTCTTGAAATGCACAACACATTATCCACAAAAGGAACTCCACTTGACAATTTTTGTTCACTGTTAAAATGTTTTTGGTGTATGCCCTTATTGTGAATGTTCCAAACTATGAGCTACTTTTTCATTAACTGCTCTGTGTCCCATCACCTAACGCTTACATATGGCTTCTTACCCAGACTGAATGTTTCCCAAAACACTGAAGAAACTTTCAGTGTGGTCACAGGAGCACCAATGACTTAAGCATTATTTCAGTGGGCATCTGGGATTTTCCCTATCTGCAAATATAATGCAGCTTACACAGAATTAATCAGGGATCCCATCAAAGCAAGCTTCAGATGTTTTGTTGATGTAGCTTTGTAATTAACACGCTGAAATGTTCGGTCAGATCAAAACTGGGATTATCAGAGAGGATGTTAAAATGAATTCATTGCATTTCTGGCTTAAAAGGTAGCACAGTGTATTTGCTTCAAAATAGCATGTAGGGCACTGCATTTGCTTCAAAGGAAGGCTTAAGATAGACCATGTAGATTTACTGCATCATCAGGCTGTACTTTCACAGGCATGTATTTTATTGCTGAAGGTTCTTAGGATGAATTAACCTGAGGCAACAGCCCCACTGTTGGCTTGTTTACCCTGGGATTTTGCATTTGCTTCTGAACTTTAGCAAAGTTCCAGTGCTACAGGAACTGTTACAGTTACCTTAAACACATGTATTCCTATTCTTGTTAGCATATGATCTCCAAAAAGCCTCTAAAGAAAAGCTTGTAAGTTGTTTTACATCTTTTTTGTTTGGGTGTTTATAAGATAGAAATTGATACAAAACTTCTAGCTACTGAGAAAATGTATATTGCTACTTCAGCCCTAGTATTACATATATTTAGCAAGCTGCTAATGTATTTTCCGGGAAGAACAAGTGCCTCTAGTGTTGTAAACTGTCTTAGTGCATGTTGTATAGTTGATTGATAGAGCAGTTCTGAAGTGATTTGCAGTATTAACTATAACTACTGCTATGCATATTTTGGTTACAGAATGGAGATGGCACCATTGACTTCAGAGAATATGTAATTGGTTTGTCTATTCTCTGTAACCCAGCCAACACAGAAGAGACTATTCGGATGGCGTTTAAGGTAAGTCCAATTTAGTGTAAATCTACAAACCTGACAAATCAAGACTGACTGTAAATTGTCTTAGCTTTCAAATCATAAGTTTATAGCTTTAATCTGTTATGCAAATGTGAGTAATACTTTAAACCAATTGACATTTAGAGTGTGAAGGGGAGGGGGAGAATTGCAGGCATCAGCTTCATGCAAAACAGTTTCAAAAGCAATTTGAAGGCACTAATGAATATATAACTTGGCAGGCTAACTTCAAAAATTATTCAGCAGCACTTAGTTTTTTTGCATGAGTAGTTTTCTGTTGTGATTTTTCAATGTCACAAGTAGACAATAGATGGAGCAATATCCTCTTGTGGGTCAAGCACTCAGTAGAGTCACTGTTGTTAACATAGAGAAGGGGAAAAAAAAATTAAGACGGGCTATTCAGGACTGGCACATCCAAAATAGGGCTGCATCTAAGATCTGTTGGCTTGTACCTGGATGAGAACCCGTGTTCTGATAGTACAAGCAGTCAAGAAACAGTAGCTCCTTTCAGATCTCAGGTATACACAGACAGTGTGTGCCCAGGGGTGCCCAGGTTGTGAGGCCCTGAACAGAAAAATGCTCGAGTGACTTTTTTTTAGTAGATCTTTGACACATTCAGTTACTTTGTCCACTAATCTGTTCTTTTGAACCATAATGAACAATATATTGAGATATGGATCATGTTCATCTTAAACTGGGTACTTTTTAGTGCTGATGCATACTCAGGAAGTACCAGAATTTTTATGGCCATCCATTATATCCACTGGCTGCTTCACAGATAAGCCCTACAGCAGTTCAAAGTGATTTCTTTTTTTTGAGGGATGTTTTATCACCACAGATTCCTATGAAGAAGCAAGCCCAGCAGCTATTGTTGCTGTTTCATTGTTTTGTTTTCTAGACTAGACTATTCAATGTCTTAACAGTTGTGCTGATTATAAAATTAGTAATTTGTTTGAATCTGCAGTTTCAGCAGGAAATGACTGGTTCAGCTGGTAAAAGCCTATTTCATTCTGAAATGGAAATACTGGTTTCCTTTTGCTACTTGTTTACTTTGCCACTAAATGTACTTTGCTTTGCAATGGGAAAGTTTGCCTGTAGCAAGTAATTAAGAATTCCAGCCATCCATCCCTTGTATTTCTGAAGGGGTTGATTCATAGCATTCATACTGTCACTGTGCTGGGACGGATGGGATGATCAGTGTACATACACTGCCTACATTCCAAAATTCCTTATTAATGACAATAACTCCTTCATGGGTGACTGATTACATATACTAAAATATAGGTATTTTATGGTAGAGCATAAACTATGGCTAGTTTAATCTGATGGCAGATGTTCCATAACTTAAAAGAAAATTAAGACGAAAGCCTAAGATGTTCCAGTATAGAATGGCTGAATCTGCTAAACCCTTAGCACACCTCACAGTGACAATAAACAAACCTCTGATTATGTTTTGGTTGTATCAGATTTGTATGTGTTTTACTGCTGAACTAATGCTGCAAGATTTGTTTTTGCAAAATGTTCTAATCCAAACTAAGTGTCTGCTTAGTCTTACTCCAGTGAAAAAACAGAGTATCTTTTTCAAGAGGAAGTAGCTGAGGTGCAACCAGTCTTTGCAAATCCCAGACATTGTGTAACACCTCTTGAATACTAGAAATCTAGTATGGGTGGCTGATGTGCACAGAAAGTTCATAGGCAAACTGATGCTAAAGGATTCCTACACGTTATGTCTTCTCCAGCTCTTTGACATGGATGAGGATGGCACTATAACAGAAGATGAGTTTGCTTCTATCATTCAGTCAGCTCTGGGGGTGCCTGAGCTTGATGTTTCCATGCTCTTTAAAGAAATAGATGCAGATGAAACTGGGAAGCTGTCCTATGGTAAGTCATGTCCTTTTGTAACAGCACTCTGATAGTCATATCGACAGTGAGAGTTTCCTACCTTTTTTCTCCCTGAAAATATCTGATGGTTCTCACACTCTTTTTCTGGGAAAAACTGTTAAAGCACAGACCTAGATACTTTGTGTGATATTCCTGAGACGCTTCAGAGGAAAGTAACTGGAGATCTGCTTCAGTAAAAGGAGCAGGCACAGAAGTTGTCTTTGATTCTGTTGCTGCATTTAGTATCTGTATTTTTTTATATTTTTCAGATGAGTTCAAGGACTTTGCACTCAAGCATCCAGAATATGCCAAGTTGTTTACTACATACCTAGAGCTACAGAGATACCAGTCAGATATGTTGGAGGAGGATGACGTGGAGCCACCTGAAGTCAAACACAGTCCAGTTAGAAAGAGTGTGATCCCAGTCTCAGAAACAACACCAATTGCAAGAAATAAAGTCTGTCCTGAAAGCAATGGAGAGGATAACTCAAGCACCTCTGACAAAAAGGATGACTGAGAGGAGTTACAGAATTCAGCTTTTGAATTCTACATTTTTTCCCTAGCTGTTCATAAGCACAAGTGAAATAGAGATGGAAGTTAAAATTTAAAAAAAAGTTTCTTTTTTTACTTTCATATCAAGAGGAGTTATTCCTGTTTGAGCATAAGGGAAAAACCACTGTTATTTTTCTGTCTGTGATGTAAGTATCACAATAGTGGGAATGTTGTTCACTATATTCCAAGTTCATGCTTCCACAAAAGTTACAGATATGCTAGGAGAGGTAAGAGGCTCCAGCACTGCAGTGACCTCTCAGAATGGAGGCTGAGGAGTCCACCCATGTAAAAACAAGTAGAATTTTTGGTGCTGCTCAGTTCCTCTACATCCTCAATATGTCTTAAGGGGAAAAAATGATACCAGAATGTTTTAGTTTGCAATATCCCTTAGCCGTTCTCCAGTTTTCTGAAAGACACAAATGAGTTACAAGATGCTGAGAGCTGAAGCTGGTGTTTTCTTTTAGCTGTCCTTAGATTTCCCTTAACTACTTGGGAACTATAAAGCCTAAGCTTCTGAACAAGACATGCTGATTCACTGATGTTAACAGAAACAGCTTTAGGCTTCAAGGCTAGTTAAAGATGGAAATGGCTGCACTTCTAACAACAAACTAATTGGAATTTCAAGATAGCAGTTCACAGTCTAGAAAAAAATGTAGACAATAAGACCAAGAACTAATGGACTATTTCAAAATAAATAAAATGTGTTTACAGTACAGCTCTTCAGGATCTCATTAGGAAGAACAGTTCAAACTTCAGCATATTACTATTCTAGTAATTATCAACAGAGGAATGTGACCTTGCTCTGCAAAACTTTAAAGGCAAATACGCAGTCAAGCCATAGTTCTAGTAAATAGTACCTACTCTAAAGTTGTCTCCTAGAAACTATGTTTGCATTACTGTGCCATTACTCAGTGTGTTCTGAGGGTTTGATTCATAACTAAGCTCTTTCTAGTGAATGATCTGAGTATGTTTTGCCTCAGTCCCCTCTAGTGCACTGGAAATTGGGCCTTTACCTTTTTCCATCCTTCATTTCAATGCACTTTATACAATATTTAAAATATATAGGTATTTATGCAAATAAGTTCTAAATAAAAACTTGGAAGGGGTGGAATGACCAAATATTTTCAAATTAAAACTGAGATGAGCAAAGTGTGGAATGTCTAGTACCAAAAATAACCAATTATCAGCAGGTTTTGTATGTGAAATGGTAAACTCTGCCTCTGAGTTTTTGCTTGCATTGTCTGGCTGCAAGTTCATTGCCTTGTTTAATCTTTCTGTGTTTATAATTGTGCCTATCCTGATGTTTCACATACTTAAAATAAATCTGTATTTTTAAGAGACTTTATTTGAACAGCTAAGTCTTTTTAGTACAGCAGGAAGGGTACACTGTCTACCTCAAGGTGGGCTGGGGGTATTTCCAGGAAATTATCCTCATGTTATCTTATCTTGACAAACACAATGCAACCTGAAGTTGGCATTTTTAGTTCCAAGTGTGATGGCACTTTTCTTTATCATAAGGACAGAAAAGTAGGACAGGACTGATGTTCTTCCAGAGTTAGTCCTGCTGACTATCTCAGCAAAAGGGGATATGGTACAAAGAAGATTTGCAGGTGTGTGGACAGGTACCTCTGGTTTCTAACAGAAAATAAGGTGTTGCCATTTACAGGTAAAATGAGTGACCTCACCACAGGCGAGAATTAACAATCATGGCTTTGTGTAATATGAACGTTGGGAGAGGATTTTATTTCACTTTGGAGAAGGAGAAGCAGGAGTTACCCCAGCTGGCTGTATAGTTAGACAGAATACAGGTTAATTCCTTGGCAAGGATGCTTTTACCTAGCATGGTAACCGAAGTACTTAGCTTTTCAACCAGCAGTAGCCTTTCCAAAGATGACTTCTATTCCAACCAGTAAGAAAAAATACGAGTATGACAAAGACCTTCAGGTCTCGGAAAGGCAAGGGTGCCTTACGTGTGATCCTGTTGAATACAGGCACATGCAACAGCTGGGGCACTATGCTGCCTAATAGCATAGCATATTTAGGACTAGTGATTTTATAAAAACCTGCAAGTCATGCAAGTGCTTTGCAATTAAAGCTACAAATATTGTGTATGTGAAAGTACATTTCCCAGTAGTTTAGGGAGAAATGGCCTCAAATGGGTTTAGTATGTAGCTGTGATTCAACTATGCTCTGAAAAGAAATCAGCTAAATGTTAGAGACACTAACTCAATATACACACATCTGCTTGATGTGCGGGAAGGGAATACATTAATTTCTAGGCATCATTGTGCCTCAGGGAGCTTTTAAAAGGACCAAACTAAAAGCACTCTGCAATAAACGGGCATTACATTAAGTGGCAGACCAGAAGGAGAAGGTTAAAAATACTAAACAGAAAATGGTTCTCCATCAGGCACTGAGGGATGACACCTTTCTGCCTGAGACTTCTTGAGGTGCAAGTTCTTAAGTCTACAGGGTGCTTACAAATAATTTTGAGTCCTACTAGTAGAGCTAGAAAAGTATATTTGGTCCCATGTCACCACAGGAAACAAGATTTATTTGATCAGTACTTCTGTCATGCTATAACATGGATTTGATGATAAATCCTTCACAGACACCAAAATAAGACACTGTAAAATATACAGAAACTCCAGCAATCTTAACTAAACAAGGGTAACAATCAGATGAGAACAAGTCTATTACAAGAGGGAAGCACAACTACTTCTCAAGAACACAGGCCCACAGGCTGCTATTGAATTTCATGCTTTCTGATAACTATGTACATACAATCACTACGAATAAATCTCATTTACATTTTTTAAAAGCTAGGCTCCTGTTTCTGACACATGAAAGGCAATTGCAGGTCACTTAGAAAAGCAGACCTTTCTAATTCACCTTGGGACAAGGAAGGTACTAATACTGTAAGTCCTTATCTATTTGTTTAAGGAAGATGAATCATTAAGGTCTCCACTAGCCAAACCAGAGGCTGATTTCTGAGCAAAAGATCTTCTGAGCCAAGAAAAAGTTAAAACCGTATTTGTACTTTCTTCTCTGTGTCACTGGCACTTCCTAAATAAATACAGAAATGCAGGTAACACATCCCAATTTCATGTCAAGTCATAGAGTTCCTGGCTGGGTTGCTGTCCATCAGCAGTAGTAACATGAGGAGCAGTAACACTGCTAGGAAGCATCCAACAATGGATGTCCCATTGTCACAGTTAACCACTGTGTGGTATCAGTCAGAGATACCAAGCCAGGCAGTTGTAGCTGCTGCTTCTGAGCTTTCATACTCATCTACATCAGAACAAGTCAGGTGTCAAATCGTATTTCCACATTGCTCCTGTGGATGTTACTCCTCTTCCTCATCAGCTTGCTCCATAACTTGCAGGGGAAAAAAAAAGTTCAGTGATTCCCAAATGGTTTGCAATGGAAATTTTTCAAGAGGGCTGCATGCTGTTCAACCACTATCAAGAAGCCTGCAAGACTAAGAGCCCCGGGAGTCCAAAGAAGGGTCATATTGTGTGACAGGTCTAATGACCACTCATAGGACTTTCTTGGAGTAAGGGCTGCTTGGTCACATCTGTCATCTACCTAGCAATTCCCATGTAAAACAAAGTGTTCTCCTGAGTATCAGAAGTCTGAGAAACATTTGATGTGATCTTTTTTCCTATGGTAGTCGGCACACCAGGGCCCTATTCTTGGGTAATTCCTCAGGCATGATGCCAGTGCAAATAAACACACTCTTCTGCCTGAGCAGACATCTGGTGGTGTTGGTGTAGGTGGCAAGGGATACTCAGAATGCATGGATGTGGAAAATCAGGGTCTCAAGCTTAGAAGCTAAGTGTAAAAAATGTCACTACCTACACAAACACCCACATTCCTCTGTGGACAATCTGCCTGTGAACTGTTTGGCCACAGCTTTCACCAAGCAAGAAATTTCATGCTGAGAAATACACAGCTCTCACTTTGAGAATGCCACAGTAAAAATTTTAAAATAATTCTTTAAGAAAGGTTTGAGAGGTCTGTAGTTACACTCTGTATGATTTGCTAGGAAGGTTAAAGTCTGTTCAGAGTGGCATTTGGCTTACATTTTTCCTATCAGTTTTGCATCCCTTGGAACAGCTCTCCTTTCCTCTCTACTTTCTCCCTTCATATTTCTGCCCAAAATAGAGGCACTACCATTAAAAGCTGTATTCTACAATTATCAAAGTTAAGAAACTGTAAGATTAGAGCACAAAAATCACTGAACTGGGTGGAATTCAGGGGATACTTCAGCAGCATTCAGGTAACTACTCATACTGGCCTGCAGTAGGAGCAAACTTGTCAAAGGTTGCAAGGGATTTTAATGACATTTAATTAATTAATTTTAAATCTTTAGTCAATGAAATAACATTTATTGGACTGACTAGCAGTAGGGAGACGTTTGTCAGCAGTGCTTAAGTTGGCAGACTCCCTGTTACTATACATAGCCAGAGAGGCAGAAAGTAAACATCTTATAGGATTAGCAGCTATGTTCATAGCTGAGATGAAATTTGGACATTTCATTAGTATAAGATTGATTCTGACATTTCATAAAGCCAAAATGCAAACAAAAAAATGTGTCTGATATAAATACAGTATGCAGCACTTACTCAGATAAAGTTCAAGAAGCACAGCAGGTTTAGTGCCATGACAAAGGAAATACAGAAGGGTCATTTTAGGACCCAACTTCTGCTAAGCACTTGAAGTGTATTTTTTAATCCTGTGGCCATCAGTCAGATACTTTGTACTTATTAAACACAAAACAATGGTAATAATTAGAAAAGATTAAAAATTTCCATGGTCAGTTATTGTTAATGATAGTGAGAATTACACCACCCTCATGAAGGAAAATAACATAACAATTGATTAAATTTTATTAAATTTTTCATTTATTATGCCATCCTATTAGTCTAAGATATTCTATAACAACCACAGCTTGACTGGTGAGACTTCAGAGACACATGACAATGTTAAAATAGGAAATACTTCATTACCTTAGTTAGACACTACCTACTCTTGTCTTTTTTAAAGCCCCTCATGCCACAACAGGTTAAAAGTAAATACATAACCCACCTCTATTCTCACATCACCATAATTCTATGTTTCCATGCTTTACATGCTGTCATGGGCTAAAAGTAAATAAATTAACTTTTTTCATCAGTTAGTGTTCATTAGATTATCTAGAAAATATTCTGTTCAAAATCATCTTTTGCATGTTAAAATTAGGATCTTTAAAGCTACACCTGCATGCTCATTACTTTGTTCTAACCTGGACATAAGAGTGAGCATGTTTCCCTAGTCTCTGGAAGACTCCTTGAGTGTGTTATGTCTTGAGATTACACCACGGCTGCACGAGACTCAGTTTGGCAGTGCAGGTGCTACAACTACAGCAGGACTCATTCAAACCAGCCATGGATTTCATCTAGCAGATTGAGGATTTGTATTTTCTAGGAACTGCTAGCAAAACTGAGGCACTGTGAGAATGTTACTTAGCTTATGCTTCATTATGAATTTTGTATTAGTAAGACTACCCAATAAACACACACAATTGTTCGCTTCCTATAAATTCAGCAGAATTTGCTTGTAGATGTGAGGCTTCATTAGATTAAACCTGTAATCAAAGGCCTCTGCAGAGGAAGACTGCCCAGCCTTGCCATTCAATCTAGTACATTCCTTAACAATTGCTACAGTTGGAGAAGTTTTTTCTCATGGCCTAACCTGAATACTTCTGCAGCTGAAGTCACTAGGTCTTGTGTTCACCTTGCTGAAGAATTGATTAATTTCTGCTTCTTTGCAACATAACTATTTATATCTGTACACAGATATATCCAGAGCTTCATATCACACCTGTTTCACTCTTGCATCTCCCAGCCTGCCTTTCTTAAGCCAAAAGACGTAACCTCTTCCATTCTTTCCTCACAGGCTGCACTTTCTAGACTTCTGTTAGTTTTCATTTAAGTTCTCTGGAGATAGCACTTCAGCTCCAGTCCTACCATCCTCAGTAGACTAAAAGGCTTTCTTTACCTACTTGGCAGCCAATATTCCTGCTCATACACATCCAGCATAAGGCTTGGCTTTGCTAAAGCAACACAGCATTTCCTCCTCATATCCAGCTATCAACTGATCTGTAAGCCCTAGATCCTCCTCTGAAGAGCTGCTCCTAAACCAGCTTCCCCCATTCTCTCTTCCTACAACTGCTCATTCCTGCCTACTGCAGTATCTTAGATTTGTCGTTACTGAATTTAAAAGACCAGCTTATTAAGAACATTTTCATCAGCTCAGATTATTGGTAAAAAGACCTTTCTTCAAAAAAAAAAAAATTACTTCCCTTTTGTTAAGGACATTATCTTCCTAAAACTTCACTAAGCATCTGACAGTGCACTAGAAGCAAAGCACTACAAATTAGAGGGACATGATGAAAGCTTAGAGGCTATAATTGTTCAAAAAGAATAATTTCCTTTTCAAAGGTAAACATCAGCCTTGCAGACAAAGATAAGGCCAGTGGACAATTAGATCCGCAAGTCTGTGCTCCTGCTCATATCTCCTGATATCAAAGATTGCAGGAAAATTCAAAATGTTTTCTTAAAACGTAAAAAAGAAATGAACAGGAAAAAGTGTAGGAGACTAGGAGGAGTCATACCAGAACTGCCAGCAGCTTTTAGGAAAGCTGTTTTCCTCAATGCCGGAAGTCTTTGAAACTGGAGATAACCAGCCATGAAGTACAGCAGCCATTCAAAGCAGAAATAATTTAAAATGTTTAGATTTTGTACGCTGGTCTTTTGAATGAAAGCATGCCAACCTCTATAATGTTATCTAATTGCATGCCTTTGACAGCCTGTCTCTTGTAAGCAGAAAAGTATATTGTCAATATACACTTTGCAAAAGAAAAACAGTAGCATTTTCACCTATGCACTTTGATTCCAGGTTTGAACTATTATTTATTCAAACCTACAGTTGAAATTAAAACAACCTTTGAAATAAATACGAACAGGAGACATTCTTCCTACCTTTGCTACTGCCAGTTTTAAAGGTGCCTACACTTTATAAGTGGAAAATTCTCTTTTAGTAGAAAAGATACTCTGTGGACCAAAGAGAACCAGCTCCTCAGACAATGACAAGTAATAGGAGACACTTTTGACAAAACTCTCCGTTATTATTCATTTTATTACAATGGACTTTGCAGCTCTAACAGAAGAAACAGTCATCATACTAAGTATTGTATAAAGCACATAAGAGTTTCTATCTTTCCTAGATAATGAATGGGGTTTTTAAATAGGCAAAAGAAAAGCAACTGCCCTGCTGAAAGTTACACAGGAGGGTACCAGCATAGCAGAGATAGAAAGGCAAGGGTTCTGATTATGGCAAGATGGTGCATTTAGGCTCTTTCAGCAGCTTTTTCCCCTATCAAAATACTTTTACTTCTTATCTGCAGCTATCTCTGACTTGCTGTCGCCAGGCACTTTCAGTGATACCTGATGCAAAACCATGATTTGGTGCACACTAAGGTGCAAAAGAAAGATTGCAGCTCTCCATGCAGTTACACGTGGATGTAGGCAAGCTCTGCCCCAGCGGACACCAGCCTGCCAGCTCCGGTCAGTGTCTGACCTTCTGGTGGAGTCACTCAGTCTCAATTTACTCTTCTTCCAGTCTAGTGTGAACAATTTCACAGTAGACATAAAAACCCTCCCCTCCACCTAATGTCTTATTATTTTCCCAAGCAGAGTCCATCTAGCTTACATCAAAGGATTGGTCTCGTTAAGCCATTGTTTTATGTCTGCTAATATTTTTCCTGTCCATGATACAGAAGACACTGCTGATGGAAATATGTCAACAGGAAAACAAACAGGCAGCATTTGACATGCTATTAGTCCAAGTCTGGGTGGATAAATAAATCATAGATCATAAGAGGGAAAACACTGTTTACTTCCAATGGATTCATTACGCACACATCTTCCATACAGCACAGTGACAAACACATCCCACCAAAAGGATGTCACACTGTACCCAAGAAAGGACTGTTGATGCAACAAGGACAATGTATTCCCTCTTTGGAAAGTGCTTCTGTCTCTTGGGAATATATCACACCATACAAAATGAAGTGTCCTTTAGCTATATCACTGTGTAAGGCAGGGTAATTCATCAAGACTGAATCTCTCCTAATCACTGGATAATTCTCTGAAAGTAATTTGTGCTATAAGTGCAATAATATTAAGTATTTCACCCCTTTGTTTGAAATGTTGAAACTCCCACACTATTCTTAGATGAAAAATACATTCTAATCCTAATCTGACCCTACACCAGGCCTACCCATCAGGGTATCCCACCATCTTGAGAAAATGGAAAATAACTTAATGACATTAAATTGTTTGACATCTACAAATACTGCAGCTCACAATGCTCTCCATAATAAATTATACTGATGTAGCAAAATTGAACCAGATTTGTTTTGGTGATGTTTCCTAAGTAAAAATATCAGTAAAGAAACCACCTTGGCAATTGTTTCAGATGCAACCTTAACTGTAATAAAGCCAGGATGAGAAGGTTAGCATCTCTTGTCTCCTAAACAAAGTGCTATTGCAAACAGATCACAAACTCTAAGGAATAAAACACATACAGATGCGGAGTCTTCAATTATTAGAACTCTATAGCTTGTGTCTTTAGTGGTGAAATGAGCCATCAAACAGGAATATTCATTTTGGGTTAGTTTACCACTACAGATTCCTGTGACCCCCTGGTGGCATCCACTTTCAGGCAGTGGAGAATGATTAAAAAAAATCAAGAGCTTTTTGCTGTTTCTTCAGAAGCAGTTACTTCAGAGGAAGCATCTCAGGTAAAAATCTGACCTTGATCTCTAGATAAATACTGTGTGGAAGTGCCCAGAGACAGGAGGTCATGTTGTTTAAAGCTCAAAGGTACCTCTGGGCCTTAAGTATCATTTTTCAAAGCCACCTCTAGTTTAGAGGACCAAGTATCATTTAAATACATTTTCAGTCTGTTTCTTCAGAAAACACAGTGCAGCCAAGTACAGCGCACAAAGAGGGTGTGATAGAAGTGAAGAAAATCCCTCTTAACTCTATTTTAATTGTGAAAATAAGCTGTCTGGAAGACCTATGCACAGGACTGATAAAAAAGCACAAGCCAGTCTCCCCTCCCTGCTTTCTTAAAGCAAAGACTGAGGAGAAGCCAGGTGGCACTCAAAATACTGGTGGCAGAACAACTCTCCTCCTGGTAATGATGCAACTGCAACTGGAGGCAGGGCAGCAGCATGACACAGCCCTTTTGGCCTACAGGCATCTCCTCTTACCAACACCAAATAATTTTCAGTCAGCATTGCTATGGGGATAATGGAAGGTATTTGCCACCCAGTGCAACAAAACCCCATGTATTTTCTTTGCTGAAAGCCTCATTTCTGCATGAAGAAGCTCATCCCATTCATATGGCACGCTGGCTTAGTTATTGCCACTGAAGGCAGGTCTGTGTGTGTAGGCTTTTTTCCAACAAAGGCAACTTCTATTCAGCTCTTTCATTATTCAGAGCTGGGTGAGGGAACATTGCCATGGTGCCATATTCTGCTCTGGCCTCTTCGTACTTACAAGCTTCTACTACAACTAGTCAATGTTCATCAGCATACTCATTACAACTTTGGAATCTTATTAATAAATCATCATTTGCTTAAATGAGTGCTGGTTTTTTCCGAATCTCTCGTCATCCTTAAACAACATTTTATGAATAGTTTTAATTTAATAAACTCAGCCCTGGGTTACACCACAGACCATCTTCCACAGCTTTAGCCTTACTTAGCACTCCTGCTGTATGGTTGCAATCATGTGGTGTGTCCCCTATTCCTTGATTGGATAAAAATATTTTTTTAAATTCCAAATAATCCAAAAAAAAGGAGGGAATACAAACCACTAACGTGAACCGCAGCCTTCCAGGAAATCTTAAGGCTCTTCCAGGCAACATTAAAGCTAAAATCAAGGTAACTTTAGTTGCATAATTGTTTCACTGAATATCTGGCAACTAGCAATCTGAATTCCATTTGTTCCTACAGAATGTAACAAACCAAACTTAGTTCTTTTAATTGCTGAAGCACTTCCCAAATGGCTGCTTAGTCCTCCCAGATTTAGTCAGTGCTCAGTCTTAAGCCACAACATTATTTAAATTGAATCACTTCTCCTTTACCTCCACTGACTCCATTTCTCTCTTCCCTGTACAGAAAACTAAACACTGGAAGCAACACAGGTATATTTGCATTTCAAACAGCTACACTTACTGACTGGAGGCAAAGAGACTGCATCATCTCAGTAAAAGGAACTGTATTCAAATCACATCTGAACATCACAGAAATGTGTAAACAACAAAGAAATCAAGGAATCAAGAAATGCAGCAAATGCTATGCCTAATGTTAAACAAATCAAAGTGCCCTATTACCCCCTTTCCGTGGGCCTTACTAAGTAAGTTTCTGGAAGAAGCAGAGCAGCTGAGGCTCCCTCTTTTTTTCTTCTAAATATCATTAAACAATCCTGAAACTCAACTGCATCCCTCTAGAGACACTTCAAGGGTGACTTCATGACATATTACAGGCAAATGCTCACCATTAAAAACAAATGTGTGGCTTTTGCCTAAGAAATTTAAAAAAAATTTATACATCAAGTATGTTAGCAAGGTCATTCCCTTGCTGCAATTCAGTAAAGGATGCATTCCCAACAGGAGATAACATAGTAGATTTAACAAATTCAGCAAACTTCAAGGAAGATTCAAAGGATGGCTGCCTCATTCCTGCAAAAGGAACCAATTAAAGACCCAGTGCTAAAAGGAATTTAGGATGTATTGCTCTTGAATGAAACAATGTTGGAAGAAGGAAATGAATTTGTTTGAGATACATTGTTGGCGTTGTTGAGTTTTACCACAGTTTTTCTCCAAGAGGAAATACATTATTAAACAAGAAGAAAGCCTCTATCAACCCCAGTAAGGCATGCTAACGTTAATCTCAGCAATGACATGGTACGATTCCTACCAGCATTTTATTTGGCATTTTTAATGATAAACCCTCCAGGGCTGCCAAGTTCCAATTTACATCCAAATTCCTTCCAAAAGGCTGGGATTTTGGCTGGAGCTTATAACATATTCTTACCTGTTGTGTTTTCTTGCCTTTTTTTTGTTTTAAACTTGGATTATTTAGGGCTTGGATTGGGTTTTTGTTAGACATTTTACTGAGCCTATCATAACAGGGCCCCATACTCCACCAAAATGAAAATAAGAATTTATTCAGCACAGCAATCTTACCCTTCAATGTACACTTTTGGAAGCTGTGCTATCAGGTATATCTGCCAAGAAACAGGCCCCACAAAATAAGTCCTACAAACCATATACCAGAATCGGGTAATTACATTGTATGATAATGAACTAGCACAGTTAAGGAAGCATCAGCACTGCCTTAGTGGTTCTTAAAAGTAAAAAACTGAATTAGTGTGCTTTCAGAGCTGTGTTAATATACCACAGAAACACAGCACGAAGCTTCCAGCACTTCTCTGTTCCGGGCCCCATACTCATTCCAGTAAGACAACTGTGCCCTGCTGCTGCCTCTGTAGCTCTGACCCATTTTCTCCTCCCCTTAAGGGCTGCAGAGACTCACTAGACAGTGGGGACAGGAACCAAGTTTTCAGATGATGGAAAAGAAAATGAGGGTAAGAGAAAAGAGGGAAAAAGTAAATAATAGGGGAGTCAGCGATCAGCATTAATGATTCATTTGAGAAAGAGAATAGTGAAGTGCTGTTGCTGCATCAAACCCTGCTTATGCCTCCTTACAGACACAGATCAATAGTTGCAGGGGCTGAAGCCCTTGGGAAAGGGAGTTGTTGAAGACAACTGCAGCAATTCTAGAACAAAAAGAAGGAGGCAAACTACTAACTGACCTAGATGTAGTAAAACATTAGTTTGGCCTTCAGTAGCTCTCTCCCTGATGAAGTTATTGACCATAACAACTTAATTTGGTTCTATCTTTGTATTTTCTCTCTTCTAGTCTTGTTAAGTCAGCATACACTGACATAATGAAATACACAATACTCCTTAAAAGAAGAGTTGGCTTACCAAATTTTACATAAAGTCTCCCAGAGCACACCCCTGATAAAAAAAAAATGCAGGAAGCTTCAGAGAAGTCCCACACTCAAACAACTCATCCTCAAACCCCCATAATTACCTCTGTTAATTTATTGAAAGTGCTCCTGAGCTAACCAGAGATCAGAATCCAGCAAACACACTAGCCTACTCCTTTGCAAGCTAATAAACCAGCTCTTAGCTGCCAGCACATCCAAGTCCTAAACAAGCACTACCTATACATATGTGTATCTCTTTTGTTTTCCTTTTTTTCTCTCTCTCATACAGAAAAAAAAAGCAAGAAAGAAAAAAGGAGAAACCATATCTCCCAACGTCCTCTGAAAGTTTTGAGTCTAACTCAACTCATCTGCATCAGACTGCCTCAGCCCTTGCTGGAAGGACTCTGAGCTCCCAGCTGGAGTTGCATTCCAGGCAAACCACACTGCTGTGTGGCCCAGCAGCAGTCTGAGCCCCTCATACAGACGTACCGAATATATTCTTCACCCCCTCCCCTAGAAAAACTGCTAATTAGATACAGAAGCCACAGATGAGACTTGCCCTTAGATTTCCTTCCACAATACGTCTGGAAGCTCAAGCAGATCCTTGTCCAAACTTTTGAAATTAAAAACAAAGCAACAGAAAACACTAGGACCACACGAATGTATTAAGAAAAAGCACTACCTACATCAATAATATGCAGACTAACATCTAACAACAGTCTGCACTAACAGCAAAAGCTTCTTTGTGGAATTAGGAGTGAACCTGTAGAACTACTCATTGTTCTGTGCTGCTCAGTAGCTCACACTGTCTATAGATGCCAATATATCTTGATTTTCTGTAATGTGTTAGCTTTCTTTTGGTTTGACATCTTTTCACACGCAGTCAGTTCACTCCCTCTCCCCCTTTAACTTATTTTTTAAATCTCCATGTGCTTCTTCGTGCAGGACGTATCTATACCACACAGCTGCAGGACAGCACATCCAAGTGGCACTTTATATATATAGGGCCTGGTCTCATCTGCTTCCCCATCTCTACATCCTTACTGTGACGGACCTGCAGAACATGAAGTATCTTAGAAAGGTTCTGAGATGTCTCCCTGAATTCACAGAAAGAGGCTCAAGTGGTTTCCCTCTCCTGAAGACATTCAAAACCACACTGAAAAGCTCTCCTAAACTCATCTTTATTTTCCTTCCAGAAACAGTCAGGCATTTGTTTTTATTATTATTCCATTTTTAAGCCCTTATGGCTTACATTTTCCAGCTAATGATCTAGAAATGTCACTTTTTACTCTTGAATGAAAGCTAGTTTCCTAAGAGAATCACATTAATTCAGAAGGTGAGACGTTATGAAAATAGCCTAAATACTGTGAGGTTTGGGAGCTGCAGTATAGCAGCCCATCTGCACCAGGCCACACCACCCACCAGCTCCCCCCAGCTCTGTTCCAACTCAGTCTTGCTGCCAGGCACCCCCTGGGGCTGGCACTCTCTCAGATTCTCTTTTAAGAGAGATTGTCTTCTGCAGAAGATCCTTTCAGAGCATGCACTGCTGTTCCACTCTGCTCATTTTTCTGGGTTTATCTCTATTGCCAGGATAGTGACTATATTTGTGTCATCCTAGTTCCTCTCTTTACACAGTGAAGGCCCAGATCCCATCCTATTCCCACTTCGCTGTCCTTAGTGTATGAATGGTGTCACTTAAAACAGAAGTGGACTGATGTCATTTGGGTTCCCATCTAATTCCTAAAAGAACACTGGTCACAGTTCACCAGATGTGAAGGGTAGGTGGGTGCACAATGTTCTGCCATGCTTGGAAATCAGCTGTGCAGCAACTTACTTTGCCTTTCCAGTGCACAGTCACATTCTCTATGCCTGCATTTCAAAAATTCAAATTGCAGAAATTGGGAAGGTAGGCAGAGCACTATTCTGCTGAGATTACATGGACTAATCATTTAACAACAATGACCTGTTAAGAGGTATAAGAGACCACGGGGTGGGGGGGGGGAACTGCAAATGCAGGTGTTCACTAAGAAAGGAGCACAGCTGTCAGCTCTTCTAAACAGGGTAGGTTCTCCTTATACCTTAGCAGTGGACTACCAGATGACCACAACATAATCTGAGCCACTGCTTATGTATTCCTTCTCCCCTCCCTCTAACCTGTAATCTTCTGTCCCTGTCTTTAACTGTGCATGAGCACAAGATAAAGTCCACTGGAGACTTGCTATTACAACAGGGTTCTCAACTCTGCTATCAAACAAGTCTCAGTATCCTCTCAGAAAGAGCACAGAAAGTGTTAATGACAGTATAGAGATTACTATATTCAACTTTTCCATCATACTTTCCCAATGAATATTTTTTTTACCTTGACCACAAGAAATTATACACTCTCTCATCATAACTTGGACACCAAGAGAATGCAACATGCAAATCTTCAGAAAGCAAAAGGGGTTTTTTAATGTTTTACTGAGATGCAAGCAAAGGATTTTGATTAAGAACAGTTTGAAAACAAAATAATCACAGCAAGGAGGGATGACTGGATGTTTACCTGCTAGTTACATCTCATTTATTTGAAATTAACAAAGAAACAACCAATTCTCCAAATCTTCATATAACTTCAAAATCAGCATTTTCATTTCCCTTCCTTTTATATCAAAGATTCTCATCTGCTCAGGACAAGGAGCAATCAGGCAAAATTTGGTATTAGCTTTAGGAAAACTAGATGGAATGAGTAGGTCACAAAAATTTCAATTCCTGGAAGTGGCAGAGAAAAAGATGATGTCTGGTGTGCAAGGGGGCTGGCTGGCAGAGGAATGTCAGAGGCACAGCCATCTTCCAAGATCTAACATCAGCTCTTCCAGTTGCTTTTGCCACAGGAAAATCTCAACTAAAGTATTATCTTGACATATTTCCTACACTCTAATTGCTTGAATTCACACCCGGGACTGGGTTTTAACATTGACATTCATAGGTCTCAAATAGATACACTTTAAATCAGCATATTCACTGCATCACTAAGGAAGTTTCTGTCTTCCTTATTTTCAAAACAGGTCTTTAATTTCCACAGAAACCCAGGGAGCTCTAGGCTTTTTAGAAGTCTACAGTATTGAATAGGAGTAAGAGAACCAGCACATAAGCCAAGTCCCAGCTCACCTTCACCTACTTTTATGAAGTTTCAGGTTCAGCAGAACCAGAAATCCCAGCTGCTGTGCACCCTTTTGCCCACACACCAAAGCCTTCCCGTTAATCCCTGCAGCTGGAGGGAAGCACAACCAGCAGGTGGAGCTTTAAGGCAATCCAAAAAGATACTTTTTGCCTTTCCTTCCACAGCGTTTACTTGGAAGGTGCTCTTAACTGCGTCCCCACAGTCAGACACGCAAGGCTTCCTGCCAGAGAAGCAGAGCGGCGCAGAAACCAGAAGCCAAAGTCCTGTAATTATTATCTCTCTAGGCACTTACTCAATAACCCCAATCTGGGCACAAGCAATCCCATCCTGGCACCTGTTTTATCTGCTCTGTGGGACTCATGGCAGCAGAACTTGCTACAATATCCTCATCAAGGCAACCCTGTCTCTGCCAATTTGTCTGCCTCCTTTCCTCAGTTTCAGCAGTCATGCAAGTATATGTTTGCTTTAATATATATACACCCGAAGTACTAATAGTCATGCAAGCATAAATTCACACTGAATATATGTGCACTCAAAGTAATAACATAAGGGATGTTTTCCTATGTCTTTTCATTCTTTCAAAAATAAGGTTAATGTGCTTAGTCTGGAAACAGGAAAGGAATCCGAAGTGAGTAACAACAGGGAAATTCTATCTTCTACTACCTACCCTTCACCATCCACATGAAATACATACACGTGGTGGTGGGTTTTTTGTTTTGTTTTTTTGAAGTTATGTTCAGTGTGTGAAGTTTGTCTCTGACGTTTCACTCAACAGACACACCCAGGAACATACTCTTTTCTTCACCCATTCTATAGCCTACCACCCTAGAGCCACTCCCTTTACTAGTGTTCAGACACTGAGTGTCTCCAGAAGGAATGTACTGTATCCTACATTATTGGCCAACATTCTGGTTTTACCTACTTCTTTTAACACACAGACACACAAATTGCACCCCTAAAACATCAGCTGCTCTGTGGAATGTGGCTGTCACAGTGTAGCCTTCCTTCTCAATCTTTGAGCTGAAATGCAGTGATACATACAGGTACATACATGTACGTGAGGCCCGTGGGTTGCCTATGGTTTTTAGAGACAAATTTTAGATGTCTAAATTAACAGAGATGGCAAATTATTTTTTTTTCTCACTTAGAAAATGTGCCCCTTCTGCAGGGATGTGCAAGTTGGTATCCTCTCCTTTGCTCTCCCCCAGTACTCCCCAGCATTCCTCCTGATATACAAGCTCATAGCCAGTGTACTTAGGGAGCTCAAGTGTCCATAGTCCCTACTACATTTAGGACCTAAAAGTTAACTTGTTTTACCTAGGCTTGCTTTTTCCCAGGTCCACCTTCCTTCAAATTCAGCTTCTTGCTTCTAACCTTTCGGCTTATCAGCATTGATTTATTTAATATAAAGTAGTAAGGTTACCTTAGATCAATTATACCTTTTTTTCTGTGCAATTTCCAATGCTTAATACATCTGTTACTGCTCAGCCGCAGGGACAGCTTGTCCAGCTGGATCCTAAATTATTTCAATCCTTAATTCAATTGTGTTTTTGTCACAGCCCAGCCAATGAGCATAATTCTTTTATGGCTAAGAAGCCTCTTTAGAAATAATCCAATAGCACATATTAAAATATAGGTCATTGTGAAAACTGCCAAGTGCCTGACTTGTCATAACTTTGAAGGCAGGCTCTGAGTCTCCTTTGGCATTGATGATTTTTCAGTGCTTAGAGGCTTAATTTTAAAACAATCAGCTCAACAAAAACAATTTACTTATAACTGTCCGAACTAGTCAATGTTAGCTGGGAAGCTAATTTGCTACTTGGTGCTGCACATGGATAAATGCTACAACTGAGGGCAACTGGAGGTTTCCAAGTACTAAATAAGTTCACAGCTTTATGTATTTACATGGAACCTGTTGCTATAGAATTGCAAAGGCTTTGGACAGTAAAAATAAGTTAAACCTATTCAAACCTATTTATGAAGTGACCACATGAAATGCCTGTAAGATGACTGTGTAAACTTATATAGGGCAAAACATACAAAAAGTTCTTAAACTTTGAGAAGAAATTTTTTTTGGCTCTTCAACTAATACTTGTGATGAGACTTGGATCCTTTTGAATGTTTATATTTTTACAGATTCACTTTGCTTTTAAAAGAAATAAAGAACTAGTCTTTTGGAGGAGACTAGTCTGTTTTGGAGGAGAGTACTTTCAAATAGCTTTTTTTTTTTTCTTCTTCTATATCAAAGAGATGGAATCATAATATCAAAAGCTTAAGGAAATTATGCCTCAGGACCACTGACAGACACAGTGGTCCTTTCTCTCCAGCTACCAGCAATGGAAAGATAATTGCTTCTAGGTACATAAAGTGAATCTGACTTTTTTTCTGTGCTTATGCATGTTCAGCATCTAGCACAAGAGAACTCTGATTTGGATATAACAGCAGCATAAGCCTTGGGCAACAGTAGTGAGCTGCTGCTTGCACACCTTCCCCTATTGAAAAGGCAACTTTATTGAGTACAATTCACTTGCTTCTGAGTACTCACACAAAAGCCAGAAACAACAAATAGAATTTATATAAGTGAGGCTTTCATTTCCACATTTCCTCTCCAGATCTGTGCATACCATCCTCACCAGCCACAACAGGAGTTCTGTTTCTATACCAAAGGAAATAATTTGGTCCCAAATGTTAATATTAGCCCTAGGAGAAAGCACCAACAGTGAATAATTGAAATGTTCTCACTGTTGGGGCTTTAGTGTTACCAGTGAAATCAGCCAGTTTGCATTTGGAGAAAGAACCAGTCCTATTGTGTCTTCAGATATAGGTGCATGATGCCTCTTAAAAGGATGAGGCTACATAAAGATTAGCCTTCAATATGTTAAGTAACTATTGTAGTGCACAATAAACTTAAGATCAGAAGCTCAAATTAAGGTATCAGTTTCAAATTAAACACAATATCAGTGCTCATCCTCAGGATTTTTTTTGCAGCCTGCATAACTGGACATGTTTTATTTGCTGTACAAGCAGAGATACCAGCAAGACTGACACCAAAAGAAAGGACGGGTCCTCCCAGCAAACAAAGACAGATTGCTTCTGGGTTTTTGTTTTGTATTTTCAACAGGAGGTAAAGAATATTCAGCATCTTGCCATCAGCAGTGCAGTAAAATATGTAATCTTAGGATCACCCGAAATTCTTGTCATTGTATATTTTGGGTCATCTCTCAGTCTAGCTTTGAACACGTAGTGAGGTGGTTTGTTCAGGCCCTGCAGATGAAAGAAATTATGAAGCATCTTACAAAAGCCTTGAGTTAGGGAGATGCATATAATCCTATGACGACACTGAGTTCCCAAGTTAAAACATTTTTCACAAATTCTACCAATAGGCACATAAGCACAGAAGACTGCTACATGCAAAAAGAGCTTCCCAAAGGAAGCCAGAATAATCTGGTACCTTATTCTGATAACTGCCTTTTATAAAAGCAAAGAACATGTGGTAGATATTAATCTATCATGACTTCACAAAAGCAGCTGCTACAATGACACTTGAAATTGTTAGTCTCAGCAGAAAAGATGGAGATAAATAGAATTGTTAAGACAGGAGAGGAACCAACTGAAGAAGATATAATACTATGTTGTGCCATAAGGATAATTATAGGGTTGGAGTGAGATTACTTACTCATCTTGAAAGATCTATTATTGGGAATGAGCTTATTAAATATTTGCAGTAATAATATGCACCCAAAAGTTTGTGTTTGCTAATTAAATGTTGAGATTATTAAGTTAGCAGGCAATATGAAATCAGTGAAGAATGGGACTCACCCAGGAAGAAGAAGGAATCCTAGAGCAAAAGAAATGGGAAGGAAGCAAACAGAATAAAATATTAAACCTGTCCTTTAAGGATTAGAGAAACAATCCGGAAATGACAGAGCAGAACACCTGGCTGTCTGTGGACAAACATTTAATATAGGTGTAAAAAAAAGTGAGATCCGCTTCTTATTGAAGTCTTGGCTGATAATCTTGGGAATTATTACTGTTTCACTAAACCTTGGTAAGACTAAATTTAGGCCATTTTTGCTCAGGAAAGATTTACTCAAACTAGGAAGTTAAAGATTACATAGATGTACAACATGGAGAACCCAGGGGACAAAGTACAGTAGACCCATGTGTTCTGGTTCTCTTGCTGGTCTAAGTAGGAACTAGGTCAGTGCGTGCCCCTGCTCCTTTCTGGACACTGCATCCAGATTCTCTCCTGCACAAGCCAAGATGAAAGGAGGAGGATGGAGTGCACCTCATGCACAGTCAGACTGAAATGGAGAGTGCTCCCAGTTTCAAACTGCTCTCATACAACTATCTCCGAGATAGAATAAACCTGATGCTAAAGCAGCAGCTACCAATTCAAAACAAAGTAGAGAGGAATAATATTGTTGAACTGGAACTTAACTACTTCTCTTGTGAAATGTTCCAAAGTAGATTTATAATCGATAAAGCAAGTAAGTGCTAGTAAGCAAGAAAGAGGCCAAAGTGGGGTGAAGAGGGTGTGCCTACAGAGAGGGCAGTGGTGAAATTTTGAAGCATAAACTTCCCAGACTTGATCATCATCCTTTCCACACACACATTAAATATGTGGTAAAATGATAAAGATGCCAAGGGACAGCTTGCTTGGGTGACACTGATGGATCCCTTCAAGAAGGTCACCTGATACCAAAGGCAGCAGATCCCAGGTAAAATGAGCGTGGGAGATGTATTTGTGACAATCTCAAGCAACTCAATAACAAAGATACAAATACTACTATCCTAAGAAACAGGGAGAGGCCTTGTCTTTCCCTAGAACTTGGCATTCTTGCACAAGTGGAATACAAAAACATTGGGGAGTGCTTTTGTAATATTTCTTTTCAGTCTGAAGACAGTTTGTAGCATGACAGACACTCAGTGAAAATGCAGGGTTGGACCAACCCAAATGGCCCTCTCAGTGAAAACGATGCATTTCTTGGGTTCTAGGGAAGAGATGGTATGAGAACAGCCTGGTGTAACAGCAATACAACACAAAGCTTTTCAATAGTAAGGAAACACTATATTTGGAATGGCTATATGATTTGAGAGGTACTATGAAGCAAAGCTGCCCAACCCACTTATAACAGCCCAAGAAGCTGGAGCTGATACATTTGCTGTCATCAAAAGGTGTCTGACTCATTGTACAGTGTGGTACCCTTTACCTGCTAACCTAGAAAGATGGGCACCCCTGCCACTGCCATGTTCCTATCACTGTGAAATTGCTTTAACATTGATTCAGTCAGAAGGCTGTCGTCTACTCTGTTCCCAGCTCCTACAGCAACTGGCTATTCCCAGAGTTCCTTTTATCACAGAATAACCAAACCTAACTTCATTCAGCTTACGCATTTCATTTGAAAAATGTTTAGTCTTTCAGGACTGGTGAGCCCCAAGGTCAGAATGAGCTCAGAGTTTCTGTGGATGTACCAGGACATGAAATTAAATAGTTGGTGTATATATTCCGTACCCCTTTTTACTCTCTTCATTATATATTGGCTTCTAATAAGAAAGCGATGTCCTGGGTCTTCAAGTCCAAATCCCAGCTCTCACAAGCAAACTCATCACACAATCCTGCTTTTAACCCGGGTCTTCAGTTCCCACTGTATTCACTGCTGTGATAGTTAGAATTCTTCTCTTCATTTTCCACCTAAACTTATTATTATTATGCTGTCCCTGGTTTAAGTGTTTTTTTCAGTGACAGTTACCTCAATTTATTCATAAAGAAATCATATCCCCTTTCAGTCACTTTTTTGTTTGGCTCGACTGCCAAGACTTTTCAAGTGTATCAGGCATAACACAAAGTAAGACTCTTTAAGGTGCACCAACTCTGAAGGGAGAGTTCCAACATAGTTGAACAGTTTGATAAAGCCCTTCTCCAAAGCTGGTTCATAGCGAGGAAGCAGACAGATCCTGTAGCTCTGCAACATCAGTGGCAGAGGGCTGTGCTGCCCAAGGTGGAAAATTCAAACTCTGTTGCCAACAAGCACAAGTCTTCACGCCACACCAAATGGAGATTTGGACGCATGCACTTAATTGTTGTTCATCAGGGTGTTTTATTCTTCATAGACAGTAATCTATGAGTGAGAATCCCAGCTTCCTGTTACAGCATACAGCATGTTCTCCTTTACATTGCAAAGAGAATGACAGACAAGAATTTGAATAGTTGACCACTAACCTAGCAACACCTGACTATTTCCTAAAGTAAACTACAGCCTATTTCCCAGTCAACAGTGGCGTATCATTAACAGCCTGCCATTTTGCCTGGCTCCATTGAGGTTTCTAAATACAACATTCCCTTCTCTGACTTCAACTCTACCCGCTGTCAGGCTCCATTAGGCATAACAAGATCCAGACAGAGTCAAGATTAAACAACTTTTTTATAAAATCCAATTGAGGACTTTCTTACCTTGAGGGTGCAGTTGATATTACATTAACCAGATTGTGCACACTTTCCATGCAAGAACTAAAGGCATATATATATGCACAGTGACTTAATTCTCTTAGGAAACAAGCAGGAGCTTTCTAGATTCCTCCTACCATAGACATCATTATCAAGTTCAGCTAATTGAGACCTTATAAGGAAAAGGTTGTTCCTTAGCAAGACCTTATTTTTCCAGAAGGAATATGTGAGTGCTGTTGCCTAGCACAGGAAGTCTGTACAGATTATTCAGGCCATAATAGTCACGTGGAGAGAGGGGAACCAGGTTTTAAAAGCTCCTTAGTGGCTAGGCTACAGCTTCAGCTCCCAGAGAGACTGCAGTCCCAGAGTGGTGGAACCAAGAAGGAGGAATCCCCCTTCCGTCATCTTTCCTGTCCCCATAAGTACCAGGGAATGGGACAGAGACATCCCCAGTGCTACCTGGTGAGTCTGCCAGTAGGATGGCTTCAGGGCTCTGCAGCTGGGAGCAGAGGCTCTCCACATGCCCAGAACAGAGCTTGTCCTTTATTCACTATGGGAGAAGGGGTGTATAATGGGTGTGTAGGCTCACTGAAATGCAGGGGAGTGTAGGCATGTTTGGGGGCACTGCATATGACACAGGTATGTATTTGATGCATTTGGTGGCTGTGACTGATGGATGGTTTGAGGAGTAGGCAGCAACGTGGCTGCGCATGAGTGTAAACGTGGGTTGTAGTGCATGGGCAAACAGCAAGTGTATGTAATGACTGTGCACGGGGGAAGTACTTGCAGCACGTATGGCATGAAGTGTCAAAAAGAACAGAAAAAAAGGGTCTTATGTGGTATCTTCAGAGAAGATGGGAGCAGGAAATCTCAAAGCAGCCAAAAGGGAACATAGGAGCTGCACATTCTTAGCATACAATTGCTTTGAGACAGTATAGCCACTGCTCAAGTACATCGCCCAGATGAGGGCTTTAGAATCCAAGTCACAGCTTGAATCTTGAACCAAGAGCTTTTTGTGAAGGCAGAAAATCTGCAAGTTGTCAATACCTGTCTTACTAGCATCATTGTAGTCTGTGGCCTATGAAGAGGAGGGGAAACTGATGATACCCAAGGTTTGGAATTCTGAGTTGGGATTCTTTCACATTTGAAATTTGCAGAGAAACCTGGTATTCCTTGCAAATTCTGACTAGCACCCCTTCATATATTATGATTGTAATACTGTATCATCTGTCCTAACAGAGTGCATGAGAACAGTAGGCTGTAGCACTGCTGAGAATCCCCTGTGATCTGACCTGTTCTCATTGATGCCAGGCAGAAGGGAAGCTGTTTAACACTGGGGAGGATGATTCAGTTTCTGCCTTTTATGCTCAAATTTCATTCCCTTGCTGAACGTAGATGTACTACTCCCAGCTGTAACAGGAAGAGCCCCTGAAAACCCCTTTCTGCAGCTTATTTAGCCAACTTTTGGAACCAATCACTGTTGTTCTGCCAGCTAATTCTTCGCTCATTTTACACATAGAAGACCCAGGTCACATTTGGAAGAGCAAAAAATAGTTAATGTCCTGCAAATACTTTAACCTGACAACTGAATCCTACCAGTCCCATGCTTTCCAGGAAAGAAAAAGCTGGGCACTCAGCAGTCCTGGCATAGGAATATTAGCAGTGTCCAGCTCTGCCATTCAAGCTGCACCTCACCAGGTTCATGATGTCAAAAACCAAATTGTACTGTTTAACTAAAGGCACGCTAGCAGGCAGGGGAAAGATGCCTCCGTATTGCAGGTCAGCAGGGAAAGAAAGGAAGTGGGCAATCCAGATTAGCTCTACCTGTTGCCTGCTAACAGCGCTTTCAGGTTGCTTGACCGGGGATGCGTATTTTGCCTCACGGGAAGCAGCAGCTCCGAGCACCCCGTAGTTGGTAGCAGGGCAAGCCCTAATTGCCGGAGGTGCAACTGCCGCTAGAGGACAAGGTGCAGCGCTGGGGCAGCGCAGGGCTCCGGCCGGCTCCGCTTCCCCTGGCTCCGCCGGCTCACGACCCGGGTCGCAAGGCTCCAGCTCGGTCTCCGCCGGGAGAGGAGCTGAGGCAGGGGCAGCGTGCCCCAGTTGCGGCTGCGGCTGAGCAGCATGCTGCCGGCCGCTTCCCCGCGGAGGAAGGGCGCGGGAAGCCCCGCTCGCTCCCCGGGGGCACCCCGGCGGGCGCGGGCGCCGCGGTCCCCCCTCTCCCGCCTCATTTGCATGGCTCTTATTACGGCCGTGCCTCGCTCCTGCCGCGCTGACACCGGCGGGCTGGAGCGCGGAGTCGCCTCCAGCGGGAAGTGCACTTCCGTTAGCTGCGCTCCCGCACCCCGCCGCGCCCGCTGCCCCTCCTCAGCTCCGCTCTCTCTGGATGTTTAAGGCAAGGATGAACAAACAGATCCAGCCCGACCGCAAAGTGTCGGTGGTGGCCCCCTTGCCGGAGCGCGCGGGGCCGCCACCCCCGAAGAAGGACGTGGAGCTGATCCTGGTGAAGGAGCACAACGGGGTGCAGTACACCAGCAGCAGCCTCCTGCCCGCCGCCCCCGCGCCGCGCTACGGCGCCCAGGACAGGGAAACCTGGGGCAAGAAGATAGACTTTCTCCTCTCCGTCATCGGCTTCGCCGTGGACCTGGCCAACGTCTGGCGATTTCCCTACCTCTGCTACAAAAATGGAGGGGGTAAGAGCACCGCTTGCAATGTCTTTCTCCCCCGGTCCCAAAGCCGCACCGCCGCAAGGGCGGCATCCCCCTTCTCCTTCCCGGAGTTTCGGGGGGAAGCCAAGAGCCGAGTCTCGCCCCACTGTGCCCGGGAGCGGTGCCGGATGGCGAAGGGAGGAGCGGCTGCAGTGCCGCTCTGCCCCAGCGCTCCCCCGCTCCCCTACTTCGCCAGCCGGTGCCGGGCACCCGCCGCAGCCCCGGGCCCCCACGGGTCGCCGCTCCCCGCACAGCTCCTTCACTGTAGGGGTGGCTCGCACACCCCTCGGAGTTTAACTTAGTTTTGAGCACAGGCGTATTTGCCTTCTGCTGCCACTTCAGCCTGCTTAGCACTTTTTTTTTCGTTCGCAAAACATAGCATCAAGAGGGGAAAATAAAAACAACAAACACCGAAACCACTTGCGCAGAAAAACGGCATCTAAAAAAGTCAGCGCCGGACCCCTGAAAGCCTTTTTGGGAGCAGTTTTAACGTGGGATCAGGATTTCTGCCCTCCACTCTGCAGTTTGGGGGGTCTTCTCTCCCCCCCCCCCCCCCCCCCCCCCAGTAGGTAGGAGACTTTTTACAAACAAAACCTCACCTCCTGCAGTTTGGCAATGACAGCAACAAAACAAAATGACACACAATAATTACAGTTAGCTCAGACTGTCCTGGCACATCTTCAGTAAGACTTTAACTCCATCATCCCCTCTCATCTCCCTGAAATATGCTGTGTTGTCAGTGCTGACTCCACACTGTGATGGAGTAACACCATCTGCAAGCTGGGCAGGTGCCTGGGATGCTTTCAGATCACACATAGGAAGAACAGACCCTGCCTAGCAGATGGAGGACTTTTTGTGGGAATGGTGAATGGTACAGATAGAAGAACTACTTGATGGAAAGCATGTTCTGTAAGATAGTTATGTATATCTTAATAATGTGGTTGCCTGGTGATAAAGGCTAATGGCTCACACTCATAGCATAAAATTCTCACTTCTTGTGAAGAGATGAATGTAGGATGGGAAAATCCCAATCAATTAACATGGAATAACACCCATTCTTGGAACTTAATAGGATACTAGAAAGGGCTGGTACTGAAACACTTCTCTAGTTTGGTACCTCTGAAGTTTCTGAGAGTAGTCAGAGAAGTCTCTCTGCTCACCACCCAAACACGGCTGAAGAAAGTTAGTACTGAAAAAACCCCTCCATCCTTATTTATGTCCAAAAATAATTCTAGAAAATTGCACTCCAGCAGCACAATGCACCTGAACCCAGCAGGCTTCCACAGTGTCGGGTGCAGCACCAGCATCATACATGACACTCAGTACATGCGCACCATTGCCAGATCTCCAGGTCATCTGGCAATTTTTAGGCAAAGAGATGTATTTCCCTCACATTGCACAAGGTGACATCCAGAATGCTTGAACTCTTTTCTGTCATATTTTGGGTCACTTAGTTTCCTAACCTGCTTCCTTCTTAATTTGCTGCTAGCTCAGGCACAGGAGGTTAACAGTCTGCAAGTCTCTTGCATTTGGTTTAGTCTCTGCATATTATCTTATGGCAGTTCAGCTAGAGAAATCTGGACACTCATTAGCATGGAGAGACAGCTAACTACTTCACAGCTATACAAGAGGCACCTTGCCATGAAAAGCTTGCACCAATTCTTCCATATCAGCAAAGTGAAATCAGACCTTTACAAGCAAAAGTAACCTATAGAATAGAATGACTGAGAACTGCTTGCTGATACAGGGTTTATAAACACACTTTTATTCTGCTCTTAAATAGAGAACAAACTGCAGTACAAACCATCTCAATGAACACCTAGGATGTCACTCCTGAACACATATAGTATAACAACATCCTTTACAGGCCCTTAAAATACTTAAAATGAAAGATAGGATAATTCCAATGGTCAAAACCCATCAAAAAATGGGCTTTTCCTAAGGAGGTGTTCTCATGGAGGACATCAGCTAGCTGAGCTGGACAAAGACATCAGCTATAGCTGATAGGAGGATAAACTAATTTTTACAGCTTGACTGTTTGGCTTCGTGAAGTTTAATCATATCTAGATATTGAGAATATTTTTCTTTTTCTATGCTTTTTGATAAGAGTATGGCCATCAGCATATCACTCATGACAGAATTTCCAGGATAGACTCTGCGCTGAGAAGTGGGGAATGGAAATATAGCCAGGGACTGGTTAACAGCCCTCTTCCTTCTCTTTGCAATTGTCTCTATGCTATCTTAAAAATTTTCCATCTATTGCCTCTCATATTGGACATACATACATACAGATAGATAGATATAAATTTCGTTTAGTAGAAACTCCTCTAAGGGAGTCAAGCTCTAGAAGTACTGACTTTCAAGCCAACACAGTCCCTTTTCTCAGTCAAACCGGGTTTGGGAGTTTGTGTGCTCTATGGGTAAATTTTTCTTCAAGAGCAAAGAACGTAAAGCAATGGGCAGAGCTACTGGATATTGTTTGATCTCGTTGCTATCTTTCCAGTCCTAAATCACAGATACTCTTAAATTTTTTTTTCTTCTTCTCTTTCTCCCACACTGCTACTGCAGGAGGGAACCTTTTCAGCACTAAAGCAGGTTTTGCTATCTCAAAACAAAAATCCAATGGGTTTCGTATAACTGCTGGTTTATGTATCTCCATACAGAAGATGTAATCAAGCAATAATAGACATAGACAACATTTAAATCTTAACAGTTTTGCTGGACTGCCTAGCAAGTTAAAGAAAAAATCAGGTAGCATTTCTACATTTGTATAGCATGCTCAGCCTTGCTTTTTTAAAAAAGTTTTACAGGATGCCTAGAGTAGGGTTATAGTTTGCCTTTTGATATTTATAAGGATCTACTAGATGACAGAAGAAAAAAAACAAAACAGATTAAACCTGAATTGGATGGCATGTATGAAGTAAATTGGTGGAATGAAAAAAGGTTCACTTTCTTATTCCTCCCTGAGTTTGTCTTTATTCTGAAAGACTCAACTAGTCAGCCTCACCAATTTAACTAGAGCTAACGTTAGGCAGAGATAGTCAAATGTAGTTTATGAACTTGTATTCCTGCAACAGGTTGATAACAAAATAGGCAGTGAAAAGGACCTAAGTTGCAATGCCAGAAGTCCTAGCCCCCTAGGTCACTAAGATATTCTAACACTTGCTTTCAGCATACCTTGTGCTATCTAGCAAAAAGAAATGTTATCCTTCCAGAATCTACACCCAAAGGTTCTACAAAGGCTCTTAGATGTCAAACAGCAGTGTCAAGGACATGGAAGTGGTAGAAAATGACATTCCCCTTTGCATCCAAAAAAGTGACGTGGGTGACATGTGGACTGTTCTTAAGACTGGCTATGATTAATTTAAGATATTGGCAGACACACTAAGGGCCTTTCCATGCTTGTAAAAATAGGTCATTCTCAATAAAGTGTGAGAACTTGCAGGAACTCAGAAGGAGAATATAAATATACACCAGATTCCCTCATTCAAAGTTCAATTTTACAAGGACATGGAAGTGTATATAACCCCACCTTCTTTCCAGCCAAATCCTTGAGCCTCTTTGATAAACTCCAAGGAAATTTCCTGATTAAAAACTAGACATACAGGCTTTGGGGCTAGATCTTCAAGTTCCACACATGCAGAACTCCCAATAGTTGACCTCAGTGAGTTTTACTTAGATGGGCATACACCACCCAGTGGTAGTTATACATATTTTTTTATTTTAGTTCACTTTGGAGACACCACCAGTGGTGTTAAAAAAAACCTATTTGTATTTTAACAAGCTCCCAGGAAAAGCTAGAGAGCAAGAAGCATGCAGCAGCACTAAAATGCTGCATGAAAAGCCAGAAACATCTGTGTTTTGGGAGCAGCCTGCTGAGAGACCCCAGTGGGACTTCTGCACAAAGATAGATGGCAGAATGTAACCCTTCTGTGAACAACTGTGATATTTGGAAACATTCTTTTGTTATGAAAAGAAAAAATCCCCAATCTTCAGTGAGATCTAAAAAGCTGGAACATTTATTTTTTTGTATCAGTTACCTACTTCCATAGGATTTGCCTGCCTTACTAGGGCAGTGACAGATCCAGTGGCTGTGTTACAATACAAAACGGGACACAGGAAACTTTCAGAACAGTTTAGTATGAACAGAAGGGATCAGATCTTGCCCTCACTGACTTTAATTAGAAGCAGGATATGCCCACTGTGTGCTCTAAACTACTCTATAAGATGATAGAGGGGCTCTGTACAGATGGTAAAATTCTGCAAGCTCACATTAGGCAGAAAAGGTGGCACTCCAGAAGGGGGAATTATCAATCACCATCTTGTCAGTTTAGCTAATCAATAAACACCACAACTCACATGTTTCACTGCTCCTCACAACACAAAGTATTGTTTGCAGCAAAACACACACATTTTATGCAGTCCAATTGTGAGAGTTTCAAGGATCAGGTTATAGCACTGGAGAAATCACCAGCTAGTGTAATTTCTACTGGGTATTCTCACAAGTGCCATATCCTCATTATAACTTATTTGTGGCAAGAGCCCAGTTTTATTTTTTAAAGAAGAAACTCCCCTCCCCAGCTGTATGACTGTAAATGACCACCATCAATACACTCAAAACAAGTCTATAACACATCCAGCCTTTTAAGTGCTCCCTAGTTCTGTAAGAGCCTATGTTGAATTACAGACCCAGAAGAGTATTAAAATCAGACTCTCATCAACTTAGGGAAAGATTTATGCTGATATTTGGATTACATCTAAAGTTTTACTGATGCCAAATGAAGTTGAGTAATGCCTAGTATGATTAACTGATGTGCTCACACTGGGGGAGGATGATGCTCAGTCTTAGTTAACAAAGCTATTGTAGTTTTTGTACAAGATACTTTTAGTATTAATGTTCTTTTTTGTTTCATTTTCCTGCATAGTCATAGGCAAAATTAATACCTCCCATTGAAAACTCTGTAAAAAGAATTTACCAAAATAAAGTACTTTTTTTGTGAGTCAAAGTATTTGCAAGGTCAGTCATGCTCAGACTACTCATTAGGAAGCGTGTAGTTGTTGGATTAGTCACTGGAGACTTAGTGTATCAGCTTTTTATGAGTTTACAAATAGCTGCAGATAAATATTTTAACAGTTTTCTAGCTATCATAATACACATTTAATTTCCTCTGAAGCATTTGAAAGGTGTTCTCAGACCAAAATAATTCTAGAAAAAAATCGCTTGCTTCACAGACCAGTTCACCAGCGATCAATACAATTTAGAATAGAATTACATTACAGTTTATCCTAATACTCCCTTTCCTATTCATACTTCCTTAAGCTGTAATGCAGGACTGAGCAATCCACAGCACAGGTACCAAAGAAAGCATTCAACCAAATCCAAGTATCCCCAAAGAGGGCCAGCACAAAGGCTGGAGGTGAGCGCTGTCACACATTGAGAATTACACCTGTGAAAGTCTCATCTCCCCCAGAGTTGAGAGCCTGGCTAGAACACCACTTCCCCAAAAGCAAGCTATTCACCCAGTCTTTCTGCTAGGCTCTGCCCCTTGCATTTTGCCAAGTGTCTGCCAGCAAATTTTAATCACTATTTTGAGAAATAATATAACCTGGCACTTTACATTTCAAAGGTGGATGACCTTTGCCTTGTAATATCAGGGTTTACATACCAAAATAGCATGGATGATGATAATAAATCGACTTTGAAGTAATCTCATTGCAAAGCCTACACCAAGAGTTTGACTCATCAGTCAATCAAAGTGTGATCTAGTGATTTTGGTTTCCTAATAAGGGTTTTTCAAGTCCCATTAGCACAAACCAGTGACCTCAGACAGGTTAAACTGTTATTCTGATCTCCACAGCATGGCCACAAGCTTTGGGGTCCTAAACATCATGTGACACTATGTGGACTACCTGCTAAACACCTAACTGAGCTGACAAGTTATTTGTCCCTGAACAATTCTAGCAACCTTTAGACTGACAATTTTACAAAGGTTCTAGAAAAACACAGAAATGTTCTAGACAAGATTTATAGTATTTATTCTGAAATTACATTTAAGAGGGCCATCCTGTGATTAATGCAGGGCAAGCATTCAGAACTGATCTAAGGGGTGCTCTAATCAATCACCAAAACTGGTCTTCTACCTTTGCTCCTCCATGTTACCAAGACAATAAAAGACATACTGTGAATCAAATGAGTGTACTGACAAAAGCAAAGACAACTCTTTCTAAGCACGCCAAATGAAACATATTTTGATTACCACTCAGAAGCATTTTTTTCTGAAGTAAGAGGCAGAAAAGACATCAAGTAGTAAACTTAGTTCTATTTGGAAATTTGAAATCTCCGCTTAAGGTCTCCCCTCGACCTTCATTCCTGTATGCCCATCTCAATTCTGCCAAGACTGAAGTACTGAAATATCCCTAGAAAGCTATTCCAATGGGATATATATCCCTCCTGGACAAGTACATTCTGAAAGTCACGTTAGGAAGCCTTCTGTGTTCATATTAACACCTATTGAAAACAGATACAGGAGTCTCCTGTAGTTTGCCTAGAAACCTCAGGGTTTGGATACTCATTCAAGCTGAAATAGCAGACACTTAAGCTTCATCTGTTTCTACTCTGTTTTCTCACTAATATCTTTTTAAGGTCTTTATTAAACTCGCTGAGAGCAATGGAAAATAGGCCGTATTAGGAGCATAGCAGCCAACAGCCCTTCTTTACTGAAGAAACTAAAATATCTCAGGAGACTGAGACATGGTCTACATGGTTTTGGGACAGAATTTGCTTTTCGCCTCTGGCAAAACATCACAAACTTGTCTGTTGGTTCAGTCAATGTGTGAATACAGATTCAGCAGTCTAAAGTTGTTATTTCAAGACAGATACTTTCCTCCCTATACCCACACTGATATTAAGCAGAACGCTAATACAACTACTTACACATAAAAACAAAGGGACTATACAGCTTTGGCAAGTGTTCAGTTATGCTGTGAGAGAAGTTATGATTAAAATAATTGTGCAAATTAATGAACCTCTTGCTGTAAATTAAAATGGAGAAAAAATGGTTTAGAGTATTTTTAGCAGTTCTGAGGAGCACCATCAAACAGCTCACGCCTTCATTTTTGCTATGCCTAATGGGAAGCACATCAGCAAGTCTCAGCTCTAGAGCCTTTGTCCCAGGTTAACCAATTGATTAAACAGCTAAGAACTGTAGTATGACTCTCTAATGAATTTGCACTGTAAACTCCATGGCTTTTACAAGCATTGTAATTATTAGATTGTGTTGTACATAACTGCTCTCATCACTATTATAAAATAAACCATAATCAAATAAATTCTATACTTAGAGATATGTTCATATTAAAATACTGTAATTCAGGAGGCAGGAGACAAATTTAAAAGGAGTCTCTGCGTAATACAGTTCTAGATCTTTTAGTATTACCTTGCTTTTAGTGCTTTCCATTCTTTCTGTATGTACCCTTCACCTAGAATAAACAAAGCTTTGATAATGAATTTTGGGGAAACTTACACTGAAAAAGAGAGGCATTATGATTAATTTGCAACTAACTCTTGACTTGACATTTGACAAGAAATTATTATTAATATTGAAATAAATTATAATCAGGACAACTCCACTACTACAACCCAGTTTCAAAGAAGAGTATGTAAAAATTCCAATAATCTCAGATGTATTATAAACCTTCAGTTTCCCTTCCTCCAGGCATCTGGAGACAAAGTATCCATGTTAGCCTGCTACCCATGTCTTGACAACCTTTAATTACCCCCTCCAACTACAACTCCTTAATCTTCCCCTTTCCTTCTCCCTGCCTTCAAGTCAAGTCTTGGACCTTTCATGGTAAGATTTCATCCCAATTGTGTAGATCTTATGCACTGGTGCCAAGCCAGAATGGTTTCAAATGAAAGGCTATGCTGACAGTGAACACTTGACTTCCTAAAAATGGACATCTGAGTCTTTCAGGGAATCTGCAGCAAAAGTGACTAGACCCTCAGTGATGCTAAATAATTCCTGTTCTTATGGAAATTCTGGAGAGATAACTGTAGTATAATTCAGCATCTTATCTTCTGTATAGATTCAACATACTTAATTTTTGCCATACAGATTCTGAAACCTTTAATGGAAGGGAAACAGTTTTAAGTTCCTTATGTCATGACATCTTCTTCATGAAGACCATAGGAAAAAAAACCCTCTAAAGTACTTAACAAAGTTATCCTTTGTTTTATATTGAGTCTTCCTTCTCCTTTCCCCTATTTTCTATTTAAACCAGTTTTGCAGTCTCTCTCCTGAAGCATGACAAAAGTGACAGCACAATACTTCATTTTGAGAACTAGGGTCTACCATTCAGAAACAGACACTGTCAGCAGGGAGGGCAGGCTACATAAGCCATGTACCTCTTTACATTCATACTCATTCAAAGCACACTACCAGCTTTCCAGTGCCCGGAATTCCATGATAACATATTGCTAAACAAAACTTAGAGAGGACAGGGCAGGCAGTTGTCTTTTGCCAGTCTATAAATGCTTTTTATGACTAGTGTTCTGACTGCTGGTATGCAGTAAGACAAGCTGCCCTTATTATACAATAAGTCTTTTTATAGAGGATGGTAATTTTTCCAGTGCTCCTACTCTATTCAGGCTTTAGGAGCACAACCACTCACTCCCAAAAGTACAAATGGGTGCAGAAGCTGTGTTCTTAATATAAGTATTAACTGGTTGCTATTGTTTAAGGATATACAATAATGTAAGTGTTCAAAATAGGATCCAACACTACCAAAGCAATGGTGTTAGACTATAAAGCCTTTCTTGAACTGCTTTGTTATAAACTGCTTCCCTAGAACAAAGCCAGCATCAAAAGAGCAGTACTGGCTTGACCCAGCTCCACTGAAGTACACAGGAGTTGTGATTTCAACAGCAGAATAATACTACTCCTTGACAGTCTTTACTTCAGAGCTGGAGAAAAATATTGCACGATTTCCAAGCACTGCAATTAGTCACAGAGTGAGTAAAAAACTATGTTTTGCTATAGCAGCATTCTTATTAGCTTAAGAAACACCTTTTGTGGCATTGATGAACAAGGAGGACTGTGGCCAGGTAGCTGCACATCCCTCCTCTTTACTGAGAGCTGCAGAATTGTGAGAAGTCACTGGTTTTCTGGCCCATGGGCAGCATGGAAGAATACATCCTATTTGATTGCCTCCCTTATCATACAAGCAAGTTGTTATCATGGGCCTAGCATACGTACTGAAAAAAGCAGCCATATCTTGTGTATCTTAATTTTTGCTAGCTACTTATAACTTACTCTGCACCTTCTGAACTAACTGTACTGAATAGCACTATTCCATGATTTAACTTTTATTTCTCTTTTTTCCTCTTCTGTAATCAAACTCCTCTTGCAATGTCTATACTGAAGCATGCCAAAGATTACATTATTTGCCCTTAAGATCCATACCTTGAGGAAAAGTATGATGCCAATTCCAGTTTAATAAAAAAAAAAGGAGGAGAGGCTGGACTTTCTGCTACACGTCTCTAGCGAGTATAATAACGGAAAACTTTTTTCAGACCACAAGGTGGAGCAGTAGATCCTTACAGATCTCAGTAGATCCTCATAATTCATGTGACGGCAAACTGACTGCGTTTATAGAGAAAAGGAATTACTGGAGGACCTAACTGTGGCTCATGACTTCCAAATACAGTGCTGCCCAGTGATAATTGTTCCCAAACAGATCCTTCTTGGATTTCCTGATTTATTTCATTTATTGGGACATTATAGGAGTGGCAGCTTTTAGGGGTGCCTAATTCACATCAAGAAGCATGGGCACAATGACAGCAAGGAGACAATCCACTGACAAGAAGTCACTCCCTGAACATGCAATGAGTGTGCAATACTAAAAAGTGGAGTTACAGTCTCTTTACCCTAAGGAATGATACAGGAGGAAATAACTCCTCAAGTAAGGAGGTTGTTCTCTGCAGTCCCCTCAAAAGATTTACCTTTGGAAACAAACAAGCTCCATGCAGATTTCCACCACCATACTATAATAGCCATGCTGTTTTGTTTTGTTTTCTTCTTTAATGTTAGTGTAACCCACCTTCCAGCAGGTCTCAGTGCCTTGCCTTCTTGGGAGAAATATCATTCTTTCACAACACCAGTAAGAGAAAGCAAAGAGTTTCAGTGAGCAAGAATGACTTAAATATATTGGACTAACTATGAAATGAGAAAGTTCAAGGGCAAGTACTAACAAAAGATCAAGTTGACAGCTTAGAAGCTACTCAAAAATACCTTTGCTACACGACTCTTCGTTAGCATGCAGGACTTTGTCTCCTGATGTCCAATGAGACTGATACTAGAAGAAAGCTCAGATGAGGGGTGATTATAGCTGTACATGGGCTTCTTATAAATAAGATTTATCCCAAAACTAAGGAATAGCTTGTGTTGTGCAGTGCTTTTGTCTCCTCTCTAAAGAGAAATGCAGATGTGTCAATGAGAACATAAGACAGGTCTTAGTGAGACAGGAGACACTCCAGGATTTTGTTTTGAGGAAGTGTTTGATCATTTGCTCCTTTTCTGCAGTTTGTTTCTCATTTATGTATGGATCTACAGCCTTAGTTAAAATCAATAGATTCATAAACCACAAGGGAGAAATCTTGACCCAGCTGAAGTCAGTGGGTGGTTTTTTTCCATTGACGTCACCAGAGCCAGGATTTCAACCCAAATAACAGACCTCTCTCTCTTAAGGACTCCTAAGTAGACAGGATTTCCAGACTCAAAATCATGTGAGAAAAAACCAACAAAGTAATAAAAACTATTTAGACTGAACCGATACAGAAGACTTCCACGGACTAATAACTGATCTTCACCCAGTGTAATAGCTCAGTACTTTACCTAATGAGCAGTATGTCAGGACTTACATAGATTATGGTCATTATTACACAGCATGAATTTACTCTGTGAGAGTTAGACTATGACCTCAGTATTCTCCTCTGCAGGGCTCAAGCAATTAAAAAAAGTACTACTTTAAGAAATGTTTATTACTCCTGCATTTTCATAGAGACAAATCAGTAGGCAAGAATCTTTTTAGCTCTCAAGGCTAAAGAAAAAATCTGGGAAAATACAAAGCAAGTACAAGACTAAAAGCCTGCAGACAAATAAAAGGATTAGACTAGATCTTACATTTTAAGACATTTTAAATTACTCTGGGGCCTAACCCATGGTTTTTGAACTTTTGAAACTGGCAGTTAGAGTAATATAGCTGCATTAGTTGCTCTCCCTTGATTCTTCCCTAAAATAAAGTGACAGAAAACAGTTACAAGGCTATTCCTAAACTGCATGTTAGTCCTTCATTCACTCAGACAGAGGCTGATGACAAACTCACTGTCTTTAACCCTAAATGAAGAGATTGCGATCTTCAAGATCTACATTTTTTCTTCTAAATACTGTTTTACAGTCACAGGATGTTAATGTGTTTTAAAGCTGTTTGGAAATATGGAAAAAAATAACAGTGTGATAGATTGAAAACATCAAGCTCAGCCACACTTGTTTATCATAAGGTCTGAGTAATCAGTGAACAAAATTGCCCCATAACCTGCTCTAGCAAAAGTTTGCACTGTGATGAAACAAGAAGGATTTTGCTTCAAACTGTTAATAGGCCTTTGCTTCATCTTGGCAGTGAGGTATGATGGGCCTTGAAGTAATTTTCACATTCTTCTATGGCATTTCGAGCTAGGAGGCCCTGTGTGGAATTGCAGTGATGAAGTATGTACTGGACAACTTGAACTAAGGGAAAAATTTACTTTGATGCTTAGAGTCTATTAGGAAAATAGTCCACTAAATAAGAATATTAAGCTCAGGTTTCAAATTTAAACAAAATCTTTTGTCTTATTCCCATAGAAAAGGGAGAGGATAGGGACAGAAAATAAAGGGTGTTTCTAGCCAGTACAGCTGGGTCGTTGCAGCACTGTTGTTTCATGCTGGTCTAGGTGAGGCTCAGTTTACCCTTTGGAGTAAGGGAAGGGCAAGAGAAGTTATTCTTACAGACCTGCTATTGCAGGGTGCTACTGACAAGTTTTGCTTTGTGCCCACACAGCCCAGATTCTCAGAGACCACACCTGATGGCTTTCCATTGCATACAGAATATTACCAGCACTGCTCTAGGCCCAATGCAGATTATTTTTTTTTTTCCAAATTGAAAGGTTTTCTGAGAAGAATTCTATGACAGTTTTTTTTTTAATTCTTGTGTTCAGTACTAATAGAAAGGTATAAAGTAAAGAAGCCACAGCTATTTGGAAGCCACTCTTGCCCAGACCTTCTAAAATTTTAGCACAATCCAACAGCAACTATACTCTTTGATAAGAATACAGGGTTTTCAATGTTCTAGGCAATTGTGCAGTAGTAGCCCTCACTGCAATGGTAAATTTGCCAAAATCATTGCTAACAGCAGCACACACAGCTATAAAAGTTTACAAACAAATTGATGCAACATTTTTCTTACGTAAGACAAGACTATTTATGGCTAGATAGGATAGTGTCTGTTTCAAAATATGTGCAAAATCCATACTTTGTTGTTTCTACAGCATGTCTAAGAAATATAGACGCACCAGAATACTACATGAATAGTACTTCCCAGCAGTGTTGACAGAAAACACAGGTGGGTTTTAATAAAACATGGAGAATGGCTTTACAGTGTATATGTAACTGTTTGCCTTCTACTTTAAAGCCCTGTATAAACATGCATAATATGTAGTTCACCATATAGTTATTCTGCTTCCTTTAGTGGCATCAGAAAGAACATTCCTCCTGAAGGCTTCATGTATAACGACTGAGGGTAAAGGTTAGATTTATAAGAATTCTTATAGACAGGAACATAAAACTGTCTCATACTTCTGTGACAGAACATAACTCATTGTTGATAGCAAGAATTTAGGGGATTCTGTTGGGCAGAAGTTTGCAAAGATTAAGATAGTACACAAAGTGTCACACTATTACAAGTAAATCTCTAATAAAGCCTGGAAGGAAAAGGAACATTTTGCTTTGGTCACCAAGTCAAAAAATTGGAGTTACAACTTAAAACTGGATTAATCATTAAATGGGAAGGCAAGTTTAAAGCGTAACTCAAAATGTTAATGCTTGATTCTTCTCTAGCAGAATTTCAAGGCATTTACCTCCTATTGGTTTGTACATTAATCCTCTTGAAAGCTGCCTGGCACTTGTCTAGACCTGATTTAAGATGTCTTAAAGCATTTTGTTTTACCCTGGCACAGTTATGAATCTTATGCTGCCTAAAATGGGTACTGTGTCCTCTACACAGGCTACTTAACTTTAGGGCTAATTTTTTATTTTGACAACCTGCAAAATAAAAGCAGTATTTTTAAGAGAAGCACCCTCTATCTGAAGTAGTGGTGTGAACCCAAAATTGCACTGTTACACGTACAGAGCAAAGCACATTCCACATGCCTTTTGCCACTGTGCATTAGATGCTACCATGGCTGTAATTAGCTCTGCCAGGATAGTCATATCCCCTCATGTTAGACACCCAACACAGGGGGTAACTTGGAGGTGAGTCTCCCCACGTATACACTCTGCCACGTACACCAGACAGTGAGCAGCTCCCACAAGAGCAATCCTGAGACTGTCAGAAAGAGTAAAAAGACCAAGGCAAGGATGAACACTGCCAAAATAAAGGGCTGAAATCCAGAGGATTCGTCCCAGGCTCTTTTCTAGTCGGGTGGAGGAACATCTCAGGGATATAAACTCAGCATTCCTGAAGCATCAAATGCACAGCTCAGAAAGTGGGTACCATAACTTAATGTGGGTAATATAACTATTCAGCCTGCCAATATATGAAGCTGCTACACCAGGAAACACCTCTAAGGTGGGAATTTTAGACTGAAAAGTAGGAATCACTCTTACATTGTAAATTCATTAGTTTAGTTCACTCGGTCTAGTTAGATAATAAAAAGAAGGCTGAAACACTTGGTTGCAGCACTTAAGCATCTTCACAGAATAGAAAGTATTGCAGGGTATTTTAATTTATCAAGGAAAACACTGCCACAATCAAATGTCAGATATATTTGAATTAGAAATAATTAATTTTTAAAAAAAATTATAACACCAAAGCCTATAACCTATGAAATAAACTACCAAAAAAGCAAAGGGTCTGCTTGGTTTCTTCAAATCACTATTGTATGTTTATCTGTCTGAAACTCTGGTTTATATTAGCTAGGAATATAGATCAAACTACCTAACAATCCCTTCTGGCATAAAAATGAGATGGATCCATGAAATTTGAAAACATTCGTTTTAATTTACAGCTGACTGAGACAAACAAACACAAGTGAACTTAGGAGTTCTCTGAAAAGGGAGACAAAACTATGACTGTCTGTATCTGAACAGAAGTAAAACTGCAGTTGCCAAAATCTCCCTGGCACCAAGCAAGGACTTCCTTATACTTAAGGGACTGCTACAGCTGATGAAGTAGTATTTCCTTTCATGTTCACGACTATATTCTGTACATCCCAGAAAAAAATTTTCAGTACACAAATTTAAAGGAAAACGTATAAGTTTATGCTATTACGGATTTTCTAGTGCTGGTGCCCAACAAAACCTGCTTATCTTGATCCACAAGCTCACAGCAAATAGCTTCTGATGTTTTAATTAAAAAATATTTTTAGCCATGCATGTTCTGCCACCAGTAGATCAGTGTACATTTTGACAGAAACTTTGATTTTTGTGCATCTCTAGTACAGCCTATACTTTACATAAGTGGTTTTGTTGATATTCAGTTGCAGGTGCATATATCCTTGTGTCACCCCTAATAATGCCAAGTGGAAAAACACCAATAGTACACTCCTATTAATAAATGATAGAATGGTATTTTTTCCTCTTATTTTAGCATCTCTTAAGCTTCCAGTCACATCTCTTGTGGAGCAGCAGTGTTTTCCAGCTAGGCAACTGCACACTGACCTGCCAGTCCGGTACTACACACTTCCTCTGACCAACACCTTCCAGAGAGCTTGTGAACTGGAAAGTTTGCCATTTTGTTCCCAACACTGTCAGCTGTTCCAGCAAAGGATACTACAGCTCCTACAAACTCCATTCTATTGAACATTAGTAAGAGGGATTTCATAAATCACATAACAAAACTCTACAAGCTGACTCCACATTCCAGCTCACTTACGCTCTCATTTCTTGTTTAAACCATCCAGGTAGTTAAACAGAAAAAGGCACAAAATCAATAACATGGATTTGGGCAGGAATGTTAGTGGCTAGACCTTTTTACTGTTACAAGCTCCAGGTTATTTAATTACCAAACTACTGTCAAAACTCACCTTGATGCCAACTCATTTATTTAGAAACGAAGGGGCCAGCTCCAATAGCAGGTCTGCTATAAGGAGGCACAATGTAAAAACAAAAGCTATCAATGCAGCCTTGTAAAGCAGAGCTTTGCACTTTCTGTGGTCACACTCATGGCAGAAGATGGGAATGGCTTCATTTCCTAAACTAGCAGCAGTGACAGTGTTGTGAAGGTGAGCAGCAGAAACCCTCCCAGCCAAGCTCCAGAGACCCTGCTGCCACACTGGCCATCTTGGACCAACCTGATTGATATTTTCACAAAACCACCATGTCTCTTTATTTCTTTTTTAATTTCCTATCAAGGAACATAGACCAGAGCTCTGTTCCTGTGTGTTATCTTTAAACAATGCACTGTTGTAAATGTGATCATTTCATTAGTTTATGTAAATAGGACTTTAGCCAATGACTTGGGTGTTATTTATTAATGAATCATGCTGCTCTGATTGGGTACATTTAACTCTCATTAATTTGTTCAAAATAGCTATTAATGGGTTTCTTTAGCTCATTACTCTTCTAACAAAAAGCCAAAGAGAGGACTGGATTTCCATGGAAGGGCTTGGGTAACCCTTCTTGTTATAACACAGTGATCAGCTTATAAATACACTGCACTTTAAGTCACTTCAAGTGATTTCAAGGCAGTAGCAGGTTAACAGCTCAAGACAAAATATGCAGGCTTCAGTTGGCATCAGCCCACAAACAGCATTGAACCATTTCTGGAAACTATTTGTTTTCATTTTATTTTGAGTGAAAGGAACACTATTAAAATCAGAATTCTGGAAAAACTGAAGGCTCTGAGCCCAAATTGAGAGCAGAAATATAAACAGGTTCAAAATCTAAGCAATGGTTTGTTAGAGGGAGTAGCTAAATTTAAGGGGTTCAAAAGAAACATGTCACTCATCATGGTATAGCTCCGCTGGTTTTATGATTCAGAAATACTTTCCATGAAAAAGGCTGCATACTTGGAAGATTTTCTTGCATACTTGGAGCATTTTATATGTGCAAAGTGCTGCTGAAGTTTTTACAATGTCATGTGACCTGTTTTGCAGAAAAATGTTATTTTTGACTAATATAATCTATTGCTGGGTGGGCTCAACATCATCATACAGCTTCTGTTAAATTCATCATCTTTGCTTTGACACTGAGGTTATATCATGCTCCTTTGCATCTTTCCTTTGCTGTACCATGCAGGCACATATTAGCTTTAATCTCTAATCAGAAAAGACTTAGGTCTACCCTTCCACCCCTTCTTCCCAGGACTCAGCAGCCACCTGAAGATCAGCCCATTCAGAGGTGCCCTTGGTGGCTGTGCAAGCCAGCTGGTAGCTAGTCTGCTGAAGTGCCAGAACTAATGTTCTTGGTTTAAGAAATTACTGCCTTTCCATTTACCTAGTTTTTCTACCAGTGGTGATTCTTGTATGATCTAGATTTCAGTATCTCTGCATTGGAGACTTCCTTTTTATTCTCAAGGGTCTGCACAGACGAGAGTTTCCACCCATTTTCCTCATTGTCCAAGCAAACTTATTTCATTTTATCAACCATTTGCTGATATTGTCCTACTTTTTCTCTATGACAAAAAAAAACAGTGTTCATCAGACACTGAGATTAGCTGGTATTTCAATTCACCAATTGGGAGATCTTTGTTTTTAGACTCTTGCACAAATACTGGAAATACTCCTGTCTGAAAATATACTGCAATACTTGCTCAAAGTTTGTTGTTTTAACAAACATCCCTGCCAGTTAACATTTTGACTACAATAACCATGGTAACAAATGCAAAAGGCTAACCAGCACAAACAGTTCAAAGTTGTTTCAACTATCCCTGCCCTGCTTCTCATAAGTGCATCAACAAATCCTTTTGAGAGAATAGCAGCTTTTTAAATGATCTTTTTTTCAGTTATTAGTAAATCAGTGCTTTCTGGTATTCAAAAGTGAGATGAGACCTCCTCATAGGACTGAGGGAGCTGTTTTCCCATTTGCTTCCCACCCACTTGGATGTTGTGAATGCTGAAGAATAGAGGGAGGAAACACACTCTGCATGGATTCTGTTATACCAAAATTAAAAAAGTTGTTTTGGCACTGAGCACAGGAATATAAAGCCTGTCTTGTATTTTGTCCTGCATTAATTACATGTAAGAGCTTTTTAAAAAAACCTTACGTGCTCATTTCCACTTGATGTTTCACAAAGACAGTTCTTGTAGAAGCCGAGGGTTTGACCTAATCTAGTTGCACATAAGACATACAGCAGTCTGAACTCCCTCTATGCACTGGCACCTGAAGGGATGTCTGTGGATCTCAAACTCTGTTAACAGAGAGATGTAGCAGTTGGCAACAGCCCAAGGCCAACTTTTGAGATGTATGTGACTCAGTAGCAAGTCAAGTACAGCTCCTACACCAGGGCTGTATTACAGATGTTAATTGCTCCAGATTTTTAGCTCTAAAATGAAATTAGGAACCATTAGGGATTGCTGAGAGCAGTATTACCTTGTGGGTTGCAGCTGTGTGCTCAGCCCCACTCCGTCACACAGTGGGGGAGTGGAATTCCCTCGAGTGCTATCAGTATGTTATGGCCAATGCAGCAATCCCACAGATTGCACTCCCTCTGCTCTCTGAGGTAGGTAGGTCTTGGCACACTAGTCTGAGGTGTTAGCCAAACTGCGTGCTCCCCAGGGTTCAGCTGGCTGGGCTATAGCAGTCTGACCGGCCCTTCAGATTGACGCAATTAAAGCACAGCAGTTTCTGTGGCCGCTGGCACAGGCACCCCCTGTGTGCTCACAGGGTGAGACTGATCATGTACCAGACATACGCTGTTCATAACCATTTGCACACCATTCTAGTTTGCAGCAATTTGAATGATACTTTGACCATCATTTATTTTCATCTGAAGTACCCAAGATCTCAGAAAGGCTTCAGCGAACACCATGAAATACGACTCTGGATTTTGACTGGGAAGAGAAAAGCAAATATCAAGATATTTACAAAATACCTGACTTTGGTATTTTTACCTAATCAGAAACTGCTAAACAAGAAGTTTCCAGAAGTCTTCAAAACATTAAGTCAACTTAAGGTGACTAAGCACCCTTACTTTGGTATTTATCTCCATTTCAAAATACTTCAATCATTTAGTTACCTGAAAAGAAACCCACCTATGAAACCCTGCCATACTCTGTAACTGCTCCTTGCTGAAAATCACACCACACTCTATTAATTCCTTGCGGGGGCAGGGCGGGGGAAGGAAACCTCCTTTAACTAAAGCCTGGAATGACTCGCAGCCAGATAGATGACGCTTAAGCAAGTATGCCTAAGTACAGTACACTTCACAGTTCATTATGGTATTAGTCATACTTAGAAAACACGTTTTTTAAACTAGCATTTAATATGTATGTCCACTACACAACTTCAACATTAATTTTCTCAAACACGAATTTCCCTATTCAGTTTGTGGCATCATGTTTTCCACACTCTGACATTACAGTTACTCAAAGAGCACTCTGCCAACTCCACACCTCCCAAATACAAGCTAGGTCTGTGTCAGCTCCACACACTGTAATAGCAGAGAAGCAAGACAAGTATGGCACTTCAAAGGCTGTCACAAGAAAACTGGCAGTAAAACCACCTAAAATATTTTTTCTAGATACTAGATAGAAGTGGAAGCAATATGTATTATCCTAGAGTGATTTAGCAGAGTATATTTCAACACTAAATGGAGTTCAGGACTGCAGGGTATCACGTATTTGTTGAATACAAATATTTTTTTCTCTCCAATATTCAAACATGACAATTCAACATGACAATCATAGAACAGAGCTTATAAATAACATGGAAATATTATTAAAATATGTATCACTGGTGCTGTAGTAGCTTATGTGAGTGCAGACTGCATTCACACTCCACTCCATCTAAACATCATGAGTAAGAATGTTCTTGCCCCCAAAGTGATACAACCAACGTATTTCAGCTTTTAGGATACATTATCAAAGCCTTATGCTATGCTTGATTTCTGTTGATATACCTTGTCACTGTTTCATTGCAAGATTTTAACTTTCAAATGCCTAAAATTGCGACTGAATGCTCATACTTTGCCCTTACCACTATATTACAGCATGTCACTTTCAGAAGTAGATTTGTGGTATGACTAAGAGAACAGTGTGTGTTTTTTCATCCTTATTCTGCAGGATATACTAAAAAATTCCCATCTGAACAGCCATGCTTAGCAGCTTACACTAGAAATATCAGTGAAAAGCAAACATAAGAGAAAGGAGCAACAACTCTTCAGACTTTTAAAAGCACAACAGTAGTTTCAGAAGTCCTTTTTAAACATGCTATTCATGTTGCTTACTGACATGTTTTAGATAGTTACAGTCATGCTTTTATACTTTTATAGACTACACAAACCTTCTGTAAGTTCATATATTTAGAAGGAATGCAACGTTGCTTCCTTTTGCAAAGGAAGTCTTCAAATTACTAAACTAGCACAGAAGTTTTTAAAAGTTTATAAAAGTTCCTATTACTTGTTACTGGGAGAAATAGACAGCTGCTGCTGTTTTTATTTTGCTGAACAACTGAACCACAATTTTCACAATCTAGTTTTTCATACTTAACTCCTAAGGACACAGTTGGTTATTCAAGATACATAATTACTCTGTCAGCTCCTTATTTATCAAAACAATCTAATAATTTTTTATACAGACTAATTTTACATTAATTGAACTGTTCTGGACCAAGTAAGCTATGTAATAAAATAGAAACTACACTTCACCATAAAGCAGATGACTGACAGAGTATGCAGTTATTAAGCATAACACTACCTATAAATGTTTTATAGTATCACAGGTATATGATACTACTCCCCCATGTGCCAGAGGAGTCTGGACCATATAAAATAGACATTTTTAAGTAGTTTCTGCATTAGATAATCCTGTCATATTTCAGTTGGCAACACTTTCTATGATAGTAGCAGTGGCACATGATTTTTCCACAGGTGAGTTTCTCTGGTATTGAATCCTCAATCAAGTCAAGTTATGTAGTTTGGGAAGGTGCAAGCAGCCCCAGCACTATCCTACTGCAATCTAACAATGCTGTACTCGGGCCCAGCAGTGAATCCAGACCAGCCCTGGCATGGGCTTCACATGGATGGAGATGAGTATTATTAGGTTGGAGAAGCAGTGCACTAACACATTTCATAAGGGGATTTATTGTAGCAAAAACTAAAACATGCCATGGAAGCCCAAATTCCATATAATGGACCAGTAGGGATTAGTTTTCAACCCAGAGGTTCCTGCAGACACCCTACATGGTGTGACAAACAGCTCTTACAGGAACTTGCATGACATTTCTTTTCCTTTGTGGCTGGCCTACATGCTTTCTTTTTAACATCTTCCACTAAAAAAAAAAAAACACAAATTTTTTCAGAGTCCCTTTCCCTTTTAGCTCTGCAAGTGTGTTCAGCGTCAATTTTTTCTTCAGTTAGTGATTAGTTTTCAAGGACACATTTCTTTTCCCTTTGAAGCCAAAAAGCAGAGGGGAAACATTAGGGGAAAATAGGAGCCATGCCCTACAATTCTTTTCAGAGGTTCTGTCTCTTAGACCTTAAAATTACAGGAAAGGGACAAAAGAACATGGGTTCTTCCCTCCTGGTATTTCCCTTCTACTTCCCAAAAGCAGTGGCTTTGCCTTCAGCCAGAAAAAGTAAGCAACAGAGAAAAAGGTAACCAAAACACAGACTAAACTGTTCAAATTATTTTCTTTTCAGGTGCTTTTCTTATTCCCTATATCCTCTTCCTAATAATTGCTGGGATGCCCCTGTTCTATATGGAATTAGCACTAGGGCAGTATAACCGAGAAGGGGCTGCCACTGTGTGGAAAATCTGTCCAGTTTTCAAAGGTAAGTGTCCCTCTGAGCACTTGAATAGCACCATGAAGGTGCCATACACTTGAGATCACAAACAAAGTAAAGGTCTCTCATTTTTCCATGGACAGCATGATATTTGCTAACCTTTCCACAACCCTTGAAGTGATAAGCCTTTTTGTTATCACAGGTGGAGCACAAAATGGGAAAAGCCGCAGAAATCATCTTCAGGGTTATTGCTGAGAGGTGCATCAGAGAGCAATGAGCATCAGTTCAGGTCTGTCCTCCCTCTCCCCTGTGTACTGGGGAGTGGGAGGAACTGGGTATCTCTAAAAGGAGAGAGAGGCTGGCAATGCAAACATTTAGAAATACCAAACCCCATCCAGGTCAGTTCAGCCCTCTCTCCCCCAGTGACTAACATACCCAAGGACTCACTTCAGTTCACTGTTTGAGCATTCTCTGCAAAAGTCTGGGATAGGCTCCCCAGTAGCTAGAACACTAAAATTGAGTTGTAAAGACTGTATAGTTCAGCCACTAGACTTGTAACATCATACAAGGTATCTGTCTCTCTGTATCTCAGCTTTTCTGCCTATGAAATGGGAGCAATGATTCTGATAGACTTTGTAAAGAGGTTTTCAAATCTAGCAAGGAAAAGCACTTATTCAAACCTGAACATTGTTATTACTATTCAGTGTTTTCCACTAGGGTTAACTCTCAAACATCACAGAATAAAAGGCTGTAGAATGCTGTCTTGTGCACTGAGTTGCAGCTATTCTGCAGTGAAGAAATAGCTGAGGTTGGATGTTTGGATACGGATCAGAGTGTTTGGCATCGACTGGGGATAAAGGAATCTCCCTGGGTGAAAGAAGTCATTATTTCTGCACATGAAACAAGTATTTCTTAAAGAGCCTCAAAAAAATTTTGTAAGCATTGCTTACCAGCAAAAAATTTTGAGTTCCCCTACATCTACAGCAGATTATAGCTAAAAACTTCTGTAAAAGCCTTTTCAACACAAAGCTATCTAAAAGGAAGCTGCTCAAGGTCAGCTGATCTTAGAGGTTTAAAATTCAGATCGTGTTCATCCCATGACAGACAAAAGCTGAAGAGCTTCACAATAGCAATCAAAACTTGGCAGATCCAGTGCTTGGGTATAGGTTACACTGAGTAAATGTTAGTCATCTTTCTCAAAATACAGCTTTCCTCTTCAAGGAGGTTAGTGCTACAGAATAGGAAGGCTGCAGGTTGTTTTCTTATTAGTCAAACCCAAAACTGACAGGAAAATTACAGATATAATAAAAGATAAAGGAGCAAGCTAATAAAATGCATGCCCCAAAATTTGGAAGTCAATTCACACAGATTTACCTAGCCCTTCTAATAAACCTAGCACCCATCTGAAGACCCTTGCTCAATCAAAATTTCTGCTGGCATCAGTTAGTACTTTAGAGGGAAACATGGATTTTGAAAACTTAAGAGCAAAAATTAGACCATGAGAATCTCGAAGTTTTTGAACCACTCTGCTCAGAGGTAATCTGTTGACTTCAGGATTGAAAAAATTATGAGAAAGAAAATACAGCTTATTTCAGTTATAGTCGTATTGACATGCCAGCTGTGGTTTTAAGTTTACATTATCAAGGTGGATTAAAAATACATATTTCTGTTGATTTTAAGATGTTCTTATTACTAAGAATGTAGAATACCATAATTTCTTTCGTTCTCAAAAAGTAATGAGTATGGAGCTGCATTTGCATCTCAGTACTAGTATAAACTCAGCACTTTAAAAGTTTTGATCAAATCTTCCGATAACATATAAACAGATTTAATTGCTCAACTCATAATGCTTCTGAATTGTTTCTGGGATAACTAAAATCTTTTGCTCAGATGAAAAGTACACAGTCTACACAAATTTATAACAGCTTCTCTAAATGAGCAGCACTATAGTACTAATTTTAGCTATGAATATTATTGCTATGAACTCTGAGGACTCTGCTTCTAATGAGATGCTCTCATGCTGCTTGCTATTCTCGTGAAGAACAAAGAGTAACTTTGGTACATGCAGCCATCTTTGAACTGCCAGCTCCTTCAGGGTCAGCATCTGTTCCTTATGCAAATTATAAACCAAGGAGTAATACTCAAAGTGTGTGCTACTTCCTTGCTTCATCAAGAAATATGAAAGCCTAATCATCTCCAACTGCTAGACTTCCAATGCAGTATCTCAAAAAAACTACAATGAAAAAAATTAGAAGGAAAGGTTTACACTTAGGTGGTGTGACAGTACAGTGATGGTAGCCCATACCTGTTACATGTCATACATACATCTTTGGTAGGATTCAGAGAACAATCCTGCATGCAGAATAAAGGAAGAATTAAGTAAGCCAAGGTAAAGCAAGCTTCCTGAATGATCCTGGCATCAAACTTTTGTTCTGCTCTGACATTAATACCAAAGCTTCCTGCCAAACCATTGGAAAATCTCCAATTTCATGAGGAGAACATGCACTCTCTGGGGTTCTCTAGTTAAAGGCATCCTCAAAGCACACTTCACAGTAGGCAAAAATACAAAACAAATGTTCAAAGTCAAAAAAGAATGCTTACAGTGGGGATTCTGCAATCCTGGGGAGATAATTAAATGGTTTGAAGGTCCATACTCAGTTTAGCCCCAAGCCTGATATTCACCAGGATTTACTGAGAACCACTTGGAGTCCCTCAGTGGAACAGCACAGACTGTTTCATGCATGTTCTGGTCCTAGTTATAAGCTGATGGAAACCAGTCTGGAGAGTAACAATGGGAAAGAAACAGTAGAGGGACCAGTGTCTGCTCCAGACTAGCTCAGGGTGGGAATGTGAGGCACAGGGAAATTTCACTTAAGTCTTGAGCTTTACTTTTCCAGGAAAAGTTGCCAAGGACTTTGACATTATGAAGACGAAGTGAGTTTCACTCCTAACATGGGCTTGCAATCTTTTGCATTGGAAGCAAATCAGCAACAGAGTTGTATAAGAGCTATTTTTTACATTACACTGCTTAATTTATTTTTCTGGCAAACAATTGGATTTGCTAAAAGCCAGTCATTTTTCAAAATCATTAATGTAATTTTTTGTTTTAAAGTTAGTGACACTATGTCCGCATGTGTGTATGTAAACATCAAAAATTCCTTTTGTTGGTCTGAAGATCTAAAATGAATTTGTAACCATGTATGGCTGAGTTTAACTCCACTGTTTGCATATACTGTTGCATGTAAGAGGCAATGTATAATCTAGTTTTCCTCTGTCTTTAGGTGTAGGCTATGCAGTGATACTCATTGCTCTTTACGTGGGTTTCTACTACAACGTTATCATCGCTTGGTCTCTGTATTATCTGTTTTCATCATTCACATTTGAGCTCCCCTGGACAAACTGCGACAACAGCTGGAACAGCCCAAACTGTACAGATCCCAAACTCTTCAATGCATCGGTGCTTGGCAATGGTACCAAATACTCAAAGTACAAGCTCACTCCTGCAGCAGAGTTTTATGAGTAAGTGTTGACTTGACTTCCCTGATTATTCAAAATTCCATGTCTAAGAGTGTTCCCCTGGAAGGTAAACTACCTTAATGTCCAGCCCCTAAAATAAGCATCAGAAGACTAAGGTTAAAATGCAGTTGTAACGTTGACCATACTCCTGTGTGACTAAGACTCTTGCCTCTGAAAGCTTTGGTTTCTCCTGTACAAATGCAATACGAACACAACTCTTCCCTGATGTACCACTTTTGCCAGGGCAAGGAAACACAACAATATTCTGGCAAAGACTGCATGCCAAACTGAGTTGACTTTAAGGCTTTAAAATATTCGTTTGTTCAACAGACTTGGCCTGTTTCTCCACATGCAACAGTATCTCAGAGCAGACCTCTGTTTGCTCAGCTGCTTCTTAAGTGCAATGAAATCAGAATGGAGCACTGAGCAGGGAGGAGAGCACCACAGTTACAAAAAGCCCATCCTTCTACAATTCCTAAGCAAAAAAGCATTCTGCAATATGGGCCAAAACACGCATAGGTACACTCAAATTAAACACTTGGAATCGAAACCAAAAAGGTATATCGATTAACAACTGAAGAAAGATATCAATCTGTGTATAAATAATTGCACTATGGACCTCCAGGGGAAAATGGGATTTGATTAGGATTAAGAAAGAAGGGTGGGTATCAGGGTAATTGTACCAACGGTGGAATTAATCTGAATAATCAATTAATATTTCTGTGTTGGGAACAGAAGGATATCAGGGCACACACCTGCTGAGCAGCAAATCTGACCCTGTAGAACCAAAGGGACACCACTGTTAACATAAATAACCTAGTGTGCATTACACCCTGCCTGGTTATAGCAAGGATCTTGAGGTCTGTGTTTATAGCTCTGAAACATTTGTGGTTGCTATTTCTCCTCTGAAGACAGCACAGTGCAAGATCAGTAGTGATACACAAACTGTTGGCAGGGGTTTGGGTAAACTAAACTCAGTGCTTTGAAAACAATAAGGAGGGTTGAGTTCAAAGGAACTCCCTACAATGGCAAATAATGACAGCTAGGAAATCTACTGCCTTTACAAAGACAATGTGATGTGTTCATAACTCAAATGTAAAGAAACATAATTTATAGCAAAAGGCTCTATACCCATGTAGTCAGTTAAAGAACCTGACTATGAAGTGAAATCATTCATTCAGCATCTTCAAAGAGCTGCATTATTACAGAACTTGCACGTGAACAGCATTTTTAAAAATATTTTCTTTATCATCTTCTTGTGCTTAAACCTATATATAGCAAAATACAATCCTTATATTCTTCCTTTGCTCCTTTATGATTTAAAGTGGTTCTTTGCATTTTCTGTTCTCACTTAATACTTGGGGTATGATTTTCAATTTGTATTTAGTGATATAGTGGTAGAATTTATTCAAAATGTTTTGATCTATTTCATCTGATCTAGGGAACAGCTATTTGTGATTCTGTATGTTGAAACTTGAAATACTATGGTTCTTTTCTTACAATGAAATAGATTCAAGGTGCAGTTTTTAGAAGGTAAGAATAAAAAGGGAGTTTTACATTTCATTAAGCTTTGATCCCTCAATTAGAACAGTAATTAAGTCCCTAGGCCCTATGCTTATTAGCAACTAGATTATATTGCAAAAATGAGAATAAAAACTACTCAAGTAAAACAATCTATAACATCTGCTTCCTCAGCTGTAAAAACAAGGAATCACAAGGGGCATTATGTCCACTTATCCACTGTTGGGATTAGCTCACCAAGTCCAGCTGTAAAGCCCAGGTGTGGACCCAAACTATGCAAAGTTTTAGTGTATTCAGATCCAACTTAATAACAACAGCCAATGCAGAATGCAGTGACTCTTCTATCAAATAACCAAACTCATTCCCATGGTCTTTTTACAACAGGCAGAGCTGAATCTACTGATTGGAAAGTTTTATATTATATGCAAAAGGTTCAGGAAATAGAAGTGATGATTTAATGTTAAGTTTGCATCAGTATGAGTTTACAAAATGATACACTATTTTTGGATGCAGCACATTGTTAAATAATAGTTCAAGTAAGGCTCTTGACTGGCTACATTCTCAAAAACCCCTCAAGTAAAGCCTAAACATTCCCTTAAGAATATGGGATGTCCTTATACCACACATTGCACTATCACTTCAACAACTGCTGACCTTGACTCAAGCATTTGTGTAGGACTCGCACCCGATGCTTCCTGGTAGAAAGCTGTCAGTCACTTTTAATCAACAAATCCTTGCCAGAGGAGTTCCTGACAGTAGTCTGTCTCATGTAAGTCTATTCCTTACAGCCCGAAATCCTAAATTATCAACTGGATAGATAACTGATCCTTCCTCAATAATACTGTTGATGAATAAGAATTTTTAAGTAACAGCATCATGAAGACTCTGGCTTCCAAATTCTGTGATTGTGATTAGTTTAAGCTTTGTACTGGTATCCAGTGTTGCCAGATATTAGCAACAACAGACAATTACCTTATATGCAATAGATTTAATATGCCAGTTTTCAGTTATATAGAGAAGCAAGGAAATAGAACAACTACTTTTATACCAGAGGGAGATGAAACTATGAACTCAAACTTCAGTGGGATACCTATGAAAGCCCAGCCTCTGCACTAACACAAGACAATAATTATCATTATTAAAACAGGAATTGAAAACAACAATAGCACTGGTGCCCACTGTAAAAATATCATTTAAAGAGAGTACTTTTATCAGTGGAAGTGAAAATAAGTTCCATTATTGTCCTCATTACTACCAAGGCATATGGGAGACCATCCAGTCTGGAGTATTGGGGGCCATGTTTTCAACAACAGTAACCAGCGTAACAGAAACTTGGTGTGCACTGCAGCTTATGGAAATCTTGTTAAAGATGCTGTATGTGCCAAGTACTTAAGTCTTCAGCCCCAAGACTGCATGGAAAGTGGTACAGCTTGAACTTGGTTATCTAGGTAGTATATTTACATCAAGAACATACGCAAACTTTTGTCTTCTGGTGGGCAGGCTGATCTGGAAGCAGGGAGACCATCTATTTTGCATCGAAGAATGACTGAGAAGTACTTCCAAAACAGGCCACAATGAGAAAGCCCTTAAGAGAAACAGACACTTCTCTTTGGGACATGATTCCTTCACACAAAGTAGGCCTGACCATGAATTTAGAGTAGATTATTTCCTAAAACCATGCACCTGCCAGAGCTGACTGTCTCTATCTCCACCAGCACAGGAATAAACTGTAGGAAGAGGTGAGAGTACTGTGTGTGATGCAACAGTTCATTTAATACTTCAAGAAAGGCACTTGTAAGATAAACAGAAATGTGCCAATTCTCACCACTTACATCGAGTGAGAGAAGGCAAAACTTGCTGAGAACCCAGGCCAAATATTTCAGTCCAGTATTTGGCAAGGAGGGAAAGCAGAGAGGACCCCCTCCATGCCTCAGACCTGGAAGGAATCACTTCAAATTTCAATTTCCCTGCCAAGGCAGCGAAAGGCAGACTTTGACAAACATATTTGGCTTTTGTTTTCAAGTCTTAAGAGCTGGGCAATAACTTGGACTTAAGTGGTTCTATACTTAAGCTTTCTACAGTGTTACCAAGTCTGGTTTCAGTCAGTCATTCAGGCTTAATTCAGGCCAGAGATGGTTAAAATAATTTATAAAGTATTTGCACTCTGCAAACTTAGCAAAGGAAGCACTCCGAAATCTGGTAACAACTGATGCCCTTCTGCTAGTAATAGTCAGTCATAAGAAAAATCTAGTTAGGAATAAAATGTCAATTGCAGATTTCTTAGGAGAGACACATTACTTTAACTGCTTCCCTTTTCAGTGGTTTGGAATTAAACACACAAAATGGAAAGGTCTTTCTATGCTTTCAACATATGTTAAACTAATTCACTGTAAATATTTTTTTTGGAAGAACACAAGTACATAACTGCAAAACAAGTTAGCCCATATCTAGCCTATCTAGCCCATATCACTCCTATTTAAGTATTTTACCTGCATACAGACATAATATGTATTTGTTGTCTCCATTCTTGTGTCTGGGAAAGTTTGTTACCATCTTGCTTTTATTTACGCTGACAATTAAGAAATACCAGTTTGGAGGAACAAAAGCACTACTCTTCTCATGAGGTACTGTTCCTTAAAAAAATTGATCTGTTGTAGGAACAAATCCTGACAATTTTTTTAAACAAAACAGTGTCATTATCAACAAATTTATTGCACTACAACTACTTTCTTCTCATAGCACTTTTTCTCAGGGCTGTAATCCATTCTTTCTCCACAAGGAATAAAACACGTTTTTGCAGGGAAATTTTTGTGGCAGATTCAGTAAAATAAATTCACAGAATTCATAAGCCTGCCCAGACTGCAAAAAGCTATCTCAGAACAAGGAATAAAGAGAGAGCTCAGTCACAGCAGTCTACATCCATCATATTCATGAACATAAATTTATGAGGAGCATGTGAACCAAGAACAGCCTGAAAAAATCCTCAGCCAATAAAGCAAAGGTTACTTTTATAGACCAAGAAGCTTGTGCTTTGGGGTACAAGGGTACACTGGAAATGCCACCACAGATGAAAGAGTCCACACAGTTTAGTAACACGTCAAATGGAGCGATCAACACTATGTGCTCCAAAGGAAGATGCAAGACCCTATCCCCATAAAACAACTGTGAAACAACCTATCCCAAAAGAGAAAAAAAGTTATTCAAAAATAAGCATAAGCAATTCTGCTTCTAAATGCCAATGAAAACTGAATCAGACAAGAACTATGAGAGTGGATAGCTCTATATTCTGCTAATTACATCTGGTGGGAAAAGACTAAACTCATGCTAAACATCATCAGTTCTCAATGACACCACTTTCCTGGACAACAAACCTTCACTGAATACATCTGAAGCTTCTTTAAGAAGTTTCTTTTAACAACATCTATAATCTATCAACTAGAGTGTTTGTAAGCAATGAGAAATTAAGAACCTCTCTAGGCTTCTAGACTTACTCATCTTTTGCATTTAATTGAAAGGAAAGGTGTCAGATGTTTCTGACAGATTTGAAGTTGGGAAGCAGTCATTTATTTACCTTCATAGAGATCACATAGTTGAAGACTAGTAAGTATTCTGCCAGGTTCTGCACCTTCACCCCTAGAAAATCCCCTGAATGTAACAGAAGAGCTCTTCTGATTTCAGTGGGCTTAGAATCAGGTACATTATTAAATATTTTATATGGGAAATTTATGGCCACATGGCTGAAATAGCAACAAGCAAGATCCTTTAGAAATCAACTCTGTATCAACTGCACAGGCACATTTAGGAAATGTTTGGGTGCATTGTTTGCACGTCCATAGTCTGAGATTAACATATTTGCACCCCTACACATTGTATATTTACTTTTTGACTGAGTTAACTTTTTTGGTCTCGACTACACAACTCAATCTTTCCCTTTCTGACTCAGTGCACAGAAATTTCTGGTACAAGTATTTATGTGCATGAAATAAAAACAGCTTTTCAGTTATGTTCACATCTCCACATTTGTTGACCATTTACTTACACAAAGATAAAAGAAATTCCATGTGACTACAGTGGAATTGAATTCATATAAGTGTATACACATGTTCTTAGGCTTTGGACAACTTTATGGAAATGATTCCTAAACAACAACACGCCCTTGTGTAGCAAGTCCAAAAGACTGGAAGAATTACCACTTTGCCAACTTCAGTTTGCAGGGGGGGTTTATGAGATACTGCTAATGTCATGCAGCAATTGGCTCACTTTGTGCTAACTTGTAGGAGAAATTTTAACTGCTTTTCTTTACATACATAATCCTACATAGTTTGGTAGTGGGACCAGGCTCTGAGCAATAATTAAAACACCTGAGGTCAGTGCTACAGCACCTTCCCTCTATTAACTTGCATTTGAAATCCTGGCAAGCAGCAGCAGAGCCTTTGTCTGTGGAACGTCTCCACCTGCACATATTACTCAAAGCAAAGCCAATAAAAGTATCACATACAACTAAACACCCATTAATTGGTATTCACCTTTTCCTCATCAAACACTCTCTATGACACACTACTGACATAGTATCACCACTAGTGTTTTACATGTTGCTTCCTACAGGGAAAGTGCTTATCCAAAACTATCACATCTAAGATGAAAAGATTACAAACTTAACCTCACTCTGTAAAGGACCCAGCATTACAAATGTCAAACCATGACGTGAACATTAATTTGTTTAAATGTGTCAGGAGTAGTACGTTTGTGGTGCATGGGTCTGGCTGACATTGTTTTGGCAACTTTGTGTCTTTCCATGGAGCTCTTCTGAAATCGGTAAAGCTTCATGAAAGCTCAACAGCCTCTTTGGAGAGGCTGGGGCTCTTTCATGACCCTCCTTAGGGGCGTACATTGCCCATTGGGAGTGCTGACTGAAGCACCATTGAACTTGCTGACTAAGGGTTGGGACAGTTAGGAGCACGTGCTCTAACTCTGCCATCCATCCTCAGACAAACTTTTTTCAGTTCAGCATTCATTAGATCTACAGAGGGATGAAGTTCAAGTTTCCATTCTATCTACAAATCTCAATATAATAGGTTTAAACAGCAGATTTTAAAAACCTCTTTTTTTCACAGTGTTGTGCAAACCTGAATGTGCTGAAGTGTGGCACAAATAACATGGGAAGTCAGAATTCCTAAGTTAATGGGAGGATTAAGTGGGGTAAGGACTTAGATGAGTTGAGATAAACATGAGATGAAGAGTTTAGTTCAAAAGGCCATGTATAATTCCAGGACCATGATGAATCAGAATAAAATACCATTTCATTCAGTACAAAAAATAAATATGACAACCAGGGTGCCACTGGTACATTATCTTTCTGTAGGTGATTCCCAAAATGTAGCTTGAAGTCCATTACATGGCTCCATTCTCCAACACAAGAGGGAGCTGAAATATCTTGAGAAATAGAAAAACCCAGATAACAAAGGTGTTGGCAAAAGGCAGTACAGCATCCAACAGAGCTGGAGTAACCATACCCAGCTGAACCCAACTGCTGCAGAGCCCTGGCATGCCTCTGAAGCATGCCCAGCACTCCAGGGGAAGGGAGAGGTATGCAGTGCACACGTAGCACTGCACATCAGATGGCTCAGCACCAGACTTCCTGTTGTGGCTGTAGGGAAGCACCCTCCTTGAGGCCAGGCTATCCTTCATTGCAGTGGTGCCATGCCCAGAGCTCTTCACAAAGCATCCAGAGGCACCCAAGAAGCTCAGACAGCAGCTGTATGTATGGCAGAGCTGGGTCTTCACCAGAACAACCCAGTTGCACTTTGCTGACCTCGTGCAGAGCCACTCTGCTGTCTCTGCACTGCACCCCTAGCCCCAGAACTGCAATGAGGAGACACTGGTGTTCAGCCTGCACGAAGCCAGCTCTAGCCTGCAGGGCTTGTACCACAAGCTCTGCCCCACACAGCTCTGAATGTACACCTTGGAGACAAACTGCTGTGGAAACAGTACATCTGAATTTAAGCAGTGCTGTACCTGAAGTAAAATAAGCTGGAGCCTGGCAAATTCTTGTGGAAAAACAACTCCACCACAACTGCCACAACTACCTAGCCTTTCACAGATAAAGGAACCAACTGCATTTTACACTCTGAAGGAAACTGGCACCACTGACAACTGATTTATGGTTGCCCAAATATATAGCACAGGAGATGCATGTAGGAGAGCCTTGTAATTGAGTACAAGGAGCATGTTTCAAATTGCCTTCTAAATTGAGTATGTAATGTAATTTCTATAGATTGCACACTGTATATACTGACAGTTCATTTAATGTCTTCAATCTGCAATTTGCATTAAGTTTTAAATCATAAAAAACTAGTAACTACCAGAATAGGGAACCAAGCTCAGGAGACCAGGGTTATATCTATTTATATCTTAGGCTATTTCCTGATACTTATTCTATGCAAGCCATTTAGGTTTGATTTCCTAAAAGTAACTACTAACTTTTAGAAGTATTTGGATGTTCTTAGAATGACTTAATATGTTAACAAACACGTTTTTTAGTTAATATACTAATTTGCTGACAAGTTGATGACACTTTTGCAATCTGAGCAAATTGTATACAACACATCTCGTAATTGTTCAGATGAATGACACCCTTCTACCCATCATGTCATATTTAGGCAAATAACTTTTGCCTTTAATAAAAAGACAAAGAATGAGCCTCTAGAGTTGTGTAATCATATTTGAGTTAAAATCTGAAATTATAACTGGTTTGAGATTAGAAAATAGAGGACTACTCCAAGATCTTTATCTGCTTGTACAAATTCTTCTAAATTTCCAAAATACAATTGTGTAAATATCCCTAAGGATGAATAATACAAAAGGCTCCTCAGAAAGAACTAGTATGATAGAAAAGTCAAGGAGAATTCTACACCTCAAACTCTTAACCTCCTGTTTTCTGGCTATGGATTAAAGGAGTTGGAGTGAACAGGATACAGAGTAGTTTTCAGATCATGACCCTTGGCATTTCTTTTTGCTTTGGTTTGGTTTCACTTCCATAAAGAGTATGTTCTGAATTGCTCAGAGTGGAGACAAAGTAAAGGTTTGTAATAATCCTTATTTTATAGATGGGAACACTACCTATTAGTAGAATGATGACTGGATCCTTCACTTACTGAGTCCCACAGAGCAGCTGCCCTCCTGCCTCCTAAATAATTTGTCTCTAGTAAGGTTTATTTGTGAATACCAAACAGCTGGGCTTCCTGTTAACTCTGTGTGATCTGACACCAAATTAAAGAGGACCCAAGCGCTGCACAAAGACAAAACAGAAGACAGTGGTACCAGCAAACTCATTGCTGTTTGCTGATTTTAACAGAGGTGAACTATTTCCTGAATGGAGTGTGGAAGTAAGGCAGGAATTGGTGCCAGTTATTGAGTAACTAGGGAAATCTTCTCAGCAGAGAGGACAGGGAAGGAGAGGATCAGAAGAAATCTCCCTAAGAGAGAAACCAGGATCTCTGAAAATAGTTTCAATCTGAAATTCCTCCATGTTCCTGCTCCTCTTGCAGATAGGCAGAAAGACTCCTGGGACTCGTATTTACAGTGATGTACAGTCTCAAGTCATTGCAAATGTAATTTACACTCCTTTACATAGAAAGCAGTCTTAGCATAAATCAGGCTCCTTTGCACAAATCCCTGATTAAAAAAATGTTAATTTCTTATCTCTAGTGCATGTTCCTCTATTCTTGGTGCTGTACTAATATTGCTAGAGCTCTGACCAGAATATCAGAAAGCTTACACAATTTATTAGCTCCTCTTGTATTTTGCTCAGCATAATATAATAGGTCCTTGTTCAACTTTCTTTCAGCTCCATCTGTTGTTTATTTTGTCTTTCCCCCATAACATTTTCTTGTCCTTTTCACATGTATTTATCATTTACTTTCATTCTTTTCTCAATAACAACAATCTGCAGGCAAAATAGTAATTCTAGTCGTCTTACTGCCTCTGATTTTTCCTTTCTTTTTGACTCAGCATTATTAATTTTGAGTTTATTTAGTTAGCATAATTGGAAAAATTGGCTTTTACTTAAAACATTCTCAGTAACTTTGGATTTAATTTAAAAAACTGACAGACAACATGCTGATACCAGTTGGTGCTGTACCTCCTCCAGTTCCCTGGCTTAGGGATTTGAGAGAGATCAGTTTATGCCATCTTATCTATGACTTATACACTTTGCATTGGAAAATGGAACAATCCTGCAGCTAGTGAAGGCAACCTCAATTCAGGAATAGATGTTGGCCACATTCCATTGTTCTGCTGTAATATAAAAAGGCTGAAAATTCAGGTGTTTTGACCTCAGAACTTCCTGCATGCGGAATCTTTCAGTACTTCTTCCTCCACATTTTCCTCTTTATATAATGGAAGTGACTGGGTATAATCTAAAAGACCCAATCAGGGATTTATCACTCAACTTGCCTTAACAGAGACATGCTAAAAACAGCCTCAGTTACTCCTGAGATAAGCACTCTTTGATGTGAAAGAAAATCGTGTCACAGTTGAGCTGACTGGACTTTCTGTAGCATCACTGGGGTATGCTAACTGGTATGAATAAAATGAATGCAAAGTTCTTTTCAAATCTGCCCTTCTCCAAAAATTACTTTTTCAAACAACATTATAGACTTGTATCTTTCAAACCAAGATGGCTTAGTCTTCTCTTACCCATCTCTTCAGATGTCAGCACATTTTAACCTAAATCACAGTCTAGCATTAGATTTTTTTATGCTTTCTATTGATGCTAGAACAGAAATGTAGCTTCTAATAGGAAAACATTCATAAACTACAATCCAACAAGCCTCAAAAAATGGCACTCTTTTTGAAAGCTTCTATGGCTTATCTTCAGAAAAGAAAAAACAAAAAAAGAAAAAAGGAAAAGGAAGCAAAACTTGCCAAAATTACAGCTCAGAAACAGCAGCTGTCTATAAAGATTTCCTTGCTTAGCTGCCTGGTTACACAGCTGTTTTGACTGGCTACAAAACTATTTTTCTCTTCCTATTTAAGATCCCTAACACTGATTAAGGAAGCAGAACTCTTGGAATAGAGATTCTCCTAAAAATCCTGGGAATCCCACATTTTAAATGACAGTTCTGGCAGGTGTTCCAAACAGTAAGACACATTGCTAGCTGCTTCTTGGAAAGCAAGCACAAAAGGGAACAGGCTGCTTTACATATCCAGAAAAAATATTTGGGCCAGAAAAACAAAAAAGTTAAATGGGCACAAAGAATGCAAGCTCAGAATCAGTTTTTCTGAGCAGACATCTACATATCGTAATCCAAAGGACTTTCTTCACAACATCCAGCTCGGATAGAGACAGCAGTATAACTGTGATAGCACAGATTGCCAAAACCCTCCCGAGATCCTAGATCAAACGTTCTGATCAGAAGCCTGTGAACCTTTTTCTGGCTACACTTACCCTGCCCAAGCCAGTGAGTTGAGAATGAAATCAGGCATCCCTGCCCAGGGTTCACTTACACCTGTGGATCCTCTGGCAAATTATACTTTATTAGCAGAAATGTAGGTAGCTTTGACTCCCACTATAAGCAAAAGTTGAATGAGACTTACCTATTTAAATTTAGTTCAAGATAATAGGTTTTTAGATGAAATAACAAGAAGTCTGCCTTTATGTTTTACTGTTTCCACAGGTAACAGCTATAACTTTATATAGTTATATTGTTGTGTAGTAAGAGTTTAGCTCACCTTGTACTTTCTAACTAGGAACAATCTCAAACACATCCCACAAACACATGTTCAATACTGTTTTCACTTGCTATTGACCTTACAATGCAACAGAAACAGATCAGCTGCTTAATTTAGGAGGATGCTTTCTACAAGTATCTTTTATCCAACCTGAGATAAATCATAGAAACAATCAAGAAACACAGCATTTCTTATTAAGCATGAGAAAACTACAGAAGCAAAACTATTACAATTCTTAGTTGATCATATTTTTATGCTTTAGGAACCAAAGGGAATTGTATGCATCTCACTCATGTCACTAAGTGTATCGTTCTAATGGTCCTTAATTTTCCCAGCATGTTTCTACAGTTAAGTAGTGCAGAAATATTTTTTAGTTTTGCCCATTTAAACTGACATAGCTTTGCCCTATCTTGGAACTCATTTAAAGGAGAGTGCACTATAGTGCTAAACACACACTGATGGGCCAAGTGAGACCATAAAGCCATTGTGGGCAGAAGCACAATACATTATTTCAAAGCACAGAACAGACTTCAATAGCTGCTAGCGATGTCAGCCAGGCAGCTACTACTGCACTGCAGCATCCATTTCTGCTGCCCACAGGATGAGATGTAAAATCCTCTTTCCCCCAGTGATTTCACTTTGTTTCTGTGTATCTAATATGTAGGCGAGGAGTTCTGCACCTTCACGAAAGCCGTGGAATACACGACCTTGGCTTGCCTCGCTGGCAACTTTCCCTCTGCCTCTTGGTGGTGGTAATAATTCTTTTCTTTAGTCTGTGGAAAGGCGTGAAGACTTCAGGAAAGGTAGAGCTCATATTGTCCTTTTATCTCCACTACATTCTTTGTCTCCTTTAAGAAGTCTCCTAACTTTAGAAAGCAAGAGAATACAATCACTGCTTTTGAGGGATCCTCAGGGACCAACCCATGTGAAAGGTCTTCATATATGTATAGTGGAAATACACAATCCACATCCAGCCTTTATTATATTTAGAAGCTTTGCTTATGAGATGTTCTAACTGGAAATTTATTTGCATATTATTTTCAATTCAGCTTTACTGGTCTCATGCAGAAAATATTTTTAAAGACCTATAATTGTCTTAAATATGCCTCCTGTTCTCAGCCAAATGTACACGTGTTTTGATGGTTTAAGATGCTTTGGTTTTATTATTATATAAAATGCCACAACAAGAGAAATACCTGATGAAAGTGATTTGAAATTCCTCTTTGGCATCCCTCAGAAAACACCTCAAGAGACATTCTAAGGTTGGATACATCTGAGAGCTTTTTGTACATTTTCATTTATACATCACCTAATATCAGGCAACGACTGCATTTGATTAGTAAACAAATATATAGAGCTGAACAGCTAATCAGCAGTCTGACATACATTGGTAACTACAAGCACTTCAAGTCTTCTGTTTCTCAAAACAGTCTCCTACTGGTATCTGTAAACATACATACAGAAAGGCTCATGATACATAACATGTATCCCAAAGTATCCAACAAAGAGCTTCTCCATCGAACTAAATGGATAAAACCAAGAAAGTCCCAGCTGTATTTTTCACACATTCTTAAAGCTTCTGTACCAGCTGATTAACCTTTGGGATCTCTGTTGTCTGCAGGTTGTTTGGATAACAGCCACTTTGCCTTATGTTGTATTATTTGTCTTGTTAATACATGGAATAACCCTGCCTGGTGCATACAATGGAATAAATGCATACCTGCACATAGATTTCAGAAGATTGAAAGAAGCGACAGTAAGTGTACTTTTCTGCTCATTTTATTATTAAACCTGTGCTCCTGTTACGAAAACTGAAAATATTAGATCTAGTTTCTGAAATTATGTAGCCACACCTCCGCTTTTGCATAAGTCCACTGTCCCTAATAGTCCAACTTTTCAACACCATCTACAACAGGACTATCTCAGCCTGAACCCCAACTGTTCTGATCACAAAAAAAACCTATGAGGGCAGTTGCAGGTGTGGCAGACCCTTAAAGCCCATGCTTCGTGCATCCTGCAAACTGCAGTATCCTTTATATGTGTGATATGAGTCATACAAAAATTTAGCCTTCAGAAGGGTAAGAATTCCCGCCAAAAAAAAAAACCAAAAAACCCTAAACTTTGCTTTTTGGATCACTAGGTTAAATATTAACTTGGTAAACAGAAATCCTGGCCTATGAAAACCTTGCTAAACATACTAAGCCAGGACTAACTCACCTAATCATGGTCCTTCATACAAATGAGATTCTCATCAGCATAGTGTTCTTACCTTACTTACCTTATTATTTAAAGCCATGTATATATCCCTGTATCATTTAACAACATTGCAAAACATTCTCATTAAATATAACCAAACCAACCCAATTTGTGGAGCACCTTGGAACTAAGAATTATTTCATCCATTGTAAAGCAGCATCTATGAGTACAGTCACTAACTCATGAAATCACCAGCATTTTACAGCTATGAAGAACAATGATCTGATGACTACAGATAGATCTTACTACTGTGCCATTCTAAAAAGATAATAAATCATTTATAAGACAGTGACTCTGTGGATGGGTCCCAAAGCCATTCAATTGGTTACAAAACTGAAAAGGGAGGACATACTTCTGTCTTGAAAATTTGCAGCTTCCAGAGGTGTCTGTACATCACTGTGTTATACATTTCCTATGCCTCTTATCTTGACTTTTCCTGAATCATTAAAAAGGTAGATAAAGGCCCTGAGTGTTAGAATCCAGACCTATTTTATTTACTCTTAGCAAAATAATCTTTCCTTGGTTTTGTAGTATGAAATTTAGAAAATGGCGTTTCTTCAACAGAGGTTATCACCATAACCCAGACCCCATCTCACTCCATATTGGAACAGTCAGACTGAACATCAAATATGGGAATTTCACCCACAGCTGCCACCAAGGCAGCAGCCACCCTCCATAGTTCATGATTATACATACACATAAATACAAAGATGCAAGAATGAACAAAGGAGGTGCTTACATTTTTCTTAGATTTTTTAAGTGCTGTTCAGAAAAAAACATTACAAGTTCAACTAGATGTCTATGGAACTATGCCAGCTTGAATCAGGTCAGAATCTAGGCCTCTATCATCAATAGCTGCCTTCTGCTTTTAGAAGGATATTCTGTGCACTGCTCTTTCTTAATACTTCTGCAGCTGCTATTTGGATGACCCCAAAATTACTTTATTCCAAGACTAAATTCTTCAGACAACAACAAAAAAGTTACTCTATAACAAGAAAAGACTAAAGATCAGTTATAAGGAGAACTGATTTGTCACATCAGCCTTTCTCCTGCTCTGAGACTGGGATACCTGCTGCCGTGTTTACCAAGAACAAACTTCTGCTTCAGTTCTATGTCAATGTGTCCCTGACCCTGATTTTTTTTTTTCTCCCAAATGAAGAATCTAACAAAGAAACACTGTAAGTCCCAAACAATAATGACCTACACAGGGCTCTGCCAATACTCTTCTGAAAGACCTTAGAATATCCTGATCAATGTCAAGGTCTCCCTCATTTTATAGGGCAATCCCTGAGAAATCCCATTTTCAGGGATATTGAACCCACAAAGGGTGTCTCTATAACAAAAGATAAAAATATTCCACTGAGAACCTCTTAACTAGACCAATGCTGAGCTACATTCCTTGCTGGAAGTCCAGAAGCCACAAACCATAACACTCATCTCCACTGCACAAATGACACATTAAACGTCTGTGTAAAACAGCAGCTACACTTCTGTCCTGCTAAAAGAATCAGCATTAAATACAGAGTTACACCAGACATGAGGAAGACTCTTGCTCTTTCATACACCTGAGCAAGTTTTCTAAATATTATATAACCTCCTGGAGTGCACACATTTCTTCTCCACACAGCAGAGTAATTCTTTAAATCCATATACACGTAGAAAGAGTATGCACAGAAGTGATAATGGCTCAAACAACTATGAAAAAAGCTGTAAAGGTTGATGATTGCCTCCTGTAAAAAGCTTCTATGTTTTCATTTTTAATTATTACAAAACCAATATACTACCATAAAATAGATAAGACTATGCATCAATCAGAAACCATTCAGCTGAAGTGAACAGAGAACATGACCTTAAACTGCAAAGAACCAGCCCCGCTGTCTGTTTCAAATCATGCTTTTTTCTAACAAAGGGAATGTTTTGCATTTAATCTTAGTTCTAAAAGAGTTTCTGGTTTCTGCCCTTTTTTCCCTTCACCTTGATCTTTGCAAATGTGTTTCATAAACAGCTACTATGAGCCAAGACTGGTACTCAACAGATATTTAGCATATGCATAACTCCTTTGGTAGGCAGCAGGTGCTAGCCTCTTACTTGAATCAACAGGACTTAAGCAGATGCTTAACAGCACTTAAATAGTGAGAAAGGGAAAATGTAATGAGTACAACTCCACTGGAAGGACACAAAAGAGCTAAAGAGCCACTAAAAACAAGATCCTTGTGATGGCAGCATGCAGATCTAGTTACAGCTTAAGCAAAATTAAAAAAAATTCAGGCACTTGGTTAGCAAGTTATGGAAAGTTTTAAAAAACAAGAAAAATCACAGGAGGCTTTGCATCCCTCCTTCTGCACGCTTATCCACGTAAGCATTCTTCAGAGAGTAAAAACCCACTTGATCTCAACATTTGTGTGGTGATAAAACATTAAGCTGTAACTGGGTATATAGAAGGAATAAGTAAGGAATTAATTTTACAGGATTGTTTTGCTATTTAATAAAATAAATCCATCATACCCAAAAGCTCTGTATGAACTGCCACTTGAAAAAATCATATCCACCTATCCACTGGTTTGCAATGAACACATTATAGATTGTTCTTCCTATTATCTTTCAAGCAATTAACTCTCATCAGTTGATAAAATTAAGTTTCTCTACAAACCCAGAGTTCAATAAACGGTTCAGTTTTCAGCAGACTGTACTTGAAAGCACTCATCTATTCTGAGAAAAAACAACAAAACAAAACCAGATGACTAAGCTAACTGCTTTCATGTATCACATTAGGATGGGGTAAGGCACTCTTTCCATTGGGTCAAATGTGAGGGCTTAGCATTAAAATTTCAATGCAGATGGAACTCATGAGCTGCCTAGATCTGTTCAAAAGCTGCTGCTGAATAGACACTTTGGACTTGATTTTGTAGAGATGGATGAAGATGAAATCCAGTGCTTTTCATAGTCTTGAGCACTTGCCAGATTTAATCAAACACCAAAGATCTCATTTTGAGAAATGTTGAGTATTATTCACCCCATTGGCTTAATCACCCTTGACGGAGATGCTTATTTAAATATTTCTGTGTAATAACTGAATAAGTGAAACCCTCATTAACCAGGGTAGGCTGTTTTCAGGCTTCTGATTCAAGAGCCCAGCACTGTGGCATTGTTCCTGACCACTGTCTGCACATGTTGAGTGGATGTTGTGCTGAAGGGTCACTTTAGAAAACACTACAGCATTAAAAACATGTTTTCTCTAGTGCTCAGTTCTTAAAGTGACCAAGCTGCATCTACTGAAATTTAATGATTATCAGAGGAATAACTCGATCTCCAGCTAAGTGGGAGAGGTGACAGATGACCCTCATGGTTCTGTTCACAGCATGTCAGTCATGCTTCAGCTTCTGAAATAAGAACGCATCATGTCAAGCGTACTAACAGTTCCATGAAGAAAGCTCTCTATGGGAAAGAAAATGTCCTGTCTTGACCCATTAACTATTTTTAGCTTTCTGGTTGTACATTCCAAACTAACTTGGAACAAGGACCATCGGAAGTGAATTTCTGTCACCAGGAGGAAAAATAATGTAATCATTTCAGTACACAGTAAAAGCTCAGAAGTACAGATCGAAGTCATACACCCCACAGTGGTAGCAGTGTGCATGCACTGAGAACTTGCCCACTGCCTCAGCATGTGATACCTTGTGGGGGCTGACAACCACTTACACTCCCATAAGCACAACTGCTGATAATTTTTCAAAAGCCATTTGTCTTGTACACTCTTGCACTTCCCTGATGTATCTTTTGGCTTGAACTGACACTGACAATGTTGGTACCATTATGCAGGTATGGATCGATGCAGCTACTCAGATATTTTACTCCTTAGGAGCCGGATTTGGTGTTTTAATTGCATTTGCCAGTTACAATAAGTTTGACAACAACTGCTACAGGTAAAATATTCTATTATTTCATTATTGCTTCAGAATGATACTATTTTATTCTTAACTGTAGCTGGAATAAGTACTAAGCTATCTTTAGTAATTTATTACTGATGGTCAGTCTTGTGTGGACATAGCAACCAACCCGAATCTTGAAACACTGTCTTCCCTACTGAAATTTTAGCAGCAGAAACCTGCCAAGGTATCTGCTGTACAGCAAAACTGAATGGGATTAGGTTTGGACTTTATAGACAGCTGTGTAAACTGTGCTTATGTTTGCCTTTCAAAAGTACCATTAAGAGCAACAGTGAACACAGGATGAAAACTTAGAGGTCCAGGAACTAAAAGCAGAAGGATTCCAGTTTCCAGAAGCATTTCTGTTCTTTGGGATTGTATTTCTGGTATTTTATGTTGATCTCCAATTTAGGAATACACTTTAAATCAAGTCAGTTTATAAGTATTTTGCTGAATTGGCACCATGAAAATTCAACCAGGACTGCTCCACACCATCTAAGAACTTCCAACATTTAGAAGTTTTGTTAACATTCCATTTTGGAATGAAAACAAGCAGTACTTTAAAATTTCCCACAGAATATAAATTCAGAAAACACATGTATTAGTAATACATTGTGAACTGAAGGATGGCAAAAAAAGTTTAAGTGGAAGGTACATGAAAATATATCTATTTGAACTGCCTTAAACTGATGGAAAACAGATTTTGGAATACTTTCGGTAACTTCAGAGAGCTTGGTACCTAACCCAGAGTGACTTTAGGTTGCCAGCTGATTATTTGCAGTAGGAAATATTACCAGTTTTGAGAATCCTTCAGCTAGAACACTAGCCATAGCAGTCTTTCCAAGTAACATTGTCTTCTGCAAATAATTTTGCATTAATCTTTTAGCAGCTCGCTATATTTCTTCCATATTCTACTTCTGCTCTGAAACAGAAAATATTCCACAGAGTAGATATGAAATCACATCAATATTGTTCCAAAAGACTTGCCTTCCCTGGAAGAGTAATCTGTAGTTTCATTATTTACTGTGTTTTAGTTTTAATTATAAAAGCAAGCTTCAATTCAATAGCATTTACCACACTTACAAATATCCTTCGTTTGGTCAAATAATTCCATAATGTGCTGATATATTTTGTTCAAAAGGATTTATTGAAACAGAACAAATTGAAAATAGCACTGTTTCCAAAGGAAGGCCATGACTCAGCACTATACAGTCCCCATTAAACACAACTTCCTTGAGAGGAATAGCGCCAATAACAGTAGGAAAATACTACTGAAAATCAGGGCCAGAACATATTAAAATCTGTACTTAAATCATTATCTAGTTTTACACGCAAAATACTGAGAGCTAGCTCAGTTCAGTTTATAAGGAAATAAGCATCACCTAATTCAGTTATTAGCTAAGTGGAAAGAAGCATTATTCACTTGCATAAGAATTTTTTTGAATTGTGGGAAACAAGAAATACTGTTGCCATCTTAGTGGCAAATACCTAGTAATTTTCTTTAATAACTGGAAAGAATTTGAGTTTATGGGTCCAATCTGGTATCCCTTGATCCTCCAGCCTCCCCCCAGGAAAACACTTTAGGAATTGCAGGACTTGAGTTTTTCAGTGTTACCAAAGTAAAGTAATAAAGTTTGGTGTATAGCACCTGTGTTTTTGGGTAGTGCAACTGATAAAAGGAAATCATATTTACTTCCTGCTTATTAAACATGACTGATGTTCACAGAGCCACGTCCTCTGTTCTAAAGGTCATATGCAGCAAAAGATTACATACCAGACACTGTGCAGATTAGGTAGACTCCTTCAGAAGTCTACTTATCTTCAAGCTAGGTTTCGTAATCGGGGTTATTAATACCCAGGAAAATTAATACGTCTGCCATATACCATAGCAGATTGATTAAAACCCACAACTTTGTACAATCATTACTATATGATGCACACTGTATAATATTTAACTTTTAACCTAAATTCACGGTCGCAACCACCTGGCAAACATGAGTTGTATTTTCAGAAAAGCCCAGCTAACTTCATAGCTGAAGGGACCTAATTACAGATTAAGGATGGTTACCAATGCGATCTGAATGGCAGCAGATTGCTAAAAACACACTCCTGGAGTTGTCTGAAAATAGTCCTGAATAACTGCTCACATGAAATGGTGAAGAGTAAGGCTCTTTCACTTTAGGCTACTCTCTTGCTGTGTTATGGCCACCAGCTGGGATGATGACATTACCCTTTAACTTCATAATATTTAATATAGCTTTATTTTTTTGAACATAACTCAGTTTTAAACGAAAATACTACACACAAGTATGTAATTCTCTAGCACAGTAAGGTGATACGAGTTTTTGATCATCAGGATAATTGCACAGTTACCATTTCACATGAATCTTCATATCACTATAAGATAATCCCCATCTAATTCTTATATTGGTTTTTTTTTCCACTGGGCTGTTCTTCTCTCCATCATTAGGGATGCTTTGCTGACTAGTACCATTAACTGTGTCACAAGCTTCATCTCAGGATTTGCAATTTTCTCCATATTGGGCTACATGGCTCATGAGCACAAAGTTAATATTGAGGATGTAGCCACTGAAGGTAGGAAGTTAATTTTATATTCGTTTTACCCCTTTTTGTCCACCATTTCTTTGCACGTGTCTGTATTTGTTTCAAACAAGTGTGTGAAAATCTCATGGAGGTGACCTGAATTAAATTACTTGGAACTAAAACTCCCTGCTGAAATGTGAACTCTAACTGGTATTGATTCATCTCACATCTACTGAATTGAGGTTCCCTGCCACTCCATCCCTCTCCAGTCCATGCAACAAGCAAGCATTTACCACTGCACAGTACTTTGTGAAAGTATTGCTGCCCAGTGCCAGAGGTTACTGTTTTGGAGGGTTCTGGTAAGCTGAGCTGTAGAGCCCTTTCACTGGTAACAGGTCACTCATGATTTCAGTTCTAGTGTCTCTCGTGACATCCTGGAGTTCACCTGCCAGACAGTGGAGTCCACATACACAGGGTTCCTTCTCTAATACATAGTTGAAAAATAGTTAGTAAGGTTGTGAATCCCATAAAAGATTATTACAAGTGGAAAAGAATGGGATAGATTTTTTCTTTAAATACAGAACTGTCATGAATAATTAAAGAATTCTAGGTATTTTTTTAGTAACATGCAAATTTTGATGCAACAGCTACTCAGAGTGGGATGTGGACTGATGTAAAAGTCATCTTAGTCATAACCTTATTAAAATGAATGGGATTGTGAAGCTAAGAAACATAATTTAGTATATTTTTTTTTTCCTTTTCTTTCAGGAGCTGGTTTAGTTTTCATTCTGTATCCAGAGGCCATTTCAACTCTATCAGGGTCTACCTTTTGGGCTGTGGTATTTTTCATCATGCTCCTTACTCTTGGCATCGACAGTTCTGTGAGTACTTTTTCCTTCTAGCCTTGACATTTTTCCCTTACTGTTATATTCTATAACTGCAGACATATCAGCCTTAAACAGGTGCTTTATTGCATTTCAAATAAACATTCTGTACATTCCCAGAATCTGTTATCATAGTCACAGCCAACATACCAATAGTATTACTCCTGGCAGCATCACTCACAATATTTAAGAGGTTTAGGAAAAGATCAACTCTTTTACAAGCCAGCAAATATAATTACTCACCACTGGTGTTTTATGATCTTAGAGAAGCTGTTCATCAACAATTACGACTTTTTAAAGGTATGACCCAACATCACTGTTATGAACTGCTACTACTACAAACCTGCAGTAAGGTCTTGGAACTCTACTTGCAAAATACAAGCCACAGCAAAACATTGAATAGAGTGGTTTCCAGAAGAATTTTACATGTGCTGACATGCATTAATCTGCGCAAGACAGACAATGTCTGAAAGCAATCTGATTTATTCTACAAGCAATTGTACAGAATTTCCTGTAAATTTATTCATAATATAAAAATCACACCAGAATATTTCCATAGTGGTTTCATTTTACTAGTGTCCTGCTGTAAGATGTCTAGTCTAACAAGTATATTTGCTCTATCCATAATGCAATTACTTTTACTGTATCATGGTAATCAGGATCACAGAAACTTCAGCCCAGAAAATACCTCAAGTCCCCTGGCAACATTTCTACTGTTTTGTTCTTGCCAAAGACGCATCAAGACATCCTGTTATATATAGCTTAAAAGCTGATTAATTCTGGGAAAAATAAACAGGGTTTTTAAGAAACAATAAATGATGAACAAATATTCATAATTTTTAGTAGGGTAGGGGGATTTTCTCACTATTCAAAAGCACAGAAGTCTCCTTTGTATTTCTGAATGTAGAGAGCTTAATCTAGGAATTTCTTGCTGGAAATGGCAAAAGACACTGTTCCCACTGCTTACAATTCCAGAAAACTTCACTCATTTTGGAGGAAAAGAAAGGGAAAGAATGAACTGACATGGAGGAGAACAAAGCAAAGAGGAATTAGGTTGCAGCCAGAAGATTTAATAATCATTGGCAAATAGCTGAATGAGATCTTGTGGAGCAAGGTCTGAGCCATAAAGGTCAGATTGAGGTCTAAATGTTTCCAGAGAGATTGAATTTTTGGATTCCAGCTCAGGTTCAATGAAGCTTGTCTTTATACAGTAAGATCTGGATCCTTATTCAAAAGTCTGAGGCAAGATTATATCTGGGTTTGTAGCCTGGCCATTTTTCAAGTGTAAGCAAACACAAAGATGTAAAGGAAGGTTCTAGCACAGTGAAAGGGCATGAATGACCAGTAGGAAAACAGCAGAATTAAGAAGAAAATACATGCTCAGAAGTGTTTATATCCAAACCACTTTGCAACACAGCAGTAAATGTAAGGCAGTGTAAAGAAACATTTGAGTGACAAAAACTTTAGATTGCAGAATACACTTTGCCTTCAAGTAGAGAAAGCTCTTTCTTGTGGAGCTAATTAAAATATTATGAACTGATAAACTGTGGCCAAGCTTAGCTCTTTCTTTCTAAAAGGGGAGGGATTTGCTTGTCCACGTTTTGTTCAGGATTTTTCATTATATATGTATGAAAACTCAGGTCATGCAGTACTTTTTATGGTGGTCTTCTCAACTCTCCTGTCACATTTGACTGATCAAGTCCCTGCAGGGAATATTAAAAATTTTAAAACTAAAAATCAAATAACCCTAAAGCTAAAGAGGAAGAAGTATATATGAATACTTTTATTCATGCATATAAGCCTGCAGTGGCACAGAAATACCAACATCTGTACAAAAACGGAACTGTCAAAACGTATAAGCAAAGAGAAATCTGATAATCCAAGTTTAAGCAAGCAACAATGAAAAGGACAGAAACATATGTTTGCAAACACTTTTTGGAGTAGGTATTTAGCCTGGTGGAGCAAATTAACAATGGGAATAGATCAGGATACATTAAGAAGTGGTCCTTAGCCAAAATAATCCTCACTGCCTCTTTCCATTTTCCACTGCTACAAGACCGTTTAAACAACAACACTGTAACAACTTCTGAGAAATTTCTTGCAAAACAATGGCTAACATTCAGCATTAACTTCTAGAAAAAGTTAAATTCTTTCATGTTATCAGTCAAGCTTCCTATGTAGTTATTATTCCAAATCTGTAAAGATTTTTGTCAAACTGGATTTGGTGAATTAATGAATCTTTGTTCAGTACATTTCCCCTAGGTGCTTGTTGTGTCTGCCTTGATATTACAATTTGGTTACTTAAGATACCAGCCTTTTCCCCAAAATTTATTAATATTTAGCATTTTTTCTGAAGTACTGTTTCCTTACAATGCTGGTGAGTCACCAAAGGGTTCATAGAGCATATGGCTATTGAGCCAACAACAATTGCATTTGATGTCCAGCTCCCTGACTCAGTTCTCTACCACTAGAAAATAAATTACACCTTAGAACAGCAGCGATTTACAGCTGAAAAGGCAGAAATCGTAGAGGGGTTGGCAATTAAACAAGCTGCTTTATATTCTTTGATCTTACAAACACTAGTAGCATTTAACAAGAGCTCTTGCCTTCCTTTCCTCAGATGGGTGGAATGGAGGCTGTCATCACTGGCTTGGCAGATGACTTCCAAATTCTGAAGCAGCACAGAAAGCTCTTCACCTTTGGTGTTTCTTTTGGCACTTTCCTACTTGCTCTTTTTTGCATCACCAATGTAAGTACAATAAAAGTTTCCATCAATAAGGTACCTTAAAAATGCAGTTAATCTCATTAGAGAGAAATATGAATAGGCCCAGGTGACTATTTTTGTTAGGAGTTTTAATTCTTCAAGAACTTCATGGTCAGACTATAAATTTTAGTCTTATCTACGTGAAGCTTCTCTGCTTTTTTTTTTTGCACAAGATCATTAGCTATCAACAGTGCCTACAACTCTTTGTTCCAAAGAACTGTCTGTGCTGGTGTTGTTTTTGTTTGGTTTTGTCGTTTTTTTTTTTTAAATCATATTAAATGGAACTGTGTTGGGTGCTTATACCTGTGTGAGGAACTAAGAAGTTCAAGGACCAGGCCATTAGTTATCTTGCTGTTCTCTTCTTGAAACAAATAAGAAGCATTCACTTTTTGTGAAAGGAGTTCAGAATAATGATCTCCTCTCCACTATGTGTTTCTTAATGTCCTGTCATGTACCTAGATCTTACCTCTTACTCTTAACACCATAAAAAGCACACAGACAACTTATCCTGAACATCTAGTAACCTGAATTTATCACTTCCATCATTCTGAATGATTTGCCTCACTCAGCTTTTGACAACTAATTAAAGGATGAGGAGAATCAGTGTTCTAAGTTGGAGAGAACTTCCCTTTTTTTTTTTTTTGACAAAAAAGCAAAAAGCCCTGTAAGCAAAGATGCCGAAAGTGTCAGGAAACAACTGAAACTTGACGTAGCTAACATGAAAGTAGATGTACTGAACCTCTCTCCTTCCCTATAAATGTTTTTCAGATCTATTATTAAGATTACTAAAATGGCATAAGTTTATAAATAACAGAGCTCTTTTTTCCAATAAAGGAATACCCAAATATTTTTACTCTAGTTTTCTCAAAGTGGAAAACACCAGAGACACTAAAAATAGATACATTAGATATATTTTGTGTAATGTAATATACCTATCCTCAATATCATGCTATCTCCATTGTTACCTAAATAATTGGACATGCTCCTTCCTTATTCAAAGTTTCAACTGGAACACTATTTCCTGAAGTACAGTATCAGAAGAACTCGGTGGTTAAGAACCTGAGCAGGTGTCAATGGCTGCAATTCCACTGCCTTCAAGTGAGCTGAAGCAGTTCAAGTTAACAAGTTAGCTCTAGATTTTAAATAATGGCATCTGTTTAGACCCAAACTGTTTTGAAATCAGCAGCTGGAATGTACAAAACTGTCCAGACTTGTCCAAATGTATTGCCTCTCGTAAGTGAAGAACATAATTTCTAATGTGTACAAAATACAAAGAAAATCTCATCACATTTAATTAATCTGTTTGATTTTGTCATCTGAAATTTTAAGGCTGTGTTTTCAAAACATTTTTCTTACAAAACCATATTTATCATTCACTTTACTAAGTCTGATAGCTAAGGCATTTATTTAGAGCAGGTGTGGAGCAGAAATGAGGTCAAACTCAAATGTCATTCAAGAAGCAATATTTTCTTTCTAACACAACAAAGTTCATTCAGTTTCTAGACAAGTCCCTACAGAACTGAAAATCTAGACAAGGCGTAAACACTGTTCTTTATTTTTGTAAATATGCACAGCTGTTTCAGAAAACCATCTTTTTATAAGAAAAAACCAAAATCTATTGATTGCAGAGTTTAAAGTCACCTAGAGATCTGAATAGTACAAGTGCTATTTATGCCATTGGTAAAAACATGGAAAACAATATTTTGTTCCTCCTCTTCTGAACATGCATAGCCAGATTACATTTGCTTGTAAAAAAAGATTTTAATGGAAATCTACTGCATCTTCAAAGATTTCAGTTGTTTACACATGACAAAGTGTTCTGAAACACTTTATTCAGCTTCATTTTGAAACAAGTAAACATACCATGGTCTTCCATTCCTCATTAGCCTTAACTGAATAAAATTATTACATGTAATTTATACTAATTCATACAATATTCTAAAATGAAGCAAAAAGTAGTTACACTGTAGCTTAAAAAAATACCGGTAAAAGATGACTTAAGTAAAACCATTTAGAATTCTCAGTCATGAACTACTGAAGGACAAAAATGTGCTGTCGTGAAGGAAGGTGATGTGGTTTCTCTCTCCACTGAGGAAAGGCTTGGTAATACCACAGCAAAGAAACTTAACAAGGAAAAGCTGCTTCCATGCTGGGCTAGTAACAGAGACTTAACATGCAATTGCTCCCTTTGCAAGAGCACTGGAAAAGAGATGCAGGCACTCTGGGAAAAGAAAACATCAGTCTGAGACTGCAGGTTCACTGGACTACAGAATAACTTGACTTAGGAACAAACTGAGTGATAATGGCTTGTGGAAGCTTTTGTAGGGCTCCATTCCTGCCAATAATTTAGGAAGACCTTCATTAAATCCTATAGACAGGCCCTGTCCAACAAGATGAGCAGTCCCCCACAGTCAGTGCCTTCAGCTTCCACTGGAAGCTTCGAGTGCCAGCAGTACTCAATCATGCCAAGCTGAGGCTTATGTTTCCCTGTTCAGTGAGGACACAGGTGAAAGAAAGCCTTTTTAAAACAGTTGGAAGTCTGATTCCACTATTTTGTATGCAAATACCAACCCGTTGGCAGCATCAGCTCCATATTAAAACACTTGGGTTAAGTTAATGTTTCAAGTAAAGCAGATTTCTGTTAACTAAATACTAAACTACTAAGATTATTCTATTTATAACTTTGTTTTGTTGCATCTTTTAACTCCCCAACACCAGGGTGGAATTTACGTGCTCACACTACTGGACACATTTGCAGCTGGGACTTCAATATTGTTTGCTGTTCTAATGGAGGCAATTGGAGTTTCCTGGTTTTATGGTAAGCACTTAATTTTGCACCTGCAAAATCTTATCTAAAATTCTGAGTGCTCGTGACAGGCTTACACATTGTTCTAAGGAAAAACAGCAGAGCCTGGTACACATGAAACCATGACAAGCCAGGTTTCATACAGAGATTTTCATCTGATCTATGAATAGCAACAGGAATGCAGACGTTCAGTGGACCAAACTTTGAAACCCTGCACAGAGCCAAACAAAACTGCCTGGTGAAGGAGACTGCAGTGGGATGGAAACGTTACTACTTTTGCCAGTATTTTACAGCTATTAACATAGTTGATGACTTGCAGTAGCAGGTTTATACCTAGTAGTTTCACAGCAAGTAGCTTAGCATAAATACATTAACCTCTTCCTCTTCTCCATGATTCACCAGGTCCAGTCTAAAGATACCCCCATGCAATACAAATAAAGATATTTGTCTTTAGAGAGTTATAATAATTCCTACATTAGTCCTTTCTGTTTGAGAAAATATTCTATTATTTTTAAAACTAGTGGTTTAAAAATTATCCTGTTTCATAGCATGGTGTGGAATTCTCAACATCCTTTATACTATAAATGCTAGTATTTCACACTAATTTATGCCTCTCTCTTGCAGTTAAAAACTGTTGATAAATAATTGAGGTGAAAGAATGGCATTCATGCATAAAGCAATTCAGTCCAGTACAGAAATAGTGTTTTAGCTTTAACGTATTAATTCTGTCACCCAACATCAGCATGGAGCGAGCAGCTCATATTCTGTTCTCTCTCAAAATAGTGGTGGCACTACATTTCACAGACAACTGTCTTTAATCCCTGTAAAAAAGCTGAGTGCATTAGAGCATAGCTTAGCTTGGAAGCAGGGGTATAAAAACATTCTTCACTTAGTAAGGACAAGTTATATCTGCTGCTATTAAAACAGGATTTACTGCACTTAGATAGCTAGATCACAGACTAAGCCAGGGTTAGTAAACTTCTGTTTATTTGTAGCATCTTCTGGCCTTCATCATCCTTTCTTTTCTCCCTCCTGTCTCCCCATAACCAGGAATATATCTATTCATTTGTCTTAAGCAGCTGACAGATGTTTTTACTGACACAACATGACCTATTGCTTTCTAAAGAACTTATTACAGCCCCAGGTGCTATTTAAGCTGATTAATGCTGGCATGGTCTTGTCTACCTCTTTTTTTCGGATAGACCCCAGTTGCCTTAATGACCTAGCCAAATATTAAGCCAGCCTGAAGGCAAGCATTGACATTTTGGCACAGACCAAAAAGGTGGAAATTTAGTTCAGATTATACATAGGACCAGTTACTGCGAAGTTTCTTCTTGCGAAGGCCTATTATATTTGTAAGAGAAGGGAGAACTAGTTTGTTTTACTATACAGATGTATTTCAGATACAACTGCTAGCTTGTTACCATTTTCATCTTGTGCAACCCTGATATCATCACTGATGAGTTCTCTAAGAAAAGCCAGACACCTCTCCCACTGATACAAAACTGCTCTTAGATTCAATCAAATTTTAATGTGAACATCTCCCTGAATTATGAGAATAAGCTCAGTACGAGTTAGCAATGATCTTCATCCTCACCTGAAAATTCATTGCCTTCATTTACTTCAATCATTCTCAAAAAAAAGGTCCTTCAGACTGAAATTTCAGACCAAAGGGTGCATTTATTTAAGAAAAATCTAAGATTGACTGATTTTGCAAAAGGGAAATAAATTAACCAAGTACTGACTGCAGGTACTCATCTTTGCTCTCAGATGCTTTTGTATGGATGTGTGCCTGGCATGAGACACAAAATATGAATGCCCACATTTCCATAGAATGAAAAGACAAATGTGGCAAACCAGCTTGGAGAGCTTACTGCACTGCCATGGTGGGGAAATGTCTCATACTCTTCTGCTTGCTTTTACCCTAGCACAGCTGCCCTTCTTTGGGAATGGTACTGGTATGGCTTTCTCCCTTACTGCCACCAGGTGAGGGTCACCCACCAACAAGTAACATTGCTCCAGAGTTAGAAAGGAGACTCAGGAATGAAGGGACTGTTGTTCCTTCACTACATGAGACCAAGATCAAATTGAAAGGAGGAAAAAAAATTTCTATATGAGGACAATTACACATTGGAACAGCTTGCTCAAAGAATGCTTGGTGACAGTTTTCTTGGAGGTTTTCAAGAACCAGTTGAACAAAACCATGAGAAAGCTGTTCGGAATTGTGCTGACCCTGATTTGAGCAAGAGGCTGAACTAGAGAACTCCCAAGCATTCCTCCAACAGGAAAAATATGATGGTTCTATCACATACTGTAATTCCCCAAGGGCCAAAATATAAGATGGATCAATTAAACAGTTCTATCAGAACTCCTCATTTGCATATGAACTGTGAGAGCTCAGAGTTACAGATGTGCACACAAGGAAAACTTGATATGGGAGAAAAACAGTGAAGCAACATTCACAGAGAAAGGGAGTTAAGTGTAAAATAACTTCAAGATTGATTCAATATACCTTTTTTCTTACTATTATGTTGTTTCAATGTAGTTAATTTGATTTCTTGCATTCATTTAAATCATACATATAGCATTAAAGGCATTATTACTTATTTTACTTTCCAAATTAAAAAAACTCAAGCATATAAAAGAATACTGTGCATCACATAGCTTAACAAAGGAGGGGAAAACAACACACATAAAGATTGCTTAAGGATCCGAATGATTGCTGGAGCTATGACACTGTTCTTTGGAAACATGTCCAGAAATTATTTCAGCTATGGTCACTGAGCAGTTTCACCTCAGGGCCAGGACCTGCACAAGGGCTTCTCCACAAGTGAGTGGTTCTGAAACCATTGGCTGAGCCTACAGAGCAAAATGACTAGCAGGCAGCAGGTACAGAAGGTACTGTTAACATGAAGACTTTCATTCTATCTGACCTCTGCATCACTGAGATGCAAGAAGGTTGTCCCAATGTGAGGAGCAAAATTTGCATTTATAGCCAAATCCACTTCTCACTTCCTTTCTAATCTGCTATTTTTTGCGTATTGATTTAATGTCCTTGCCAACACAACGTAATGTACCTAGAGAATGGCCCCAATTTTCTCTGCCCAGTAATATACCATTACGGTGGAGATATTCTCAGGCAGCTGTAGTGTTTATTAGTTCAGAAATTACACCAAAATTGTCTTTGGGCTCAGTGTATTTAATCAGGACCTGATCCTAAACTGCAAGTTTATCTTTTCATTGGAAAAGCAAGGAGGTTATCACCTTATTGAACACCAGGTCTCCAGCAAGTAATCTGCAGTTTTGTTTGTGGTTTACTAGTTCCTTCCTGTAACTGACAAGTCACCCACAGTTTCAGCTTATGCTACAGAATCACAAAAAAAAAGTGGGTAAATTCTTTCAAGAACTGGAAGAAAACAAGCCCTACAGGTACCATCATCTGTAGCGATAGCTATGTTCTACTTCACAGGTTGATTCTTAGAACAGTTATTTGAATACATATACTATTGAAAAAGCATGCTGTTGAAAAAGCAGTCTGAGAGCATGGCCTGCTTATCCCCCACTTTCAGCAGAAATTGAACACAAAGCACTATTTTTGCTCTGGGTACATCTGCCTGGAAACCTATTAATAACATTTTTGGAGATATCTAGTCCTTGTCTTTGACCTTCTGCACAACGATAAATTTCACTCAGTATTCATAGCAGTTGAAATTCAGTCACTTTAAAGTTCACAGAAGGCACTGCAAATAGAATTAGATTAAATTGAAAGAGCATTTGCAGATCCTTTTGGCTGCTTTGCTTCACCTGTACATAATATTGGTGAGGTGGAGGGATGGAAATCAAATAAATTTATGCTCGAATGTCCAGACTGTAAATATGTTACATTCTGGCTGCACATAAAGGACTAACTCAAACTGTCCTAATTATTTACACTGAAGTTAAATAAAACCTCCTGAACTGATATGCATTAAAATAAACAATTATTATGGTAAAGGATGGATCCTCTCTAACAAATATCAATGGCAAAAACTGGATTTCTGCTGTTTAGCTAATAGAATTCAGGATTAAAGGAAAACTTCCTGAATACATCAATTATAATAATTTACAAACTAGTAGTCTGGCATGACATTGCACTAGAGAGTACTACTTCTGTGAGCCACGGTCTCTAAGGTGTGAAGTCAGAGATTGTTTTCTTTCAAAGAAAACTGAGAAGGACGTTTTTTCCCCATTTTTGTATCAGCTACGTTACTCAATATTTAGATGCATACAAAGGTAGCAATTTTAGAAGATTCTAGTTGGTATTATAATTTTCAAAAACACAGGATATTCTAAAAAAGGACACCTGTTTTTAGCTAATGTAGCTTTGTACATACTTACACTGAACAGAAGCAGCATCTGCCCAGTTATTTGGAAAGGTGATAGAAGGTGAAATTACATTAGTCATAGATATAATGAACATTTGTGGTATTTAATGAAACACAGAAAGATACATAACATATGCCATTACATGGAACAAATAAGCCTCCTTTGATATATTAAGAATCGTATGATTCTCTCATCAGTAAGCATTTTGAGTAAGCTCTGGGTTCTCCTTCAGTGCACTCATTATTGAGAAAGTAGATTACAATAGTCCACAATTATTAAAAAAATACACATCACAGTCACAACTTAAATTCTAGGTGAAATGCCACTTGTCAATGGTAATGCTATTTGCAACAGACCTTAAGTGCTCACAGGCACAGTCCTGGATAAAGTGATGTCAGACACATCTAGCCACTGAAAGGAGTGTTGTTATATGTCTTATGATTTGGAAGTTATTGTCTGCTTTCTGAAAAAGATGGTTTGGGCTTTCAAGCTTCTCAGTTTAAACCTACACCAATCTAATGTTCACATCCTTTCTAGGCGTGGACAGATTCAGTGAAGATATCCAACAAATGATGGGCTTCAAGCCAGGCCTCTACTGGAGATTGTGCTGGAAATTTGTTAGCCCTGCTTTTTTATTGGTAAGTGTTGATAATTATTTCATCACGGAAAGAACAATAGTATGCTGCTCCCTAGAATATACAATGGGTATCAAGAGCAACATAGTAATCACTATGCCTGATGTTGTCAGGCTAAATAGAAGACACTGATTTAATTATTTTTTTCTCCTCAATGTCATTAATTTTATTTTGTGTAATACGCTGCAGTTGGGAAAGAAGGTAATTGTGACTGTGGTCCTCTTCTATTTCTTCACTTTCACAGGACTTAAAGAAAGCAGCTTTTCTTAGGGAACACTGAAAACATTGGCAGTGTTCTTCCCATCCCAGCAGCATTTATGCATATTAAACATAAATAATTCTGTGGGGAAAATAAACTAACCAGGGATTTTGTTAGCAGGATCCCCAAATTGTGCAATGACACCTTAGAATAACTAATATTCAACTACATCCAGTTATTAGCTCTGTGGAACACTAAAGAGATGTATTGCAAGTATTACACTACATTTTAAACTGCTTGATGTGAAAAACAATTGCTTCATTGCATTTGGGGGAGGAAAAACCCCAGAGTGTCCATTTGGTTGCTTTGTGTAAAGGTCAGATTCAGAACTACAGTTTTATATTGTGATATTTTCCTATACATATTTGTAAATCAAAATGTCAGGATGAATAATATGGAAATCTGACCTTGCTATGATTTTAAGAGACTAGTAATTGCATTAAAACTCTGCATTCTCAAAGCAGTTCTGGTATTCCAAAGATACGCTGGATAGGCTTTTATGACAGCCTTCAGGTCCACTTTTTTCTTTTATTTAAAAGCTTCTGGCACCAATTCATCACTAATCACCTACCAAGCATGTATTAATTATCCTTTTAAATACTGTTCTGTAGAGAAGCTTGTATGGAACTATATCCTGCAGCACTTCAAACATGCTAACTCAAGTAGGAAAGAAAAATGCTGCACCAAGCATGCTTAGGTTTTACACACTAGGACACTATTGAAAGTTTTAATGTTACAAAGAGCAGAGTTCTAGTAAGCTAGCTAGAGAAAGCTGAATCATTGTCAGTCTCACCTTCAGGCAGCTTACGATTTCTTGGTGAAATGGCCCCTGTACCTTCCTACTCAAGCCTATAAACTTAAGGGTCAGAATGAATCTGTAGGTAACGTACCTTACAGCCCTCACAATGCACAATAATTTCTCCAGCTGGAAGTGCTAAACTTGAAACATATCAACTTAATTAATGGTCACCAATATATTTTCAAACCCATGGGCATGATACCACACTGCGTAAGGGACACTGGGAAGTCTTGTTATAACTGTACTTTTTCTGTTTTCTGAAAGGCAATATGGATATTACACTCTTGATTTATATGGGAAAAGTAAATATAATTTACTTTCTTACAGCCCATCTTTTGGTTCATAATTCAATACATTAAGAGAATAAAGCAAATAATGTACAATTGGCCAAATTGGTTTAATACAGAAATTTAAAAGTGAAAACTATAAGGATGGTCACCAACATGAAAAAAGGTAGTCCACTATTAGCCTTTATAATTTAAAACTATGAAGTCCATAAATTTGGTCACTTGATCTAAGAAAGAGCATTTTTATACCAACTGTATGAAGCACACAAACTGCTTTCACCAGAAGAGACTGAGACCATAAGCATAGGAAATAAAAATTACAAAATCAGTTTAGTTTCTTTTATACATAATCACATAATGGCTAAGGTTGGAAGGGACCTTAAAGATCACCAGGTTCCAGCCTCCCTGCTATAAGCAGGGACACCTCCCACTAGATCAGGCTGCACAAAGCCTCATCCAACCTGGCCTGAAACACCTCCAGGGAGGGGGCTTCTGCAATGTCTCTGGGCAACCTATTCCAGCACCTTACAACCCTCATGGTGAAGAATTTCTTCCTGATGTCCAACCTAAATCTCCCCTCTTTCAGTTTAAAACTATTACCCCTTGTCCTATCACTGCCCTCTCCGATGAAAAGCCCCTCCCCAGCTTTCCTACAGGCCCGCTTCAGGCACTGGAAACTGCTCTAAGGTCTCCCTGGAGCCTTCTCCAGGCTGGACAGCCTGTCTCTTTCAGCCTGTCTCCAGAGCAGAGCTGCTCCAGCCCTCGGATCATCTTAGTGGCCCTTCTCTGGACCTTCTCCAGCAGCTTCATGTCTTTCCTGTGCTGAGGGCTCCAAAATTATACACAATATTCCAGGTTGGGTCTCACAAGAGCAGAGTAGAGTATAGTTTAGGGTAATTTGGGAAAAGGCTATCAAATTATCACACTTCAGTATAATACTTGCTCTAACAATCCCATGCATGCTCAGTGCAAAGTGGCCCCTGTTTGAGACTGGTAATGTGTTAGAGTAGTTTCAGATGACAAATACAATTCTCTGTGAGATAAAGAAAGGTAAGTTGGTGTTAGTCAGGTACCTGGTATTAGGAACTGTCTCCTTGAAGCTTTTTCAAATCCATACTGTCTGCAGCTATGTACCTCATTCCAAAAAAAATCTCAAAATGGAACTAGTATGTTTCTAACTGGATTTCACACTCTGAGCTTCCTTTAACCCACACCATTACTCTCCTTGTGTAATCTTTGAAACCCTAGGCTCAAAATACTGCAATTTGTAATTGCCTTATGAAAGAGAATGTATAGACCCAGCAAACCAAATCAAGAAACTCTCTATATTACACAACGCATATGGATTTAACCCATATGGGATTCTATTTCCCATATGGAAAATAGGGTGGTACCCTACTCTTTCCTGCTTACACCTAGTACTGGACAGGATAACACCAGCAGGATAAAATAAAAAAAACAACTTTATTATCCAGGTCTTAAGGCTGCTTGACCTTTCCTCAGTAAACATACCATACTGGAGTCTGCATCATGCCTCCCACTGAAAAATGGGTATAAAACTTCTAAATGAAGCCTAATGCCTCTGGGAAACAAAGAAGCGGAAAATAAATCCTGCCGAGTTTCTTTATTGACTAGAGAATCCTTTTTTTATGTGTCTAGTTTAGATGAGGCAGTAGCAGACAACCACCTGATCTTCCCAGCAAAAATATCAATTAATCTGTGTTCAGAGCAGCTAAAATAAACTGTTGATACTAGTAAATGCATCAAGAATTTCAACAGTTTAAGCAGTAAGAGGCACAAACTAAATAGGACGAAGGTATATGGTAAAGCTGGTTTGCAATATAACTTAGGTTGACTGCCTAATAAAACACATGACTTGCTTTTCTACTAAGTTTCTACACCTCAAAACTGGCTCATTTTTTTTTTCTTCCCTAGTTTGTTGTGATAGTCAGTATAATAAATTTCAAACCTTTGACCTACGATGACTACACCTTTCCTCTCTGGGCAAATCGCATTGGCTGGGGAATAGCATTATCTTCAATGATACTTGTGCCTGCCTATATTATCTATAAATTTATGAATGTGCGTGGGACCTTTAAAGAAGTAAGTGAAATGCTAGTAAAATGTCATGAAATGTTGCTATGAAATGAAATGGCTGCATTTAAGCTGGCAGTTTGTTTCTCTTACTCACAAAATTTATTACTTATGAGTGACCTTTTGGATCAGAAGAATGGAGTTTTAAGGTAGGATTACTGCATGCTGTTTTAGCTTCTAGACAGAAATTATCTTTCCAGAAAGCACCATAATAGTTCTGAAAAAATATTTTTGATCCACGTAATTCATCCATTCATTAAGTTTTTTTTTTCCTTATTAACAAAAGAACTATACAAAATATGGTATCTTCATTCTCAGTTCTAATGTATGGTCTTCATACAGTTCTACCTCAGAGTTCCGTCCAAGGTATCTTTATTCAGGTATCACTGCAGTGCTGTAAACTGTTACATGTACAAAGTTAATTCAGACCTATCTTATCATTGTAAGAGCTCCTAAACATATATCCATATGCTGGGAGGGTGGCCTGTGCCTCAAAGTAGCCCTGTGTTCAGGATGGCCTTTGTTCATTTAATGAGCACCCAGCAAGGACAGAAGAAATGCTTTAGTGGGTCACAGCAATAGATCCATTTAGCCCTGCATTCTGTCTTTAACAGGAGCCACTTCGTATTTTATTTTCTCTGTCAAATATGTATCCTTATCCTTTTTTTACTGGAATTATTTCAACATTCTGCCAAGGCTAGAATGACTGCAGATCTTTCTATTGTGTTCATCAGTAATATCAAACTGCTTGAAGAAGCTTAATATTCAAGATAGACCAAGGTGCTAAAACAGATCTAGAAATCAAGAAAATTCTAACATAGGCACTGCTTATGGTCTCATCTAGTCTGTCCCTTTTTAACTAGTTCATCAAAAGAACCAGAGAACTAGACAGCAGCATCTTGCGCTATATTAATCCAGTTCACACATAACATGCCTGGTCTGTGCATTAAATAAAGCAGAAACTGAGGAAGAAAAAAATTGTGACAATCTTCTTCTAATGATATGCCTAACAACAGGAAGTTTAACATTGCAGCCTTAATAATTATCTTTTAACTTAATTTATATATTTGTATAATATAATTATATTTAAAAGATCCTGTTTCTATGGGAGGGGGGGGGAGCATCCCTATTTCCTTACAGCTCACTCCCTTGCGCTTTTGTTTACCAGTTCAAAATGGCACAGGATTATAATTCACTGATCATATAAAGTTTAGCATCATATTAATTTTACCTTCATTATATTAAATTACAATCTTAAAACCTCTAATGGAACTACCACCCCACAGAGAACTAAGCAGAAAATAGGGTCTCACCCTTTACCCAGACAGGGCACATCCTCCTCAGATCAACCTGGCAGATGCAAGGGATAAATGTCTTGTTTCTGAAATACTAGTCACCCCAATTATTGTTCACCTCAGAAAGACTCTCCAGAGTGGGAACCCTTCACCTGCCCCGTTTTCATCAGCTCCAACATCCTAATGTTGTGCACAATTTCTAGTTCTCATTTCCAGCAATTCTGTAAGTCCTTTGGTTTATTCCATTCCTGGAGCTTTACAAACCCAACTTCTAGCAGCTACAAAGTGTCAAAGAATAATTTGTTCTGACACAAGAGGCTTTTTCCAGCTTGCACAAGTTTACCTATACTGAGATGTAGAAGCCTTTGGTCAGAACCACCTTTGCTTATGCGTTGTGTAGTGTTAGTAATTTTTACAGCTCCTGTAAACAACAGCTCTGCAGTCTCCCCACAATAAATATGGCATAGTCTAGTATATTAGATAAAATAACTACCATAAAATATGATGCCCTAAATTGTAGCTCTACAAGTATGGGGGAAAGTATGCTCTAACAGAAACTCCTGTTGGAGTTGATGTTGAAAGATGGTTAAAGTTCATGATAAACCAAAATCTTCATGTGATCCCAAATGGCATAGCATAGGTAGACAAGGGAGATGAGCTGGGAAACAGTCAGTACCTTCTTCCTTTCCCACTGGGACTAGTCAGCCTCATTACAGCACAAACAGAAAAGTATTAATTTAGGGCATGTAAGGCCTGTGATACCAACTTGTTCCTGATGTTCTTTTTCATATGCACTTGCTAAATATTTGGACTTACTATTTGCATAAACTTTCTACTGTTGCATCTTATATTAAAGGCTAATACCAATGGGCTTATAGTAAGCTTGATCTCTCAGTGACTAAGTTAAAGGCACATGACACTGTGATATTAAAGATTTATGTTACCATTATGAATAAAGTTCATGCTACTTCCCCATTATAGATTGTGGATTAGAGACATAATCCCTCCTCATATGGCTGACTTTTTCTTCCTCTTCTCATCTGGTTTAGAGACTAGCTTACTGCATCACACCAGAAAATGAGCACCAACTCGTGGCCCAAGGAAACATCAGGCAGTTTAAGGTTTGTACTCCTTTTACCATGGCTCCTCTCCTGCTACCAATCCTTTCCTGTCTTTAGCTGCAACTACAGTTTTGCACTAATCTCCTCATAGCAGATACCTGTGCAGGTCTGTGGCTCTTTTTTCTGCCAGCAAGACAAGATGCAGGAGGCTCAGTACTAGCTGAATATGAAAAGTCTAGTGTTCAGCACAATGAAATAATGTGCTATGTTGTGTGGAACAGGCTTTCCCCACAGGCCTACAAGTTGATTGAAAACACTGCTGGAGACTTCTTAAGCAGCCATGAAAAATATGCTACAGGATTCCAAACACTGCTTTCCTTTTAGCAAATAAAATGACCTTATTGAAATAAAGTCCTTTTTGTAGAAGATAAAAAGGATGCAAATATGAAGCTTCTTACACGTATCAGCATTCATGCCAGACCACTTTGTCTTCGAAGTTGAAAGCAGCTAGAATTATGCACATCACCTCAAAATATGACCCAGATTTTCTAGTGGTGGTTTGTATGTTGGTACTGAAAAAATAAATTTGTCTTTTGCATACTCTGAAAAGTACTGCTTGAAGTATAATTTTAAATTTTAAAGGAAATAATCCAAATGTAGATTTCAGAGATGCGGACCGAAAGCAGGAAGGCTTCCTGTTTCACAACTACATTTGATTTGATGTGGCCAAGAAGTAGCACAGCACTTCCTCCTGCCTTCTTTTCCCCCCATTCCCATCCTTATTTTTCTGAAGATATCATGTTCTAGCTATAAGTAATAACTTGATTTTTCCAGAGGCAGGTGTTGCTGCACAAATGGGCTATAAAGAGCCATTCCTACACAGTACCAGCCTTCTGAACCCAAATCTATAAAGCCAAAAAGGAAGCAAATTGATTTCATTTAAATTAGAAAATACTGTACTCTGAAGTAAATTCTTAATGATACTTCAAACCACGGCAAACACTCTGGCATACTGATTCGTTGCTGCCTTCCACAAACATCAAGGAATAGCTCTGTTAATTGCTTTTGTTAGTCATTTGTTCATGATGTTTAAGTTCGTAAACGTAACACTAACTACCATAACCAAACAAGTACAAGAATTTTCTTCTCATATACATTCAGCAGTTCTGAATTTTAAAACTGAACTGAGAGCTGAGTAAATAGCCTTTATATTCAAGTCCTTTTCTCACTGCAAACTTGAATCCACAGAAATTTAGTTCTGTTATTCTGACACCTCTTTTTAATTCTAGATTTTTCCACTAACATTCAAAATCTCTCTTGCTATCATAATTGTGATTTAATAATGTTGTTACACAACTGCTTCTGTTCCCTTACAGCTTCAACACTGGCTAACAATATGACAACGAACAGGCTGAGGAGAAAGCCATTATGTTAAGATAAACTGGGAATACAAAAAAGTCAAGTTCAAAGCTCCCTCAATTATGCTTGGACAAGGCTGGCTCAGAGCTTATCTACTGACTCTTTGAGGGAAGACACCTGCTCTCTGTTCTCAATGCCTCCCTTCTATTACTTGGCTTCAGATGACCTTTAAAGACTCTGTTTATTTTTTCTTATATCCTTTGGTGCCATGAGATCCCTACATGACCAAAACTTGTGAGTTTTGCTATTGGCAGAAGTGGAGGAGGCGGAGCAGAGGAAAAAAAAAGCAATCAACATAAGTTAAATGCTCTTTTATTGTGAAGAAGTGAATTAAACTTCTCTGATAGTAATAATTACTTCAGATATTCATGCCATGACCTATTTTAAACCAACAACACCTGAACATTCTTAGATCTAAGAAAAGAGTACATCTCAATTGTGAGGCTAGAGCAACTTTAACTATGTACTAATGTCATTAGCTTTCTTGCCATACTATCCTTTGGGATAAGAGTTTGCATCCTTCGGAAGTGAAGACTCAGTGCTTTATTTTCAGTGGTTTGTTATTAGTTTCTTCTCAAAGTGAAGAAGGTTGTTTGCTATCTGTATATGTCCATGCCATTTGCTGTCCAGTTTAATTATACAAGCTGAAGAGCAGCAGGAACAGAATTCCTGTAATAGCTAGGTACAATATACAGTTCCATGCTATACTGTATGTAATAAAAACATATTCCCTTATAGCAACAATTAAAATGGCTTTATCATATGACCCATACTCCACAGACTTTTTCAGCTAAATATGAAAGTTACATGCAAATAGACATTTTCATTTTTATTTTTCCCAAATAAAAAGTGTAAAATACATAGGAAGAGAGAAAGATTTTTTTTTTAAGAATTATGTAATCTACCCAGAGGCACCAAAATACCAAACTTCAGTTTTATTCTCTTGCTTTGAGAACAATATTGTTGTAATCTAACCTGGATTCACCTACCAAACCATAGTAAAATTGTATTGAATAATTCAGAAGGATATTTTAGGCATACTTAGCTCTTTAAGCCTATTCCAGCTCCTCTCTGGTAGCATTATGCAAGGTAGAAGACACAGAACAAACTCTGCATTTGGGTGCTGTTCTTATTCTGTGGTCACTTATCACTTTAGTATCTTCCCTGTGATCACTAGATTTGGTAGCTTTGAGTTTTCTCTCGTATTTATCTATCACTAGATCTATAGTAATTTTCAGAGGCTGTAGCTTCTCAACTGAATCCAGCCCAGAGTTTACCTCTGGACCTTACCTCTGATTTTTTTTTTTGCCCTTATATATTCAATTCAGCTTGTCTTTTAAATGTATGTAGTGCTTCCTCTTTTTAAAGAGATCTTTTTAAAAGGATGGGGCTTTTCAATTTATTTTTTATTTATAATACATTTTTGTTGAGGTTTGGGTTTTTTTCCTTTTTTTAAAATAGCTCAGTTTGTAAGCTCAAAGTGATTTTGGCCTTTTCCATTAAACACTGATTTCTGTTCAAAATAATGGAAAGGAAATTTCTCTCATTATTTATATTTTTCCTCCAATATAATCAATACTTTAAAATAAGTATTGTCCTTTTCTTAAAGAATCTCAGTGACAAGTGGTAGTTTTATTTAAGCATGGTTTTAAATCCAAAGTATACTTTCTTTTAATTGCAAAGGAAGTAATATTTTCTAGCCCAGCTGATGGCCAATAACTGTTTATATACTTATGAAATATATTTCATAATAAAGGTATCTCAAATGTTGCAGATCTAGTTCTGTAATAACACGAGGCCAAACAGTGTATATATGTTGAGGGCATAAAAAAAATCATCCCACCAAAACTCATAGTTAACCATATTTTTATTTTATGCTACACGTAAGAATCTTTTAGTTGTTATAAAACTTAATTTTCAGTAATACAGCTGCTTTAGTCACTAGCTTGGCATGGCTCAGAAGTTTCTTGAACTAGATATAATTGCCCAGTTTTGAAACTCCTGGGGGGTCTTTAATGTGGAGCTTTAATAGCTTGTCACATTATACGTTGTTTGGTTTGCTCATGATTGGAACTGCCAACAATGTGCATCAGTGTTCACTTGTGACAGATCCCATCACCACCATCCATATAACAAAACCCATGCAGAAAAAGTTCATTTCATCACCACTCAGCTCTGAAATAGAAGCAAAGCTATCTTAACATAGGAGTGAATTCAGCATTACCCAGCATATTGGGGTTGTATTTTTAATACCAAACCTCAAGGCAATTACCTACTACATTTTTATTTCTGTTACTGTACAATTTCTTAGGTTTAGTTTAGTATTTATAGTTCAGGACTCCGTTGCACTATTGTCATCTTGTACTGAGGTTTTATAGACACAGAATTTGCAATCTGTACAGAGAAAAACAGGCAAACCAGAGAAAGCTGTTATCTTAGTGGCAGGAATAGCTTGACTGGAAAAGAAAGATAATAAACATTGTTTGACTGCACAGCTAGGCTTTAAGTTCAAGATGTTGCCCACAGGAAGTCTCCCCAAAAATTCTAGGACTTCTGTCCCAGAGATGAAGAGCAATGTCTTCAGTTCTCCACAGAATAAGATGGTCAACTACCTCATGCTTCTTGGATGATAAATTATGCCCTTAGACACAAACTAGCATCCATTCAAATGACAAATACCTTTATGAAGGCCAGTTTATGTTCTTTTCCTCGACTGACTTATATGGTACAGACATTCCAACACAAAGCCACAGCTCTGGAACCCAAGTCCTCTTAGGCACCTACTTTGAGCTGCCTAATAAATTTTCAACACAGGAACTATTAAACACCACTAAGACACTAGACTCCTTTCAGTTCAACTATTTGTTTAAAAAAAAAATCACGCAGCCAGATCCTTATCATCTATGTGGTTTAATGACAAGTCTTCCTCTAACTCAGTCCTGACTTTTCAGCCAAGCAGGTCACACTTTCCCTCAACTATACCTATTATGGCAGCAGACTGACTCTGGGAGATGCTGTTGGCCCAGCTATCCCTGTGGGATGGCAAATACATGCTGATGGAGTAGGCAGCCCACTTAAAAAAAATAACATTTTTGACACCAGCTTATTCAAGATACAGTATCATTTGCTTGCTAATTATGTTGGCTGCTCTGGTAACAAGCCAGTAGGAAGAATTGAGTGAAACAATTAAATGGCTCATTTGATAGTTCTAGAAAATATTTTCTTGAAAACCTTTTTGTAATCTGATAAAGGAAGCAGCTGTCACACATTAGAATCCCGCTTCTGACTTTCCCTCCTATCAGGGAAAAAGACCTGCCTGTGATCCATATTTTTTCATCAATCCACAGAAAGTTAGCACCAAGGAAAGAGATCCTCCATTTTCTTTATAGTCCTTCTGCTGTCATTCGGTAGAATAATTCCTTATCTATTTGGTACTGTTCTAAATACTAGAACTCCAGAGATTTAGACTTCTGGTAGAAACATTGGGCCTTTCATGGGCAACAGTCCAAAAAGTACTAGTTCTATTTAGTTTTCAGCCCCTGTTTGAACCATAAGTTTTTTTGTCAGTCCTTCTTGTGTTCTATCAGGTCCTGAGGCATACAACCTGGCAACACTTGAAAGACGTCTTACCATAGTGAGGTATTTTGCAGGAAATCCAAGATCAAACGTGATATTTTAAAAATAGAATGTGGAAGAAATACTTTGACTGTTACTATTGTACAGTGTTCCCTAACTGCACGTGCAATGTATGTTGTATTTAATTTTCCCAGAGGAAATTCCAGATAATCAGTCATTTCTTCTCAGCATAATACCATTTAAATGCTATTATTTAAAAAGGTCAAACCCAAATATTTTGTATATACATCTACTTCTTACGCTATTGTTTTGAAATGAATTAAGTTTATTTTGTACTGTTAAGTTGTAGGAGGCCACGCATAAATTCTTCTGGTTTTAATGTCTCTTTTGCAATACTTCCAATTCATACAGCATTAATTAGCAGAGAGTTGCTTTTATGGGAGTAGATAGCTTTCATTCATATCCTGGACTGATTCACTACATTTCATGAGGCACTGGCAAACATTTAGAAATTTTTTTCCTAAGGACCAAATTTCAACCATAAATCAACAATTTCAAATGAGATGAGACTTAAAAATGTTTTCTTTGCAGTACCCCATTAAAACATTTTAAAATGGGCCTGAAGGACTGACATAGGACAGTTGCCACAGCTCAACAAATGACAGTATATAATCTACCTGCAGACATTATGTGTGCAGCCTGAGCCTCTTGAAGCAGTAAAATAGGGTATGTTTGTTCTAATACACTTTATTTTCTCAGGGCTAAGAATATTTATGGTCCACAGATCTCATGTGCAAGAAATCAATCTCCTTCATTTACAGGTCAACATCATGTTTCAGATTAGACTCTTGAACAAGTTTGAAGTCTTGGCTCTAGTATAGGGAGACAGATCTTCTAGAAACACTTCCTGAAAGTTTTCTCCAAAGGACAAAACTGTTCAGTCTACCTTCCTCTGATTCATACCCACGTTCCTGTTGGTAACTGTGGGCTGGTCTAGCTAATCAGTTGAAAGTTAAGCTGTTAGAATATTAAGCTAAGCTGTTCATAATACAGTACAGAAGTCAGAAACAGGACCTTGAAGTGACCTTACTAGGTTCCTATCTATATACAAGCTGAAAGTAGCATATGAACTATTTTAAGCAAAGCTGGCCAGAAATCAACATATAGGACTGAATCTGTGAACTGCTTGGGCACCTGAACTATTATAGATCTTAATTTACTAAACTATTAGCTGGTGCATGAGAAAGCCAGCCACATTCTGGCTTCCTTTAGGAAAACAGAACACTAGAACAGGATACTGCAAAACAGTCAGGAATTTGTTTTAAAACTTAATCTGTGACCCTGCATCACATTCAGAAAGGATCATATACAGGGAACAGCTGAATCTCAAACATCCATGCATGAGCGTTTCTGTGCTGTGGAAAACAGTTTTTTGTTCAGCCGTTTCAGTCTGTTGTAACTCAGACTTCAACTGCAACACTTCATCAAGCACTTCCCCCCTCTATTACATATTCTCAAAGGACAGTTTTTGCTGACAATCAGCCAAACCCACTCAGACTGACCAAACAGGCATGCAGGTGTTCCTTAGCTTTGGTTAGATCTACAATTCCTTGGGTTTTGCCTGCTTAACCTTAAATGGGGAATGACTAGAGTTGTAAGCCATGCCATACACAGAGTACCTTTTCCTAGGCAAAAAAAATAAAAATCAGAATTTTGCACACTGTTCCTAATAAAAATTAAAGTAACATAGGACCATTGATCCTCAGCAGGTGATTAATTTGTACAATGATAATGTTCGCTGCCCGAGACTGAATTTAGATGCATCTACATGCATCAGAAATTACAAAATATAGCTAGATGGCAGATAAACGGCGTTTCAACCAGCAAAAAACATAAGTGTAATATAGCTGTTCTTAAGTACAGAATTTGATCAGTTTTCCTTTGCCATTTAAAAACTGAATATGTTTACACAAATTGCTATCACTGTATGACTGACCTAGCAGAAGTGTGCAGAGAAGCAAAAGACAGCCAGAAGACTGACACAGATACCATGATTGTATTCAGTGAAACTGTCCTCCTTAGAACTCAAAGGTGCCTAGATGCAAGTGGCTGGAATGGACCTAAGACAGGGAGAAACTGAGAGGCTTAAGCCTCAATCCAGCAGTGCAGCCATCATGTAAGTTACTGCCATTAGTTTTGATGTTGAGAACAGTGGGCTGGTTTTGCCTAAGCACTGACAGCAAGATTGGACCACCTGTGTGCTTTGCTTTCCTCCTCTCTAAAGGTATTGCTTTAGCTGCCATACTAAACAAAATTTGCTTAATTTCTTTAATAAGGGAACAGAATAAAATCAGTGAACTAAGTAAATCACTAAGCCTCAAGCTGGCTCCCTTTTAAAGGTGTTGTTTTTTGGTCACTGCCAAGAAGCCTCAAACTTGAAAGTGACCTGCAGTTGTAACTTCTGTTACACTCTGTGAGCCTCTCTGCAAGACTTGGCTTTTGTTTGCTATGGGTAGTATCAGTTACAAAGGGAGAATCTCCAAATAGTACATTTTGAAAATAACTTCTAATAGGTCCAATGAAGATTTGCCTTACAAATAAAAGCTTTATTGTGAGCATTTACTTGGTTTACACCAGTGTTTTACTTAATTTTTAATGCCTTTTTATAGCAGTTACTAGACTTTACCTTAGATAAGGTACCTCTGTATAGGAAATACTAAAATATTTTTACCAGTTTTTTTAATTTTCATAGAACATAAGTGTATAATGTAAGGCGAGAAATTCAACTTTGATGTTACAAGGTTATCACACAAGGCCTATTAATCCATTATAATATTTTGTAGTCAGCCAGTCTAGTTCAATAACATGTTGGCCTTTGATTATAAATGTAAACATGTGATAAGAGAATAACACATTATCTACAGCTAAATGCACACTGTAGCACAATATCCTACATTGCTGCCTTAATCTCAAAAAAACTCATGTGTTTTTAATTTATATTCTAAAAAACAAAAAAAATCCTTCAGCTGCAATTTTGTGTTGTTAGATGACAACATTAAACCAAATGTGTTAGTGCCCAGTAAGTCTACTTCTAAAGCAGGAGATCACACTGCAGTTTTCAGGAATACGTTTTCATAGGAGTTCAAAACTTGCCACTAATAAAAACACTCTCCAAAGTGCCCCAGAGACCAAAAATGTCCAAACACAACCACCACATTTCCACACTTGAGTCCATTAATTGTGCCATCTGCTGGTCCATTTGCCTTTTTTTGTAAGTCTTTGGTTATCTGGGGGAAATGGCATTTCAATTTTTTTAATTATTTTTTAATTTTTTTTAAAGGGAGATACCTACATGTCCATGTGTGTAATTAGAAACAATCACATTTCTTATAAATGTGGATATGGATGTGTGTGATGTCTGCTGGTTAACTATACTTTAAAAGCTGATAAAGATGGTGAATGTAAAGTATTTGTCCTCATTCCTGTCTTTCTGTGGTTAGTGTAAATAAGAACTGTTTTAAGCTGTGCATTAATGTAACGGATTATTCCAATATTGTGTATAGAATTATTTAAATAAAATCTAACAAATATGCACATAGGAAGAGGATAAAGAAAAGTCTCATGTACCAAGAATTTACTTATGACAGTCAATTAAAAGCTGAAATGAAAGTTCTGCTTGTTCATAGAATCTTAGACTGGTTTGGGATGGAAGGGGCCTTAAAGATCATCAAGAGCCAACCCCCCTGCATGGGCAGGGACACATCCCTCTAGACCAGGTTGCTCAGAGCCCTATCTAACCTGGCCTTGAACACTTCCAGGGATGGAGCAGCCACAGCTTCCCTGAGAAACCTGTTCCAGTGTCTCAACCACCTCATAGTGAAGAATTTCCTCCTAATGTTTAATCTAAATCTCCCTTCTTCCAGTTTTAATCCATTACTCCTTGTCCTTTCAACTTCCTGTCACACTGTCACCCTAATGTCCCTGCTTTGTCCCCTCTACAGCCTATGCTCTTCCTTTCAATTATTTCTTTAAGAAAAATTTGGAGTATCCACTCACTTTCTGTTGTCCTGGGTACAATGTGGAGGAGGCCAGTCACTTTCCTCACCTCCCTATGCCATTTTTTGTTTTCTCTGCTTTCCAATCAGTGAGTTGTGAATGTGGGGAGTTACACCTCCAGCAACAGTGGCTTTCATGAAAGAAGTCCAACTCTTCATCCCTGCAGATGGCCAGCTGCAGGTGACAAGCTCCACTGCACCTTCAGATATTTGGCCATGTTCCACCCCCAGCTCCAACATCTTGGCTCTGAGGTATTCCAGGATGGCACCACTCTACACAGCTGCAGTGTCACCTATTCACTCATGCCTGGTGGTCCAGGCCTTCAGGTGCTGGTGGATACAGCCAAAAAGGAACTGCAACCCAGCCTTCTGGGAGAGTGACACCAACACCACCCTGCCACTATCCTTCCATGTCATCCCACCAGCCATGGTGTCACTGTCTGACCACTGGTCCCAAGTCTGATGAGGGGCAGCCAGTGGGTTTTTTGGTTGGTTGTTGGTTTATTTTAATCCTGAGTTTACAGTTGCAGGTGGCACTACAAACCCGAGGCCTCCCCCGCCAAACCAAGCCCTACCCCCTTCCCCCTCAGCCCAGGGGCAATTGCTGCCAAGTTCCCACATGGGTCCTGCCCTTAAACTTTGCCAAAGTTGCAAAAGGGATAATTTCTCTCACAAGGCCAATGACATACTTGGAAAAGATTGGTCAGTCACAGCCCTTCAGCTAATGTTCCACTGCAGCTGCTATATTCTGTTTCTCATTATGCTTCTAGACAGAAGTTGGGACATGCAAAACTGTATCAGGTCTCCACCTTCACATTGGAAGTGCAGTGAAGATAAATTTGTTTCAGAGAGAGTGTCACATTTAGAGTGACTACTGCAGTTTTCTTCGTACGTCAATAGAATCTTACCCCATGCTATCAAAATTTATTAACTCTTTCCCTTAAAATCAACTTTGTACTCTTGCTAACATACTAGTAATTCTTTGGCATGGCAGAATAGGTCATTGCCCACTATGCTGCTTCAGAATACAGGGATAACAGCATGCTAGAAGTTTATTTATCCAGACAGCACGTACATCCAAATATTGAGTATTTTCCACTCAGTTATTCTAAATATCAGATGATGTTTAGCACTCTGAAGCACAATTCTCTGAAATTTCAGAGTAACAATACAAGGAACCAATATTCTGGTCTTATAAGGAAGCTCATTAGTTTTAAATATCCCCCTTAGCCAACAATGAAAATCCAGAGCCAGCATGGACACACGTAAAGCAACAATATCATTTACATAAACATATACAATTAAGTTACTGAAGGGAACAACCATCATTTCTTCCACTTGCACATTCAAAATCAACTGACACATTCTAGAGCTGCACAAAATTGATATCTACCCAAAAAAACCCAAAACATTATGCCAAATCCAAGCATAATCTGCATGCATGGCTGCTTTTACTTCATATTGGAAAACATCAGTTGTGGGCAGATGTGCAAACAGAATGTGACAAGATGTGGCAGAAATATACACAGCTGGTGCCATGACTAAATAAATGATTGTCCTAGATTATTTTCAGAATTACTTTTGCAGGAGAATCTTGAAAGATAATTCATTTTCTTCTTACTTAAACACTAAGTTTTAAATGTCTTAAAAATACAGAGAAAGTCTCATATCCAGGCACCACCATTCTAAACACTTGAAATACATAAGAAAAGCAGAGGTTTAAAATATGGAAGTGTTCCATCCTGGAGGAACAGAATAGTACATTTACACTACTGAAGACAAAACAAAATACAGAAAACAAATGTTAAAACCTAACATTCCTATGGGAAGATAAGTATTTTACAAAGCAGTAAAATATACAATAAACAAACGGAATTACCACCTTGATCGCTCTGCATCACAAGCAAAAGTGAAAGAACAAAGCAGAAAAGAAAAAAACCAAAATATTCAGCATTTAAGAACAAAGAGTTTATTTTAGTCAGATTAAAAATACCACTGTTTCAGCTGTTAAAAGGCTGAAGAAACGCGCTGCTCTGCCCTCTCCTCTTTATGGGAGTGAATTACCTGAAAACCATGGCTTCCTAGCAATCAAAGGAACAGGTAACAAGTGACATTCTAAGGAATATAGAGACATGCTAGAAATGTTCTTGCAGGACTCCAATAAATATCATGTTCAACCAGCAGGACTGATTCTATTGCTAACAGCTCCTAATCTATCCTGAAATCCTGAAGAATTTTTAGAATGAAAACATCAATAGTTAAGTCAGGACAGCTCCTCAAATATTTCAGCAATTCAGAAACTTAATACATCTTGCAAATTAAACAAAACATTAATAGCAAGTGTTTTCAAACATCAAATAATTTTAAAAGAGACACCATAATAACACAAGGAGTCACAAGTAAACAAAATAATTCTTTATAGGCATACGCTATCAATTCATGTTTCAACAGAATGGCTAATCAGGGGAAGGGAGTTAGTATCTTGTAAAATACCTTAAAAATCAGTGTATGAAGAGTGCTCTGTGAAAGTTAAGTATTATCCCTATAGTATGTGTTTAAATTTTAATATTACTGGCTGATCTTTTCCAGATCATTACATCTTTCTCAATGCCAATTCACACTAGCTTGCACAGAAATTTAGCCAGATAGATCCAAAACCCACTTGACATTCAAAACTCAGCTAGCCAGTAACAGGAACAAATTACTGGCAAGATGAAGAAAGGCAAATTATATACACATTTAGTCTTCAAGAATTCCTGCATTTTTTCTTGACAGAAATCAAGATTTTAAATTCTTTGCAGATAAATTGTCCTTTTTCTTTGATTTTTTTATTGTTATGGAAGAAAAATATTCAAATAGCTACTGTTGGAATACTTAATAAAACAGTAATTGTCTCAGCATGTTTGGAGTTAGATAATCTTTAAGGGTACACAACTGTATTTCCAATTAAAGCACAGAAAAAAATGTTCAGTGCTTCAAAATTCAGTCATCTAACTGCCAGATTTTCTAGAGGAATGAGTTAATTCTACCACTCAACTCTTTCTCCTAGTATAGAGAATTAATCAAACCCTAACCATACATAAAACAGCAAGCAAACTTATTTTCATATAAACTGACTGTATTAACTTAATTTCCTACCTGTTCTAACCACAGCACAGAAGAATTTTAGCTCACACAGGCATCACTACCCTCCTTGGGTCCATTCTAGAAAAGCAAAACCCCAAGGCACCAGACAAGCATGCCATGCCACAGAAACACAGGATGTTGTGTTTACATCTGATGATGCTGTCAGCTCCAAGTGCTAGCTTGATTCATTCAAAAATATTTTTCTGCTGTATCCCAAGTCCATTTCCTATTCTGATGAAATAATCTTAAAAACAAAGAAGAATTTCTTTCTTACTCCTGCACAGTTACCCTAAAGAAAAGTAACCTGATACTCCAATCCGTCCGATGATGTTTGGGACTTCTGATGACCTGGGTTACTCACACAAACAAGCACTGCTATTTGTTGCTCATCACGCTTTTGCTGTCTCCACTATGAAACACAAAAGGAAATTCTATGAAAAACATATGCTGAAGAGTTTACTCCTTTAACTCTCACCTGCACTTGTCATCTTTTCCTCCAAGCTTTCATAATAACATCACCAGCAGTGGATGACTACAGCAACTTACTCCAAGATCACACATGGTGATACATTAGCCACAGAACTAATCCTCCAAAAGCATGAAATCTTTAAATAAGCAAACACTTCCTCAAAACTACATTTAAGAAAACAACTTGAGACACTGGAAAGATACAGGTGTTGGAGGGTTTTATTTGATGTAGACAGAAAACTGCTCCTGCAAATCACTTTGGACTAAGTAGCACTTCTACACAGTAAGGAAGACCCAATGTTAATTCTTCCCTTCACGAGGTTTGCAATAAAGAATCAAAATAAAGCAATAATTTTCTTCTTAGATGTCTACATAGTGTCTGTGGAAACATTTCCATATTTTAATGAAAAATTATTCCACATTACACAAACCACCATAATTGAACCAAACTGGAAAGCTAAACAGCAGCATCTACTGGTCTTAATTTCTCCTTATACACATGAGCAGACTAAAAGTTCCGCCACCCACGAATTCATTTCTGTCCAGTGTCTTGTTAAAATTGTAACGTGTACTGTCATTCTAGGCAAAAATGTATGGTCAAGCCATTGATTTCCATTTCAGTAAACATTTAGTTCTCAAACCGCACAGACAGAAATCAATTTTAAGCAAAATATATGACACTGCATACATTTTCAGAAGGCTGCACTGTTGGAGTTTTACTGCTTCTAATCACTGAGACTCAAAAAAACAAAACATAATTTAAGATACCTAAATAACAGTGAAACATTTTATAATTAAAAATAAATGGCAAGACAGTTGATCTTGTACTGTTTTAGTTCCTAGAACTGATTGATTTTTCTGTCACCTACTGTCTTCATTAGAACATTGGTCCTGTGAGCTGAACAATATTAAGTCTTCCATGTTCTGCTAAGAGATCACTGATGTTTCCCTTAAGCTTCTGCTTTCAAACCTTCAAGTTAATTAAACTTGATTGTAAAGAGTATATTGATTTAACTTTACAGCCAATTTTTAATTCTGCTGTCACTAAGCTTTCACCATCAGTAATGAAAATTCTGAAGAGGATAAAGGCAATGTAGGGCTGTGTGGTGAGAAACACATATCACCAAGACTTTCACATAGTGAAAGGAAAGCCCCCAAAACAAACACACAGCATTAATGAAGTAAGGCCATGGCACACTGACTGGCATCAGCTCTGCTACCTGACACGAAGATTGTCCCCAAGATGCACTGATCTGTGCTACAGGTTACTGCCTTGCCTCTCCTGTCACCTCAGGTTTGCCAGCTATGCAACCCGTGTATGGGTTTCCTAATCCTCTTTAGAGTATTCAAGTCAGCTGTCTATTTAAACCATTTGTAGCTCCCTTGTCCTAGGACAAGTAACACAGTGGTTGCAGGAAAGAAGGGTAACCTGCCATCCCTTTGAAACAGAATGAAGCATTATGTTGTCTGTGAAACATTCCACAAGCTAAGAAAATACAGTTTTCGAATGCAGACAATGAAGTCTGAATGTCAGAAAGAGCTGATTTGATTATGTAAATACTAAATTTGGCTGCCTGTTCCAGTGGCCTTCAATGGTTCCATTCCTACAGGGGTAGTAAATAAGAATTAACTGCAGAAGAAATTCGATTTCCAATTTTTTTGAAAAAACAAAAACACCCAACAACAACAACAACAAAAAAAAAAAAAAAAACAAACAGAAAAAACACCACACAACAACTGTTTTTCAATTTCTAATTGTCTCATCCAAAAGAATGGCAAGAAAATCTTGGTGCTGAGTGAATGCCAGCACACCTACCTAGAAAGGCCAGATGCCCACATCAGCCTTGCTCTAATTTAAAAACACTTAATGAAACCTAAGAATTTCAAACTCTATCTTTAAATCATTCTTTAGCTCCTTTGCTTTTTGTTAAGCATGTTACAGAGCAAATAATTAAATGCACCTTCTCAACTGACCCTGAATCCCTTGAACTATTTTGTTCTTTGTTTTTAAATCTATTTTATTTAAAAATTAAAACTGAAATATTAATGTCCCTTGTAGGCATGTAGAATATTCTTTATTATCCAAGAACAGAATGAGCTGTTTTCTACTCTCATGATTTGATATTTTTGTCCTTGTAATAGGCCAGTTCAGTAGGTCAAATTTTCCACTGACTTTTCAATGCTTTCTGCAGCTCAAATGACATTACCCTTTAAGTATATGGAACTGTTGTCATCGAGAAAGAGGTAGCACAAAAAAGTCACTGTATCCAAACCTAAGATACAATTAAGCAACTAAAAAGAATAATGATCAACCATTTCTGCTTCCATTCACCCCTTCTGTGCTGAGCCCTGTTAGAGATACATTGGCTCTGACATTCCTGACAATACAAAGGAGGATAGTAGGCAAGTTTAGGTCAGGAAGAGTTCAGTTCAGGCTCTATTCTGTGGGTTAAGGTTTGGTTTTAGGTGGTTTCCCCCCAGACATAGGAGTCCCATGTATGACACAACTTCAAAGATAACCTTACCACCTCTTCTAGATATTTTGCTCTAAGTAATAGCCCTTGAAACATGTTAGACATGATATAGGCCCTATTCCAAAGACTTCGAGATATTTTAGTTTCATATTTTAAAGACATTTAATTTTTCCCATTTTTTTAGTTCTAGTCCATAACAAATAAGTTATTGCTGCTAATTTTCATTATCTATCATTAGAACCTATCAACAATATCAGCTTGATTTCCAGGAACATCTTCAGCCCAACTACACATCCTGTAGCTACACTAGAATAAACTCATTGCATTATTTACTTGTTAGCAACCTCAGTCTCTTCAAGATTAAAATCAGAATTGATCAGATGAGGGCCTCAGTCTAACAAAAACAGCTTATGAGCTAAATATTTTGTAATAGACTATATTTTTAGGCAAAAAGTTGCAACTTCTGTCAAGAAAACTAAGCTCTCTCTCCCAAAATTCTGTCTCAAAATATTTTCATTCAAAGAAATTATTTACTGCTTTGTTCTACATAGCATTTTGTTACAATTTCAGCAAAAATAGTTATTTTATGTATAGTATAGAGCTAACTTATTCCATGTGTTTAATAAAATCACAATATGCTATTCTGTGTAAGTACAGATGATAAAGTTAAATGACTTTCACTGGATCCAGAGTTTCTTTAATTCATAATACATTCCCTCTTCTGGGCCAAAAAAATAAATTATGACCTGCAAAGATGTTTGAGCTTGCATATACAAAAAACCATTCTATACAGATTTCTATTCTGTACACACAAAAGTGGTAGAATTTTATTGCTAATAACTCATTTTTTCCTCTACTTGTGTTGGGTTTGAAAAAACTCTGCTCACAATTCTAGTTTGCATAATCCTTATTTAAATCACTACTTGTCATATTTCCATTTGGAGTCAAAATGATAAATAAGAACTTGACAGATTGTCAGACATTTCCTTTATTTCTGGAGGATGTTATTTAACAATTTTGTATGCAAGCCGAATCAGTAGTTATTACCTAGCTAGAACAAATCCATCAGGTGGGTATCAAAGTATTTGGAATAGAAATTACCACCCAATATTTCTTAAATTTCAAGGCTCCATTTCCAACATAGCAATAAAACTGATGTGAACACTAAAATTCAGAGAAATATCACTTAGAATTAATTGAGAGGTTTCAAAGTTCTTCTGCAGCTTTAATATAATCCAACCATGATCATATGCTTGAGAAAATCCAGCATTTCAACAGCTCTTTAGCTAGTTAGTTTTCTCCCAAACTCCTGCTGCTATCCAATGTTACAAAAGGTCAAACTTACAAATTCCTTCAAATTTATTTTAATAATAAAAAAACAGTAAACTACGCAAAAACCACAGCATAATTGCTGTAACTACAGCAGTTCAATTCAATTCAAGACAAAAATATTTTGGTTAGCTGTCTGGTATCAAACTCAGACAACTTCAACTCTAAACTAATTCACAAGACATTAATCTGTCTGGTTCCTGGTGTAAAAGCTACCATTCTTAAAAACTTGCATGTGATCCTATTTGAATATTTTCAAGCTATATAAAAACCTGTGAAACAGCTTCCAGAAGGAAAGAGTATGTGCAAGGACATTATTTTGATTCTTGTACAAGCTTCCAGAAAAGTCCTTTCCACAGTTTATAAATATTAAAAATTAAATACTATCCTAAATATCAGATAGTTAAGAAATATCCAGGAAAGCAAAGCAATTTTTGAAGCTAATGTTCCTGCAGCATGTTTCTTCCATATATGATTATCATTAATATATTTTACACCTATTCATAGAACATAGAAAATACAACAGAAAAGCCTGATGTCAAGCAATGCAATGTGTCAATTTCTAAAAGGCTTCTTTACCAGAGGACTTCCACAAAACCTGAATTTTGTAAAAAAAAAAAACAAAAACAAAAAAAAACAAAGCATCTCAGCTTAATCCCAATCCTGTCCCTATTACGATTCAAGCATGCAAAGTTAGTTTCCTCCTTATTTCTTTAAGTACTTTGTGTGCCCAACCAGTGGTAACTAGATTGATGCACGTTTAGTCCAAGATAAAATTCTTGTATTATACCCGGCTGTAATAAAGTATAAACTCAAAGCCACTGACCACAGTTAATAAAACCCCTAGAGAGGGGGCTTTCACTAATTTCTGAAGTTTCCATAGCAGCAATACTTTGAAATATAAACCCAGAAATACACCCAGACTCAGCTGTGTGAACATACATCTAACCATCTAGTGAAAGGCATTCAGAAGATCTGCAGAAAATTCTGAAGGCTGGTAATTCAAACAGCCCATCTCCTTTGAAATGTTCACAAAGACAAATGAAATGTCAGGGGAAATACAGGGCAACATCTCACACTAATATCCACTGGAATTCAACACAAAATGAATTGACAAGTCTCTGCAAACAGTAAAGTTTTTTTATTCGAAGACTGAAAGATGCTCCTGAGGGGCTACTTGAATATGTTAAACTCTACAGAATGAAGTAGGACTACAAAACTGTGCAATCACACGCCTTGGTAAAAGTGTAGTTATAAGCTTAGGTGATGATGATGATGTCTTTTTTTGTTTGACATATTAATGTAAGGTCATAGGAAAAGGGAAATATCTAATATATTACTGAAAAAGTGTGATCACAACCTTCTGCAGACACCAAAGAAGGTAAGGTGCACTGAAGACTGCTCCAATATTGCTCCATGCAAGCCAAAATGTCCAAGGAGACACAAACAGGAAATGTGTGTTAAAAGCACAATCCTGATCTGAATTTAAACTCATGTATACACAAGTCAGACTTCCTCTGCAGTCAGTAGAAAAAGGCATCAAACAGCATTCAGATCTTTAACAGGCTGAATTGCTTTCCGGAATCTTTGTCGCTGCTTTATCAACTATGGATGTCAGTTATGGTATGATATGTTCAAATTTTATATGGAATAGCATCCTGATTGACCCACCAAATTTTACTTTTCTCAACATCAACTCTTGAAAAAGCTGGATGCATAGACAAGCCCTGTTTGCAAACATGTCTTCTGATATGGACGGTCTGAGAACACAAACACTCAATGATACACACGAATGAGCATACTCTTGAATTAACCATTTCAATGAAAAAAAAATACTGAAAAACAAAATGAGAGAGTACTTCTAACAATAAATGCATTCAAGGATTTTATCTGTTAAACAGAAGTTTCAGACCAGGAAGGAGGGGTGGAGGGTTTGTTTTGTCAATCACTAACAGCTTGACGGTTGTGTTTTGCAGCCTAACATACACAGCAGACGAGCAGAGCTTCCAACAGTTACAGTTATTATGTTTTTATTTTAACTGTGAATTACTTTAAGCTTTGTTTTGGTTAGATTAGTTGCTTCATTAAAATGTTGTGAATTATAAAATGTATTTTACACAAACACATGAAAAAGGTATCAATTCAAGAAAACAGCAAATTAATTTGAGCATTCAATCTGAAACCATAGTTACTCCTATAATTTCACACTAAATGTAGCTATATTTTGCATTCTATACTATTTTAAAATAGTAAACTAACTGGTACTGTTACTTGAGTTAGTAGAACAAGATCAGTAGTTTATTCCACGCTTTTTGTCAGCTACAGTTCAGGCCTTGGTAGGTAACTATATGAAAATGTTTTCCAAACATTTCTGAGGAATCACACACCCTATCGTACTTTTCTGAAAGAGATGTGACATTGCCCTTTTCTCTGAGAAAACAAATGGACCCCTTTCATGATCTCACTTGAACCAAAGAAAAAACATTCATGAACACCCAGAAAAATGTCTGAATGATTACACAAACATTGGGTTATTGACCTATAATTGTGCTAATCAATAGATGAAAGTTTTTCATTCATTGATGCTAGAATTATGTTTAAGATTTTTTTAATTATTTTTCTTTTTAATCTGGAACAGCATTACTAGAATTCCAAAAGGAAGCCTCTGACCTGGCAAGCAAATCTGAAGCACAAGCAGAACTATAACCTGTAAAAAAAAAATGACCACTCCCTTCTGAAAATATAAGTTGTATGCAGACAACTGAACTACTGAGGCCTGTGCTGAGCTGCAGAATGGTTTTGCTGCCCCAAAAAAGGATGCTGGCAGTAATTGTCTTAGAAAACAATCTCCATCACAACTCTTGTGCTGTATAACTGACATGGCTAGACCAGGAGAAAAAGCAGTTAACTTAAAGTCTGCAATTGGAACCAGTCTCACAACACATACATATTGCTTTATGTTGATGTGCAAGATACACAAACATTGTGTCTTCTGACTCCTAAGACAATGCCACAGATGCCCAAGAAACACATCCATGTGGCAAAAATAACACCATACATTATTTTACTTCAACTCATACTTCCTTTTCCCCATGTCTTGCCAACTGTGAGACAGTTCACATGTATTTTCCTATGCAGCAATATTTTTCTACAAGTTGCAATTCCACCACAGAGTAGGGTTCACAATAAAAATATCATTGCTGGAGAACTTGGTATTTATCATAAGCATAAACTGATATACACATGCTTTTGGTGCACAACATGACAATAAACAAAGCTCACTCTATTTTCTGGCTCACAGACAACCATCATGCAAGTAAATATCAACTTGTGTAGCAACTGCTAATAGTTTCACATACTTGGAAATCACAGCAATTGTCACAAATTAGTTAAAGCTGACAAATTTTGGGGGTTTCTTAGCACCACAGAGCTCCACAGCCTTTTTGTGACACTGCCTGGCTTTCACAAAAACAACACCAAAGAATGTTAGGAGTAATGAAAATAAGCAAGCCTGACATGACCTACAGGGGCTTTTCATTGCAAATACTATTTAGACAACAATATCTAGAGGCAGAGGAGAGCTCATTAGCAATAACAAGAAAATACTTTTAGCCTCAGAAAGCACTTCTTTCTAACATATCCCACCCATACAAAAATTTTGTGCTAGATAAGACTCTGAAGTACATAACAGTACAAAGATTACTGATTTTTTTCACGTGGAAAAAGTATTATGCAATTTTAAATGCACATCACCAAGGCCCACGATGGTACCTGACTCACAGCATAGGTTTAAGTAACCATGCCATGGTTCTTCCCTTATGACATGAATGTTGTGGTATTTAATTCCCTCACAGAAATGAGCTTGTTCATACAAGTTCTATGAATTCTCTGAAGGAAAAACAGTGAATTTAATACAATTTCTAGCTTTTCTGATTAATACACTGTACACAGATACTATTCTTGATTAATTTCAGTTGCAGCCTTCTACTCAGGTAATACTTGTTTTCTCTCCAATACAATCAAAAGCAATAAAAAAATAGTATTTATCATACAGTTGCAAGTAACTTACAACAACTGTGTTAAGCTAATTTCTCCCTAATTTAAACTTACTTCTACCTTCAGCTCAACCACAAAAAAGTAGCAGGTAGGTCCAGAATTACACAAGTAAAACCAAAAGCAGTTTTAGGCCTCATGACCTCCTACAAAGATCATTATCACTCAAAAGCAATTGAAAAAATTAAAAAGTACATTTAATGTAACTATAATTGAATGAAGTGCAGATATAAAGATAGACATGAAATATGCACTTTGCACTCCAGGAAAAAATTAAAAGTAATTAAGTTTATACCATGTATTTTCACATAGAACAAGCTTATAACTGTACGTACTGAAACAGCAATTAGAAATGGTAATTCTGACCAATAACTAATGCTTATAGAAATCCAGTGAGGCTGATCTTAACAAAATCCATCTGTGATTGGTTCAGCTTGAGATTTACTTCTCAATTTCAAAAAAAGGAACACAATGTACATAGCTTGAAGTCTCTAAATTTATAGGTGTTCAGTAAAGGATTAGTGTATATAATGTCATCTAACATTCCTACAGAACGTCATCGTTTCCTCTTCAGTGCACAAGTCTCCATCACTTAGTATTTTCCCTCAGTGGGCCTGAAACAGGGTAGAGTTTGATTTATTTAAAAGATAGAACTAGCAACCTTCTTAGATTTAGAATTTCACTGGTTGCAGTGATTCAGGCATATCCCTCAAGGTATAAATGAGGTTGAAAGTGTGTGTGTACCAATAAATCATTCTTTCATTGATAGTTGCCATAAAGACACACAACTTACTATTGACCAGAATGGCAGCTCCTGTTGAAGTAAACAGAACTGAGTAGACAAGATGATAATAGACCATGAGATTTAAAAACTAAATCTCATTAATCTAGCTCTTTAAGAAAATTCATTAGTTACATAGTTTGGTGCTGAATGTTCCTGTGGGCTATTGTAACCCACTGACTTCAATGGAGTTACCTCAGGGATTAATTTGCCTCTTACACTGAGGCTCTCAATTCCTGATAAAGCTTATCTGCCAGTCTGGAGCTGAACAGGAGGACTGGGTCAATAACAAGCTATCTTCTAACTTAAACTGTTGTAGCAGCTCTCCTGGCCTAAATGAGATGCCTCAGAATGTGTCCTCACAAGCTTCATTGTCAGAGCTGCTGAAAAAGAAATGGGATTGTCAGAACTGAAATGAATTTTATACCAAACTGGTTTTAAGTGCCCCTTGCAGTTCAGCAGGGAATTTTCTTATATATACACAAACACAGACTCAGTTAAAAGCTTTAATTCCTAACTTCCAATTCTTCACTATTCCTTCTCTTTGCCAACTCAGCTGATCATGTACATGTCAGTTTACACATATGATTATATTCTCATTTAGTCCCTCAAAAGAAAATTAGAAGGAAGCAGAGAAAACTATTGGTGTGTCACCTGCAAAAGGATTTCTATACTGAGAGGGCCTTCCAAAGAAAAAGCTGCTTTTTTCTTGCTTTCTAGTTAAGGGTGAACAGCCAGAGCTCCAGAGCTTTGGCCTGAGAGGATTTGGTCTGGATTGGGCTTTCTGGAAATATGAGTAAGAACCCATTCCAGCTGCTGTATTTGCTTCTTTCTGGCTGGAGGAATAGGCTGATACTCCCTTTGCTCTGTCATTAGGAGGTTGTGTAGGTATTAATGTTATCAAGAACTTTGATTCAAGTTTTCTGCTCTCCTTCTAGATTTTATAAGTGAAGACAAAAGAGTAAACTTCCCTGTGTGATCCACTGTAGCAGTAACAATAATCTTTCAACATTAACTCCTAACTAAAAACCATGCCACATCTAAGAGGTTACCATAAAAGGACAACTTTTTAATCCCTATGCTACTGAGAAGTCATTGCACTATTTGTAGGATCCTGCAGAAAGATAATAGCTCATTAAAAACAAAGGAGCTGAAGAACAACCTTATCTACCAACTCCAAAAGTCATCGTGGGGCATATGAGGTCAGCTTATCCCCTTATGTCATGTGTCTCACAGCATTAATCTTTCCATGACACAAAGAGACAAAAGCTGCTGGGAAAACCTGCAGGCACCACAGTGTCTCCAGCAGCATTTCAAGGCCACTGACACAGCACAATTAATCAGTGTGTGCAAAAGTGTGTTCCACAGAAGTTATTCATCTCTCCATCTATATCTGTTCTCCTTATAACCATAGGGCACTCACATCCACAGTGCAGTACAGCTGCATTGGCTTACAAGCAATTTGGAAACAATTTGGAAAGGTGAGGGATAGTAGTATCAAGGAACAAACAGTATAAAGCAGAGACTCATTTACAGCTTTTTCTTTGAGAAATGGGCTTGAATGACCTTCCTCCCAGGACATTCTACACACAGACTCATGCCCCTCACTCACGCATGAGTGTCTGCCAGCTCCTCTTCTCCCTGCGGTCTGTGCAGAAGGCATGCTACAAGCTTGTTTTCCTTTAAGAGACAGACTAATTGGGTTTGCCAGAAAGATGGGCAAAGTTACACAGCTTCCACTTCAGGGATCCTGTGGCCACTTATCTACAATTACAGTCAGAACTAGAACTATGACATAGCACAAAAATATTATCTCTGCAGATTTTTAAGACTATTTCAGAGGCGGAAGCTGTAGTGCTTGTATGGAAGGGGAAGGGAAGGTAAACACACAGCTCCCCTTCTCTTCCTGAGGAATTCAAGGATGGATGTCAAAATTTGCTTCTGATGCCTTCCACTGAGTCCACTCAGAGAGAGATGGCTCATGTCCAGTGCCTATTTTACCCTCACATACACATGGCCAAATCTGAACCATCTGCCATTCTCATCTATCCCTCACATAGATCCTCCCAACAGGTTCTTCTGAAGAAGTCAGGACACTGTCTCACTTCAGTTCTCATCTAACTTTCCTCAGTCCATTCAAGATCTGAGCATGAACACCAACTATTTGCCTACTGTCATACTCATTTTGTTTTCCCATTTCAATCTCTCCACCACACTTTTATTCTCATCTACCATATTCTAACACACCTAGACCCTTCTGTTTTGCCAGCTACTTTAGCTCACTTGAATATTCCAGCACTTTGTATCACAGCTTCCATAGATTCATCTTCACTTTCTGGCAAGAGTACTTTCCCTATGAGACTATTTATCAGGACCTATAGAACATACCTAGTTTTGATCCCATTTACATCAATGGAAAGCTTCATATCATTGAACACAGGATTTTGGTCAGCAAATGAAGCCATTTCATACTGAACTTTATATAGCAGGGAGTCTCAAATCTTTTTTATATAGTTAGACCTGGGAACCAGCTACATGCCCACTTGTAATATCACAGCTTCCTGTCCCAACAAGATCACAGAAACTATGCCAAGCCAAAGGATTTTAAACTCTTTATCTTGTAACTTAGCAGACAAAACCAAGGAATTATCAAAATATGGCTATCAATCTATGGATCAAAGTTTGGTAAACACTGATTTAAAAATGTCATCACAGCTAAGTCAGAGATAATAGACTTTCTAGTGATGTCTCTTAACCCATACAAGAGTTTTTGAATAACAAGGTCCCTAAATGTGCATATGTATCTTATTAATGCCAACTGAAATTATACTTGGGTGTGGAGTACAGAACAGATACCTGAATCTTTCATCTTAATTCAAAATTACAAATCTTGTATTTACTAAACTAATTTTGAAAAGTTAGTGCACTTAATTTAGCAGAACAGGAAAGACTGAAATAAAATATCAAATTGATATAAAATATCAAATAAAATATCAAATAAAATATAAGATACGTAACAGCTCTGTGTCAGGATAATACTGCAGGAAAGCAAGCCAAACTCTTTCTTGCCCTTCTCACATACAATCCTCACACAGGAACAGAGTTACTATTTTGCAGGGGTAAAAACCTCAAATTATTACTTTTATTAAACATTCTTCCATAGACTATGCATTTGGGTTCAGTAGAGGGTTTGGCACTGGTGATGGAAAAGCAAAGAAACAAAGACCTCAAAACTAATAGACGATATCACTCAGACAAATCCAGTCTTCAGAAGTACAATTCTTTCATTTTCCTTAACAGCTCCCCAGCATGGGAGCAGCAGAAGAGAGAAGACTGAAGGAGTCTTCCATTGCACTGAATAAATGTATATTTCCTTTATTCAAGAGTCCGGTAATACATTTTGGGCTGTAAGTGCTCTGTTGAGTCTGAATAGCAAAACAGCCAGAGTGCTGCTGCCTTTCATTGTTTCCTTCCATTTGTTAACATCATTTAACTGGTGAAATTCAAATATCATGTTTATTTCAGTCATTCACCCACCTTTTAAGTCAAGTTGCTGGTGCAATATTTAAGATACACAATGAAGTGATATGCCAGAGGGTCACAAAGGGCTTTTATAAATAGCAGTAATAGCTTATGCTGTTCCTTTCATGAAGAAAGCCAAGAATAGTTACAACTAAAATATACTATGCATTCACAGGAATTCCTCATGCTACAGAAAGAGCTGCAACCCAGCAAGTTTCATATAGACTAAGTATAGTTTAGAGAGCCATGATGTGTGGTTTTCTTCAGCCAAATGGCATTCACTTGAACACTGCTTCACTTCCTCATATGAATGTGGGAGTGGGGATACCTTTTACTGTGCACATGGTGTAGATATGAAACTGTGGAAATTCACCCCAGACAATTGACTTTGTTGGGCTAAAATGACAACCAGGTGCCCATAAGATATAAAGATAATGCAGAAGCTGTATCAGAAGTGTATGTGAAACAAATAGGTGCACTGGAAGTGAGCATGGCTCTGATTTAATTATTTCTTTAGCTATGTTGGTTTTCCCAGTCTCTTCCTGACAGTAGTGTTAGTTCAGTGTCATTTACATTCAATAGTATTATAAGAAAAATTTTCAACATAAGCCTTTCATTAGTGTTCATAAAACACTGAGTACAGATTAAGTTCTCAATAGGGAAACCACAGCAGTCACCTTCAAAGTTTGAGAACCTCTATAGTCTCTACAAATCTCATAAAAATCAATTTCTTCCTAACACTAATGCCAATGTGTTTTTTTGTAAAAAAAGGCTTGTTATCACTTAACTTTTTAAGCCTTGAAAACTAAGGTACAGAGAGGGAATGGAGGTACAAAAGCCAGCCAACTAGTCAAATTCAGGGAGGAATGAGATCTCCCAAGGTCCAGTCTCTACTACTTCTGATCATTAAAGACAGGTTTTAATACACATCATGTTTTCAGAAAAAAAAATTACATCTTGCTGAGTCTTTCTTCCTGCCCAGAGCAAAATGCAAATGCAAGCAGTAGGAAATAAGTGCCCATCTTTACATGGCTGACCTTATTTCACTGACTGTAACCATCAACATTAAGAGCCCTCTTTCCCCAATAGCTGTAGCTCCAATAGAGGATGCCAGTGATTTGCTGAAAGAATTTAAGTGAGGCATTTGAAACAAATAAAAAGCTTCAACGCTCACTATTAAAATGTCAGTAAATGCTGAAACTATTGACATTTTAAATGTCAACTATTTTATATTTAAAACACTATAGCAGAAGCCCTTTATCGTTTAAAAGGCACTGTCTATTTTTTTATCTTCGTATTTGTGGAATTTCTTTTTAATTTTCATCAGCTTATTCAAGACAACATTACATGCAACTTAATTCAAGCACATGTCCCAAACCTAGATTATTTCATTTCCCCTTTTACAGTAGCCAGACCAAATCAAGACAAAGCCCTTCTGGTACCTTCTATTACAGCATCATCACTTGTCTTCCATCTGTCTAGACCACATAATTTCTAAAGTATTAATCAAAATTAGTGTTTTAACTTAAACAGCAAAATTAAAATCACTTCATATATGAAGGTTACATTTAGTTTTCTGAGAGTTCACAAGTGTGTTCTGCAGTCTCACAAAACTCAGTGACAGCTGACTGGATTAAAGCTCTTCCTCTGTCTCCCCCCTCTGCTTCCAGCTAACAGCCCTTGCCCAATTTCTGCTTATGAAAGAACAGAGCAAGGCATGTCTTTGGCAAGTGGACACCTTAGAGCTGTATGTTTTAAGCACTCCTTGAAAGAAGTGCTTCCTACACAAATGAAAATAAATCTTTCAGGAGTAAGAATGTGAAGCCCAACACATGTAGGGTAAACACTGCTGGACAGAGGCTGTGGAAGGTTTTTCCTATTTCGCATTAATCCTCAGCATCAGGTTCATTGCTTAGTTTGCCCCATTTCTGCACTACAAGTGATGCTGCAAATTCTATTGCAGGGAGTGACTAACAACAACATTAGATAAGCAGCTTTGAGATCATCCTCAGATGCAGTGCCTTGTTGTCAAGTTAGGTTATAGGTAAATGCTATAGACTGCATTGTCTTTCCAGTGCCACTTCCAAAATCTCTCAGTCATTTTGTTTTGACAACTCCCCCACTACCTCAATCTTTACCTTCATTTCTGCAATGCTTAATTCAGATTTCTAGACAGTCATTAGTACTTGTTTCTGCCCACAAAGCTGACATTTCAATTTCCTTTAACCTCAGATTATAACAAAACTAAGATGGACAATGATGGAGAGAATAGCACTGTTTAGAAAAAAAACAATCAAAAGGCCAGATTATGTTTTAGATGCAAATGTAGAAGGATTTCCTGGTAATGAAAACATTAGAGTGGACAGTTAAAAATGCAGACGGGACATTTGCTTGCTTTAATTCCAAGGAGCTACATATTTGAGCATCAAAAACTAGATAAACATACAAACTTACTTCCCTCAGTACAGAAGAAACATTATTTCTGAGTGTCATCAAATTATCCCAATATCCACTTATGTCAACTGTCATGCTGTAAGACACGGACAGGTACCAAGTCACAGTAGTTTTTCCACTGTTCAAACTCCATACTTCCAGGCCCACGTTTAGACTAAAAAATAACCACATTCCTGCCCATTTCAGAGTTACCTTAATAAAGCAGTTAATAAAATACTGAGCAGAAATACTAGATTTAGAAGCTTGGCTCACAGTTACACATAGTAGACAATCTTCCTTTTTGTAGTCCAGCTCTTTTTCTGTGTCTTTGCTGTTTGTCAAGTACATTCAGAGTTGGATGGTAAGACAGTGTTCTCAGGAACAATCCTTCTGGCCTTTGTTACCAAGCTTCACTCACCTTTTCTGTCATGACTGATACAGGTTTAGGGCAAGAGCTGATCATGTTTTCGTACAGAGACTAAATGGGGGCCTCCTCTGCCAGTTCAGTAAGATAAACTGGCACTTTTCTCCTGCTACTAGTTGTAAAGCAGAAACAAAACTCATCCTGCTGAAATACTGGAATCCAGGTATATAAATTGCTTAAAGGCTCTGAAATAAACAGGGTTAGTAAAGATGCTCATTATCTCTAAATCCTTTTTTTACAGTCTTCATAGCCCACATTGTCAAGTCCCGTAGAATACATTAAAAAGTGTGCCAGTGATTGTAGCTGGTTATTGCTAAAAAACAGATAATATAACTTCCCGGTGACTGTATTTCCTTTGTTTTTAGCTCTGAACTTTATTCTTCCAAGTGTGGGGCTTTATATTCTAAAATAATTTAAATAGCTTAAAGGTTGGCACTTCTTAAGAACTCTGCTCCTGCAACAGGGGAAACTTTGTAGTGGCTTCATTACAGTTGGAACAGTGCTTCTGTTATCAGCCTTCATGGAAGGTGTTTTATAAAAATGTAAGTATTTCATGGAGCTGAACACTGAGCATTCCACTCCTGTATGCCACCACCTAGTTTTTTACCTGCAGTACCCAGGCAACAGACTGCATCTTTTCAAATTCAAGCTGCTGACTAGCTGCAGGAACCTGATGATTTATTGGTTCGTTTACACTTCAAGGCCTTCCCAAAAGTAGAAGTCTAATCCCATCCTTGATTTTTGAGACCCAGAGAGCAGAGTCCACATTAACATGTATAACTACAGTGATTGAGTACAAAACAGATTAGTATGTATTAATGAACATAATGAAAACCTCTCAGTTTAGTAATCCACTGCATGTTTCATGTACGCTTTCACATGTACAGCACATGAATCCTGTTATTTTTTGGGGCACAGACTCATTTCCAGTCTTTTGCAAATATTACTGCATTGTAGTCAAACTGCAGAAGGCTATGAGTTATGCTTAAAATTGCTCAGAGCTGAGCTATCTACAGCTGCGAGAAGGAAAACTAGTCTTTTTGTGGTCACCTGAAACAGACCTGAACTCACAAGACCATACAATCTCAGAATGGTTTGTGTTGGAAGGGACCTTTAAGTCCTCTAGTCCAAACCCCCTGCAATGAGCACTGACATCTTCAACTAGATCAGGTTGCTCAGAGCCCCATCCAACCTTTATGTTTCCAGACATCTCCCATCTCTCTGGACATCCTGTAAAGATCCCTTTATGCAAGTCACAAGGCACTCAATACTCTTCCTCTGTGATAAGGCAATGATTAATTCCCCAACAGCTTTCTCTAGGAAGGCAACACAAGTATACATCTTCTATCTTTCGATAAATCTACAGAAACACCCTTGCACCTCTTTGTGGCTAACTTGTTCCCATCACAGAGAAATGTTTAGACAGATGCAGGATTCTGTGACTATTCTGCATATTCCTCTTGACAAAACTGAAGTTTTACTTAACTACCAGTGTGTTGATAAGAACTTTTAAGACCAGCAAGGAAACAGTATGCATGCCCTCAGTACTCAGAGAGCAGTAGAATCAGCCATTGCAATTGCCAGCACCTCTGGTTATCTGAAAATGCTGCAGTTTCAGATGAAATACAAGACAAATCTCAAATGGAGCCCAAAAATGTACAGTATGGCCACATTTCATACTGGACATGACAAGGTTTGAAGTGAGCGAAAGGGTATATCCTCAAGCTTACAATTCCAGACTGGTACCACAGATGGACAACACTTTCAGACCTGATGTCAATGTCTCCCTCTGTGACCTTGAATTGACTATAAAGGCAGGATTTCCAGTAGGCCAGCTTCCATATAGAAGCATCCATTGTAGGAGGACAGATTTTCAAGAGATCTTACACATGATTGGATTTTGACTCCAAACCTTTGGCTGTTGCTGTGCATGCTTAAAATTAAAATTTCATCTCCCTGCCAGGTGTGCTCTGTCATAATGCTTCATGCTGTAAACTTCAGAGGCTCTCATTACACATTTGCATCTTTGCGTAGCACAATGGAACTATGATTTATTAGGGCCTCTAACCATAATACACAGAAAACTAAGAAAGATTCTACATAAACTCCCTTTCACCCCTTCAAGTGGCTTTTTTACTTCACTCACTGACAATACAACCACAGGAGAGAGGTAACAGACAAAGGAGAACAAACACACAAAAATATTTGCCGTACTCTTTTTCAAAGCAGTAACCAGTGTCCCACTGTTTTCATAATCTTTGCTATGTCAAAGGCCACTTATGTTTAACTAATTGAAAATAAAGCCAAGAAAGAACAAACCAGCAGGGTAAAAGAAAATGAGAAAAATAAAATAGATTTGGGAAGTACAAACAAAATGGAGTAAATATGAAAAGGAAAGGGCTAACATGACTCATCAGTAAAACTCCCAGATGGTCTAAAGAGATGTTTTTTTATATGAAAGTGTGAATGAAATCACATTAAACAAATATTACCCTTGACATTTTTAACTCATCATCTTACACCTTTTCCTGGGATTTTCCATAGCAGCTACACTTCTGTCTGCAGCCAAAGTCCATCAGAAATTTAAAAAAAAAAAGGAATTTTTGTAGTGGTGAAACATACTCCTGTTGAGAGCAAATAATTGCCCAATTTATTGTTTTTAGCAATGGCATTTCTAAGTAACTGTCATTTCTAAGTGTCCAAATATGAACTTGAAACAAACACTGAAAAAACCTTAGAAATAAACTAAAGTTGGGGAGATGCTTGAAGAACCACCAAAACCTTAGCTGGATCATGCTTACTACTAGATAATCTATTACTGCCAACAGCAACTGCTGATACCACTTTAAGAGTAGAGAGCAGAGAAAGTGAGAAACACAACCATTCCTATAGAAAACAAACTGCCTTTCAACTGAACTGTTGACAGAGTGGCTAAAACAGTAACCAGTGTAACAGACCAATGCACAATAGTCTGAAAAGGTTAATTCAAAGAGTATCCCTTTATTTTTGTGTAATACCTCACTGTAGCAGAACTTTGCAGCATGTCTTGTTCAAGCAGCTCAACGCAGCACCTGTCATGTGCAAGCTCAAATGATTCACCCGTGAATGACCATAGCTAGGATCACAGCTTTAATGCTTTTTCACTTCTGATGTTTGACTTTTCCTTTACTGAATGCTGGTCATCTTACATAAAACATCTTCAGCTATGGAACTAAGCCTGATGAAGTCTCAGTTCTCAAGATCTTAGACCACATTTAATGGTTTTGCACCACGGTTACTCCTTATTCTTTCTAGGGGATTTTATTTCTTGAAAAACCTGACTTACCACTGCCTTGCTCTCACGGCTTTGTGAGCAGTTTCGGGCAGAGAGACTCTAGACTGCCACCAACAGATCAGAAAGGACTAGAATGTGATTTTTTCAAGCACTCCTCTTGCATGTCTCCCCAGGCAAGACAGTCCATAAAGCATTTTAACATCACATTTCAGTAATGACTAGTGTCTTATCACTTTGATAATACTTCCTCCCTAGAGGACTTGGGATCGTGTCAGATTGCAGCACCAGACACATTCTCCAATTTCATTCTCTGTCTTTAAAGGAAACAGTACTGTTATCTTAGCAACTGAGCTGGCTGAATACAAAGTGATCCTCTTTACTGTCTTATTAAATATATGTTTTTTCTGGGGCAGAAAAGGCATTAATCTAGTGCCTAATACACAGTGAAACTGGTAAATAGTACATAATATAGCAGGGAACATTCCCTGTTGCTAAAAAGGGAATTTAGGGAAGCATTCCCTAAATGTTATTAAAATAAAGGGAAGAGATTAATTTTTTAATGGCAAGGTGAGTTCAGATTTCAGTTTGTGAAGGTGAGCTTCAAAAGGTCTGGATGTGATTTAACACAACAGCTTGAACTTTTGGCTGCTTATCTGAACTAGAAATCTCAGAACAGGCATTTTTCATGAGCTTTTTAATATCTCACAAGGAAGAGCAGGGGTGGTGAAAAAAAAAAAAAGGAGGAAAAGAGAAAAAAGCAACTTCTTTTACAGTATTTCATAGCTATGGATTTCCAAGCCTGGATAAAATCTAGAAGGAAGTAGACCACTAGAAAGTAACAAAGGAAAAAGAACACTAACACTTAAGCTCTCTTAAATGAGACCCAGACAGAAAATAAGAATTCCTCCAATGAAAAATGCTGCAGTTTTTACACTTTTGTTCTGCATCTAAACAAAAAATTAGAACATCAAAAATAAATTTTAAGGGACAGCAGAATTAAAGAAGCCAAAACTAACTCAGCAACTACAGCCAGCAGTAGGCCACTCATTTTACATTTATTCCTCATGTAGAAAAGCAGAAATTTGAATCCATGTCCACAGCAAAAATTCTAATTCTGGGTGATCTGGAGTAATTTAGTTAAAATGTTTGTCTCTCTTGACATTCTTTGTAAAAAGAGTCACAATTCATTTCTATTTTACTTCTGCTTAACTATGTAATAAATGAATATAAGCTCTTACAGTGACTCCAAACACTCCTCACCTACAACAGCATTATCATTTCAGTCTACTTTTACTTAATCATTTACCTCCTTGGCAGGCGCTGTGTATGCATCTTTGAGGGATGATAAATTCCCTGACAGAACTTCTGGTAGAAAACTGCATTTTCAATTAAGTTTTGGGTAATCTGGGGTAAAGTTCTTCCCTAGGCATTCTTAAAGCATCAGAAACTTTTCCATTTTTTTTAGTTAGTCAGTTTTCTGTTGCTGTTCTTCCTGATTTTAATTTGCCTGCAACTGCTGCTGCTTGCTTTGCTAGAGTTTCTCCTTGAGTTCAAATGGGATATCCTATTATTTTCTGGTCTAGGTAGGGTGCATTCCAGTGACACCTATTCTTCATACATTTCTCTGAGACAATGTTGTAAGCTTAAGTATCTGGCTGGTGGTAACACATTTCTAGGTCATTTCACTTTCAAAACACGACACCAAGCAGACATTAGTTAAAGCTCCAGAGGTACGTTTCCTGTTAGGACGTATCAGAAGCCATGTAAATACTGTTACCAGAAGAAAAACTTGTTTTGAAGGAATAACCAGAAGACTAAGTAATGAAATGCCAAATTTAGGGAGCTAAGCCCTATCAACAGTTAGTACTTCCTAACAAATCAATCACTACTTGAGCTGAGAGATAAATCAATGCTATTCCGAGCCCACACGCTGCCATTCCTGAAAAGAAGATGAAGGACAGAGTACCTTCTGACTACTGAGGTAACTGCAGTAGGTCAGCTTCAAACCACATTACCAGGTTAGCTAGTGGACACACTGCCAACTGACTGCTAAGCAATTTTCAAGGCAGTACGACCAGCACTTTCTCACTTTAAAAGCATGAAACACTACAACACCAAACAACCAAAAGTACATCTAAAAAATATCAGGAAGCAGTGGTCTGTTGATACTCTCTGAACAATTTGTGTAGCCGCTCATTGTCAGTAAGGGGGTACACTTGTTACCCTTATTTAAGGACAGATGCTTACATTGGAACAGGAAATGATTCTCTGTTGTGTCTGGCACACTCTGACATTCTCTTTTCTTGATGATATTAACATTTACTAAAACCAAGAAAAATGTACATGGCTTTGTTTCATCTTGTACTTTAGTCCCCCTAGATGTTTTTGTAGTTACTCAACACCATTACACAGGGCTTTTCTATAAATCGGAATATTGGTAGAATGCCAACATCATACTTAAAAGCTCTTAGATCCAGATTTAAAAGCTACTTAAGTAGTCAAGAAAACAACAGCCCTAAGTCCCCATAGAGTCTTCTTAGGGTGATAAATGAAATGCTTCAAAACAAAGTAGAATAAAGACTTATTAGCCAGAGACTTCATAGACAACTAGTTAGGATTTCAGCAGAACCACGCGTATGCCAGAACAGCTCAGAGAGAATGGCTTTACAAAAAACACCATTTTGTAATAAGTAACCTACCTGATACCTTAGTGTTGTTATACTAGTAAAACAAGCCAGAGTATCCCAGCAGGGCTCATAATAGCAAATATTTAAAAGAGTATTAAAAAAAAAAAGATGTTAAATCCACGCCACCCTTAGGACTCTGTTTCTGCAGTATCAGCTGTGTTTTATGCAAGTTTATGACTTAGGCTTACCTTGATGACATGCTCATTGAAGAAGTTCCGATTATGTCAGGTCATAGGCTGTTCTTTGAAGAGCCTGAAAATTTATCTCAGGGTCACTTCACCAAGGTCACAGCAGAAAAGCTACAAGTAATAATAAAAAGCTGTTTAGAAGTCTCATTTTTATGTGACAAAAAGGCAACATTTTCAAATGCCTCCTATGGAACCACATGAATTAAAAAAAATATGCATATAACCTTGCAACTGTACCTTTTGACCATAATTACGTAGAAGGTTTATTCATGTTCTTATTACATGATTCCAAATAGATGAGATAAAACTGTACCAAACCAGCAGTACTATACAACCAGTACCCTACTGTTCAAAGTTTTCAGAATTTGTTTGCCTAGGTCCTAATCTCTACTTCTCACCTATTAAAGGTAACCTAAACTATATAGGATTTGCTAATTAGAAAGAAATAAGGGGATTTTTCTATGGGTAAACAGAAAAAAAAAATGTGGTTAGTTTCTCTCAAAAATTAAAGGCTTTTCTCATCTCATTGCAACAGAAAGTAATAGAAGCACTCATAAAAACAGGTATATAAAGTTTTATACAGCCACAGACTTTTCCAGCTAAAGTTTACATGCAATCGAATTAGCACGAGCTTATAGCCAAGTCTAATAGTAGATCTTTAGTAAGTCTTGCCTAGAACTACATTTTAGATTTTAGGTTTTGGTAATAAGCCTAACTTTCATGCACCCCAAAATAACCTAGGTCCTAGATTTGGATCTATAATTTGTTTCTTCCGCTTTCAGAGCTCCAGCTATTAAAAAATGCCACTGCATGTACAAGTCTGCTCATCGTTAATAAAAATAACCTTATTTTACACCACCAAATCTTTGTGCCTGCCATTGTCTGCAACTAACCCCTCACACTGACACCCCTGCAACTAACCCCCTCACACCCTACTCCAGAGTAGGTAAGACCAAATGCCTGACCCAACTATCATCTCAAACTGTTCCTCAGGCTTCCCTATTGCACCAATATACATGTCAGTTTCTGCTATGCTTAAAGTAAACATTTTCAATGAAACAGACAAGCAGTACCACCACAAACAAGATTAGGCAACTTAACTGCCCCTTACTAGACAATTTGTCGTTTAAAATTAAAAGCTGTAGCTGAAGTTATACCTATTAAATGAGAAAAAAGATGGGAACTCCATGAGGCATCACAGCCACATTATTGATGTATTTTCTCCAGCAGCATAGTATTTCACCTGTGGTTACATGTTGTAACTTGAAGCTGCAGTTCATTGAAGTTCAGAGTATATTTTTCAGTTTGTCTCCTGGTGAGCTCTTCTATATAAAGAACATGACACAGTTTCTCTTCCCCAGTCTACCCGTACAGCAGGTACTCTCCCATGCAGTCTTGAGGCCCTCCCAGCCAGCAAGGCTGCTGAGGTACCCCTCAACACCCCTCCTCAACCTCCTCACGTTCACCAGGCTCCCAGGCAGCCACAGGTCAACTGGGGACAAGTCCTGCAGGGCAAGGAACTTTCGGAGTCTCTCTACAATACACCGATACAAGCTGCCGCCGATGTTTAACGGAGCCGCTGGCAAAGACTTGCACTGCGCTTCTCCAGAGCACCCCGGAGCTCTTGCCGCCTTCGCGCCTCTCCCTGAGGAGAGCAGCTACCTTCGCACCTCCGCGCGCCCGGTCTCCGCGCGCGGCTCTGCACGCGCGAAAACAGCCCGTGCTGGGACACCTGGGGGTGCTGCAGGAGGCACCGCCTTTCAGGGCACCGGCTCCGCCCAGCCATCAGCCCGCCCGCGCGCCTCAGGTGCCGCTCCTGTTTCGGCGGCTCTAAAGCTGCTCTGTGGGGAGGCTGGAAACGCGAGGAAGCGCGTGCCCGTCCCGCCGCCTCCCTGAGGCCAGCAGCGCGAGCCGTCCTCAGCGCCCCGCTTCTGCCACCCCCACCGCGGGCGGGTCGCTCTCGGCCCGGCCCTGCCGACCCTCCCCTCCGTCCCCTGGCCGGGGCTTCGCACCGCCATGGCCCGGAGCCCCCCGTAATGAGAGCAGCTCTGGCTGAGCGCGAGGCTGCAGTAGCACATAGTTAACACACAGCGGACAGGAGGTCAGAGCAGGCCCTGCAGGTGGTTACAGGCTGGGGGTTTGAACCGAGGTGCCCCCATAGTTATTTAGAAATGAAAGTGCTCCTGGAGTTGGTGCTACCTCAAGAATAAAGCTTCCCTCTCTCCACAATGGTCTTCCACAGGAAGGGGTGTGTGGCATCATCGCCACTAGCTCCAAAAGTGGCTTAATGCACCAAAGCACCTGTTCAATGGAGAGCTTTCCTGTGAGGGTAACAGCCTGAGAAATGACTCTGAGCTCGCAGAAATGGACAAGATGGAAAGCTAAATGCTTATTTACATCTCAAACTTCTTGATACACAAGTAGTCAGTCATCTGGCAAACAGATCTGCCACAGCTTTAAAAGGTAGAGTGCTCAAGACTACGTCTTTGTGCCTCATTTATGGTGAAAAAATCTGCCTACACGCACTTTTAGCCAGTTTAGTAACAGCTATCACAAACTGTATTTCTAATAATGTGATGCACCATTGCTTCCCCCCCGCCCCCATAACAGCCTTAGAAGAATCACTGGAGGGCCCCAAAAGCATCCCAATTAAAAATGAAGTTCTTAAACTCTGGGTATTCTCATGGATCTTTACATAAAGAACATCTGGGTCTTCCCCTCCCACCAACTGTAAAAAGCTAGAGGTGATAAATGAGAAAAGAGTGCAAGAGAAGTAAGAGATCAGTCCTAGCAGTCAATGTTGTTTTCATAAATGTATCTGTCTAAGCAGCTGGCAAAAGTAACTAGAGATCAGTATCTACTCTCTATTTAAATACCTAGAGTTAGATTCACAGATAACATGCCTATACCAAATGCCATTTATCAGCACAAAAGAAAACTGAAAGGCAGGAGGTGTCCCCTCCACCTCCTCTTTTAATGCCTGCAGACCTGCCTGGGTATCAGCATTTACAAGGAGGGAAGATGTGAAATAGCCACTCCTTATTGCAAATTCATCAGCAACAATAGAACAATTGCCTAACAAGGTAACCTCCTTCTCAAATATCAGCAAAACTAAAATTACTGTTTCCCCCCATACTAACAAGACTTCTGGACCAGTTTCATGGAAAATTCTATTGATACCATTTTCCAGGAAAATATTTCTACTAATTCTGACATACACACTGTTATTAAATGCAGCAAATTATGTCCCCAGGTCCTCCCTCGGGCACTTTCCAGCCGCTCTGCCCCAAGCCTGGAGCATTGCGGGGGTTGTTGTGACCCAGGGGCAGGACCCGGCCCTCAGCCTCGTGTGCCCCTTGCACAACGCTCACTAACAGAAGCCACGCAAACTGGCCAGGCTGTTAATGACAGCAGTGGAAGCAAGGTTTGCAGCCAAGCTGTGTGCCTTTGGAAGCTTTTGCTCTCCTGGCTGCTGAACCGCACCACAAAAGGAGGTGAGCAACCTGCAGCTTCAACAGCAGCCCTTTCTCTTCACCAGCAGCCACAGCCCCCAGTGCCCAGGCGACAGAGCAGGCCCTGGCCCTGCTCTGGCCCTGCTGGCCAGGCTCTGCTCCCAGGGCCTCTCTCCTCAAGGCCCTGTCCGCAGTCTCTGCTCCTAATCTCCTGATTGTGTGGCCAGTCCCGTCAGCAGTGGGGGATCAGAGTATTTAAATGTAGCTGGTGGTCACAAGGAATAGGCTGCCCAGGGAAGTTGTGGAGTCCCCTTCTCTGGGCATACTCAGAACCCATCTGGATACAGTCCTGTGGGATGTGCTCCAGGCAATCCTGCTTTAGCAAGGGGGTTGGACTAGATGATCTCTAGAGGTCCCTTCCAACTCCGACAATTCTGTAATTCTTCTGTGAAATGGTTTGTTGTGGGCCGTAGTGAGGCCACGGACTCTTCATGTACGGAGGAAACACAACCAAGTTCATCAGTATGTTTTTCTGACTTTAATTTTATTCCAACAGCTGCAATAAACTACAGTATCCAAAACATGGGAACACAAAAGGGGGCATTAACAAAATAACTCTACCTAAAAAACATGTAACCCTTTCTACGCTTCTTTGGGGGACAGACACTTGGGTCAGCCTCCTCAGCTCCAGGAGGCAGTACCCTTTTTTCCCGTCTCGGGCGGAGGAAGAAAGGATGTTTCAGGGCTTCTCCTAGAGTAATGCGCTCTGCTGGGTCGTAACGGAGCATCTTCTCAATCAGGTCGAAGAAGTTCTCGTGGTCATCATTGTGGCTGGTCATGAATGCCTTCATGAAGAAAAGAACAGAACATGTTTTTGCAATTGTGTCGGTGCATGTAAAGGTCCCCTCCCCAGCAGCGTTTTCCCTCTGCCCTCTTACCTTCAGGGGCTTAGACCACCAAGAGACGTATCTCCCAGCAAGGCTACGTTCGTCCCAATCCAGCCGGTCATGATGGAAATACCTGCGTTTCCTTAAACAAACAGACCACAGTTTGTTACACAAAGGTGCTGTTTTGTCCCTGCACTAGAAGCAGTTTATCAGCATGTTGGTCCACACCTCAGGAACTGAGCTGAGAAGATTCCCCAAGAGTGGCCAGCTTGGGAAGTAGACCAAAGGATGAATGTGAATGTATTAATCCTTTTTTTTTTTTTAATTTCCATTAAACCAAATCTGAAAGTATTTAAATTAAACTCTTAACAGTCCAGGTACAGAGAAATGGAATTACCTGGTTTTCTTTATCATGTCACTTGGCAAAGGCCCCAGGATTCGCTCCATCATTGCCAGGTGTTCTTTCTCTTCATTGACCTGAAGGGAAATCAAGATAGACATTGTTCATTGTCAGCGGAAGTTATCCAGAACCAAACATTGACCTTACTTCAGGTTTGACTGCACCCCACAACCAATAATCCATTTCAGATTCAGGAAAAAGGAGAGGATGTAGTAATCTGTTTCCTGGAGTATGATACAATCTACTGGAGGTTTTTTCCCTTGACCCAGTCTTTTTTTTGTTTGTTTTGTTCCTGGTTCATAAATGTCAGGTTTCAGCAGTGCTGTCAAGTTGACAAAATTTGGGTGGTTTAGGGGTATTTGCTGCTGCTGACAGATGAAGCTACATCTGTTATTAGTGTGGCTTATAAATGACAAATGTTAATGGGGTCACCCTTCATGCCAAGCTGGCAGGTTCCTAGTTGCCTACCGGAAAGATTGGGGATCCGAGGTAGTACTCCAGGAGAATACATCCTATGCTCCAGACATCGCAGGGCTGTGACCATTCCAGTGCTGCGAAGAGATCCAGAAGGGTCATGTTTATACCAGGCTGCAAACAAGTCAACAGCTCAAGCAAGATGTGCCACACTTCCGTAGCACCCTTCAATAGCAACCAGGAATCTTAGGCCAAAGCTGTGCCCAACAGACTCCTGCTGACCTAGGATCACTTCAGGAGCTCTGTATGGTCTCGTGGTCACCACCGTGCTGTGATGTTGATCGTCACGTGTGGCGCTCCCGAAGTCTCCAACCTTGATGTCTGGATGTTTGGGTCTGCGCTCGTCACGCTTCTGCAATGAAACAGTGGGATGCAAGTGCTCAAATAAAGCCAGAGGATGGCTGAGGGGGAGGTGGGGAAGAGGACAGCAACTTCCCAGGCTGGGGTTGTACTCCTTCGTGTAGTCAGATGACACCAGTAAAATATTTTCTGGCTTCAGATCTGTGTGTGTCAACTTGTTGATGTGCAAGACTGCAAGATAACAACACTAGTTAGCAAATCCCACAAAGAAAGTGTGACAAATCAAGCAAAAAAAAAAAAGAGACTTGCAGTTCACAGCCTTGCAGATCTGGTATGCCATCTGTCTAATGTGGTCCAGCCTGAAGGGCAGGAAGCCATTCTCTTTCATGAAGTCAAAGGTGCTGAGCCCCAGCAGCTCCAAAACAATGCAGACGTGGCCATGGTGCTCAAACCAGTCTAGCATCTGGACACAGTGACTGCAGGAGGAGGAAAATACAGGAATTGCAGCAGGCAGTTGTGTCACGCTCCGCTACATACGTCGTGTGTTCCCGAAAGCCACATCACAGAAATCTTAAAGCCAAAGCCCAGGATACTCGGCTTTGGGTACTCACTGGGTGCTGCTGGGGTCCAGGGCACGTAAATAGCACAGGGCTTGTACTTCTGCAATGGCTTCCCTGGCGCTCCCACCAGCCTCCTTTACTATTTTCACAGCTACATGTCTGCCCCCCCTGGAAAGACAAGTTTTTAACTGGGCTTAGAACACAGAGGAGTTTTACCTAAGAATCTTGAGCAATTATCACCACCTGCATTGCTGATAACAACGGGAATCCTATCAGAAAAGGTCTTCAAGTAAAGATGAACCCCGATGCAATCAGAAAGCGCTTCCTGAGCCACACTGTGCAAGCATCAGCCAGAAAAATTGTGTGTGGTTACTTAAAAAGACTTACTCTTTGTGATCAATGCACTCCACAACTTGTCCAAAAGTGCCCTCACCCAAAGTAGCAACAACCTCATCTAGAAAGAGAAGAATTCTCGGTCACACAAGTTGTGGAGTTACTCAGGTATTGAAAAAACAAGCCAACGCACAAAAATAGAGCAAACAAACAGAACGAGTGGATTCTTCTCAACTGTGCCTCGTTACATGGGAAATCTCCAGTTGGAGAGATGTTACTGGACAACTCTCATCAAGGCACATTTACAGGGCTCTCATTCCAATAGGTTCATTAACTGCATTTACTGGGGTTTTTTTTTGGGGGGGAAAAGGAGAAAAAATGAAAAAGAAATGTACAGAAAAAGAATAATAATCCCCAGTCCCAAAGACAAAGAGTCCAGACAGAAAGAAAAGACTTGCAAAGCCCACCCACATCTTATGCTAGAAGAACTTATTCTATCTGAAAAGTTAATAATAATGTTCTGTACATCTTGCACAGAGGATGTCTCCCATCTGACAGATCGAGCGACCCTGGCAGTGCTCCTCCACGCTGTTGGATCCGCCCCTCGGAGGACTCGTCGGGATCATCTAGGCAATTAATAAAAATGAGTGCATTCAAGTCAGAGCAGGAAATTCAGTCAGCAGGGAGATGCTCAGGCATTCAGATACAGGCCAGGCCACAAAGGGTTGGCAGGAGCCATTTCAGGTTCAGTCCCTGGAAAGTCACAGGGCACACAGTGTATGTTACAGGACAAAAACATGGCACGGGGCAGATCTTCAGATGAGATCCTCAAAGTGGCAAGGCAACACAAAATTACAACACGATTGCTTTTCTTGGGAAAGTTTGGTTCACTGAATTTTACTTTAGGATCTCAGTGCCCGTCTTTTTCTTTTAAGCAAAAGGATTTAAGAATTCTGTATGCATGTGTCTTTGTACATACATAGATAAAAAACAGTTGTGTGCTGGGTCTTTCTTTTGGAACGACTCACCCCATGCTGAGCCGATGGTTTGCTGCTGTGAGGCCCAGCAGCCCATCCTTGATGGTTCCTGGTTTCTGAAGAGGCACTGCAAGAAAAGGATCACATCAACTTAATTAAAATAATTCTAGTTCCCCTATCAAGATGGCTTTTTGTTTTAAGCTGTAAGACATCTCTTGTGGAAGACCTCCAACTCAAAAACAACTGCTATGTACTTGCTGCTATCAGGAGTGAAAAAGGATTTACCTGTCAGGAAGTTTAGAACTGCCAGGTTTGAAGTGCTTGGTCTCCTGTGCACTGCCTGACAATGTCCTCTTCCTCTTCAGAGGGTTCTCGCATCTGCTGGGTTGCGGAGTTTCTTCCAGAGCCCGTTCGAAATAGCGGATTGGCCTGGACTGCTGCATCTGTACCAAAACGATTTTGCTCTTTGAACTACATCCCGTAGACACACAGTTCCCTCAAAGCCACCAATTGCGAAATCAATGTTCTAAACGAGAAATAAATTCTAACCCTCCTTTAAGAATGACTGTCAGGAGATTGCTTTTGTTGGTGAGACTCTGAGTTGCTCAGTCATCACGTTTTGCCCTTGCTGATAAAGCCTGTTCCCTGTCTCTCTACTTCCCTGCCTTGTGGTACTCATGGTTGGACTTGATGATCTTAAAGATCTTTTCCAACCAAAATGCTTCTATGTTTCTATCATCTTGGAGTAGCTTTTAGTCACCTTTTCCAGTCTGGACAGAACATAAAGGCCCCCTGTAAGACAAACCACCTAAATGCAGTCCTTCAAGAAAGCACACAGATCAGTCTTCTATCCCCACTGGATGAGAAACGAAGCCCCAGCCCTGCCCCAGAACTCACTCTTGCTTCTTCTGCTGCTGCACACAGGGCAGTTGAAGTCACAGCCACCACTCTCACCTCCCTGGGCCTTCCTGCAGTCCTTCAGCCACCACCTCTCTCCAAAGGAGCTTCCAGAAACTCAGCCACCCGTCACCTCCAGAGAGCAAACCCAGCCTCACGCCTGAAACTTGCCTCTCCAAGTCACACACACTGCACAAGTGTGATGCGGTGGCAGTGGAAGGGTTCCAGGGCATTACCTCATAATCACAGACCCATGGAAGTTCTGGGGTTGGAATCATAGAATCATGGAAGGGACCATTAGGGTCCATCCGAGGGGCCATCTAGTCCAAGCCCAAGTCATCCGTAAGGGTGAGAACATGGGCAAAGAACTGAGCTAGTCAGGCTGTTGATGGTGGAACTGCACTTGCCTGGGAAAGGGCCAGGAGGAGGATGCTTATGTCAAGTTCCTTTCCCATTTTAAGGGCCCGGGGTACAAAGCCTCATTTATAAGTTCCAAGCTTTATGCTTTTTAGGTTTTAAAACTCATTCTCATGACCCAGAGTGTTAGTTTTAAGCCCCAAGTCTGATTTTGAAGTCTCATTCTAGGATCCAAACTCTCAACTTGCACTTGCCAAAGCTCCATTTCAGGGTCCAAAGCCACATTTTTAGGATCCAGCCAGGCATTTTAAGGGTCCAAACGGCATCTTGAGGGACCAAACCCTCAGGTGGAGGGTCTAAAGCCCTCTTCCTGGGCTGAAAGCCTCATGTTGAAGGGTGAAGTTTAAGGATCTAGAGCGCAAGTCTTTCAAGGAGCAGCTGAGGAATCCAGAGTTGCTTAGCCTGGAGAAAAGGAGCCTGAGGGGAGACCTCACTTTCTACAACTCCCTGAAAAGATGATTTAATGGTTGGACCTGATGATCCGTTTTGGGTTAGTGCAATGGGGTTCTGGTAGTGAGAGGTGGGAGCTGCACAGGGGTGGCTCCTGTGAGTAGCTGCTGGAAGCTCCTCTGACTCCAGTTCCAGCCCTGCCTCAGGCTGAGGCCGAGCCCATCAGGGAAGCTGGATGTGGCTCTCTGAGTAACATATTCAAGAAGGGAAAAACCAAACTGCAGAAAGACCTGCAAGGAAGTGGAGAGGGGAATGGGAGAGCAATGCCAGAGCAGAGATACCAGAGGCGGTGAGAAAGGAAGGGGAGGAGGTTTCTAGGGGAGTTTTCCCTGCAGCCCAGGGTGAGATGGCAGCTGTCCCCCTGCAGCCCATGAAGGACAACAGTGGGGCAGATGTGGATTTGCAGCCACAGGGAAGAACTGTCAAGAACTTTGGAAGACGAGGAACCTGATACTGAACCAAACAAAGAAATAAATTCTAACCCTCCTTTAAGAATGACTGTCAGGAGATTGCTTTTGTTGGTGAGACTCTGAGTTGCTCAGTCATCACGTTTTGCCCTTGCTGATAAAGCCTGTTCCCTGTCTCTCTACTTCCCTGCCTTGTGGTACTCATGGTTGGACTTGATGATCTTAAAGATCTTTCCAACCAAAATGCTTCTATGTTTCTATCATCTTGGAGTAGCTTTTAGTCACCTTTTCCAGTCTGGACAGAACATAAAGGCCCCCTGTAAGACAAACCACCTAAATGCAGTCCTTCAAGAAAGCACACAGATCAGTCTTCTATCCCCACTGGATGAGAAACGAAGCCCCAGCCCTCCCCCAGAACTCACTCTTGCTTCTTCTGCTGCTCACTGCTGCTGCACACAGGGCAGTTGAAGTCACAGCCACCACTCTCACCTCCTTGGGCCTTCCTGCAGTCCTTCAGACACCACTCTCACCTCCCTGGGCCTTCCTGTAGTCCTTCAGCCACCACCTCTCTCCAAAGGAGCTTCCAGAAACTCAGCCGTCTGAAACTTGCCTCTCCAAGTCAGTGGCACAGGCAGTGGCACAGGCAGCAGTGAAAGAGTTCCAGGGTGTTACCTCATAATCACAGACCCATGGAAGTTTTGGGGTTGGAATCATGGAAGGGACCATTGGGGTTCATCCGAGGGGCCATCTGCCAGGCTGGAAAGTCAGGGCTCCTGCCCTCGAGCCCTTAAACCCAGAGGTGCTCAGGAGCTGCCTGCACTGCCCAAGGAGGTGGTGGAGGCACTGTCTCTGGAGCTGTTAACAAAACAGGTAGACATGATGTTTCAGGAGATGGTTTAGTGGTTAGGGATTGTAGGGCAGATGGTTGGACTTGATAATCTTGAAGGTCTTTTTCAACCTTGATGATTCTGTGATTACCAAGAGTAGGTGCTGGGACAGAAATGAACTGAATAAAGTGATACGTCTCATCTGCTATCTCGCCCCCTTCGGGACACTAACAGTGGTATCCAGCCAAATCAGCCATACAGGGTGGCACTGTTGATTATCTCTGTTCACATTTGATCGTAATGGTATGCTGAGCATCTGGCAAGTTCCAGTTAAGAGACTTTTTGTTGAAATGTCTCAATTCAGGAAAAAACAAGCTTCTACCTGAAAGCAGGGGTTCAAATATGAAACTTCATGGAGTTACCAGTGAAGACATCAATAACGTTTTTTGAAATGTGGAAGAATAAACAACCTTAAATTGCAAAGACTGGCAAAGACTGGCACTGCGCTTCTCCAGAGCACCCCGGAGCTCTTGCCGCCTTCGTGCCTCTCCCTGAGGAGAGCAGCTACCTTCGCACCTCCGCGCGCCCGGGAAGTTGTGGAGTCCCCTTCTCTGGGCATATTCAGAACCCATCTGGATACAGTCCTGTGGGATGTGCTCCAGGCAATCCTGCTTTAGCAGGGGGTTGGACTAGATGATCTCTAGAGGTCCCTTCCAACTCCGACAATTCTGTAATTCTTCTGTGAAATGGTTTGTTGTGGGCCGTAGTGAGGCCACGGACTCTTCATGTACGGAGGAAACACAACCAAGTTCATCAGTATGTTTTTCTGACTTTAATTTTATTCCAACAGCTGCAATAAACTACAGTATCCAAAACATGGGAACACAAAAGTGGGCATTAACAAAATAACTCTACCTAAAAAACATGTAACCCTTTCTACGCTTCTTTGGGGGACAGACACTTGGGTCAGCCTCCTCAGCTCCAGGAGGCAGTACCCTTTTTTTCCCGTCTCGGGCGGAGGAAGAAAGGATGTTTCAGGGCTTCTCCTAGAGTAATGCGCTCTGCTGGGTCGTAACGGAGCATCTTCTCAATCAGGTCGAAGAAGTTCTCGTGGTCATCATTGTGGCTGGTCATGAATGCCTTCATGAAGAAAAGAACAGAACATGTTTTTGCAATTGTGTCGGTGCATGTAAAGGTCCCCTCCCCAGCAGCGTTTTCCCTCTGCCCTCTTACCTTCAGGGGCTTAGACCACCAAGAGACGTATCTCCCAGCAAGGCTACGTTCGTCCCAATCCAGCCGGTCATGATGGAAATACCTGCGTTTCCTTAAACAAACAGACCACAGTTTGTTACACAAAGGTGCTGTTTTGTCCCTGCACTAGAAGCAGTTTATCAGCATGTTGGTCCACACCTCAGGAACTGAGCTGAGAAGATTCCCCAAGAGTGGCCAGCTTGGGAAGTAGACCAAAGGATGAATGTGAATGTATTAATCCTTTTTTTTTTTTTTTTTAATTTCCATTAAACCAAATCTGAAAGTATTTAAATTAAACTCTTAACAGTCCAGGTACAGAGAAATGGAATTACCTGGTTTTCTTTATCATGTCACTTGGCAAAGGCCCCAGGATTCGCTCCATCATTGCCAGGTGTTCTTTCTCTTCATTGACCTGAAGGGAAATCAAGATAGACATTGTTCATTGTCAGCGGAAGTTATCCAGAACCAAACATTGACCTTACTTCAGGTTTGACTGCACCCCGCAACCAATAATCCATTTCAGATTCAGGAAAAAGGAGAGGATGTAGTAATCTGTTTCCTGGAGTATGATACAATCTACTGGAGGTTTTTTCCCTTGACCCAGTCTTTTTTTTGTTTGTTTTGTTCCTGGTTCATAAATGTCAGGTTTCAGCAGTGCTGTCAAGTTGACAAAATTTGGGTGGTTTAGGGGTATTTGCTGCTGCTGACAGATGAAGCTACATCTGTTATTAGTGTGGCTTATAAATGACAAATGTTAATGGGGTCACCCTTCATGCCAAGCTGGCAGGTTCCTAGTTGCCTACCGGAAAGATTGGGGATCCGAGGTAGTACTCCAGGAGAATACATCCTATGCTCCAGACATCGCAGGGCTGTGACCATTCCAGTGCTGCGAAGAGATCCAGAAGGGTCATGTTTATACCAGGCTGCAAACAAGTCAACAGCTCAAGCAAGATGTGCCACACTTCCGTAGCACCCTTCAATAGCAACCAGGAATCTTAGGCCAAAGCTGTGCCCAACAGACTCCTGCTGACCTAGGATCACTTCAGGAGCTCTGTATGGTCTCGTGGTCACCACCGTGCTGTGATGTTGATCGTCACGTGTGGCGCTCCCGAAGTCTCCAACCTTGATGTCTGGATGTTTGGGTCTGCGCTCGTCACGCTTCTGCAATGAAACAGTGGGATGCAAGTGCTCAAATAAAGCCAGAGGATGGCTGAGGGGGAGGTGGGGAAGAGGACAGCAACTTCCCAGGCTGGGGTTGTACTCCTTCGTGTAGTCAGATGACACCAGTAAAATATTTTCTGGCTTCAGATCTGTGTGTGTCAACTTGTTGATGTGCAAGACTGCAAGATAACAACACTAGTTAGCAAATCCCACAAAGAAAGTGTGACAAATCAAGCAAAAAAAAAAAGAGACTTGCAGTTCACAGCCTTGCAGATCTGGTATGCCATCTGTCTAATGTGGTCCAGCCTGAAGGGCAGGAAGCCATTCTCTTTCATGAAGTCAAAGGTGCTGAGCCCCAGCAGCTCCAAAACAATGCAGACGTGGCCATGGTGCTCAAACCAGTCTAGCATCTGGACACAGTGACTGCAGGAGGAGGAAAATACAGGAATTGCAGCAGGCAGTTGTGTCACGCTCCGCTACATACGTCGTGTGTTCCCGAAAGCCACATCACAGAAATCTTAAAGCCAAAGCCCAGGATACTCGGCTTTGGGTACTCACTGGGTGCTGCTGGGGTCCAGGGCACGTAAATAGCACAGGGCTTGTACTTCTGCAATGGCTTCCCTGGCGCTCCCACCAGCCTCCTTTACTATTTTCACAGCTACATGTCTGCCCCCCCTGGAAAGACAAGTTTTTAACTGGGCTTAGAACACAGAGGAGTTTTACCTAAGAATCTTGAGCAATTATCACCACCTGCATTGCTGATAACAACGGGAATCCTATCAGAAAAGGTCTTCAAGTAAAGATGAACCCCGATGCAATCAGAAAGCGCTTCCTGAGCCACACTGTGCAAGCATCAGCCAGAAAAATTGTGTGTGGTTACTTAAAAAGACTTACTCTTTGTGATCAATGCACTCCACAACTTGTCCAAAAGTGCCCTCACCCAAAGTAGCAACAACCTCATCTAGAAAGAGAAGAATTCTCGGTCACACAAGTTGTGGAGTTACTCAGGTATTGAAAAAACAAGCCAACGCACAAAAATAGAGCAAACAAACAGAACGAGTGGATTCTTCTCAACTGTGCCTCGTTACATGGGAAATCTCCAGTTGGAGAGATGTTACTGGACAACTCTCATCAAGGCACATTTACAGGGCTCTCATTCCAATAGGTTCATTAACTGCATTTACTGGGGTTTTTTTTGGGGGGGAAAAGGAGAAAAATGAAAAAGAAATGTACAGAAAAAGAATAATAATCCCCAGTCCCAAAGACAAAGAGTCCAGACAGAAAGAAAAGACTTGCAAAGCCCACCCACATCTTATGCTAGAAGAACTTATTCTATCTGAAAAGTTAATAATAATGTTCTGTACATCTTGCACAGAGGATGTCTCCCATCTGACAGATCGAGCGACCCTGGCAGTGCTCCTCCACGCTGTTGGATCCGCCCCTCGGAGGACTCGTCGGGATCATCTAGGCAATTAATAAAAATGAGTGCATTCAAGTCAGAGCAGGAAATTCAGTCGGCAGGGAGATGCTCAGGCATTCAGATACAGGCCAGGCCACAAAGGGTTGGCAGGAGCCATTTCAGGTTCAGTCCCTGGAAAGTCACAGGGCACACAGTGTATGTTACAGGACAAAAACATGGCACGGGGCAGATCTTCAGATGAGATCCTCAAAGTGGCAAGGCAACACAAAATTACAACACGATTGCTTTTCTTGGGAAAGTTTGGTTCACTGAATTTTACTTTAGGATCTCAGTGCCCGTCTTTTTCTTTTAAGCAAAAGGATTTAAGAATTCTGTATGCATGTGTCTTTGTACATACATAGATAAAAAACAGTTGTGTGCTGGGTCTTTCTTTTGGAACGACTCACCCCATGCTGAGCCGATGGTTTGCTGCTGTGAGGCCCAGCAGCCCATCCTTGATGGTTCCTGGTTTCTGAAGAGGCACTGCAAGAAAAGGATCACATCAACTTAATTAAAATAATTCTAGTTCCCCTATCAAGATGGCTTTTTGGTTTAAGCTGTAAGACATCTCTTGTGGAAGACCTCCAACTCAAAAACAACTGCTATGTACTTGCTGCTATCAGGAGTGAAAAAGGATTTACCTGTCAGGAAGTTTAGAACTGCCAGGTTTGAAGTGCTTGGTCTCCTGTGCACTGCCTGACAATGTCCTCTTCCTCTTCAGAGGGTTCTCGCATCTGCTGGGTTGCGGAGTTTCTTCCAGAGCCCGTTCGAAATAGCGGATTGGCCTGGACTGCTGCATCTGTACCAAAAAGATTTTGCTCTTTGAACTACATCCCGTAGACACACAGTTCCCTCAAAGCCACCAATTGCGAAATCAATGTTCTAAACGAGAAATAAATTCTAACCCTCCTTTAAGAATGACTGTCAGGAGATTGCTTTTGTTGGTGAGACTCTGAGTTGCTCAGTCATCACGTTTTGCCCTTGCTGATAAAGCCTGTTCCCTGTCTCTCTACTTCCCTGCCTTGTGGTACTCATGATTGGACTTGATGATCTTAAAGATCTTTTCCAACCAAAATGCTTCTATGTTTCTATCATCTTGGAGTAGCTTTTAGTCACCTTTTCCAGTCTGGACAGAACATAAAGGCCCCCTGTAAGACAAACCACCTAAATGCAGTCCTTCAAGAAAGCACACAGATCAGTCTTCTATCCCCACTGGATGAGAAACGAAGCCCCAGCCCTGCCCCAGAACTCACTCTTGCTTCTTCTGCTGCTGCACACAGGGCAGTTGAAGTCACAGCCACCACTCTCACCTCCCTGGGCCTTCCTGCAGTCCTTCAGCCACCACCTCTCTCCAAAGGAGCTTCCAGAAACTCAGCAGCCTGTCACCTCCAGAGAGCAAACCCAGCCTCACGCCTGAAACTTGCCTCTCCAAGTCACACACACTGCACAAGTGTGATGCGGTGGCAGTGGAAGGGTTCCAGGGCATTACCTCATAATCACAGACCCATGGAAGTTCTGGGGTTGGAATCATAGAATCATGGAAGGGACCATTAGGGTCCATCCGAGGGGCCATCTAGTCCAAGCCCAAGTCATCCGTAAGGGTGAGAACATGGGCAAAGCACTGAGCTAGTCAGGCTGTTGATGGTGGAACTGCACTTGCCTGGGAAAGGGCCAGGAGGAGGATGCTTATGTCAAGTTCCTTTCCCATTTTAAGGGCCCGGGGTACAAAGCCTCATTTATAAGTTCCAAGCTTTATGCTTTTTAGGTTTTAAAACTCATTCTCATGACCCAGAGTGTTAGTTTTAAGCCCCAAGTCTGATTTTGAAGTCTCATTCTAGGATCCAAACTCTCAACTTGCACTTGCCAAAGCTCCATTTCAGGGTCCAAAGCCACATTTTTAGGATCCAGCCAGGCATTTTAAGGGTCCAAACGGCATCTTGAGGGACCAAACCCTCAGGTGGAGGGTCTAAAGCCCTCTTCCTGGGCTGAAAGCCTCATGTTGAAGGGTGAAGTTTAAGGATCTAGAGCGCAAGTCTTACAAGGAGCAGCTGAGGAATCCAGAGTTGCTTAGCCTGGAGAAAAGGAGCCTGAGGGGAGACCTCACTTTCTACAACTCCCTGAAAAGATGATTTAATGGTTGGACCTGATGATCTGTTTTGGGTTAGTGCAATGGGGTTCTGGTAGTGAGAGGTGGGAGCTGCACAGGGGTGGCTCCTGTGAGTAGCTGCTGGAAGCTCCTCTGACTCCAGTTCCAGCCCTGCCTCAGGCTGAGGCCGAGCCCATCAGGGAAGCTGGATGTGGCTCTCTGAGTAACATATTCAAGAAGGGAAAAACCAAACTGCAGAAAGACCTGCAAGGAAGTGGAGAGGGGAATGGGAGAGCAATGCCAGAGCAGAGATACCAGAGGCGGTGAGAAAGGAAGGGGAGGAGGTTTCTAGGGGAGTTTTCCCTGCAGCCCAGGGTGAGATGGCAGCTGTCCCCCTGCAGCCCATGAAGGACAACAGTGGGGCAGATGTGGATTTGCAGCCACAGGGAAGAACTGTCAAGAACTTTGGAAGACGAGGAACCTGATACTGAACCAAACAAAGAAATAAATTCTAACCCTCCTTTAAGAATGACTGTCAGGAGATTGCTTTTGTTGGTGAGACTCTGAGTTGCTCAGTCATCACGTTTTGCCCTTGCTGATAAAGCCTGTTCCCTGTCTCTCTACTTCCCTGCCTTGTGGTACTCATGATTGGACTTGATGATCTTAAAGATCTTTTCCAACCAAAATGCTTCTATGTTTCTATCATCTTGGAGTAGCTTTTAGTCACCTTTTCCAGTCTGGACAGAACATAAAGGCCCCCTGTAAGACAAACCACCTAAATGCAGTCCTTCAAGAAAGCACACAGATCAGTCTTCTATCCCCACTGGATGAGAAACGAAGCCCCAGCCCTCCCCCAGAACTCACTCTTGCTTCTTCTGCTGCTCACTGATGCTGCACACAGGGCAGTTGAAGTCACAGCCACCACTCTCACCTCCCTGGGCCTTCCTGCAGTCCTTCAGCCACCACTCTCACCTCCCTGGGCCTTCCTGTAGTCCTTCAGCCACCACCTCTCTCCAAAGGAGCTTCCAGAAACTCAGCCGTCTGAAACTTGCCTCTCCAAGTCAGTGGCACAGGCAGTGGCACAGGCAGCAGTGAAAGAGTTCCAGGGTGTTACCTCATAATCACAGACCCATGGAAGTTTTGGGGTTGGAATCATGGAAGGGACCATTGGGGTTCATCCGAGGGGCCATCTGCCAGGCTGGAAAGTCAGGGCTCCTGCCCTCGAGCCCTTAAACCCAGAGGTGCTCAGGAGCTGCCTGCACTGCCCAAGGAGGTGGTGGAGGCACTGTCTCTGGAGCTGTTAACAAAACAGGTAGACATGATGTTTCAGGAGATGGTTTAGTGGTTAGGGATTGTAGGGCAGATGGTTGGACTTGATAATCTTGAAGGTCTTTTTCAACCTTGATGATTCTGTGATTACCAAGAGTAGGTGCTGGGACAGAAATGAACTGAATAAAGTGATACGTCTCATCTGCTATCTCGCCCCCTTCGGGACACTAACAGTGGTATCCAGCCAAATCAGCCATACAGGGTGGCACTGTTGATTATCTCTGTTCACATTTGATCGTAATGGTATGCTGAGCATCTGGCAAGTTCCAGTTAAGAGACTTTTTGTTGAAATGTCTCAATTCAGGAAAAAACAAGCTTCTACCTGAAAGCAGGGGTTCAAATATGAAACTTCATGGAGTTACCAGTGAAGACATCAATAACGTTTTTTGAAATGTGGAAGAATAAACAACCTTAAATTGCAAAGACTGGCAAAGACTGGCACTGCGCTTCTCCAGAGCACCCCGGAGCTCTTGCCGCCTTCGTGCCTCTCCCTGAGGAGAGCAGCTACCTTCGCACCTCCGCGCGCCCGGGAAGTTGTGGAGTCCCCTTCTCTGGGCATATTCAGAACCCATCTGGATACAGTCCTCTGGGATGTGCTCCAGGCAATCCTGCTTTAGCAAGGGGGTTGGACTAGATGATCTCTAGAGGTCCCTTCCAACTCCGACAATTCTGTAATTCTTCTGTGAAATGGTTTGTTGTGGGCCGTAGTGAGGCCACGGACTCTTCATGTACGGAGGAAACACAACCAAGTTCATCAGTATGTTTTTCTGACTTTAATTTTATTCCAACAGCTGCAATAAACTACAGTATCCAAAACATGGGAACACAAAAGGGGGCATTAACAAAATAACTCTACCTAAAAAACATGTAACCCTTTCTACGCTTCTTTGGGGGACAGACACTTGGGTCAGCCTCCTCAGCTCCAGGAGGCAGTACCCTTTTTTCCCGTCTCGGGCGGAGGAAGAAAGGATGTTTCAGGGCTTCTCCTAGAGTAATGCGCTCTGCTGGGTCGTAACGGAGCATCTTCTCAATCAGGTCGAAGAAGTTCTCGTGGTCATCATTGTGGCTGGTCATGAATGCCTTCATGAAGAAAAGAACAGAACATGTTTTTGCAATTGTGTCGGTGCATGTAAAGGTCCCCTCCCCAGCAGCGTTTTCCCTCTGCCCTCTTACCTTCAGGGGCTTAGACCACCAAGAGACGTATCTCCCAGCAAGGCTACGTTCGTCCCAATCCAGCCGGTCATGATGGAAATACCTGCGTTTCCTTAAACAAACAGACCACAGTTTGTTACACAAAGGTGCTGTTTTGTCCCTGCACTAGAAGCAGTTTATCAGCATGTTGGTCCACACCTCAGGAACTGAGCTGAGAAGATTCCCCAAGAGTGGCCAGCTTGGGAAGTAGACCAAAGGATGAATGTGAATGTATTAATCCTTTTTTTTTTTTTTAATTTCCATTAAACCAAATCTGAAAGTATTTAAATTAAACTCTTAACAGTCCAGGTACAGAGAAATGGAATTACCTGGTTTTCTTTATCATGTCACTTGGCAAAGGCCCCAGGATTCGCTCCATCATTGCCAGGTGTTCTTTCTCTTCATTGACCTGAAGGGAAATCAAGATAGACATTGTTCATTGTCAGCGGAAGTTATCCAGAACCAAACATTGACCTTACTTCAGGTTTGACTGCACCCCGCAACCAATAATCCATTTCAGATTCAGGAAAAAGGAGAGGATGTAGTAATCTGTTTCCTGGAGTATGATACAATCTACTGGAGGTTTTTTCCCTTGACCCAGTCTTTTTTTGTTTGTTTTGTTCCTGGTTCATAAATGTCAGGTTTCAGCAGTGCTGTCAAGTTGACAAAATTTGGGTGGTTTAGGGGTATTTGCTGCTGCTGACAGATGAAGCTACATCTGTTATTAGTGTGGCTTATAAATGACAAATGTTAATGGGGTCACCCTTCATGCCAAGCTGGCAGGTTCCTAGTTGCCTACCGGAAAGATTGGGGATCCGAGGTAGTACTCCAGGAGAATACATCCTATGCTCCAGACATCGCAGGGCTGTGACCATTCCAGTGCTGTGAAGAGATCCAGAAGGGTCATGTTTATACCAGGCTGCAAACAAGTCAACAGCTCAAGCAAGATGTGCCACACTTCCGTAGCACCCTTCAATAGCAACCAGGAATCTTAGGCCAAAGCTGTGCCCAACAGACTCCTGCTGACCTAGGATCACTTCAGGAGCTCTGTATGGTCTCGTGGTCACCACCGTGCTGTGATGTTGATCGTCACGTGTGGTGCTCCCGAAGTCTCCAACCTTGATGTCTGGATGTTTGGGTCTGCGCTCGTCACGCTTCTGCAATGAAACAGTGGGATGCAAGTGCTCAAATAAAGCCAGAGGATGGCTGAGGGGGAGGTGGGGAAGAGGACAGCAACTTCCCAGGCTGGGGTTGTACTCCTTCGTGTAGTCAGATGACACCAGTAAAATATTTTCTGGCTTCAGATCTGTGTGTGTCAACTTGTTGATGTGCAAGACTGCAAGATAACAACACTAGTTAGCAAATCCCACAAAGAAAGTGTGACAAATCAAGCAAAAAAAAAAAAGAGACTTGCAGTTCACAGCCTTGCAGATCTGGTATGCCATCTGTCTAATGTGGTCCAGCCTGAAGGGCAGGAAGCCATTCTCCTTCATGAAGTCAAAGGTGCTGAGCCCCAGCAGCTCCAAAACAATGCAGACGTGGCCATGGTGCTCAAACCAGTCTAGCATCTGGACACAGTGACTGCAGGAGGAGGAAAATACAGGAATTGCAGCAGGCAGTTGTGTCACGCTCCGCTACATACGTCGTGTGTTCCCGAAAGCCACATCACAGAAATCTTAAAGCCAAAGCCCAGGATACTCGGCTTTGGGTACTCACTGGGTGCTGCTGGGGTCCAGGGCACGTAAATAGCACAGGGCTTGTACTTCTGCAATGGCTTCCCTGGCGCTCCCACCAGCCTCCTTTACTATTTTCACAGCTACATGTCTGCCCCCCCTGGAAAGACAAGTTTTTAACTGGGCTTAGAACACAGAGGAGTTTTACCTAAGAATCTTGAGCAATTATCACCACCTGCATTGCTGATAACAACGGGAATCCTATCAGAAAAGGTCTTCAAGTAAAGATGAACCCCGATGCAATCAGAAAGCGCTTCCTGAGCCACACTGTGCAAGCATCAGCCAGAAAAATTGTGTGTGGTTACTTAAAAAGACTTACTCTTTGTGATCAATGCACTCCACAACTTGTCCAAAAGTGCCCTCACCCAAAGTAGCAACAACCTCATCTAGAAAGAGAAGAATTCTCGGTCACACAAGTTGTGGAGTTACTCAGGTATTGAAAAAACAAGCCAACGCACAAAAATAGAGCAAACAAACAGAACGAGTGGATTCTTCTCAACTGTGCCTCGTTACATGGGAAATCTCCAGTTGGAGAGATGTTACTGGACAACTCTCATCAAGGCACATTTACAGGGCTCTCATTCCAATAGGTTCATTAACTGCATTTACTGGTTGTTTTTTTTTGGGGGGAAAAGGAGAAAAATGAAAAAGAAATGTACAGAAAAAGAATAATAATCCCCAGCCCCAAAGACAAAGAGTCCAGACAGAAAGAAAAGACTTGCAAAGCCCACCCACATCTTATGCTAGAAGAACTTATTCTATCTGAAAAGTTAATAATAATGTTCTGTACATCTTGCACAGAGGATGTCTCCCATCTGACAGATCGAGCGACCCTGGCAGTGCTCCTCCACGCTGTTGGATCCGCTCCTCGGAGGACTCGTCGGGATCATCTAGGCAATTAATAAAAATGAGTGCATTCAAGTCAGAGCAGGAAATTCAGTCGGCAGGGAGATGCTCAGGCATTCAGATACAGGCCAGGCCACAAAGGGTTGGCAGGAGCCATTTCAGGTTCAGTCCCTGGAAAGTCACAGGGCACACAGTGTATGTTACAGGACAGAAACATGGCACGGGGCAGATCTTCAGATGAGATCCTCAAAGTGGCAAGGCAACACAAAATTACAACACGATTGCTTTTCTTGGGAAAGTTTGGTTCACTGAATTTTACTTTAGGATCTCAGTGCCCGTCTTTTTCTTTTAAGCAAAAGGATTTAAGAATTCTGTATGCATGTGTCTTTGTACATACATAGATAAAAAACAGTTGTGTGCTGGGTCTTTCTTTTGGAACGACTCACCCCATGCTGAGCCGATGGTTTGCTGCTGTGAGGCCCAGCAGCCCATCCTTGATGGTTCCTGGTTTCTGAAGAGGCACTGCAAGAAAAGGATCACATCAACTTAATTAAAATAATTCTAGTTCCCCTATCAAGATGGCTTTTTGGTTTAAGCTGTAAGACATCTCTTGTGGAAGACCTCCAACTCAAAAACAACTGCTATGTACTTGCTGCTATCAGGAGTGAAAAAGGATTTACCTGTCAGGAAGTTTAGAACTGCCAGGTTTGAAGTGCTTGGTCTCCTGTGCACTGCCTGACAATGTCCTCTTCCTCTTCAGAGGGTTCTCACATCTGCTGGGTTGCGGAGTTTCTTCCAGAGCCCGTTTGAAATAGCGGATTGGCCTGGACTGCTGCATCTGTACCAAAAAGATTTTGCTCTTTGAACTACATCCCGTAGACACACAGTTCCCTCAAAGCCACCAATTGCGAAATCAATGTTCTAAACGAGAAATAAATTCTAACCCTCCTTTAAGAATGACTGTCAGGAGATTGCTTTTGTTGGTGAGACTCTGAGTTGCTCAGTCATCACGTTTTGCCCTTGCTGATAAAGCCTGTTCCCTGTCTCTCTACTTCCCTGCCTTGTGGTACGCATGGTTGGACTTGATGATCTTAAAGATCTTTTCCAACCAAAATGCTTCTATGTTTCTATCATCTTGGAGTAGCTTTTAGTCACCTTTTCCAGTCTGGACAGAACATAAAGGCCCCCTGTAAGACAAACCACCTAAATGCAGTCCTTCAAGAAAGCGCACAGATCAGTCTTCTATCCCCACTGGATGAGAAACGAAGCCCCAGCCCTGCCCCAGAACTCACTCTTGCTTCTTCTGCTGCTGCACACAGGGCAGTTGAAGTCACAGCCACCACTCTCACCTCCCTGGGCCTTCCTGCAGTCCTTCAGCCACCACCTCTCTCCAAAGGAGCTTCCAGAAACTCAGAAGCCTGTCACCTCCAGAGAGCAAACCCAGCCTCACGCCTGAAACTTGCCTCTCCAAGTCACACACACTGCACAAGTGGCAGTGGAAGGGTTCCAGGGCATTACCTCATAATCACAGACCCATGGAAGTTCTGGGGTTGGAATCATAGAATCATGGAAGGGACCATTAGGGTCCATCCGAGGGGCCATCTAGTCCAAGCCCAAGTCATCCGTAAGGGTGAGAACATGGGCAAAGCACTGAGCTAGTCAGGCTGTTGATGGTGGAACTGCACTTGCCTGGGAAAGGGCCAGGAGGAGGATGCTTATGTCAAGTTCCTTTCCCATTTTAAGGGCCCGGGGTACAAAGCCTCATTTATAAGTTCCAAGCTTTATGCTTTTTAGGTTTTAAAACTCATTCTCATGACCCAGAGTGTTAGTTTTAAGCCCCAAGTCTGATTTTGAAGTCTCATTCTAGGATCCAAACTCTCAACTTGCACTTGCCAAAGCTCCATTTCAGGGTCCAAAGCCACATTTTTAGGATCCAGCCAGGCATTTTAAGGGTCCAAACGGCATCTTGAGGGACCAAACCCTCAGGTGGAGGGTCTAAAGCCCTCTTCCTGGGCTGAAAGCCTCATGTTGAAGGGTGAAGTTTAAGGATCTAGAGCGCAAGTCTTACAAGGAGCAGCTGAGGAATCCAGAGTTGCTTAGCCTGGAGAAAAGGAGCCTGAGGGGAGACCTCACTTTCTACAACTCCCTGAAAAGATGATTTAATGGTTGGACCTGATGATCTGTTTTGGGTTAGTGCAATGGGGTTCTGGTAGTGAGAGGTGGGAGCTGCACAGGGGTGGCTCCTGTGAGTAGCTGCTGGAAGCTCCTCTGACTCCAGTTCCAGCCCTGCCTCAGGCTGAGGCCGAGCCCATCAGGGAAGCTGGATGTGGCTCTCTGAGTAACATATTCAAGAAGGGAAAAACCAAACTGCAGAAAGACCTGCAAGGAAGTGGAGAGGGGAATGGGAGAGCAATGCCAGAGCAGAGATACCAGAGGCGGTGAGAAAGGAAGGGGAGGAGGTTTCTAGGGGAGTTTTCCCTGCAGCCCAGGGTGAGATGGCAGCTGTCCCCCTGCAGCCCATGAAGGACAACAGTGGGGCAGATGTGGATTTGCAGCCACAGGGAAGAACTGTCAAGAACTTTGGAAGACGAGGAACCTGATACTGAACCAAACAAAGAAATAAATTCTAACCCTCCTTTAAGAATGACTGTCAGGAGATTGCTTTTGTTGGTGAGACTCTGAGTTGCTCAGTCATCACGTTTTGCCCTTGCTGATAAAGCCTGTTCCCTGTCTCTCTACTTCCCTGCCTTGTGGTACTCATGATCGGACTTGATGATCTTAAAGATCTTTTCCAACCAAAATGCTTCTATGTTTCTATCATCTTGGAGTAGCTTTTAGTCACCTTTTCCAGTCTGGACAGAACATAAAGGCCCCCTGTAAGACAAACCACCTAAATGCAGTCCTTCAAGAAAGCGCACAGATCAGTCTTCTATCCCCACTGGATGAGAAACGAAGCCCCAGCCCTCCCCCAGAACTCACTCTTGCTTCTTCTGCTGCTCACTGATGCTGCACACAGGGCAGTTGAAGTCACAGCCACCACTCTCACCTCCCTGGGCCTTCCTGCAGTCCTTCAGCCACCACTCTCACCTCCCTGGGCCTTCCTGTAGTCCTTCAGCCACCACCTCTCTCCAAAGGAGCTTCCAGAAACTCAGCCGTCTGAAACTTGCCTCTCCAAGTCAGTGGCACAGGCAGTGGCACAGGCAGCAGTGAAAGAGTTCCAGGGTGTTACCTCATAATCACAGACCCATGGAAGTTTTGGGGTTGGAATCATGGAAGGGACCATTGGGGTTCATCCGAGGGGCCATCTGCCAGGCTGGAAAGTCAGGGCTCCTGCCCTCGAGCCCTTAAACCCAGAGGTGCTCAGGAGCTGCCTGCACTGCCCAAGGAGGTGGTGGAGGCACTGTCTCTGGAGCTGTTAACAAAACAGGTAGACATGATGTTTCAGGAGATGGTTTAGTGGTTAGGGATTGTAGGGCAGATGGTTGGACTTGATAATCTTGAAGGTCTTTTTCAACCTTGATGATTCTGTGATTACCAAGAGTAGGTGCTGGGACAGAAATGAACTGAATAAAGTGATACGTCTCATCTGCTATCTCGCCCCCTTCGGGACACTAACAGTGGTATCCAGCCAAATCAGCCATACAGGGTGGCACTGTTGATTATCTCTGTTCACATTTGATCGTAATGGTATGCTGAGCATCTGGCAAGTTCCAGTTAAGAGACTTTTTGTTGAAATGTCTCAATTCAGGAAAAAACAAGCTTCTACCTGAAAGCAGGGGTTCAAATATGAAACTTCATGGAGTTACCAGTGAAGACATCAATAACGTTTTTTTGAAATGTGGAAGAATAAGCAACCTTAAATTGCACAATTCCAATTGTGAACAAGAAATGACAAATTCCCATGTCCTGAGAAATATGACATCAGTATATTGAGCACATCCTTTCTTTCAGAATTCAGAAGGCTTTTACAAGTGGCTAGAAACTGCTAGAGATATGACATACATAATGTCACTTGCCCAGTGACTTTAGTGACAGTTGTGTCCATTCATAACGTGTTTAATATTTTTTACCAATTAAAAGCCTGGGGTTTTTCTTGCTGGTTTTTCCTTTCCTGGTTGCAGAAAGGCTCTTCATTCAGTTCATGTACTGAGGGTGGCCACTAGTCCATCTGTGTTGGAGTCAGAGACTTCTTTTGCTGAGAGCAGAGATGAGAAATCTCAACTTCGCCCTGAGGATGTACATGGTCTGTCAGGCACTGATGGTGGTGAGCTTTATTTCACATTCCTGGTACTGCAACAAAGAAGACATTAACCCTAGCATATTTGTACTGTCTTTTTGAAAAGAACTGTTATTCGAACACAAGGCTATGGACCTGCTGACTGAAATAGAAGCTCTGTTTTTATGTTGCTACTGTCTGTTTGGTTTTGAATGACAGACCAAGCAGTATGAAGGACCATGTACTTATGCTAGCAAATAAGGTTTTCAAATGTAATTCTGATGAGGAGAGTTCAGCACAAGAAAAACTCTAGCTTCTTCCTTTGGCTTAGCAGAGGTACCTGGACCTCTGTTTTTTACTGTTTATTGTATGAGTAACCTGTGGAGATGCACTCAGCCTGCAAAATTTTCATCAAATTCCATTTTAATCCAGTAACTCAGACTCATGGTGTTGCATTTGGAGAAATTTCTCATTTTAGACTTAGTATCAATCCTTCATTTTGAACTCCAAAATGTAACTGAAAAATTGGCCCAGACTAACATAACAACATCTGAGTCTAACCTCTGTGATCCATACTACCTCCATGAAATGTATAGATGCCACAGGACAGGACCCCAGATGCAACAGTTTGGAGTCTCTTTATGAGTGTTTGACATGGGTTTATTTGATGATGCCAGCACACAAAATAACCTCGATATCTGAGGCTGAAGTATGTCTAGTTCTTCAGTTACAAAGGTGAGATTGATTTCTTGGCCAATTTTGGTATCTGTAAAATCCACCTTAAAGCAAAAAGAAATGTCAGCATCAAGAGAAGGTCAACTTTGCTAAAATATGTAGACTTTTTCCTCTAACCCTTTTATCTGTAGGACTATTGACTTCTAAATTTTTTTTTCTAAGTTGCCTTCTCCGCTTCTCAGAAAATCTGCCACTGTTTGCCCAATTTAAAAACATTATTGAGTTTCCTTAAAAATACTGATGGGCAAGTTGCAGCACCCACGATTTGATTGTGGACATATGGGTAGTAATGAGATTCTAATTAGATTTTGATACTTAAGCCTGATGCGAGAAGAGTCAGTCTCTTAATCGTGTTAGACTTTGAAGAGATTACAGGAGTGACTTTTTCCTCCTTACAGACTAAGCATTAAGAGCTGCCTCTCTTTAACTAGATTGCAACACTAAATGTAACTTGATAAATGTTGGCACGTTGCTGTATTAGCTATGAAGTCACACACACACATTTATGGATTTTGTAACCCCACAGCACTGAACTGCAATATGAAAAAGGGCACTCTACACATGCTCCTACTAGAATAAACTGTTGGCATAATTACAAATCAAGCACTGTGAATTCTAGTAGGATTTATTCTCTCTGCAGACTTCACTGACAGAGGTGAATTAACGCAGAAATAAGACTACCTCTAACTTCAGACTCCCAATAACTTTTCTTTACTACTTCTGTGTAGAACAGAAATAATAGGAAATAGCATCTTTGTCACTTCTACTGTCATTTTTGTTATAACTTCATGCAAAATGGGGGTTTCAGGAAAACCAACGCTACTCCTGGTATTAGAGGAAAGCTGAAGGTGTGAGCAGGGTGTGGGGGTACAAATCCACGGCCTTAGAGGGCATGTGGTCTAAAACTTGGCATTCTCATCTCACATACCTATCCTTCCTCCACCCCCTCATTAACAAGTACTAGTCTTTACAGCCATGAGACACATTTTGAGTACCAAGATTGGTCTTCCATCATTTTCAGCAGCCGTAGTGTTTGTTTATGTACATTAAAAATGGACACGTGCTTTAGATCATAGGCTGTACTTTGAATTAATCTCCCTGATATAAGTTTACATCCACAGGGGTCATGGAGCCTTCAAAGTGAAAGATCTCTAGGAAAGAATAACCTACTTCTCCAAAGCTGCCATTCTGGACTGCCATTGTACCCAAGGTACAGTCTAGCCAGGAAGCCAGAAGGAGTTCCGTGCATGAGACAGCAGGAGATGCAAACATCAGATTTAGCCATACTGACTTCCAAGACAATGTTATGTACCCTCAGTATGTGTTCTTAAGCATAATTGTACAGATTCCCTGATTGTACAGATGCTAAGGTAAACACTTCTATGTTACCCAATTATGTAGCATTTTATGCCAGTTTCCCAAAACACAAGGAGTGAATTGTGCCTGTTTAAAAGGAGATATTTTTTAAAGCTGAGGAAAAAAATACCATGTAAAAACCATGCACCACTCTGGGAACAATATAACTGCTAAGCTCTGCTCACAGCAGAATCTTACACAGCTTTAGCTTGATCTTTACTGTGTGAAAAACAGAGCCTGGGAATTAAACTGAATCCACCTAAGAGATTGGCTGGAGTAAAGCTCATCTGCTTTTTATTTTCAGTATGTTCACTTCAGTTGGCTGGCCTGGCTGACCACTCCAATAACCTCTCTTCAGGTGAGAAATATCTCCCTAAATGCAAGCCAGTTGTGGAAAATGGTAGGGAGTGGAGCCCAACCAGACACACGTTTATGGAAAACAGAGCTGAAGCAGCTCTGAGAAGAAAAGAGTTGTGCTAGTTTAAAGTCCACTAACAATGAACAGGGCCCTGCTTCACCCCAGCACAGCTGGCCTCAGAGGAAGCTAATTGTACTTGTCCTTGAAAGAGAAAGGAGCAGATAAGCCACAAAGAATTATATTGTGGGAACAGCTTGTATGGACTCTGGTGAAGGATGTGAAAGGAGCCAACTAAAAATACATTCAGTCCTGATTGTAGCCAGCTTATTTTGATGGGGAATATTTACATATTCTATTTAGATCCTTAATGTTTTTGTGGTGAATTTTTTTTTTAAGCCTTGGCAATTGATTGCTTATTTTTTTTTAATCTAATGGAAAGCAAATAAAAGTATTTAATAATAGTTGTTTAAAAGCAGAACAAAATTGTTACCCCTAGGAGATTGTTTCAGATGTTTTACAAGAAAATCCTATGTATTCAGCTATATAAACCAGGCGAGTTTGACAAAGTACTGCAGTCATACGACTTGCTATCTTGTTACCTATATTGTGTCTTGAATTTAGAATTTATGCCTCTCAATATTAAGCTGTAATTCTTGTAATCCTTACTGTTGGTTGCAGACTCAGAGTGGGTCTTCTGTAGACATAGTAACTGCCTGATATTTGAAAGACCCACCAAGAAACAAACTCCCAGAGAGTATGAGAAACTCAGCAACAATAATCAAGATAGGATCATAAGCTTCCTGCCTTTGAGTTGTTTCTTTTTCTGTTTCTACAAACTATTTTTTCATTTGCATGCTCTGCTGCCTGCTGGTTTTGCCTCTTGTTGATGCACAATGCAAAGGACTAATTTGTCAGAGAGGGACCGAACACCTTTAGCATTGACATCACATACAACACTGTACACAACTGCTCAAAGTATTCACAGTCTGCACCATACAGATACTTTGCATCAAATCACATGGAAACAGGATTTGTGGCGAGAGGCTCACCTCAGCTCTGATGGTTCAGTTTGCCATCGGGCACCTCTCCCCAGGGGAGAGCAGCACTTTGTACTGGCAGCATCTGCCTACAGACCTGGGCCGGGGCCTGGTGCAGGGGATGACGACTCCAGAACGGAATGAGAACTCTGACCTCCAGAGCACAGCACGAGAGTTTTTCCCTTCCCAAGGGAACTGCTGAAGAACCCAACATTGCTCCGGATGACGCAGATGAGACAACGAGAAATGGGGACGGGGAGGAGGGTGGATTATTTAAATGGAATTTTTTTAACTTAAACGTTTCATTTCCTGTCAGAATTCAAAGGAGCACTGTTCAGATGAGCAGCACGAAAACTTCCCCTTCGGCGCCGATTCCCGAATCCCGCGCTCGCGGCCGGGCAGGCGCAGCCTCGCGCCCCCTGGCGGTGCTCCCGGGCTGCGGCGGCGCGCGCCTTGGCGGGAATCATCAGCTCTGTCAGGGAATCCCGGCATTGTCAGAGCTGGAAGGGACCGCTAGAGATCATCTCGTCCAACTGCCCTGCTAAAGCAGGATTGCCCAGAGCACATTACTCAGGACTGCATCCAGGCGGGTCTTGAATATCTCCAGAGAAGGGGACTCCACAACCTCCCTGGGCAGCCTGTTCCAGGGCTCTATCACCCTCACTGTAAAGAAGTTTTTTTTCTCTCATATTTATATGAAACTTCATCTGTTCCAGCTTGTGCCCATTGACCCTCGTCCTGTCCCTGGGAACTACTGAGCAGAGTCTGGCTCCATCCTCCCTGCACCCACCCTTTAGATACCTACAGATACTAATAAGGTCTCCCCTCAGCCTTCTCCAGGCTGAACAGCCCCAGCTCTCTCAGCCTTTCCTCATAAGGGAGATGCTCCAGTCCCCCAGCCATCTCTCTTGCCCTCTGCTGGACTCTCTCCAGTAGTTCCCTGACTCTCTTGAACTGGGGAGCCCAGAACTGGGCCCATTTCTCCAGATGTGGCCTCACCAGAGCAGAGCAGAGGGGGAGAATGGTTTCTCTCAACCTGCTGGCCACACTCTTCCTTATGCACCCCAGGATTCCACTGGCCTTGGCAGCAAGGGCACATTGCTGACTTTCATTGCAGGGGTTTGATTGCAAGTTTTCTGGAGGTGAAAGATAAAGCACAGAGACATCTTTGTGCTATGGTAGGATTTTTTTCAATGACTCCCTAATTATTATATCTATAGCATGGAGGCTTTAAGTAGAATTGTCTACACCCATATATAAAAAAGCTTAAATCAACTTCATTATGTTGTGTATATTAATTGCAATGTTCTCATCTACTCACCAAAAAAAGGTTTTAGAGCAGGGACAGGAAGGGAAGATGATGATTCGATTACCCTCACAGAAGCTGACTCAACTAGAAATTATGTTTTCAATTGATGTTTTTCTTCCACGACCTTTTCCATCCATGCTGCTTCCAGTTTTCACTGACCTGCACCCCTAGGCTCTGCACTTCCACGTAAGCTAAAACTCAGAGGAACTAGTTTTTAACCTTCTATATATAAACATGTTCTACATAATTGAAGCCTGTTAAATCCTTAGGGTCCACACAATTACCTGAATACAACCCCTGAATTAGGGGTTTTTTAATCCACGTTGTATAGCATCAACTCTGAAAACTTAATGTATCTGTAAGGATACTCACCTGGTTGGTTTGATGTTAAAACATAATAAAGCCACAAACAGGTTAACTGGGTCTGGTAGTAGATGGCACTGAAATCCTTTTGAGAGGCGGAGTTACACCATCAAACTACATAAAATTCCGTAAGGAATAAGTATATCTTTCTCAGTATGTTTATATTAACAGCTTACATTTGGCAAAAGAAAGTTAGGCCTACAGAAGTCTGAGCAATAAAAGCTTTCATAAACTTTATTACTCCTACAGAAGAATGCTTGCAGAGAGCTGACTCATGATTGCTGTACACTTGTGTTCCACTGCTCAGTCCTCTGAGATTCTAAAAATTATGTCTACAACTAGCACACTATTTACAAATAAACAAGCATTATTCTTTCCACTGGTTTTAAAATGTGAGATGAATTTTGGTTTTCAAAACCCAAAAAGCAGAGACTGTTTTTTAAAAATTTAAGGAACAAATATGCAGTATAGAGCTCACCCTAGAGTTGTTTCCTGGCTGTTGTTTTGCAGGGATCTTGCACACACTAGTACCATCCTGCTCCCATCAGGTATGTCCTATGTCATGGAGAAAACAAACTTGGGCTTTAAATATAAACTTTTATAACAAGCAGGTTTTAATTACATTATTCTAACTCAAGATAAAAGCCTGTATAGCTTCTCAGATTTGTCTCAAATTGTCATGCCATTATCAGTTAAACGAGAAGCACCATCCCAACACAATTAACAGAACTGATATTCCAACTAGCAAGAGCACCTGGGTCAGAGAAACGTTATCAATCCCCACCTTCCCATGCTACTAATGCATCCCACAGAGGTCAGCTCCCACATGTCCCTTGTACAGGATTACTGCTTTCCCAGACAGCCTGAAATCATACATTTCATACTGTGTGCTTACAGAGTTCTCCCTGGCTCTTGCACAGGTTAGTAACTCCAGACCCAGGAGTCTTTACCCACTTAGGCATACACCACCAGGCTGCATTTAAGACTAAGCTGGCAGCTCCACAGTGCAGACCATGTGCCACCCCCACCTTCCCCCCTCAGGCTGGATCCACGGGGGCTGATATGCTGCAGCCAGAACACAGGAGAAGCCCACCTGTCCTTCCCTGGGCAGAGCTGCTATATGATTCACCACAGCACACAGAACAGAGAATAGGTTCAAAGTGTATGCAACATTTTATTGAAAAAATACGAATGTTCTGTACATAAAGTACAACTCAACGGGCTTGATAAAATCTCCAGAGACTTATTGGTTAATATAGGTCTTCTTTTCTTCTTTTTCCTTTAAGAGCATAAAGCATACAATGAAGGTCCCCTGTACTTGTGCAAGGACAATCCCATGGCTGTCTGTGCAGCATGGCACCTGGCTCTACAGATGGGACTCCAACATGCTCAATGTACTTTGATGGATGGTCTGCAAAAAATTTGAAGCATGGAAGAACTGCACACAACTGGCCCTTCAACCCACTGAAAATTCAAAAATTAATTGTGAGATCTCTGTTATCCTAAACGGTCTGCATCTGCATATCCAATATTTCTGACAAATAAATACAAAAATAAATAGGGATCTGGTCTCACAGAACCTCAAGTCTCAGAAGCAACACAATGTGTAGGCAAGCTACATACATATTTTCAACTATATCAACATAATTTATTTAAATCTCTATCAATAAATGTATTAAAAGTATAAATTCTTATCCAATACTGTGAGTTTAGTTCTGGAAGTAAACTCAGAAAAACAAAAGCTTTTTCAGTTCGTTCTCACAATTTAGTGTGCTCTTTAGAAAATGCTTTGTATCTGAACTTCAGCAGAAACTAGCTGCTATATAATGTAATTCTATTCCCCAAACCTAATATAAAAAGCTTTTAAAATCTTTTTACAGTAACTGGCTTTCATGTCCTAACTTTACATACAGTTACTAAAAATAGTGCACATAGCAGTGCTGACTAAAAATAGGTTTAGTGTTAAACTACATGCACAAGTGCTGGAGTACCAAAGCAGAAACTGAATAATGTGGCAGCTTCACAATTAATTGATGTTGCTAATTGGATGGTGTGACAATATTGCAATCCCGAAAGATATGTATGTTGCAAATGGAAAGACAATGAACAGGACTGGATGAGGAGAAAGTTAGGCAAAAAACCTTTTTTTCTTCTCCATTTAAAACTGGAATGTCTGTTATCGCCAAGAAGGTAAATGTAGACCAGCGTTAGAAGCTTTTAATTAATCAGGAGTAAATTGTGATGACTTCTCGGCCACCTCCTCTAACAAGCAATACTCTCTCCAGACCCTCAGTCAGGACTTCAAGGAATTCCATGTCTGTTTTGGTGAAGTCAAGGACAGAACAAGTATCAAAACAAAAACACACTGTGATCATCCTCTGTGTGGGGCTTATGTGACAAGGCTTTGGTAGCAGGGAGGCTGCAGGGGCATTCTCTGTGAGACGAGACCAGAAAATAATTTGGTCTGTGACTTGTGACATATATATTTTTGGCACAGGCCAGTGAAAGGCTTGATGATTTAGTGGTACAAACCAAGGCTGAACAGCAGCTATGGACAGATAACTGTGGGGCCAACAGGCTCACTAGTTGTGATCTAGTCCTACAAGGCTTCCACAGCAATCAGTGGCAACTTTTGCTTTAAGCACTTACTACGTTAACAGCCACAAGCAAGTACCCTCCACTCAGTGGACTCTGTCACACATTGCAGCTTGAGAGCATTTGTGACAAGAAAATCAAGAGCACAGATCAAAGAAAGAGCTTCCATGTGGACAAGGCCTTGCCTGAAAGGATACAGTTTTCATCACCATCAGTATTCTTTGGAGGACCAGGCATATTGAGGAGAACAAGTCTGGCATCATGGGATCTATTTACAATGACTTCATTTAGCTTCACTGCTGTGTGCATTCTTCGGACATTAGACTGGTTCCTGTGGAAGAAGCACATTGAGACTTGCTGTTAGAAACCTGCCTCTGAAAATGGAATTATTTAAAAGGCCATTAAAAGCATACCTCAAACCTCCTAAATACCCTGTTAGATGTCAACTCAACACAGTAAATTTTTCCAGACTTGAAGATACAAGAGTTCTTCTGGTACAGCTAAGTCCATTGTTTTAAGATACCTCGAGTCAAGTGTCCAGTGTATGGAGTTAAATTGCTCTTCAAGAAGTGTATTTTATAAAGATGATCTAGCCTTGCGTAAGAAGTTAAAATGCACTTAGCACAAGGGGACATGCTTCACGTGTGCACTGACCATGGACACTTGTGACTGCAAAGCCCTCTTCCCCTCAACTTCTGGCAGATCCCTCACTCCCATGGCAGCACAGACCGTGCACCTATCCTGATGCAGTACCAGGAAGCTTTCTCAAAGGCCCGCTGGAGCCAAGGAGGAGATGGGCACCATTGCACTCAGTCCACACTTCCCAAAAGTGCACTTGTCTTTTTGTGTTGAACAGCAGTTGACATCTCCAGAGAAAGCCTGGCTTCCAACAGATGTGTAGGCTGGAATGCAGCCTGCAAATGGCTGGACATATGCCTGCTTATGGAGCTTTTCTGGTGTATAATTAAGATTTTAACCTTTCTTTCAGTTGTGCACTAATCAACCTCTGTGCCTGGCTATTTACAAGAAACACTTGTGACCCAAGTATCTTTAAAGACTCAGTCTTGCTTTCAAATTTGAGTAGCCACTTGGTTCAAACTTATGGAAGACAAAGGAACAGATGCCGTCATGATCTCATAAGCCTCTGCTCCTTAAGAATCCAGGCTAACAGAGGTAACAGGATTAATTATTCAGAATATATCATCACAATATAACACCAATTCATGCAAGAACAGAACTGGAGAATATCCTTCAGGGACTCTGAGCCAGGGAATGTTTCCTTCCTACAGGAAATCAAGCATTATTTCGGTAGCATAAAAGGAAAAACAATACAGAAATAGACTTATCAATGGGAGGATATATTTGCAGCTTTGAGGATTTCCACTTGCCTTCTTCTCTTCATTTTAGTATATTAAAAACAAGCATTATTAGGAACGAATCAAATATTAATCTGTATTTTTTTTAAATTCTGCTTTACATTTGATGAGTTAACGTCTTCAGTAACCTTGCCGCTCCTCTGAGTATTTAGGATTGCAAAATGTTTTATATAGACAGAAAACAGAAGATGCAATGGTAATAATGTTAATAAACCAATTTACCCACTTTGAATTACTTCTCTGTTATTTTATGTTCTTATTTAATTTAGAGCAAGGACACCCTCTGTCTTCACCACGTCAGTTTCAGAAAGCCGGGGAGAATAACAGGCCAGATTACCTTTACAGGAAGTGAGGAAAAAACCAGCACCAGAAACAGTATACTGTTACTAACTATGTAAAGTTTTGGAAAAGTAATTGAAAACTAAAGTTTTGGTATCCTCTAAAGTGATATTTAAAATTGGCATCTCCCAAGTGATTTGAAGGTGTAGGCTATAAAGAAAGTGTTTAGTGTCCAGAAACTGCCAGAAATAACATCATAGCAGTCAGTGTTGCAGAACAAAAGCTCCTCTAAATGAATAATGTTTCCCACTTCTTGTGTCATGCTCTGCTTAAGAAAATAGGGTCCGACCTCTAATTGTTTTCTATCCTGACTTAGTTCTAGTTAGGACAACTCTCACAGTTTGTTATAAGCTATTTATAATGACACTTAGCTTAAGTGACTAATCCTGCTCCCTTTAAAAACACTGCTAAGACTGCTCAACTCTAACTCCTTTTCTTTTCTTCCATAATTACATATAGTTTTCCTTCTCTTAGTTGAGAAAATGAAGTCTTCCCTCTCAACCATCTTAAGGTACTTCTAGGTTAAATAATAAACTTACAAGTTTTCCCACTCTCTGAAAGCATGAAAGAGGAAAAAGTACAGGTAGTTAACACCAAATTCAGCAGAATTTCTACAGTATAGAAACTATGTATTATTGATCCTAAACCAGATTTGAATTCTCATCGATTCAGAAGAAAAATCTGGAACTTTACCATGTATGCAAAGCTGACTGGGTGAATGTTTCATGTAAGATGTAGTACACCAAAGAGGTCATGGGAGATTCACACCTTTTTATACAGAGCCACAAACAGAGCTTTAGTTCTAGCTATTCAAGGGCACATACGTGGTGATACTAAGGCTGCTGTTACACATCAGTGCTCCTTCAACAGCAAGTCTGTCTTAGAGGGTTTCATCACACACGAATTCTTTTCAGTCATTCGTCGCCATCTCCACAGCTTCTTTCTTGCTGTGCTAAACATCCACAATACACAGTAGATAGCGAAATTATAGGTCTTTTTAAAATTCTGATTAGATCAGTGAAATTATCAGTCTGGTTTTTGATTATGTGGTTTCTTGAGGTATTTGGGAAACAGGAGGAAAGCTTTAATAGGATTTAACAGCTCCAATTTAGAATTTTACTTGGTAAAGTAAAATATTGAAGGACGTGTGCCAGATTTAACTGGGTAGAGATTTCTCAGGAGGCTAACTGCTGTCTTTTCAGTAGTCAGGTCTCAATGTTTATTGCTCAAGTCTAAACCAAGGATTAGGAGAGAAAAGACAGTAAAAGCACAGCACATCTAGGGTTCCAGAAGGTACAGGCTGTTGACTTAAGACAAGACTCACGGCTTAATGCTGATGAGATCTCTAAAGCTTCCCACAGCACTGCCTCGGTTCCGCTTCTCAGCGTCACATTTCTCTTTTGTCCAAGTCATCTGGATGTTCTCAGGAACTGAGTCTCCCTCATCTTCTTCATCTGAGTAGAGGCTCTCCAGACGTGCTATTGAATGTCTGTCCTTCACCAGCTGAGCCTAGAGGGCACATGAATGACAAGGTGAACTCAGAGACTTTATTATACATTCTCTGGTTCTGTTTAAGCAATGAAAGACACTTTGTTCCGTTGTATCCCTTATTTTGTACAGTCAGTTTAGCATTTTGGACAGCTCTGGTATCAGGCATCTGCCCTAGCCAATAACCTTACACACAAAACTGACTTTAAACAGCCATGGAGAATTTGGACTAACAGATACAATATACATATACAAGGGAAAATGGCAGTCTAGCTCACATCATTACATGGTCTGAAACAACTGACAAGGCTGACTCAAAATTGACAACAAAAAAAGAGTTGGACAAATACATGCAGAAAAACTACATCATCTGCTCCTTTCAAAACTACCTGTTCTAACGGTCCAAACTGGAACGAAATCTTCAGTAGGAAAACAGGATATACTATAAATTGAGACAAACCCCGGACATCCCACATAAAGCAAAAACAAGGTCAAGAAAGGGTTGAGACCTGCATCTTCAAGTATCATTTACACTGCAAAGGAGAAACAATTCGTGTGTTCCACAACATATATACTTTCATTGTTTCTCCCAAAACAAATAATTTCTAGCATGGTTTTGCAAGTATAGCCAGGCCATTCAGTGACTACATGCAATTCTGCGAAACAAAATCTACACTAAAAGTATTTCCTTAGGTCTTTAGAACACAGGAGTTAAATTTAAGCAAGGGCTATATAAAATACAACCAGGAAGGCACTTGGTGTCATCCACCTCAGCAGCCCATAGCAATCAACCACAAATTACATACCTCCCTTTCCCTCTCTGTTTTTGTCAGCCTCATTTGCCTCAGCATCTGAGATCTCTGCTCCATCATAAGAGTTCTCTCATAAGTATATGCTGAGATATCACTATTGTGCTGCAGAAATAAGAAAAAAATATTGTGCTTGTAATCAAGTCATAACCAAATACCACCACTGGCATCATAATGTGAAAAGTGGTCTCAAATCCCTTACCATTTCTACCACTTCTACCTCTGCCTCTATTCGGAGTTGATAGAGGAAAGTAGCCAAGTCCTTCTTCATCTGGATGCTGTTATCATCCATCTGAGCTACGGTAAAAATTCTCATTTTGCATTTTCTCCAAACCTGGTAAGAGAACGCAAAACTCTCAGTATTTGAACCAGTAATAATTTGCTCTTATCAATATATCCACTCTCATTTATCACTACGGGCTCCACTACTGGACCTTGTTTCTTTAAATCAAGGCACACAGAAGCAGCTGGGCGACAAAGTTTCTCTGGCTAGCTCCTTACTTTGTGCTGTTTGAGCAGAAAAGGAAGCAACATCAACATGCCTCCGTCATGCACAATCCACCACACGTCAATGTTGCCTTCATTGTAACGCTCGTGGTTGCTGGGGTAGAAAGACACATTTTTGGGAACCAGCAGAGCCAGATGGGCTGCAGTTGTGCAGCGAACAGTACCTGCCCAAAAGAGGAAAAAGAGACAGTTACTTCTAATTCTGCAAGAGCACCTATGGTTTAAAAAAATAAAGTCACTCAGCAAATGTCAGCAGACCATAAAAGTCATTGTGTTTACATAAGGAGAAGTGTGTAGAGCAAGGCAGGCACAGACAGGTCAGACCAAATGGCAAAGCCAGGGTAAAGCAGACTTACAGGAACACAAGCCCTATTTCATGTTTGAAATAAAAGAAACCACCTTCAAAGCTAAGTATGAGGAGAAAGCAACTGCTCTGTTCTAATTTGATTGCTGACTGGACCATAAGGGAAGGAACTGGATATAGACAAGGAGAGTGTTAGTTCCAGTAGTGGAGAGAGATGGGTAGGTTAGGACCTGTGAAAAGACAGAAATTATCTAGGAAACAAATCATAGTTTGCCGTAAAAACAGTATCTCTCAAGTCCGTAATTTTTAGCCATTTAATTAGACAGATAAAATTTAGCTGGCACATTAATCTTTGAAGTGCTTTCATAAGTGTTTTACCTACAAGAAGTGTTATTTCAAATACTTTTGTGAAATATTAGCAACTTCACAATCAATACTAAACAAAACAGACTAAAACCAATTTCAGAAGGACCACACAGAACCTGTAAAGCTCACCTATGAAGGTCTTCCATGACCTCGGATCTTCACTTTGTCTCCAGCCATATGGCCATCCCAAAACCACAGTATTATGTTTCATGCCACCTAGTCCACAGGACTGGATCAAGTGGGCAATTCCTTCTCGAACTTTATTGGCTACAACTACTTGACAAAATCCTTTCACCTTCTCAATGTCCATCATATTCTTAATAGTCTGCAAGACAGACACGGAAAAACCTCACAACTAAAAGGAACTAAAAGTATTTCTCTATGATGGGATCAGAATGTGAATTCCTGGTTCGCATGTCCACAAGTAAAACACATTTTAAGGCAATGTTCTGCTCATCCACTTTCCTTAATAAAAAAGAAAATACCCACTAACTGTGGATAATACTCATTTAAAACACACATAGCTCCTTTCTAAACATCATTATTTACAACAGATTAAGAGGCTTTTGGTTTGTGCTAGAATTACTTATTTATAGTAGTAGTTGGTGATACCTGTGTTACTAACTCACTTCCCATTTCTTAACCCTAAAACACTCAGCTTTTTAAACCCAAGGTTAATTAACTTCATTTGGATTTCCAGCTTCAGATTTCTAGATAATATTCTTTATTATTGTATTCAACTTAAAAGATAAGCACCAAACCCCCCATACCTCAAGAATACCATACCCTTTATTTGGTTAAAAGCCGAATAAACTTGGTCAACACATAGGCCTATGGATTAGTTTTCTCTTTGCAACTGTTTTCCTGTATAAAAAGCCTCTGGAGAAATGTTGTCCTGAACAGGGCTATGATTACTTGTTTCCACAGTTAGGAAGATTAACTGATTTATTAACAAATTTTCAGGACCATCCTTCAATGCTTTTTTATACTACATTTATCACCACACTGAAAGAAACACAGCACATTTGCTAAGTTTGTAATAACTGGCAGTTATTGAAATGTTTCTTGGTATGTGCAGAAAACTAAATACTCCTCTTCCCTCCATTAGTCAACATACATAAAACTTCAATACTAATTCTTTCTTATAAATGAAGACAACTTTATGCAGTAAGGCTGTTTACAGAAGTTGCAAGCATTGATCTTATACACCCAAAGCCACGACTAGCAGCTAAAACATGTTTGCAAGCCCCTTACTGAAGAGCAGCAGTACTGCTCAACTAGTCCTGTATTTCATGGGAGCCTTACTGATCTGCTTTTTTCCATGTATGATTATGAAACTTTTAAGTTATCTGCCCATTCAGTCCTTTTACTATAGGATTTTTTTTAAGATACTGACCTGTTCGGCAGCCTGGGCTTCTCCGTAAGTTTCCAAGAAATTCCCTTGGATCACTGATCCTATGATAGTCAAACCTTTGCCAGCTTTCAGCTGAGATGCAAACGTTAACAATCTAGGGTATTTTACGTGCAAATCTTCATCAAGTTTCAGAAGCACCAGCAGCTGAGGCCTGGAGAAAATAAAGGAGTATATTTTTTACTAAGGTTTTAATAGAAACACTTCTAAAAACTGTCTCTCTCATCACTGTAATTGTGCTTGAACACTAACTCTGAAAGAGAGGAGTTTTAATTAATATTTTATTTCTCTTTATTCAAAGCAGATTTGAAGCATTGAGGGAATTCTTCCGCTGCTTTGTTTTGACAGTCACAAAACCCATTCACGTACACAGCTTAAGAGGCTTGCATTAGTGTGTTATTTACGTGGTTAATTTTCAAAGCTCTCTTAAGTACTATTAGAGCACATGCTGTGTTCATACCATAAGGCTGTCCTTCCTGATCTATCTGGATACTTGTGCCAAACAGTTGGGAATTTGGAACATTTTCAGTTAAACACAGATCCCACCTGCTTTCTGTCCCTAACGGGGACATCAATTAACTTATTTTCTATTGTAAGCTATTGTTGAGCAAGTATAAGAAGATTCCTAAAACTCTCTTCTTTGGTAGATTCCTAAAACTCTCTTCTTTGGTAGATTCCTAATCCTCTTGTTCAGAGCCAAAGAGTTGTGCAATGCAGAACTGAGAGGAGGGTTCTTGCTCACTTAATCTGTCTTCAACATACAAAGCCAGAGGGAAAAATGTTGGTCACTGTTCTAGTTTTTAATCCTGGAAGGATAGCAGGGACTTCTTTGTGCCCCCAGTGCAAATTGCCACAGGCCTCTGGACCTCTGTACTCACATATCTCCACAGTTTCCCCAAGTTCCACTTCTAAATTCACCAATTCAGAGTCTGATTAAAGATCCAAAGGATCTGACAGGTCTGCCCACAAGGGCCCACACAGCCAGGCTCGGGCAGGGACAGGACATCTTACCACAGCCTCAACACTTCCGGGTTTTTTTTATATTCTGGCCATTTAAATTCACTCACTCAGATCAAAGTATCTTGCTTGGGAGTCCAGTTTAAATCCTTAAGTAGATAATCATGACAGTGCATTTTATAAGTCCAAAATGATTACCTCCAGTTCTTTGTGTGTGGAGGGCCCTCCTCCAGTCTGAGCAAGGCATATCTTGCTGCACTGAGTGAAAGACCTCGGATACCATCACCCCATTCCTTCTCTGCACTGTGAAGAACACATAATTTAGCCAATATATGGTTTAATAAGCGTTTAATTGCACACTTACAGCCATGCTATAGAGAAATCATTACCTTGTAAAGGGTTTAATAATGTGCATGCATCACATGTATATGTATCATTTGTACATGCATGTACGTGATACTTATCACGTATCACATGAGAGAAATGCAAATGTTTCAGTCAAATCTATACCACAACACAACCCTTCTGTGTTTAATTTGTAATGAACACCCCACTACAGAGAATGCTTCCCAAGCATAAACAAACATCAGGCATTTTCAATACCTGATTTGTTAAAATTCAGTTATACAGCCATACTATACCCTGACTCCATCAGGTATTAACAATCTCAGGCAACCTAACCTTCAGATTCAGCTTTTCAAGGAGTGTTCTAGACAGACCTTTTTACCAGATAAACTGGACCAAGATGGCTGCCTTCAGGTGTGCTGGGCCTGAAGTAATTATGTGTGACACAAGGACAGAGCCCAACCAGGGTTTCTCCTTGATGTGACTCTCAAGTTTCACCGAACACCTTTAGAGGCTTAACAACAAAGCACTTCAGGGGCCTTTGTTTAGCACTGACACAGTAAAAAAATGAAAAATAATAAACTAATAAGGGAAGCCCTCTATGTCCTATCTCTGGACCGCTCCTCTCCAAATGTGAATGGTAGAGATAATTCACAAAAAATAGACCCAACCTCCTTCCTACTCTTTTATGACATTAATACTTACCCTTGGTATTCAATGTACTTGTAAATCATGCCTGCAATAAGCATAGCTACCAAAGCATAATACCAAGATGAAATGAACATCAGTGCCAGGCAAATGCTCATGCCTAAAAATGAGAGGGCCCTAAAACAAAAAGCAAAGATATTAGTAAGTAGTGGGGTAGGAAAGCTTAAAAACAAGTCAATTATTCTCTCGCTATTTTTTCTTTAAATTGTCTAGTCTGAACTGTCAGTGAAAGTAAAGCTTCCAGTGTATGTCCCCAGTCCCCAACAGTTTTAATGTGCTGTTGTTGGAATTAAACTCTCATGCCATTAAATATCTGGGTCTGGTCCACTACGAACATTATATCCATGTACTCTTGTCTAGAACTGATATCCAGAGAAATGAAACATGCCCACAACCCTCGTGGAGGGGGTTCTTCCCAACCCCAGGCTGCAGATCACAGACTAAGCACTGAGCTTGCTGGGCTCTTGCTTACCAGTGATAGTATTTAAATCGAGGCCGCCAGTTTGGAGTCCTAAGAAGTGTTTGCACTGCACATGCCAAATTAACAAAGAGGTAACACATCAAGAAAAACCTGCAGAGGCAAAAGAGCACAAAACTTTAGCACATGCATTTATATATTCTGGCACATATTATAATCACATGAATTATTTACAGTCAAAATACTCTATCACATGTGACTACCCCTCTGATTTTTATTAGCCTGAGCTATCAGTATAAAGCAGTTAGAACAGTTTTTTAACTTGAGCAAGTTAGAGCTATCCATAACATCAACCCTACCTTTGTTCTGTGATAAACATAACATTTTCCCAAAGGAAATAACAACCCAGGTATACTAAGACCATGTTTATTCACAGAATACTCCAGAACAGAAACAAATAGGTTTAAATGCAGAGCCTGAAGTCACAGATTTCGTAGAAATAATACAAGCAGAACTCAGGCTCCAGTAATTTGCTTTACTGGTGTAAGATATGGCTCTGAAAGACAGATCAGCAGAACTTGAGACTATCACTTGTTTTTTTCCCTCCCTCCTTCAATAGCAACCAGCCTGTTTCTTACATAGAGAGAATTGGAGCCACCATGTCAAGTGAAGCAATAAGGATCCCCAGCTCAGCAATCAAGGCTGTTAACAGGAGAGCCCACGTCGGTTCACCATTCGCTTTTCCATGACCAAAAACCTAAAGGAACAGAAACATTAAGCATATCTTCCAAGTATTTCATAAGGTTATAAAGAAAACACGTTTTTAAAAAAATAGTAATTTTCCTACACATTTTTCTCTAGAGCAAGGAGTCAAGTTATTCTAATGGCTTTCTGTGTGTCACTGAATAAGATACTACATTTCTTCATGAAATATATGTCTATTCAAACTCCTTTAAAAATATTCCTAGCTTTTAACGAAAGAAAACAAGCATTAAAATAAAAAATATTGACTTCACTTCAGTGCTGGGCAAACTAGGGAAAATAAATCTGATTTCCAAGAGCATAAAGTCAAATAGCTGGTTAGTTACTATGTACAGAATGCCTTTTTTTTTTTTAAGAGGTACAAACCCAGAGGAAAGGAATGATGTTGTCCTTTGCTATGGCCTGTAGCAGCCGGGGGGCTCCAGTAAGGCTCTGTAAACCTGCTCCACAGGTGGAGAAGAAGGATCCTATCACAATGACCCATGGAGAGGGCCATGAAAGGGTGCCCACCACTAAGTTCTTGTTCACTGCATCGCCATACCTGCAGAGAGGAACAACAAGACAGTCATATTCAAAGGAGTATTCTGATACATTTGGCTTTTTAGGTCAGTTTTAAAATGTTGTTTAACTATATTAAATATTATGCATTTTCTTCATTGGGAAATACAGAAAGTAGTAATCAATCTGAGTTACTGTTGATACACAGATAGGAAGAGTCTGCAGCCCAATTTCAACAGTTCAAACACTTAATTTTTATTCTATATCATAAAGCTCTTATGTTATTATCACATTATTTTCCACTTTTACCTAGAACTTAAGAGATAGGATGGAAAATCTGAGGGAGCTGTGCCAGAAAATATCAAATAAAATACAACAAGATTCCCAAAACATTGTCTACAATTTACATACAAAGATGGTCTAAATGGCACCCAGAAGTAAAAGCCAAGAAAAAAGGCAGGAGCAAGGGGCTGTCATGGAAAAGAACACACAAAAAAGTAAAAGGAAGGAGAGCATTAAGCAGTGAAACTTACTTATCTCTCAGGACTACACCTTCTATGCAGGCTCCGAAAAGCAATACACAACTGAAGTCTGGAGTACAGAGTGTGCTAAGGAAATGGCATTTATTTAGACATGGCAGATGAAAACAAACATAGAAAGTATCGTGCAAAGTTCAATATGTGCCTCTGTCCTATGGCATTTGCCCTGCCACATCTTCCTAAATAAGAGTAAGTATATTAATGTCTCACTACTCATATGTACCTTCTAATACTATTCTAAATTTCCATTTTTAAAGAAGATAGTTTTAAATGTGATGCCAGAGGAGATAACTTCAAATACTATTTTATACGTAAACATCAATTTAATCTGCTAGTCTAGAACAAAACAGATATTAAAATATCTTTTCTCTCTCCTTCTCTGGTGTCTGAAGATATTTTGAACATTTAGCAAACCATTACCTTGCATTTACTCATACTGTGGTCTCTGGTGGCATTCTGGGTTTGTTATTAAACTGGACCACTCCTGCATTGGGGAGTACAAAACACTTCAGGTTTTTTGGATCTGGCATTCCAGTGAAGCTTTGCTCTTATGATTTAAGTTTACAGGAATAGTGAAATCCTAAACTCTAACCTCTACCCCCGAAATGCAATTGTAAAATACAAAGAGGGGAGAGATTGATCGCTCCTACAAGTTACGGTGTAAACCTTCCACTGGGTGGCGTGTTAACATCTACATAGACAGTGACCCACCACGGAAGTTTTGAGCTGCAAAGATTTTAACACTGGAGCTGGGGGGTTACTTCTGTGAGCTGTTTCAACAGGAAATGCAGACTTCCTGGTGCAGGGTGTGTTCCCAAAGGATAATCTGGAATAGGCTGCACTCCTAAGAACCCGGGACAAATGAGCTGGGATCCTGCTTTACAGGCTTGGCAAGGTTTGGCAAAAAACAGGTTTGAAACAGCAGAATTTTGAGGAGTTGCCATCCCAGCCAGCTTCCCTTTGGGTGGGATTTATTCAGAAAACTCTTACAAAGAAGTTTTGAAGCCCTTGCTCATATTAGTTGCCTTTTGCACTTTCTCTTTAATCTCCTATGCTGATAAATTGTAGTTGAGGACATCAACAGCTAGATGAAGCTGGAAGACCTTGGCATCATCTCTTCCCTAGCAGGAGAGAAGAAATTAAGATAGTCTTCCCTAAGGAAAGCTCCTGTGGTCCTAAACCCTGAAGAGTTTAACCACATACAACCTGGCAACTTCAACTGTGGCAGAGGCTGCTCCTCTGAACTCAGCACCCTGAAATCTGGTATGAGGAACATCCTCATATCCTGCAAATTAAGCACTCCAGTCTCAGTGGAAACAGGCAGGAAACAACGAGTCATTCACAGCTAAGTGGAGCTCACTACTGAGCAGTGCTTCTAACACTTCCACACATGCCAGCTGGGGATACATTTAAGAATCACGGAAAAGCATTACCTCAGATGAATGTGTTAAAAAAAAAAATACAGTCCTGTAAGCTGATCTTGACTGACTTCAAAATAAATACATGAATTCATTGGTAACAGTGAGCAGCTAAGTCTACACATGAATCTTCTTTCCCCTCTCCCCCCCAAAAAACCCCAAAAACCAAAAACCCACACTTGGGGAACATCTAGTTTAATTTCTAACTGCAGTTTATCTTGCCCTAAAACGTTCAAGAAAACCTACAATACTTGATGTCAAACTAAAAGGCTTATTTTTTTTTCCTGAAGGAATTGAAATCTATAGTATCTCTCAATTAAAGCCTTCCCTCATCTTACTCATCCACTGGATCCTAAAAAAAATATATACCTGTATTCTACCAGCCTGAAAAACTACAGACCTCTGAGTGGCAAACTAAAACAACAGAAATGCAAAAGAACAAAACAAAAAACTCAACATGAAAAAGGGGATGGAAAACAACAGGTCAATAATTCTGATGCCTTCAACTCAAGGACTGGTTTTTCTTCCCACTGACCAACCATACTCACACTGGTAAAATAGGCACCTGAAAGCAGTTCCAAAATCAGATTCACAGTAATTCATCTGAGTGACCTTCAACGTGCTAGGACTCTACCAATTTTAAAAGGATACAGACTAGTGATGTGGTGACAATAGCGAGAATTGTTCCAACGGGAATGGATTTCTGTGCATCTTTGAGGTCCCCTGATCTGTTTGAACCAGCCATGATACCTGAAAACACATTTTGGATGTAAGTTCAAGGGAGAGAAGAGAGCTCAGAGACCCAAGATGATCCCTCACCCCAGTTTTCTCACCAGTCACTGACGGGAAGAAGATGCCAACCAGCACCATGAATGAAGTAGCTATATCTGAAAGCACATATAGATGAAGGTTGTTCTTCTGGCCTGCTACATCAACAGATGGGTGATGTGCTTTCTCCAGTATCTCCCCTTTCTCCAAATAATTGCTCCATAGGTTGTCTTCAATGTTATTATCACACCACAGAAAAGAAAAGCATGTTTCAGTTCAAACCTGTTCTTATGATAAAGGGTCTACAACTGAAGATTACAAATGCAGTTCAGTAAGCAACACAAATTTAGACATATACAAGTTACATGAAAGAAAACAATTCTATTGCATGCTTTCAATGGAATCTGTAACAAAACCAATAAATATATATGAACAGCCTACAGAAGTCTAAGCACCTTTTATCTTTTAATATTACTAACTGTAACATTCTTTTAAACCTCACACCTATTTTAACCCCAAGAAATACTGAGCATTTTCAAAGAGCCACCATACCCACACATAGTAGCAATATGAACAGCTCCCTAGATATATACTGAGTTTCTTTAGATAGTGGAAGAATTACAGACTTATGTGGCTGGGATTTGAACAGTTCTCTGGAGTTCATTTCAATAATGAACACTTTTCAATGAGATCATATTCAGGAGCAGGCAAAGAAAGAGGCACACCTTTTGTATGAGTATTCTTATCTTTCAGGGCATAATCATAACCTGTGCATCACAGAGTAATAGCTACACAGTTCTGAAAAAAATTAACACCTTACTCCTGTTAGCACAGCACATAATTATAGCTGACCTTCTGCTGAAATTATGAGACATACAAGGCAAATTTAATCCATTTTCAGCAGACAAGCAATGCATCAGAAGAAAAGTGCCATCTACTCTTTTTAGAGCTTGTAAGACTTGGTTTCCTTTATTTAAGGTTATTTTCTTTGCTGTAATTACATTTCTTCAGTCCCACTTTCTTAACCAGCAGGAAGAGTTCAACCTATTTCAACTGCTCAGCAACCTCCTCTTTAAGGGGAAAAAAAAAAATTCTTTCATACCTTTTAAAATGCCACTAGCAACTCCTGGAATTCCTGCTATCTCAGAGACATTGTTCATTAGGAAATACTCATCACAGTTCTCAGTGGTTAAGTTTGTAGTGTGGCAGAAGAGCTCCCAAAGCTTAGAGGCCACAGTAACATTATCCTTGACTATGGTTTTGGCACAAACATCAAACTGATCTCTTGACAAAGTCCTGTTACCCAACATGCAAATCCTGCAAGGGAAACATGAAAAACAGTGTTATTATACGGCACCAGGAAAGTGAAATCTGCCCTCCCCCTAATTCTTCTTTCCTATCATGGAAATTTCAAGTGGCTCTAGTCTGCTACATCATTTCTCAGCTTCCAGAAGATGGTGGTAGCTGGACAAAGACTATCTGTTCCCTTTTAACAGTCAGAAGTATAAAGCTACGTTTTGCAAGACATAAAAAGCTACATCAGTGTGATTTATTCAATTTGGTAAATTTACCTTAAACAATGAACGGCAACATTTTTATTTTCATTTAAGAGATCTAAAGAATACTAGCATTGAAATCACTAGATATTTAGAAGATCTGAAGGTATTTGGAATCACATTATCCCAGTTTCTGTACAGTAATACTCAAATGATCCCTGACATTTTAGTTTCAGAATTCAGAACATATATTTCAATCACAACATGCAAGGTTGGTTCTCGTCAGAAGAAACTGTACAGACTTGCTAAAATCCTCCCCTGCCTATTGTGTTTAGCTAACCACAAATACAGTTTATTCCAGCACTGAAAATTTTTAATCCACTCCTCCAAAAATGGCTCCACAAGACATGGTGATACAACACAACAGCTTGCTGTGGCAGCAAGTTCATTCTATTTCTCTCCCCAGAGCCAGAAAACCACCACAGAAAAATAATGTAAATGTATTGTTTCTTCCATTTTAATATTGTTTCACAGGTCCCATCAAGCACTAAAGCCAGGAAAATTGAAAAGACATGGCCATTTCTGTAGGGTTTGCAGGCATGTGAACTGTAACTTCAGAGAAGCCTCCCCTCTGGAATTAAAAATAAATATACTATCTGGTTACTTCAGGAAAAAAAAAAAAAAAAAGAAAGAAACTCAGCCCAAGGAAGAAAGACAGGGAGAACATTCTAGAACAATCCAAGAGATAATGGGGGAGGTAAAGACACTGTTTTATTTTTACTGCTGTAAACCTGCCACTGTTGTAAACCATTATAATCACTGGGCCCTGAATACCTACAGGGAGCACTTGAGGGCTGCAAGGACTTAGTTATGGTCACAGCATTTCAAGATGTGAATAATTATGCAGACTCAACTCCTTCATTTCCATTCCATTCATCTCCTGTCAGCAGTACCAGGAAATACTGCTTGCATTTCTGGTAAAACGCCTGCATCCACAATGCTGCTTCTCCAGCCCAGAGTTTAAGAAACAGTATTACATGTGTAGCTGGCAAGGTGCCAAGGAACACATGTTGAGTTCAGAGCAGAGCTGCTCGTATGGCAGATTCCTCTGACTTCAAACCAAGGGGAAGTTTCATTGGAGCCTCAGCATGGCCTCACCACCACCCCTCCTACACTCCCAAGAGATGCCCTTTTTCTCAGCAAGCAGCTGCATCACCCCACCACAGTCTGCAACCACAAAAGCAGCACATCGTCTCTGACTGGCCTGGGGAAAATGGACCTGCCAAACTGCTCCCTACTGAGCAGGACTGCCAGAAATAACCCAGCAAAATTCTCACTGGGATTGAACTCAAAAGCCATAGGCTAAGATGCTGGTTTGCCATTGCAAAGTAGATCAAGGGCAGCCTCTATTGATCTGTATACTCCCCGTGAGACTTCATTCTACTGAAACAGTTAAAGAATGTGATAATGCATTCATTTCAGCCTAAGAAATTTCTATTCCCTGAGCTCTGCTTACAGAGGGCTATCCCTGTCCCTTCATACAGCTAAAAACATCCAAAGTAATTCACAAAAAAGGGAGCTTTGACAATGTATTAGGCACAACCCCCCCCCCACCCAGAAATATTACTCACGGAAATTCAGGTGGATCAAAGATGGACTTGATAGCTCCAGCATAAATGGACAGTATGGATATTACTACGCAGGCCAAGAAGAGGGAAGCAAATTTGTTAACGTATTTCACCCCTACAAAGACCACCACGGCCATCAGGAGGAGGAACACGGTGCCGTACACCCGCATGTTGTTCAGCATAGCACTGGATGCATCATGGGCACCGGATGGGTGAAAAATTGCTGCTTGTGGCACAATGTATGTCTGAAACAAGAAGAAAGCAAGCTGAAGGAACACAGGAACATAATTCTCTCTGTATCACTGTAGTGATAGAGATTTAAATCACTTTCCAATTTGCAACATGCTCTTCACCAAGAATCCTCGGTTTATAGGAAAAGTGATGGGATAATGGCCAATTCTATTTCGGTAGTACAACTGAGCCAACTTTATCAATAATGAGCATGTGCCTTTGGTTAAGTCATACTTCCATCTATGTTTTCAAAAGAGATTCCATTCTGGATACCCACAGAGCGTGTACCTTCCACAGGGAAGCACAGGCAGTACGGAATTGGACACCAAGAAACCGGAGACTTTCTGGGCTCTGCCTGTAAATGTGTATAGGAATACAGGACAAGAAAGAATACTGCAGTATTTTTTATGTTATGCTCTTTGTCTCATCAGCAGGACCACCCTCATACTACTCACCAATAAAATTTCAATGGCACCAAGGATATACATTGCTCCTGCAAATGTTGTTCCCAAATAAAAGCACAGCCCTACAGCTCCACCAAACTCTGGGCCCAATGACCTGGATATCATGAAATAGGAGCCACCAGCTATGAAACAAGAAAAGTAAGAGGAAAAGTGTTATTCTTTTATTGTTATAAATTGTAAAGTATTCTCAACAAGGCTACAACAAAATTATACACTGTGTATTTGCTTTTCTGGGAGTTCAATTGAATTATCTTTTTGTTAGCACGGGGTAACTAAAGAACGAATAAATTAAAACTTTAGCCTACTTGATACTAAGAAGTACTAGATATTAATTCACACTTTGTATCTTGGCTGAAGCAAATTTCTCTGGCATAAAACCATGTTAACAGCTTGTAGCAACTTTTTTTAAAAACACAAATTAGCAGTTTGCTAACTACGCTTACCTGGAACAACACCATTTGTGGCAATAGCACTCATTGATATGGTTGTCAGCATAGTCTGAGGAAAACAAGGAAAAGGAAGCAATTGTGTCAACAACATTTCTCAAAACATAACTTACTTCCTGATCGAGCAAAGCTGCCACTGCTTATAGAATACAGTATCACTATTTATTCTGCCTGGACAGGTCATTATCTGAAAAAAGGGTAGCAGGAATTTAATCATCAAGCTGTTGAGACTTTTGCTTGAGAGATGACCACTGCTTTCTCAGGTCAAATAATGGGTGTCTGCAGACAAAGTAAGATAAAAGACTGCAGGTGTCCCTCCATCTGTGCAGCTGAAATTCCAACACAGGCTAGTCCACCAGATCAGGCAGCCATGACCTTGGGCAGGCACAAAAAACAGCTGTTTGCTGAACAAACAACATATTTTAAGACTGCACCTACACTAGATACAGTTTGCCAGTTTAGAAATACTAGGGGGGGAAAAAAAAATATGAAAAAAAGGAAAATCAATAAATCACATGGCTACAAACATAGCAGAAGTGTTTAGCATAAATCTGGCTTTTCTTTACACATCCATCTAGAGCACAGCCTCCCTGAGTTTCTCAATAGTTCACAGAGGTTATACCACATGCATTATTTTACTGATATACTTACACAACAGCAGCAAAGTAATACAATCAGGAAGGACTGAAGAACTCCAGCCATTCCTACCATCCAGGTCAGCCGAAGGAATAGAATAACCCCAAAGATATTCTGCATGCATGGTAAATAAACCCCCATCAGGGTGCCCATGCTGGGTGACTGAAAAAAACAAGTGACATTCATTAACTGGAATTACTCAAAGCATCGGTAACCAAAAAACCCTATGACTTCAGTTTTTCAAATGGTAAAAATCTGGGAAACATAAGGTAGACACACACGAACACTACTGTGCTGGACTTCCATAAAACATGAAGTAAACTCCTAATTCCAAACCCACGAATTTCTGCACAAAATGCTGACCCTATCACATCCTCACATTTGAAGTAATTATACACAGCATTTAACTCCTGTTACTAACAACAGAACATACATGTATTTGTTTCATTGTAGAACCATAACTATAAAACCTGTTGAGTGCTACAGACCCTGCTGTCTTGACAGTGACAGAGAAAATAAAAGTTATGTCACCTTACAGGAACTGCATGTTAGTGGCATTCAACGTAGTATCTTGCAGAATTCTCCTTTTCCCAAATGATTGTTGACAGATCATAGTAAGACTCAAAGCAATGATATTGAAATGCCACTGATAAGGGTTTTATTTCAAGGAATGCAGAAGTGCTCCCTGCACTGGCACACCTGGCGCTGGAACCAATTCAGAGTCCCAAATGTCTGTGGATTCCTGCCAAGACATTTCATTGCTTCTGCTTTCTGAGGTTTTCTTTTGTATTTAAAATTATACAGAATGCTGAAACATGGGGGGAAACATGGGGAGAGTGTAACTTCTCAAAGGCTCATCTCCTTTCATACTTCTTTCTATAAATAAAACTGAATTCCAAAACATATTACAGATAGCATTTAAAGAAACCCATGAACAATAATCTGAACAAGAAGGATATTACAAGGAGATGACAACACTTGCTCAAATCTGATTCCATGTAACATTAACAAAAAGCAAAAATAAATATGTAACATGCACCGTTATAGACAAATTAGTCATAAATCAAAAGCGATGGTACTTAAGACAAACATACTAGTCTTAAAGTGATAAAATGTCTGTCAAAAACTTTGTTACTGCCCTGTAGTCACTGTGGAAAAATGTAGTTTTCTACACTAAGTCAACAGGATATTTGATTACACAAAGCAAAATCCTAGAAAAATCAAATGTTTATAATATCACCAGGTCAAAATAAGCAGCCTAGGAAATTAGTGCTTCAACTTACAATTAAAATTTCCTCATCTGCTGTGCCAGAGATGAAAGAAAACTGTGCTTAAGAGCAAGAACACTGTCAAAGCCAGCAAGTTTTCAGCCTTCTCTTCACACATCTCCCAACACCTGCTTCCTTTGCATAAGAATTCACCTCCCCAGCTCCTTCCCATCCTCTGCCCTCAGCACAGCTGTGCTCTGCTGTTCATCATCTTCTCCACCTCCCTCTTAAGTAGACTGTTACACATATCAAGTTGAAAGCTAACTACAGCCACAGAGAAAGAGCAATTGTGCTTGAGTTGTATAGTTATGAGAGTACTGCAGAGCAGAGCAGCCTAGAAAATGCTAAGTGTCTGCCTGCAGATAAAACCCAAGCCACAGGATTACTAAGTGTACTTCAGGCACAAGAGTTTTCTCTGGATTTTCTTACCCGGTGGAATAATAAAATAACTGTTATGAAATAATGATCCATAAATACTACTTGAACCAGCTTGTCCACAGAAATATTTAACACCAGTAACCTGCAGTGACTAGACCCTTTTTTTTAGCATCTTACAATCAATCAGTAAGTGATACTAAACCAGTGCTGAAGTCTCCACAGAATGCAGCCTGAAATAAGAAGAGTATTACGTCCAGTCTCAACAGCTACCAAATGAAAAAAATTAAACACCCCATACTGCATAAAGGAAATAAAACACAAAGACACTTTGAAGAATGCTGGTTTAGATCAACCCAGAAGGGACAGAAAAATCTCAAAAATAGTCTTAATTTCAGTGATGCAGATCCTGTTTCTGCTCACTCTCATCAGCTGCAGACACATAATTGATACAAATATTGATCTGAGTCTGAAGGGCACTCTTTCCATTGTGCCAGTGTGATGGATTATCAAAGCCCTTGGCTGCAGGGCTCAGGGACATTGATCGGTCCTGACAGCCCTTGCGGTTGCTCTGCAGCATGAGGACAGGCAGCAGCACAGACACCACCCACCTTATTAAAGATACATGAACACCCTTCTAGAGTGGTGGGTGGAGGTCAGATTGGACACCCTGAGGCAGCTCAAGAGTCATAATCTATTTTTTTCCATCACGAGAAGGGCATATTTTTATAGCACTACTTTTAAAGCACTATTACGTGCCTTATAATACAAGATCATATTTAGAAAAGATAAACAGAAACCCAGTTTCTACCTTACTACATATTGTCAATTTTATCTGATGTGTATCAACTATCAAAAATATTTAATAAGAATGCTGAAACAGGATACTATGTTTGTATTAAGCCATTTGGTACTGAAACTGTCCTGATCTTCATTTGCACCTTCCACAAACTCTGCAGCAACTATTCAAAGAGATTAGAAGGGGCATAGTAATGTATTTTCCAGAGCTTGCAGAAATGTTAAGGGCCCATTTGGTCTTGTAACTTTAGAAAGCAAGTGCTGACAACAATGATCTCCACAAGCTAAAGCAGAGAGATTTTTTCTATACCCACCCCTCAGGATTTTGCCACTTCATGTTCACACAACTGCATTCTCTCTTTCTTTTATGTCTGTTTTTTTGTTGGTTTTGTTTTTTCTGCTGATTTCTTCTTGTCATTCAAATGGATATGACTTGGCAGGCAAGGGTGTGCTAGGTCGCAAAAAGGTACTCACTGAAAAACCTGTCCTACCTGATCAGATAGAGAACTACATATTCACTCAATGAAAGCACTGCTTTCTTCACTCAGTTTTTGAATACTGCATCTAGAGACTGCTCACTCTTCTTTCTTCAGTTCTTGTCTATGAGATACCAATTCCAGTAAATGACACATCATGACAGGCAGCTTACTTTTTGTCACACTGGCTGGGTACGTATTAGCTGACTGAATGCAGTATAGCACTCAGCTATGATTCAGTTAACAATGCTGGCACTTAAAAACAGAACCTGCTATGGTGCTGGGGTGGGTATTCATGCTTCTGAACTAAAGCTCAACTGGGAAGGGTAAGGTAACAGCAGTGCATCGATTTATACTTCAAAGATGATTGAAAAAAAAAACATGTAAAAGAATCCCATTTACACAGCTTTTGGATACCTTCAATCCGTAGCATTTTTTAATTTATTGTTTTTAATCATTATAAATATTGGCCAAGTTAACATTCAACATGTTTCTATTATATAAGATGTTTAAAATTTCATATTGCTTATGGCAATAGAGGGAAAAGAAATTCAAACTACAGTTACAATACTGCAGCTGATGTAATTTATCCCCAAGACTGACATGCTAGGCAAAGACTCACTTAAGAACACTGCAGTGTTGTCACAGAAAATACTGAGACATTAACACAGGATGATACTGTCACTTTTGGAATGGTTACCCAACCCATTCTACAAAAAACATCTAAGAAGTCTGCAAAAACCTTTCTGGGACATAGGAAAGCATAATTCAGGACAACCCAGGTGTTAAGGCCAAACTCCCAATTTTACCATAGAAGCATAGCTTTAATAACAACAACAGTCCTTTTTTTATGGCAGTAAAGAGTTTAAAAATATGCAAGTGTTTTGATAAGTCATTTATTATTAACACTAAACCTCACGTTACTCTACCAGGGACTTAACACAACTTCTCAGTTTCCTGTTATTTGCCCCATTTTTACCTTAGGAAGCTTTCAGATTAAACTGCATCTTACCCTGGTATTCTGGTCAGGAATTAATAGGGAAATAAACAGCAAAAGCCATCAGAACTTTCTCAAAATTGTAAGGACTGCACCTACTGTATCCCCATCCATTCTGTCTTTCTTGAGGTAACAATCAACCTGCTTGACATTATTACTACCAAAGCATGCCAAAACAGAGATGGAGCTGACATTTAATATTAGTAATGCAAAGGTAATAAAGACTCAGCAATTAGTGTAACACCAAGTACCACACAAAATAAATTCAGTTGAAATGTTTCAATCACTTTTTTAATGTAAGCTTATAGTACCAGAACACAGTTACTGCACTCAGACAACCTTCATTCAGTCTTGTCACGATGCCATATTAGCCACAATACTACAGTATTTTAGAGCATGTGGCCTCTGATAACATTGAATTTTAAGCTTCATGTGGACCAAACAACTTTGTTAACCCCAGTGTAAAGCTATGTTCAGAGCAGAACTGGAGTGTGAGTAAGGGAGCTGGAATCCAGCTTTCAGCATGGGGTAACATGCATTCTCTTTGAGAACAATGTGCTCTTTTTCAACATTATCACTGCCATCTCTTTCTTAAATGGCTCAGACTTTGACAGGGCAGTACTAACTATAAAATCTGTAGAATTCAAGTGTTATCTTAGTTTTTTAGAAAACTTTATTTTGAAAAAAATTGCAAGTGAACTAACAGGCCTGCAAGTGCCATAAAATACAACGTTCCCACTTAAGGTTTTAGCACTACCTGAAACACTTGCCTGGCTGCCAGAGCACTGACAGTAGTCAGAATACAGCCCTCCTGATAGAAATCTAACGACCAGCAATCAAACCCAACCTTCTACCTAGTTATTACAAGGCCAGCCCAAATAGGCTAACCATCTAAATGCAGATCCTTTGGGGCAGATTTCAGTTGCCTAAGTGCCTAACAACAGAATGACTCTTGAACTGCCCCAGGGTGTCCAATCTGACCTCCATCCACAACTCTAGAAGGGTGTTGTCTCCTGCAAGTCCTGTGTCATACCTACCAGGTTTGTAGAGATGTGTCAGATACTGCTGGGCAGCTAAAACAGCACTAGGTACAAAATGGAGTTTTTGTTTTGTTCTTTATTCAATTCACCACTAAAAGCCACTCCTCCTTATCTAAATCCATACCAAGTGTGTGCTTAACCACTTCACCTGCCCCAATTCTTTGGAAACATCTGGTTATCTATGGAGTTCTATGCTATTTCTTTGCAACACTGTTAAGACAAAGCAGAAAGAAGTCCAGTTCCCAAAAAATTACACAGGGAATCATCCCATTCATCACTTAGCCATGAGAATCTTCACTTACCTTTGATACTTTCTTCTTCGAGCCATCAGTACTTTCTGCTTCTTCATGTTCCTTAACACCTTGGGTAAGATTTGTGTAGTTGACCAACTTGCCAAGCAGAGATGACACTTTTGGTCGTATATCAAGTTCTTCCTGTGGAAGATGACAGCTAGTCAACTTCTGCAACTCATAGCATTTATGAAGAGAGGCTGGCTGGGGTCATGCCTTCCTTGGCATGCCTGAGGCTGCCAGGAAACACACCAGGAAAATCATCCAGGGAATGACACAATATTTCATTGTGCCTTTACCACTGATGAGGGGATTTAATTTTCTGAAGGAAGGGAAAATCTGACAGGAAAAGGCTATGGCAACAGGTTTGCATCCTTCTCCTTAAGTGCTGAAAAGCATAAATTACAGCAGTAAAGAAGTCATCTGAGCCTTGGGACTGCAAGAAAATGGATGTGTACTTTGCATGTATCTCTATGTCAGCTTACATCAACAGATACACTTTTCAAAAGGTCCAGTTGCAAATAAATCCCAGATTTAGTGATTAAACTCTGGTCATTGCAGGCATGCGTGTACTCTGAAAATGGTATTACATTTTTCAAACTCTGTGTTTCAATGTATGTGGAACTAGATAAAAATCCCAACAGCCACATATATGTGGGCCTCACACCTTTACCATCCAACTTGTGTTTCTGAAAGGAAGTTCAAGAAAGAAAAAAAATCGAAACAAAATAATTCCCTTCCCCTTTCTCTTTGAAATTAAAATGCCTTACTTGTCTAATTGCACAGTAATGCATGGTAAAGAGAAACAACCTTCTACACAGGAAATAAAAAACAATTAAAAACATTTCACTGTCTGGAGTTCTATCTTCATCTATCATCACAAACAGCTTCTGGGAGGATCAGCAGCATTATGTGCTTTGTACCTGATGGCAGAAACTGACCCCAAATGTCCCTTTTCTTATTCCTTTCTCTGATCTGCGGTTTACATCTTTCAAAACCCGATTATGATTCCATCCAGAAAGAGGTTGAGGTAACTCATGCTTCCTGTTCAGTTGAGCAGCATGGCCCTAGGGATGCTTTCCTACTCCTCCTCCTCTTCAGTACAGAAACAGCCTGCAGCCCTGGTGTGGTACTGTGTTATTGCTTATGGAAAAGGTGAGCGTGTGACTAGCAGCAGTTACGCCGTAAGTGGCCAACTCCATGATCTGCAAGCCAGTTTATGAGGATCACGGATTCACCAGGACTTGGAGGAAGGAGGCACCACAGCTGGGAGAATGCTTCAAAGTCTTCTAGCTCAAGCACGCTGCAAACATGGCTATAGCATTTCCATCTAGCAGCAGGTTAGTTATACTTGTCCAGGCTCTGTGCCATGCAGCTGAGCCCTGCAGGCGCCAACCTGGCGGGGTGCAGAGCCAGCTCCGGCTGCCCCACACCGAGTTCCCAGCATGGGAAACACCAGGTACATGTTGCCAGTATTGCTGTGAAGCTGTAACTCAGAAGCCCAGCTGGAAAGCAGCTGCAGAGCCATACAAAGACTCTCTGCACTGCTCCCCAGCACCTGTGCTTCTGAAAACATTTTTTAGAAGCTTGGTCTTAGCACACCGTGATAAATTTGCAGTTAATGCAATGCTGATGAGGGCAGGATTCTGCTAGACTTGGTGTGGCTCCAACTGGCCTCCCATGTGAGAATCTGGTCCTCCTTACTTCCACATGGAATCAGTCATACCTCTCAGACCTCACAGTCCCAAGTAGTCATCATATCTGAGCTTTCTCATCATATGGGATATCTCTGCCTACTGGTATCCCAGACAACAGACATACACCCACAAAAAAGCATGTGGGGAAGGAATCAGTAGTACTGATCCAGTGCAGTTGTAATAAAGGATACCCAGGCTAATTAGAGTACCTGAATTTTGGCAGTCTCCTGTAGAATAACATGGTTCTTCTTAACACAGTAAATCACCCCATGCTCATTTTCCACACCAACGAGCCTACAGTGCCACGGCTTCATTATTTAAATGATTCAGGTCCTCTCTGGTACTGTTTTTCTACTGTGTAAGCACACCCCTAAATATACCAATGGCTCTTAGATTTGCCATGCAGAGAGTTAGCTACCAACCCATTTCCTGGAACTCTGGAATGCTTTGTCTTCCACTTAATATGTTGCACTGAATACCTCCCAACTTGGAAGACCATAAAATCACGTAAGAAGTATGACAAATGGTTAGAAATTACCTCAAACAAGGCCAGATTTCTATCATAGTAATCACCTCCCTTGCCAGCCTCTGTATTGTTCAGGAAAGGACTGTTTTCTTTATGATTGCCATGACCTGCAAAGAAAAGAAGAAACAGGTTTTGGTAAGAGCAGAAAGACAGACTTTGTAATCTTGACAAAAAGCACAGGGAATAAACTTGTCTGGTCACTTGAATCTGTTTCTTTTTAGTACCTGAAGTTATGCACCGTTATCAAAATCAGAAGTGTTACTCCCAAGGTACAGTTATTTCTATTTCTACTCCTCCATTTCCACTAAAAAAGAACTGTAAGTCACCTCGAAGTAAAACTTACAAGTAGGGTCACAGCTACAGCACTATCTGCACCTTTATTCTCTAATGTTCTCTTTCGTAACTATTTTTTGTATATAATAAGTGAAAAGACAGTTCTTGTGCACTAAGAAAACCTTCTGAGCACTATGTCCAGACAGATGAGGTAGATTTAGCAAGACTGAACAATCCAAAGACTAGATTCTGTTATTACAATAAAGGTGAATATAAACCAAACCCCCCCTTTTTTGTTGTTGTTGATAGTTTTTTGTTGTTTGTTTTTTTCACTATGCCCACTAAACCTGGACATCGAACATGCTCACTTCATGATGCCTTTACCCTTATTGTATTTTGAACATTTAGACTACAGATTCTTTTGACTCCTCTTATGCTTTTAAGTTAAAACCTAACATCAGGTACAGTAAAAGCAAAGCATTCACATATGCAATGAACAATGCTAAAAACCCAAACAAACAAACTGAAAGAGCAGTAGAGCTTTTTCTAACAAGTAGTAATTAAAAAAAAAAAATGCAAGTGCACTATAGTATAAAATTAGCTCTAAAAATAAATAAATAAATTTAAAACACTAAATTTATTCCAGTGTGCAGAATCCTTGAACCTGTGGCTCCATTACTCTCTGCTTGACAAACAAAAATTTCTCTCTTTTGCCTATAACTCTTCACTCCCTGCTCTTTCAGCCAATTCAAACTAAAGACATATCCAAGAGTATCTCCTTAAGAAAAGATCAATCCAAGGAATACTTATGTTTTTACACAAAAAGTAATCACTAAAGAAATGGAGAATTAAAGAAAACCTTATTATCTCAAATGAAAATACTGCAAGATAAAGACGTATTGTAAAGTGAATACATATAAAGCAGGAAATTAAATAGCTGGATTTTTTTAGTGCATATTTTAAATTATTACAGTTGAGGTGAAAGTATCTCAACATTTTGAAATCTGAATCAACCTAGAAAATCAACCTAGAAGGCAAATAGAAGACTCCTCCCCTAGACACAGTGATCAGCATATATCACACCATTACAAAATTAATTGCTATAAACAGAAAAAATATTAGAGTTCAGTGCTATTCTTACTAGGGGGAAGGGATGCATGAAAAGAAGCACAATTTGCTGGAAATCGCTCTGAACAAAACTGTTGGAAAAACAATATTCACAAACAGCAGAGGTCTTCTTAAGCTTCTGGAAGTAAACACTTAGCTGACCAAAAATATTTGTAGATGGCAGTCTGCTATGTTTACCTGCCTTCTGCTTTTCCCACAGCTCTGACAACTAACACCAACGTGTTATTTAGCAGCTGTGTTGCATAAGTGGGCTCAGCTTATTTGCTGATCCCAACTTCATGTAAGAGATGTTCACATTGCTGTACACTGTAGAATTTTTTTGCACAACTAGAAAAATATATATATCAAAAAAATATGTACCAGTAAGCTTAGCAACACAGCATCAAAATAAAATGTTTAACAACTTCAGCAAAAGTAAACATTCACTAAAAAATATTTGACAGCTACTTTCTTGCTCTATTTGTTATGTCTCTCTTGGCAGCAGGAGTACACAGGACCAATTTTGTTGCAGTATGTCTTGCAAGCTCTGCTGCAGCCCATTCTATCCCGTTGCATTTGAAGGAGGTTTGCAATTTTTGCTGAGGAAATTGTTATCTGTCATAGAGGTTTTGCTTAATAAATCAGAGACAGATGCAAGTGATAACGACAACATCAACAGAAATACTGTCTACTTGATTCTTTAGTCTGTGCAGTATCTTCTCATCATTACACTTTCAAACACAGCAAAGTCGTGAGTAACTTTGCTTTGTTTTCTCATTTCCTAGATACTAGCTCAGGTAACTGAATGTCTGAAAAATCAAACTGGTTTGTGTTGTGGTTGTTTTTTTTAAATCACATCAATTTGTTGCTGTTTCCACAGTTTTCTGTGTTCTTCCATCAGGAACCTTACAGATGCAGCTTATCACTGTCTCAAAAAGTAAAATGGGTGCTCTTTTACTTGTAATGCTTACAGAAACTCTCACCCTTCCTATGCACAAAATCACACTGTTGTCAAGATAACTCATACATTCAATCACAGATTTTTATATAAGATGACAGATGTTTTGCTCATTCAAAATACCAAGACCCTCATTACTGCCATTGGTGTAATCTATTCTTAGTTAAGAAAGATTACTTCATACCATCTCTCTGAGCCTGTCAAAGAGCAGTGACTTAACTTGAATCTTTAAGCTCCCTGGCATTCTGTTTAGATGCATCTTCATTTTACCTCCACTACATTTTTCACAACCGGTCTTTTCAGAAGTGCTTTCTGTCTCTCAAAAAGAGCTTCTAGCTCCTCTCTTATTCCCCATTTGCATTTTTAAGCATCATCTAAGTCTTTCCCATTGGACTTTCTTCCTGAATTTGACTCCTTGGTGTGTTTGCTTTATATATCCTCCTGCACACACTGAGTTCAAACAAAGCAAACTGCAATGGCAGAATCAGTAGAACTGGTAACTGGAAAGAGAGTATTCTTTTGGCAATTGCCAGGGCACATTTTTCTCTCAATGGAAAAGTTCAGATGATAAGAGAAATCCAGCTGTTTTTTTACCACATTCACAGCACTAGCTCCCTAACCTGAAAGCATATACTGATTATGAATTACTGCAGACAATGCAAAAATAAAAGTGAACTATCAAGCTGCATGATTCTACTGATCCAATGAAGTGCCCCATTAAACCCCCTCTCAAACACTGTACACTTTCAACAAGAAGCAAAGGAGTGTAAGTTTCATGTACAAGTTCTTTACACTGAGATGCTATTTTAACTTCACCAATATGTAGCACTGGTGCTGCACAGATGTGTGCCAATTCAAGGAGAGTACTTATTGCTAAGTTAATACAGCTAATTAAATAATAGCCAAAATCACCTTCACCACAGCTGCACATTCAGTGCAATTTCTACTCTTCAGAAATGTCCTAAATTACAACATCAAAGCGTTCATCTCATTTCCTCTCTTCCCATATTCCATTTCCAATTTCATTAGTAAAACCTATGGCAGATCACCACTTCCTCAAGAAGAACCACAAAGGTACTTTGACAAAATAGAATAGAATGGACTGCAACAAAGTATGTACTGAAATAAAAGTTTTGTCTAGTATATTCCGTCTGCCAATGAACAACACCAGCAGCTTCAAAGAGACTTACTTGCATGGGAAGAGCTTGTTATCTCCATCAGTTTTGGAAGAGAGCAGAGGTGACCTCGGAAAGCTACTCTGGGGAATTCTTGCCCCAGCTCCACACGAGGACAGTTTACATCCTGAGGCATGAAGTCTCCTGGGCAAACACCATCTTGTGACATGCGCACGGTTTTCGATATGCGTACAGTTTGCGACATTCTCAGTTACCAAGTCTTTGGTCTTGGACAGTAGCTATGTGGTGTTAGTTTTCATCATGCAAGATTGTTTTGCAAGGAACATTTCTTAAAGAGGGAGCTATATACTCTGCAACAGAGAATAATTTATTTACCTTAGTCCCTAAATAATCTCAGTTTTTGTGGCAGGTAAGATACATTGCAAGTAGGTGAATATTTCCTCTTCATTTGTTTCATTTCTTCTTAGTCTTCGTTGTCCTTCAAGAATTAAAGCATTTTATTTCTGAATACTACCAGTTCTCTTCTAAACTAAATAATTCTATTTGCAGCCACCACTGCAACTAGAACGCACAGTTTACCTGTACAATCTCCACCACAGTTCCCTGAACTTTTTAGCTCTTCCCTACTGAGGTACGGACACAGGTCTGTAAGAACAAGTTCATCAGGGTGCAGATCACTTCAAGTTCCATAAAACTTCGAAGACAGTCCCCAGAACAAAACCTCAAAACCTGAAGCGTGCATACTCCCCCATACATCCAAACACACAATCCCAAGAGACAGAATAAAAGCAAGAAACAGATGTCCGAGCTGTTGCCTAACTTTTATCTCGTTGCCAAGAAAAAAAAACTTCTGTGATATAAAACTGTACCAGATAGCCTACTGACTGGTTTTGTTTTTCTCCTAAAGGTTTATGTTGTCTTTATTTAAAAAAAAATAAAAAATATTGAGAACACAGACAGTGTTCTCATTACTGCTTTGCTTCTGGAAGAGGATTAGGCCAGAGAGACAGGCTTTCACCGCTCGAATACACCAAGAGCAAGTCTTCTGTGCAAGCCAATGTGTTCTCTTTAGTAACTAACTGAGGGATGTAAAACAGAATTGAGAGAGAACTACAGACAAAACATGTATAGAAAGTAACTACAAGACAGACAGATGAGTGAGGATAAACAAAAGTTGAAAAATGAGGCACAGTGAAACTACTGTAAAGAAAGACCAGGAAGCTTCACAGTGATAAAGTCTACTCAGTCAGACTGCTAAAAGAAACATCATCCCTGTGAGAAGGTGGTAGAAGCAGCTGCATGACTGGACCTGTGGAGGTTTTGTTCTCCTACATTGTCAGCTCCTGAACTTCCTTAAAGAAAACCACCTCTCCCCTACTTCATCATGTTAAGTTAAATAAGTGGAAATTAGTATATCTTAAAACAACTTCAGGTCTTTCCATTGGCACATGACTAACTCAGTAAGACACTGACCTAGTTCTTATGGAGACTGTATCTACCTGACAAGTTAAGGACAGATGGACATAGTCTGACTACCTTTAGTGTAGCCAGCACAGGTAACAGAAGTGAAAAATACAGTAATGCTAACAGAGTTTCATTAACACTTAAAGCATTTTTTAAGAAAAGATGCCCAAAGAGGGATGAACTTTGATAACAAGCATATGCCACTTTGCTTTTGCTAGCATATCTGAGCTAATTAAATACAAGTTGGTAGAAGCACATACACCAGTAGTATCTCGAGAGGAATGCAGACTCCCAGACATGCTTTGCAAGGCAGGCAAGCTGGACAAAGCTCCACAACTGGGTACAACCTCTGACAATGGCAGGCAGAGGGGCTATAATCCTCCCCGCCTGAAGTAGCAAGAGCTAAATCTTAACAAAGGGGCTAAATTTCTACAAAGAATTTTAGTGTGAATCAGGACACAAAGCAGAGTTAGAAATGAAATGCTAGGCTTGACAAAAAAAGAAACATGTTGCTTTATTTAATTGACCAACAGCAGATGTTTACTGGAAAACCAGCTCAAAGTACAGCTCAACTCTCGACCTCTCAATGTAATTTCATTTCTGGAGCAGTGTAAGAGCTAATAGCTCAGCTGTAATTGTACTACCCATGTACAGGTTCCTTTGTGTACACCACAGTAAAAAAAAAAGGTACTGAAATAGACTGTATAGGAGTTAACCTTTTTTCTGTCATTCAGACACTATTTTACAAGCATCACTGGCCACAAAGCCTGTAATAGCTAGGGACACAAACTGAGTCATTTCCATGAACACTCTTCGGCTTTTTTTTTTTTAATTGAAATTAATTTAATTAATTAAAAAAAAAAAATCAGTACTATTTTAATATTCCAGTTACAAATAACACCAGAATCTAAGATTAGAGTCAATCCCCAAGAAGCTGGTGTGGGTTTCCGTTAGTCTAACTGCTATCTAACCAGCAGGCAGTTATATTCAACTAATCATGTAGGCTTGCTTGTTACTCAGAGACAGTGCAATTAGCTGATCCCTGGAGAGCCTCTCCTGTACATGCACCTTGACATGCTGGGAATTACCTCTGAAGAGAGCCTAACTTAAATACCTCATTTATAGGTGACTTAAGGTATGCAAAATTTATCCCACTATGGAAAACAAGTTAGTTCTGTTCTCATTTATTCATGCTTTTACAGATTTTCGTGTGTCAAGATCTTCTGCTATTTTCTACACAATGGATAATGAGGACAGAATTCAGTTTGATTTTTTTTAATCAGAAAAACAAAATAGGTTTGCTACACTTACTGTTCTCACAAGACCTAGAAGCAAATGAAGACACCCAAGATAGGTATTCTTCAGCAAAAAAACAGTCAGAGGAACAATGCAAACGGAAATTTGCAGGCAGAATATTTATTCCTTGCATAATCAGGTAATTTGATTAGTCACAAAGCTATTTTTCAAGACAGCTCACAGCCTTAAGGATAAAGTTTTAATATAAAAAGCTGTCCATGTCCATTTATATTACACTTTGGGGTTTTGCTGTGTTTGTTTCTACAAAAGAAACTGGTTTAACACAGTTCTTGACAAAGAACTTTCCAAATGTTAACAATGATACTACTGTCCCAAGTGCTTGTATTGTGAAATAAAACTTGGTTCCCTCCAAAAGGCTGTGCCATGTTCAGGTTCTTCTCATCGTCCATCAGCAGTAAAGTTTTGCAGAACCAAGAATTGTTGAAGAACAGGAAACAGTGAAAAATTTTCTTGGCCTTTCCTAGTAGCTCAAGAGGCCCAATATTGTCACATTTCAGCACCAAAGCATTCAAGAAACTGTCACATTGAGATAGCCTATGAAATACAGATGACAATTTGATTTCAAATACATTCTAAATCTATATACTTTATTTATGTGGTTCCTCCCATGTGGCTGTGCTAAACAAAACTCTTATTTGCTCTGCGAACTGTTGTGAAACCTCTTGGTTCATTCAGGAGACTATAAAAATTATTCCATTTACAATTACATTTTTGCAGAAAACATTATCCATAAATTTCAAAACAGCAATCAGATATTGCTTCTTAAGTTACTCATTTTCAAGTCCTTAGCAAAAATCCTAATCCAACATCAGTAACAGCCAAAAGGAGAGACTTATTGTAAAATAATAGTATTTTTAAAAGACAGCCTATTAGAAATGTTTGTTTCTCTGTGAAAAACAGAGCTAGCCAGAAACACAAGAATTTCTAAAATGAAAATTCTGATTACAAACTCATTTATGGCAGCAGAACAAGCAGCTGACATCACAAATCTGATAATGAGGAATACTTATTTTCACTTGAGCTACAAAGTAGTCAGTCAATATTATCCAAAGCACTTTTTTCATGCAAAAACAGAAAGTCATTATTTAACTCTAAGGTTTTTCAAAACTGAAAACAAGAAATTCCTTATTTTGCAGTAGCAAAAGTTTTGACAGTGACATTCCAAGATCAGAAAAAACAGTTCTCAAAATATTTTTAAAACTGTAAAAACACCCACTGGGGGTGGGGTGCTTTACGTGGTGGTTTGGTTTTTTAGGGGTATTATATTTACATCAGAAATAGAAACAGGAAATAAATAACCATTGCATCCAGTTAGACAAAACTCATTCACACTACAAATTAGGCATTGCTAATGAAATAACTAATTGAAATCTCGTAGTGTCAGTTCACTTTTTCACTGAAGACAGCAGAAAGTATGAGCTGTGAATTCCAGGCTGACCCAGTATTTTATGAAAATAGAGGCCAAAGTTGTTCCAGATAACAACGCATGCAACAATAAGGCAAATAAGGAAAGAACAGCAGAATGAAAGGACAGACCTTAACCTGGATAGCTTTTAGGCAGCAAAGAGATCCTCTCTATTTTAAACACAGGCTCAAACTATCAGTTACACTCACAACACTCAACTCTCACACACCAGACCCAGATACGTGCTTCCATCAGAAACTCCAGCTTAAACACCAAACTATTGACATTCGTGGGTGTTTTAAAAAATATAATGTGTTTGTTCAGCATTTTAAGACTAATACATAACAGTACTTACTTCACTGTTAAATTGACTTTGTCATTAAAGTTTTGAGTTAACCGAGTTTTACCCAACAAGTAAAGGTGTGCTTCTTAAAATTCATTACACACTACACTGCATGTACATGTTTATACTCTGCAACAGCTCTGGCATCTACAAAAGTGACTCAAACAATGCACAGTTTTACCGAGAAGTGAATTTAAAAAGCTGTACTGTTGACAGTATATTAGGTCCTCTGAAACACTTCAGAATTCTGCAGAGCACATTTCTTTTTGTTCTGCATGAAAGCAACAGCCAAAGCTTTCCCAGACAACCTATGCAACAGTTGCACCAGAGTACAGAATTAAGTGTACAGTTCAAGTACAGATATTTTATATTTAAACTATAGTTTAACCTAAAAAGGTTGGACCAGATGATCCTTGAGGTCCCTTCCAACCTGGCATTCTATGATTTATCTCTAAATGTGTTAAGTCACCATCAAACTTGTATGGTACTTTGCAAAACTCGATTAGAAAACAGCTTTACCTATCACATTAACCGATACTACACAACTCAAAGGATTTAGCAATTTAATAATCCTGTGTCTCAGAAAGTGCAAGGATTTTATTCTTCAGTGAAGATACACTGATTCTTCAGAACACTATAATCCTATGTAGGTATTAATACCAACATGAAATACTTACCCTTTAGCAATAGCTCTTTGCCATTTCCAGTAACTTGGTTTACCATTATTCTTCTTTCTGCTCTCAGTACATGCTTTAGTAAATGTCTTCTCTGTGAAGTCCTGAGGATCAGACAAGTTTTATAATACCATATTCCCAAAAGAACTTTTTTCCTACCTCCTCTTACAAACTGACTGCTGGCTGCAATCTGAATGGGACTGATCTCTTCAGGAAGCAAGAGGGTCTCTTACAGAAAGCTAAGCCAACATTGATACAACCCTGGCATTATAAGTCTGTTCAACACTGAGAAAATATACAAATGTCAGAACCTTACTGAAAATGCTACTTGTGAAATCCAAACTGAGCCACATTTAGGAGGCATGCTGCCAGCTGGTTGCACACTTACTCGGGGAAGTGTGTACCACAAATCTGCTGCTTGCTGAGTGTGGCATCAGACAGCATTTGAAGCCTGCTAATGCCATGAAAATATAGCTCTGTGACATTAGCCCTCCAGGCATTTCAGCTTTCAAGTGAAAACAGTGATGTATTTCTTTCCATCTTCAATACTTTTTAATATGACTACCATTAGTAAGACAAATCCTACGCAAGATCACAAAAAAAAAAAAAAAGCATCAGCATGATGAAAAGGAGGTTTATATAAGATACATAAGAAATACCAACTTAATGATTCTAAGCAATTAATAATTACCAGAAGCTACTCCATTCTGGTCATTCATAAGGAGGTTCTCTGGATACCAGCACACACCACACTGAGGCTTATCTATGTTAGACAGTAGGTGCAATCACCAAGACTTCCTGTGTAATTAAAGATGCCAAGTCACTTTTGAAAAATTGGATTTAGGAACTCACATCACTTAGGAGCTTTCATAATACAACTTGTCATTGCCAGCTGAAAAAAACACTATAAAACAACCTTTGTACTTCACTGTAATCCACTTCAGAGGTTCTTTCATGTGGAACGACTCCAAATCATTTCTCACGACTATCCTCCCTGAAACTCAGTCCCTTCACATGCATGAAGGCACCTCAGATACAGCACATTCTGTATCAAAACATCAGGAAGAAGCATTCGAGCATTTTTCCTGCCTCAGGAAAAGGGCTCGTATCTTGCTGTAAAATGTTCTCACTTTCTCTGAGAGATAGCAACGTGCATCTATGAGACCAGCATGCAGATACCATGCAATGTACCTTTCTTTCCAATAACAAATACAGAAAACTGTTTTCAGCCAACGGTGGCTGTGCAGAAAGCAAGAGATAACAATAAAAACAACAACAAATACAAACTCAAAAAAACCCCACCTGTTAATGGTTGGACTTGATCTTAAGGTCTTTTCCAAGCAAAACGATTCTATGATTCTCCAGCTCAACACGTACCAAAGAAAGAATTGTACAGGCACAAACCACAGAGAGAGAACAAGTAGATGGAAACAGGGACTATTAAGGCAATATTGCCACCAGCTCAAAAAACTTCCTATAGGGAACAAGTGGAAATAGAAGAGATCTGAGCCAGGGTGCTAAATATCTCCAGGCATACAGAAAATAACAGAAAAGGAAGGTTTTACTACTTCAGAAATTTTGATGTATGTACATTCTATGCGTTACATACTATACAATGTACATTAACAGACATTTACAATCCATTCGTGAAAGACAGTAGAAAGATAAATTTAATCAGTTGCAGCTTATTGTGAGAAGCCCTAAATGTCTTACTAAGTTTTCAGTTAACTCTTATAGAAAGTGCTGATTATCAGATTTTTCTTACATTTGAGAAGTGCTTTGTTCCATGTGAAAATAAAGCGTGTGAGAAATTTTAACTAAGGAAAATAGAAAAGGGAAAAAAAAAAGACAAAAAAGAGCTAAACTTGTATATGCTCCAACAATACAGAGCTGACCTTTCAGTGTGAAGTGCTACAAACAGCCAAAACTCACTTTAACTCCGGTCATAATACCTAAAAAAAACTGTACCAGTCAGCATGAGACTTCTCCAAGCAAAGGAAGTCACCTCCATCCCACTGAACATTTTAGAGTGGAGAGCACTCTGACATAGCACATGATAAGAAAACTACAGTACTTTTAAAATACATATATTCAAACATATGTTTTTAAAGAGCTCTCAAGTCTTCCAAAACAGCACAAAATATTTCATGCTGTGCAACACACAGCACAGAAGAGGACAAAGTCAGATATTTGGAAAAGTCTCAGTGGCTTTTATCATCATTTAACAAAAAGTTCATCAGTTTGCAAGAGCATCAGAGCAAAGTGAGTATAGCACATTAGCTTATAGAATCTCTTCAAGGACAAATACGCAACACTAGATGACTTGTCTTCTGCTTTACCAGTCAGGAATTAAATCAAGCACATACAACAGAATCTAAGTCAGAAGAAACTCAGGGACATAGTACAGTGTGCCCTACTCCTCCTAAACATGTTTCTACCACGAAGTCCAGAATACAGTGTCTTAAAAGGCAAAAGCAAAATACTGCAACTAAATTATTCTCTGCGTGTTGCCTTGAGTTACAGCTTTAAAGCTCCCTGCATGCGTGCTAAAAGACATCCTAAAACAAGGCAGATAATCATCCCACTGTCTGGTTATAGACTATTAGGATTTACCAAACACAGCTCAACACTACCTCCCTTAATGTTTGGCTGCCATGTCCCTGAAACAAAGCCCCGACATTGCCACTGCTTTCTCTGGAATATATAGCCCCATCATAGGGGAATGGTTTGTGTCATAGAATCTAAGAATCCTTCTGGTTGGAAAAGAACTTTAAGATCAAGTGCAACAGCTAACCCAGCACTACCAAGGCCACCACTAAGCCATGTCCCTAAGCACCACACATACATGTCTTTTAAATACCTCCAGGGATGGTAGTATTGGAGTACCACTGCCCTGTTCCAGTGCCTGACAACCCTTTCAGTGAAGAAATTTTTCCTAATATCCAACCTAAACCTCCCCTGGCACAACTTGAGGCTATTCCCTCTTGTTCTATTGCTTGTTACTTGGGAGAAGAGACCAACACCCACCTCACTACAACCTCCTTTCAAGGTAGTCGTAGAGAAGAAGGTCTTCCCCCCTCAGCCTCCTCTTCTCCAGGCTAAACAAACCCAGTTCCCTCAGATACTCATCATAAGACCTGTGCTCCAGACCCTTCACCAGCTTCTTTGCCCTTCTCTGGACATGCTCTAGCCCCTCAATGCCCTTCTTGTAGTGAGAGGCCCAAAACTGAACACGGTACTCAAGGTGTGGCCTCACCAGTCCCAAGTACAAGGGACAATCACTCCATATTCCTGCTGGCCACATTATTTCTAGTATAAGCCAGGATGGTGTTGGCCGCCTTGGCCTCCCGGACACCCTGCTGGCTCATACTCAGCCAGCTGGCAACCAACACCCTCAGGTCCTTTTCTGCTGGGCAACCTTCCAGCCACCCTTCCCCTAAGCATGTCTGCTTATACAAAGCAGACAAGATATAATATTTCTATATAAAATACATATAATTATATCCATGTAGGAATTGAATTTGTATAAGTTTGGCAAGGGTTGGCGTGTGATGCTCTGCAAACAGCTGTGCCCTGAAGGTCCTGTCCCAGTACAGGGTACAGAACACAAATATGAATCAAGGTAAAGGAATGGCTCCTGTTGGGGGAAGACAGACAAGTGGTACTACTGCTGACACTCCATATTGTAAAATCAAAGACTGGACAGTGAAAACCTTAGCAAAAGAGAGCTGACGATATTTGGGAGCATTAGGTTCTTAAATCAGACCTGCAAGAAACTCTACCTTTGTCCTTTGCAGCAGTTCTGGATAATAATATACACTATAACAAGCAGTAAAACTGATGTCAGTTATGCCATTTAGAAGTGGATCAGGAAGGCAAAGCTCCTGAATGCAAAGGTAGAAGGCAGAGGAGAAACAGTTATGTGCTGTCCTCCATCAGAGACAGCACCAGCTACACAGTCTAACTACTCCGAATCCTGATTCAGATCTGACCTCTCACATGGAAATCCAGAGGTGGACTTTGCACACAGTAACTAGCCTCGGGGCTGCTCAGCTTGCAAGCAGAGACAGGGTCATAACACCAACTAGCATCGCCATAGATAATTTTATGAAAAACAATTATACTCCAGGGCATCAAAACTGTGTTTTACTGCAGCAATCAGCAATTTAAAGCATTCAAGAGCAAGTCTCAACAAGTTTCCCTCCTTAGGACTTACTCTTAACTCAGCAAATGAGCAGCTTCTAACAGCACACCATAAAAACCCTTTCTTCCCCTTTGCCACGGAAGTGGAAAGGCCTAAACAGATGGTCTACACTACTTCATGAAAATGAGGTATCTGTAATGACTGAATGATGTTCTAAATCCCTCAGATAAACACAAGAAATTGCTGACTACTGGTAGGATATGAAAATGAAGGCTGGCAATTAGACTGTAGAAAAAACACACGTACAGTTTTGTTCAAGCATAATTAGTTTGCCAAGTACAGCATGGCTCTGCCCTAAACACAGAGCCCTGCGTCATCCCTCCTCTCCCAGGATCTTGTTATACAATCTCTGCTGCAGTTCCTGCAACCCAGCTTCCAACATCAGCTTAGAGCTTTGATTCTCATCTTCAAAGTAATCGATGGATCCCATCCTAATTACATTATAGATCATGTGTTAATCAATGAAAGAGCTGAGCTTCTAGGACAATGCAGGTCACTCAGCTGGAGTGGAGAGAAGGGGCGAATTAGGCATCCTGGATACAAGGGGACAAACTTCCAGGGGACATGACACAAACCCAGAATCTGAACAGCTTAGGAAATACTGCTAACCCATGTCCTAAGCAAACGAGCTTCCCGGCTTCCTGTCACAGAACTGTGACCACCAATACAAAGGTGGGATAATTACCATCCCCTCACCAGTACCAGCTATCTCCTCCCTCATCCCTTGCCCCAGCTGCCCAGCCTGGCCGTGGCCTCTCATCTTCTGCTCAGCAAATTGCCATTTCATTTACATTTCCAACAAGTCTTAGGCTGCCTCCAGTCAGCAAAGCATAGCTAACCTGGCAAAACTGCCAAGTTATCAACCTTTCCCATTCATCCATTAGCTAATTGAGTCAAAGCTCTTTTTGGGCAATTAGCTCTTTATTCTGCACGTTGGGTTCCACACCTCTGTCCTACAGAGCAGAATGCAGATCAAAAGGTGATTAAGAAAATATTCCACCAAGTATCTTCAATAGCTACAAAAATTTTGAAAGAAATGCATTCCCAGAACTGTTGTAACCTATACCTCTGTTGCTCAGGCACAAAGTAAGACTGCTGGAAAGTAAACAGTTTTCTTTTCCAGGCCAAACCTAATGCCTACTCAAAACCTGAAGCCCTATTACATGACCTGTTAGGAAAAAATGCTACTCCCATAACTTCAGTAACTTCTTTTTATGGTTCAAAAGTGACAATTTGAGACTTGGAAAACAATGTTTAAGAGTCACTGAGGTCAAACAGGCAGTAGACAGCCTACAAAATCACCTCCAGATACGTGTGCAGAGGATGGCAGAAGGGGGACCTGTTCCACACAACCTATACAAAATAAAATCATATCCAAAATCCAGACGTTCACCCTACGTGCATTAGAAGAGCTGTATTTTTCCTGGTCCTGTAGCCTTTTTATATTTAAAGACAGAACATATTAAATATATATCAACTATTTGATTTTGCTAAAAGACTAATATTTTTGGTGTATTGTATTTTATTAGTTTGCTTGCTTACAAAGAAGATATTGTTTGCTTAGCATTCACTACAGCAGCCACTGTGAAAGATGCAGTTCTCCATGCATGACAAAATCCAAGTATACTGAAAGAAATCATCCAAAGCAGCTCAACTGAAAGAACCAGAATAGTACTACTCATTGCTAAGGGATCACTTGGCATCATTAAAAACTAGTAATTAAAGAAAGAGGTTTTACTAAATAAAAAAAAACCCACAAACCTGAAACTTTCTTATCTGTGAGAATAAAAATCAGCTTACTACAATTAAGAGATTCAAAATTCACAACTGAAAAAATGGAAACATCCCTAAAACATAATCCAAATAGGCTTTATACCATGTCTTAAAGTGGTACGTTTTTTTTTCTCCATAGTTTAGGTCACAAATCAAAGCAGTTAAAGAAAAAACCTTGAACCAAGAGGTTGAAGACACAAACTATTTGATCAAATAAATCGTGCTCCCACATATTGGTGATAATAGTAATTTTTTTCCAATATAAATCAGCCTGCACATTATTTGTTACATCACAGTCAAGAACAGGTACAAATCTTGTAACTAGGTCTTGGAAGGGGAAACTCACCCATTGTAGCTCTCCCCCTGTGGCACTGGGTGTCCCCCATTGTGTCACATGCACTTAAAAAGACAGCAGTGATGAGTAAGTTTCATCTTCATCAAGGTTGTTGTCATACCTCAACTACAGCAAACAGCATTTATTATGCTTGGCTACATTTCCCAGCCCATGAGGCTGCAAAGTACCTACTTCTCCATTCTACATAGAGAAAGAGCCACATTTAAAGTTCAAATTGAACAGCATGCAAAAACATATTCTTTAGTTTTGTTGCAATTAGGAAAATAAGGGAAATGTCAATATTTTCTTTAAAGAAGTGAAACACTGAAGAAACTTGCAAGGGGAAACTGAATAAAATACGCACACCAATTTTATACACCAGAGAGATGTACTACACACACAATGCAAGAAACCCAAAAGTTTAGCTGAATTGCTTTAGAGAAGTGCAGAGATTGAATAGAAGATACAGCATCAGCATGTAAAGAAATCCCCCAAAATTAGTCTCGTTTGAAATGGGTGCTTAGCAAGTCAAAATGAGTGAGCATTTGCAGGTGGAATTAGATGGAAAATCCATGTCTTTTTGTGTGCAATTGCTTGACCTTCTAATACAGGTGTTCTCCAAAACAACAAAAAATCAGGAGCTACAAAGACCAGCAGAGGGTTGTTTGGTTGGTTTTTTTTAACCTTCTCTTAGTTTTTTGCAACATACAGACACACACACACACACAGAGTTACAGGAATTCCTTTCCATTCACTTAGATCACAAAGATCCTCCCTAGAGCTTTTCCAAATAACTGAAATACCAGTGAACCCACTAACGGGCCCATGTTTTTCTATATTTAGCTAAGTCTCCTGGTCGCCAGCAGTTGGCACCAAGATCCCTCGGGACAGGACAGCTGCAGCCTCCCCAGCTCTGTCTTTATCCCTGCACAAACTAGAAGAGGTATGAGAGACATGCTTAGCAAAGTAACAGTTTATGCAGTAATGTGAACTTTTTCCTTTTCCTAAACATGCATTTTAATAGATGAATTAAACCTTACAAAACTGATGCTGAAAGAAACTTGAAGTATCCACCACAGACTTCACTGAAAGGAGCTTCTCAGAGAAATTCCTTTGCTTACAGGCACTAAAGCATACACCATTTCCCACCAACTTCTCCACTCTCATTTTTCACATACCCAACTTTTATCTTTCCTTATCTGAAGCAAGAGTCCACTTATCTATGCACCTGCATTGTTGAAAAAAGTACCCTGGAGTTTGGCACTGCTATCAGTGCTGTGCTAAGTGCCAATTACACAAACAGAAAAAAAATAATACAGGACTTCTCAAGGGTGACCTTGCTGCCAAGACCCCTCTCAGGATCTGCATTTCAAATTATAACCATTGCTGTGTATCCTGCAAGTATCTCACAAGTACCCTTTATGGAACAAACAAATACTGACATATTTAGCATTGACAGGAGACCTTTAACATCTCCACATTTACACGCTAAACTTTACAGAAAAGGAAAGGCTCCCCCAGACCCCCTCCTCCATAACTTCTGCATTTTTGAGGCAACATGAAAAATGCTGAAGATGCATGTACTACAGAGGTTATGCAAAAATATCCTGCTATGACTACTTTAACAACACCACTTACCCACACTGCTGCTAGCAGAAGTCCTTGAATTTTAGATAACCTCAAATATATTTGGATACAGGTTCCTGTCACTTAGCTGTAGTATGCAATTCATAATAAGACTGATTTTATCTTATCTTTGGACTTTGCCAAAACACATACAAGTAAGAATTAAGTGCTTTAAAAAGGAATTTTTGATTTATGTATCCCCATTGAAACTAGCTTCAGACATATTTCATGTGAGTGTTATTTCAAGTCTTGCAAACGAATTAAAACCTTTACTAGTAAGTTGCCACATATTAAAAAGCAGTGAATCAGGAAGAAACTCAATGTAAAAGCACACTGCTATCACACCAGAACTTTCTTTATCCATCTTCTCAAAAATAGCTTATTGCAAATGATCAGCATAATCTGTTGCTGCACAAGGGCACTGTACATACTGATGCAGACTGTAAGCATGAGGAAAAAAGGTCTCCAGTCTAGTTAGAGAACTCTTGGCTGAAAGGAAGCCATGTGATAACTGGAACATAAGCAGAGCAATTCACTGGCAAAAACCAAGAGTGGCAGCTGACCAAAGCTGGTTAGTGACACCAAGCTGACTAGTGTCTCATTTCCACAAACAAAAGTCACAGGGAGATAAATAACTTCCCACAGGACACATGACGTTGCTGCACTTCGGTTAACAGGGTGCACAATCACTGTGGAGCTAAGATTCCTATTAAAGCAAAGCTTATTTGTTTTTTTTAAACACTATTCAGGCTCCACTGTCCCTCTTCTTGCCCTGTATACCCAACCTAACGCGTTGGCATTATTTCAAAGACTGAAAAGATGCCAAATTCACATTTCTCATCCTTGCCGATCCATAAACCAGGGATCACATGTTTATCATAGGATCACAAGATAATTCTTTGTACTTCTTTTTCTAAATAGAAGATGTCAAAATCTATTAAAAGCAGTGGCAATCGGTGGAACCTGCTTAGAAAAAAAAAAAGGATTATTTTATTCATGAGCAAGCACTGAAGCTATCTGGAAAGGCTAAATTATTGCACGCTAACTCATGTCTTAAGTAAATGGTTGGCAAGAAATTCTACTGCAGAATGGCTTCAGGTCTGTTGTGTTTAGGTGGCACCATTATCACTCGATGTTCTAAATAAAGCAAAATTCAGAAGAAAAAAAACCAACATTCTAAAACAAGGCTGTGAAAAAGATTGGAGCGAAAAGGTCAGAATGAAGTAAGAATCTGTCAGAACAGCCTAAGAGGTTATGCACGGAGTGTTGGACAACAAAGCCACTACTTTACACACTGTTACAGACCAGCTATAAACAGTTACATTACCACACAGACCATACTCTTGAAGAGTCATATAATTACTGAGTCACTTTAAACCATCTCCAATCAAACCAAGCAATCCAAAGAGGCCTTTAAATAAGGTTCTGAATAGGAAGCTGATAAACTAAAACCTTCCCTGGAGAAGATTCACCAGAACAACTGCAAACAATTCCTCATACTGACTCTGTGCATTCACGCAGTGCCAATATGAATCGTATGTACTTTGATAGAGCCACAATCTAAAATTTACTCTGAAACTGTACACTCAAGTCAAACAAAGTTTACCTTGACTGGAATCAGGGGCATCACCAACAAATTACTCCAAAAGCCCCATAATCAGTTGCCATAAAAGGCTTTGAAGAGTCACCCTCTTCCCTCTAGTCTGCAGGCTCCAGCCACCACTGAAGAGCTGTGAGATACTGTCTTCAACAGGAGCTTCCATCTCCACTATGTCATATTACCAACGCTCCTCCAGAATTAGAGGCTACAGTACTCTGCATAGGATGTAGAAAGAAGCACCAGAAACTGAAGGAATAACACAAGGGAGTTCAGATTCTGCTCTACACAGCCATAAACCCAAGAAACCTAGGAAAAAAAAGAAAAGGCTAATGTGGAAGAACATGCTTGTCAGTACAGGCAGGCAAGACAGCATATCGTTACACTACACCCTGAGGATATGAAACAACACTTAATTACTATGAAAGTAAATTAAAAAATAGAAGGCAGTTACAGTTCAAACAGAAACAGAACTAACTACTATATATTAATACAGACATTACTAGATATTTATCAGTTTTCAAATAAAGAGACTCAGCTAACCTCCAGCAACAGGGTTCTGTACTGCAGTTGGAACAGCAGTACTTGCCAGCTACTGGTAAATATGTGACAGGGAGCTGAGTATCTTGAAGCCTGTTGTTTGCACACATCCTACAGGAAATCTCATCTCCAAATGGCAGGTAGTTTGAGCTGACCTTCCTTCATCCACCATGGGCAGTAGCTTCAACAAGTCACAGCCACCCATGGCCAAAACTATCTAGTGGAAACAGTACTTTATGAGGTCTCCACCTCAGCCTACTGAGATGGGTGAAAAACACCTGTTAATTTCATACACGTGAACTGTTAAGTAACCCCAGAGTAAAACAGACCTTATTTTTACAAAATGTAGTCAAGGCTCTGCACACAGCCTTTCAGGCTAGAGCCTCAAATTGTCTTTGATAACAGGTAAGTTAGGAAAAGCATCTACCTTCCATCATTCCAAAATGCCCACACTACAACTCAAAAGAACTCACATAACAGACATTAGGCCTATATAAACTATTTGATATACAAAATGAAATATATGCAAAGACAGAAAAAGAAAAAAAAAATAGTGGTAAATACTAGAAATTGAAGCAGATTAACAGAGAACTAAACAAGGTGACAAGGCAGGAACTGGACCTTGACCTCAAGACAGTTGATTATCATTCAGCAAAATAACCTTGTTCTCTTCCTTATGAACAGGCCTGAGCAGTGCAGGCTCCCTTCAGGCATTACTGTGCACACAATAACGTTTACAATCCGAAAAGTTTGACTGCACGGGCAAGGAGGAACAGGTCAGGTGTTTACTAATTTTTCTTTTGTTGCCTAGAGTTACGCATGATTCACAGAGGGTAAGTCAGATTCCCCAGTAGAACCCACGCGAAGATCCTCTTCCTAAAGGTTACAGAACTAAACATAACCGAGGCAGAAAAAAAAAAACACAACAGAACCCCAAAGAGCTAAAACAACCTTTTACCAGAGCTACTCTACTCTCCAAATCTAACTGTCCTTCATTTCCTCCCCAGGAACACTCATTTAAACATTGTATTTAAATTGATTTCTATCTAAAAGTCACAACAAAACACCAAGACAGGCTGAGCACTGATATTAGCTGCCCAATTAAAGAACGTACTTCTTACCACCCAACATCCCCTCCTACTTACGTGATCCTCTTCTGTAATTGGAATAAATTAAGCACTAACAAAAAGCAGCTCTGCCTAGCAGAAGCAGTTATAAAAGCCACAGAGACACAATAAACATGCTGTGGTATTCAAGGGCCCAGTTCGAGGGAGAGAGACCTAGCTGGGCAGGCGCATTTTTTAAGATGACATAAGAAAAGCAGTCACTTTCGGCTAATTTAACTGAATTCTCTATCACTTGTTTATTTTGGCAGTGAAGCACTGAAAGTATTCGAGCGTATATTTATGTACTCTTATCATCTCTGGAGACCGCAGTTTGTGGGAGCAACGATAACGCCCGTCCCCCTGCGCCGGCCCCGCTCCCGCTGCACCCTTGGCTGTCAACAAGTGTCTGCGGAGCGGAGGGAATCCCCGGGGCGGATCCCCGAGGGTGCCCGGCCCGGCTTGGCTCGACTTCTCCGCGCAGCGGGAGAACACCCCGGCCACCCACATTCCCAGGGCACCGCCGCGGCGGCGCTGCCACTGCTCAGCGAGGGCCGCCAACTCTGACAATCGGCGACAACGGTCATCCCCCAAGCTGGACTCCCCCAGGGCCTCGCCACGGCGGCGCGTCCCAGCCCTTGGCAACAGCGGAACCGCCGCTCGCCCCAGCGGACCCTGCGGGGGCTCCTCCTCCAGGCGCGGCGCCCCTCGCCGCCCACGAGAGCCGCAACCGGCACCCCGGCCTTTGTCTGCCACGGCCGGCGGTGACGAAGCGGAGCGGACGAGTCAGGCTCGCTCCGGTTCCCCCCAGGAGCGGCCAGCACCGCCGCCCCCCCGCCCCAGCCGTGCCCGCTCACCGTCGGAGCTGACGGTGTCGTAGGAGTCACCAGCGGCAGGCGCCGCGGCCGGCTCCCGGTAGTCCACCCAGCTGAGCCCTTCTACGGTGTCATACTCGGCACGGTGCTTGTCCTCCACCGGCACCACAGTGAAGTGCGGCATGGCTGGCGGGGCGGCGAGGGCTCCCCGCGGCACCGCAGCGATGCAGGCGGGACGCGGCGCGGAGCCGGCGGCGCATTCCTGCCCCGTGCGGTCACTTCCTCTCAGGAAACCGCGCTCCTCAACTCCACCCATTCCCCTCCGAGCGCCGGGGCGGCGAGGCGGAGCGGCGGCCGCCTCCCCCGGATCCAGCGGACGGGCAGGCCGGGGCCGCCCCGCAGCGAGGACCGGGCGCGGGGGAGGGGGTCTCTCTGCCAGGCAGGCTCGTTCAGCAGCGGGGGCGCGGAGGAGGGGCCGGAGGCGGCGAGGCGGCGCGGGGAAGAGAGAGCCTTCCTCCAGCAGTCATCGTGACAAGAGCCGGAGCCGGGCCCGGGGGCGGCGGGAGCCGTGGCGCTCTGGGAGTGGGGCGGGGAGGGGCGGGCCCCCTCCGCCAGCGGCCCTCCCTTGCCGGTGCTGCCGGGCCGCCTCGAGGAGGAAATTTCCCTCCGCCGTGGCCCGGGCCGCCTCCGACCCCCCTCCCTCCTACCGCCGTTTGCTTGGGCAGGAGCGATGCGGGGGGGGGGGGAGGCGGCGTTGGCGCGCCGCAACGCTGGCTGGGGGAGCTGAGCCCCAGTTCCGGGGCTGGGCGGCCCGGAGGGACCGCATCAGGCGAAGCGGCCGATCCGTAGCGGCGAGGGCGGGTCAGTACGGTTCCTGCCAAGCGCAAGTGGTCGCGAACCCACGGGTGAGGTGGCGTGGGGAAAACATCGGCAAGTGAGGCGCTGGCAGGAAAACCTGGAGCCCTGCAGGGCGCGCCAATTAAAAATTTTCCCGAGTCCTAGCAGGCTGTTAAACCCTGGGCTTCGGCTGATCAACAAGAGACTGGTTAACGGCACACTATCTCCCCGAGAACAGGTTTATTTTTATGCGAGCTATCGTTAACTTCAGATGCGGCAGCTGTTACCGCTTCCTGTGTGTGGTGAGGCAGTGGGGTGGTTTTTCTCTTGTGCTCGCTCTCTGGCTGCATGCTGCACAAAAGGCATGGGGGATTGTGGGGTAAAACACTCCACTGGGGACATTTGAATGCCGGCTGGAGCCAAGAGTATTTCTAGCTATATGCAAAGCAGACAGTTGCTAAGGCAGCAGACTGCCAGGGCAGATGAGCTGTGGCCCTGGTGCTTAGGCAGGGGCCTGGGAGCTGGAGTACCATTGTGTTGTCCCACTAATGGAGGCAGTGGGATGTGCCACCCCCTCCCAGCAGCCAGGATTGACGCCTCAGTAGCAGCAGGGTCCATAAAGCCTAGGGCGTGCCTGCCTCTTAACCTCTTGTCCCCAAGGGAGCAAAATTCGATTTTGCCTTCATGTTTGAAAAAGCTGGTGGCAGTGATGGGTAACTTGGCCTTCACGGAGTTAAAACATGAATTAATAGTTGATAATGCTACTTATTGTCTGTGTTTGAAAGCTAGCTCCGAAAGTAAAAGGATCGCTTTTTAATGCAGTTTGTAATTGGCAGGAAAAAAAGCTCTGAAGAACAATTTGTGTGTTCTACTATGGAATGCCAACTCAAACCAGTTCTTTATTTTTTTTACTAAAATACTCCTTACTCAAGAAGTCTGTACAGTGACAAGGCAATCCAGTAATGACAGTTTTGTTCTCAAACTGTGTAGGAGTCTATGGGTGGATATAAAGCTTAGAGCAGAGAAAGAGGGTAAGACTTGTGCTCAGAAGAGTCTTATCCCTAGCTTTCTGAATTTGTCCTGCCTTTTTGACAAAGCGACACCCTGGTCGCTGCGAGAAAGAAAAATGCGTAATGAGCAGAAGAGAGACAAACAAGGGAGAATGCTTTGTTCAGGAGAACTGAGTAATAAGCCTACTTTTAATTAGTTGGGTTTTGAAATAAACAAGAAAGATCCATGCTGTGGAGTGACTGCAGCCAAGGGGGTACAGGTCTCCATTCACTAAACACAAACATGCTGGTTGACCACCTCTGGGGAAAGCCAGAGCAATTCCACCTCTTAGTATTGATCAGACAGGTGGAAAGAGTTCTAAAACTCCTGTACTTTCATACAACATACACTTCTGTTTCTTTGCTCTGCTAAGGAAAACAACAGTGATCTTTATGTGGCCACATGTATCTCGGTAACAGCCTCATCAGTTCTGGAGGAGATTAAAAAAACCCCAGATTTTCCTCCAAAACTCATGGTCTCTTGAAGAGCTAGGGTGAGAATTTTTTTTTCTCCAGTAACCCTAAAATGAGCACACTTGCAAATCCAGTCCCTGTCAGGTATGTAAAGTTTTACCAGCAATTTTTTGAGGCAAGTTAGGCCAATTTTGATCATCTAGAAAGCATTTATTTTAATTTTAGAAGCATTAATTTCGACAGACCAGAAACATCCTGGTGCACCACGTGGTATATTGTCTTGTCTCCAGTAATACATTTTTCCCCAGAGGAAAGTGGAACAATTGTCCAAAAAAATAGAATGTTCTGTTTAACCCTCTTGGGTTAAATTATGTTTCATTAGTGTTCATAATAAGTATGACCAAATAAGCTGGACTCCACTAAGAAAACAACAAAATTTAGTATTAATTGATAGGGGACAAAGACTTATATACAGAAAAAGGGCAAGATGATAACTCACCATTAAGTGAGTTGTCTGTCTTCTTTCCTGTTTTCCACTTTATAGAACTTTGCAGTGAAAGCATCCTGGCTAAGCAAGCTGTCCTAGAAAAATGAGATAGGGATTGTAAGAATTAAGTCTCGAGAGTTAATGTTTTTGGAGTCATGCTTATTCAGGAAGAATTAAACTGGGCATTTCCTTCTCATCTTACTTATGGAAAGCAGGTATGGCAAGGAGCTGTCTTTAGGCACCAAACAATGCATCTGTGCCACCACAAAACCTTTTAGTATAGTCAAATCAATAGTACTGAAATTGCAATCCATGAGAGGAAAAATAAATAAAAACAAGCTCATGCCCATATACCAGCAACTCCCCTCTCTGGAATGGAAACTATATCCAAGTATCTTAAGAGAGAATTTAGCCCTAGGAAACAATTCAGGTTTACTGAAGCAAAAATATTAATTTTGTCTAAAGACAGTGGTTCTTTACTGACTTGTAGAAAGCCCATATTTAAAGACAAGAAGTTATCTACCCATAGCAGCTTTGTTGTTTAGCATCTTGTTTGTAAGGGAACTGAAATTTCAACCTGGGTGATTGACTTACAATCAGTATTCATACTCAGAAAAAAAGTTACTTCTCAATGGTATGAGTAGACATAATAAGCTTAAAAGTTGTCTGATATTGATATAAAGCTGGAATGAAAATGGATTATCTGCAATACTACAACATTTACCTGAGACAACATTGCTATTTAAGTAATAGGGATGAAAATTACCCGATTTCTACAAAGCTAAATAGAATTTGGGATTACGGTTTCATATGGGTACAGACTAGTCAGTGAAAATGAAAGAGCACAGAACATATTCATCTCCTTTCCTCCCCACCCCTATACACCACACACCACCCTACTCCCAACAGAAAAAAAAGTCTAGTGGTTTCACTGAGGAAAACATTAAGACCAGCTCAGCAGAAAAGGCCTGAATTTTCAGTGTACAGCAATGGTGAAATCAGCCTAAAGATCAGCAAGCCCATTATCTTCTCATATACCATCAAGAATACCTTTTTGAATTATTACCCACAAATCATATAAGGGAAAACACAGTTCAGTTCTTGCATAGTAAGCCACTGGGTATTTGTGACCTACCTTAAGTAGGTGTAAGCTTCCAGCTGAAAGGTCAGGATGCTCCCATAGTGAACTACTATGGCATTCAACTCAGAATAAAAGGTCTGAGTCTTCTGGGAGGGTAGTTTGGTAAACTGCTGAAGAGCCTGATACAAATCCTCTGGGCAGGCAAGCAAGGTCAAGTTTGCCTTGAACTCTTCTTGTTACAGATGACTCCACTCCAGCATTAAACAAAGCAGCTTGACTTTCACAGCTCAGCAAGAGATAGTGACTGCACACTGCATCAGCTGGTACGGACTTGACTCGGGCATGTGAGGTGTTTCATCCCTTCCCTAACAGACAGCAGCTCACAGGTTCTCATTTAGTGCTCACACAGGCCTCCTAGGAGAAAGTGAACATTGAATTAGTATCAGCATTAGTGATTGCTTTTATGGACGTTGTAGAGGGAACAGCTTGCCTCAGCCCTCACAAAGGGTTGCAGTACACATCCCCAAGAAGGCCCTTGGAAACTAGTAATGTTAGCTTACAGACATGCTGTCAGTGAAGACCCAGCATCTGAAACTGTGCTTGAGGCCAGCTTTTATCTTTCTTTCTTTCTGAATTTGATGGGAGATACCTAAGTTTAAATAAACTATTTTTTTTTACTAATTTGGAAAATCAAAGCCAAGGAAAAAGTATCATCCTTAGAAATAAATGTCAGAAAATTGCAGTTCAGATTATGATTATTTTTTTAATGCATATATAAAATGGTGTGGCCACTAACATTGCTTGGGGTGCTTCATGTTAGCATGATACCTCAAAAAGCTTTCTACAAAGTGTAAATTAATTCTCTGTAAATGATTCATTGATAGGCCTCACTGGTGAAGTAACCTGCCCAGTTAGTGCTGTCATTGCTGGCTGTAGTGTTGAGAGCAGAGCTCATGGCCTCCTTAGAGGTATTACGCACAGGGTGCACTGCCTTAGAAGTGTGTTTATCCAAAACACACAAAACTTCTTCAGTGGAAGAGCTGCTCAGTTATCTCCCATACAGTTAAGCACTAAGCCCCAAAACCTGGAAGAATTAAATATTTGCGGGTTTTGAAGCCAACATTTTTTAAAAGCAGAAATACAGATATTTAAAGCTGTGTAAAGAGAAAGGCTGGGTCAGCACTCCAGAGCAGTGAATCCATAACTTATTTATTGTTCTGAAAGATTTTTTGCTCTAGAGTGGAACCTGTGTAAAAAATAGCCCAGAGCTGACCATGGAAAAAATAACAAAAATTGGCACTGCCAAGGTACAGCTTCCCTGGACTCGAGGCTTGGCATAAGTTTTGCAAGTCCATAGCCAACTTCCATTTTCAGCACATTCCTGCATCTTCACATCCGAGGATCACACCAGCCTTATGGACAAAGCAGGGTGGAAACTGGCAAACTGACTGCAAAGGCTTCTCAGTGAGACCGACCAGGATCTGTTTCATCCATGACAAAGAGAAGCAGTCGCTGAAAGAGGTCCTTTGGAGACAACCACAACACGTACATCCACATGGGAAGAACTGGGGACAGAGTAGGAAAAGCTTATGGGAGATGCAATCTGCAATTCTGCATATGCCATTTCCAGACAAAAATGAGGCAAGGAAAGGTCACATTACACTTACACAGGAGCTTGCATGCTAACTACAACTGAAAATGTTGCTGTTCTAAAAAAACATGTCACAGCTTAAACATCGAAAGACCACAAGAGGACACTATGGTGCCACTTATCTTAAAAATGTATTTACTTCAAGAAACTGCTCTCACTTGTAAAATTACTCATAACAGTATTTGATACATAGAATTGCCATTTCTACAGAGATATCTTAATCTCATCTTTAGAGACTGAAAAGTTGCTAAATCTTTTGAGGTTGTTCGTTTTTTTTCTCCAGTCAGATTCTGTAAATGCAAAATAAGAATTGGATCAAAGTCTTTTTTCCACTAAACTTGTTAAATATTGCAGTAATTTTCAGGGTGGGATTAAGATGCTGGAAAAATACTACCCTATATTGGGGTGTTTTTTTCTTTTTTTCAGGGATCAGTTTTCAGTTCAGTTACATTTTTAGCATTGATAGATTTACAATGGTCTATTTAAGTTCTAATAAAAGGCTCAGAGGAGAAACTGAGCACAGGCCTAGACAAGATTCTTTAGATGTTGAGTTTAACTACAGGAGGACACTCAGTAAAGTTCATCTAAATGGACTTTTCAAATCTGCATTAACTTTTTTCACATTTGTATTCCAAACTAAAGGCTCCTTACTTTGATTACCTGTATTAGCTTAATCTTAGCTATTTTAATCTTTATTTCATTTCTCAGCAACAACCCACAGGGAACTTGAATTCTTGCTTCCTGGGCACTGTGCTTTTCTTTCATTGCAGGACTGGTGAAAAAAAATGCTTTATGAAAACAGTGAGACCAGGTGCTGACAAAGGGCTTCAGAGAAAATACTTACCAATTTATATAGGGGAAAGAATCATCCTAGTGAGGGTTACAAAACTATTTGGGGAGAAGCAACAGAAACAGAACAAAATTATGTGCCCTCTCATTTGAATTCTGATCATTAAAGCCAGAGCCTTTGTTAGAAGCAGCAGCATTTCTTTGATGTAAGCTAAATGCTGAGCTTTGTTTATTTAGCTTTTTGGTTTTCCACTCTTTGTTGACTCATGACAGAAGCAGCTGAACCAAGTCTAGTATCTCTGAGGTCACAGGTTCAGGGAAGAGGGGGTTTTGTTGCTTTTGCTTTGCAAGAAAAAAAAAACTTAACAGATTGTAATAACTTCTCAAACAGGACAGGCATTGGGGAAAGAATTGCCACCTTTGCAATTTTAATGCCAGGAAGTGAAACAGGCTACCCACAGCACAGCTAGTAATACTGGACCTGAGAGGTTCTAGCTCAATCAAAGATCCTGGACATCTATGAAATACAGAAATGGGACAAAAATGCTTCCCATTGCCAGGAATTATGTTCTGACAGAAATAATGTACTTATAAATAAATGTGAATTTTAATAAAAGCTTTTTCATTTCTCTGCTTTCAAAAGATAACAGAAAGAAAATACACAGGAAAACCAAACACCCACGAGCCTTTCAGGTTGTTCTGTGTAGATGTAAGTTTTGTAGGCAAAATAAAGACAAAAATCAAGAGCAGAATAAAAAAAAAATTCTTGAAACACTGAATCAGGCTTCCAAAATGCTCCAAGGTGGTTTACCCAGCATCACAGTCTGTCCTTAAAACTGTTCAGCAGATACACCAACATGCTGCTCTGGGTCTGCTAATTAAATCGAACAAATCTTAAATGAAAGCCACTGTTAGTGGGAGAAATCTTCAGGTTATTTTTTTGTCATTTATACACATTACATTTTCAGAATTTGAAGCAATTTGATCATTTCCGTAGGTACGCATCCAGAGAAGAGGAATAGAGGAGCTGCTGCTTTCAATAGCAAATGGAAGAAGTCCAAGTTGCTGCAGCCTCACTCTGCCGTTCTGCTCTTCACTCACACTGAACGTGGTTAACCCAATCACTGACACGATCAGCAGGAAATCCATCACTTGAGGGAGGAAAACAGTTTTCAGCTAGATCAGCTCCCTGAACCAGCTTACACAAACACCAGGGCTGGCACGAGGGAGAGGGGAGACCACATGCAGTGGAGAAATGGGAGGACTGCAGCAACTGAAGCTGATGCTGCCATCGACTGCTCTGCACCTTACTCCAGGTGGTGATGGAGATAGAACAACACCTGGCTTTTCTAAGTTGATTCTGTGGTGCAGGCACACACTGAACCTTATATTTCAGATGAAACAAATTAATAAACTTATATTCATGTAGGTGGTTAGACTAAATGCATTATGTTTACTGACCTTGAAACACAGAAATATGCTCAATGATATGGGAGAAGGAACACAAATGGTCAGTGCTGGCACAGTTCAGTAGTCCATATCCAATGTAAAAAATGCAAAGTCCTTTCATGGCCCAAACAAGTCACCTACTGAGTAGAAGTTAAATATGTGAACTAAACTATTCAGACTTTATGTAACAGATCAGCTGTATATGTTAGAGTAGCAATCGATTTTTTTAGGCTTGGTTTCCAGCATCACCACTTACCCAGATGAGACAACTGGGAATTGAAGTTATTTATTTCTGTGGATACTACAAGCCCATTAGTCTGGAAAAGGACAGCATTGGGGGAAGGGTGCTGGCGTCAACCTTTTAGAGTCAAATCAATAGTCTGCATCAGTATCATCTGCAGTTTTTGGCTGTTCATATCACACATGTGAAAGCATGAGCCTCAGACTGTTAAAGATGCCTTCAAGTTTGGGTCTTATTTCGACTATCAGCCTAAAGTACTTCATAGAACATCAATTTTGATACTTACAGAAATACCTATTTTCAGAATCCATGGTAGCATTACTCATTACTTAGAAAAGGTAAATAATGACTTGCATTCTTCTATTTGGCAGCCAAACCTTTCTAGTAAGTTGGTATCTCAGTTATAGCTGATACTTGACTGATACCACTAGCCATAATAGAATGTCAGTTGAGCCAGCATGCATTTCAAATTACCAATGCAAACTGCTGTTATTAATTGGTGCAGGACAAAGGCATTCAATTTCTGGATGAATCACCCTCCCGATTGGTAGGTAGAAATCAGAATGCAATCATTTTATACTTGAACTGTTAGAAATGCAATGTTATGACTACTGCTAGAGCTGCTGTCAGTTGGACTGGAGACACTAGCACTCAGGCTGAAGGGTCACTATCATTTTTCTGACAGCAGTCATGGCCATACTTACATTATTTTACTTTTGAAATTGAATTCTAATGAGATACCTTTCTACCATGCTTCAAGCTGTGTAAGTAACTGTAAACTAACTGCATTAGATAAGATACATACCATGTGCATCATCATTGCACAATAATCAAGATTTCCTTTCTTGTTTGATGGTTGTGCACTCTGATGTTGGTTTCACACAAGCAGCTTATTTGAAGCGTTCTGAACTAACATTGTAACTAGTAATAGAAAAAGGGACTTTTAGCTCATGGCAGATGCATGAGAAATGCTGGTGAAGTAGAAGTTATCCTACTTAGTTGAACCTAAGTTATCCCTGGTGCAGGCACCCTGTCTAGTTCCCCATAAGCCTTGCTCTCTATGACTTGACTAGCTTGACCAAGAGATTTGCTGCAAGTAACACTGTCATCATGGTCTCACTGCAATGACTGAGCCATCCATGTTGCCTTTCCATAGGCACTTGCTCAGAATTCACAACAGGTTAGGTGGTATGTGAATGAAGATGAGGGTGACTGCCTACATCCTGAATGCTCTAGGGTTAAACCTACCTGACTGTCTCCTGCCTGCCTTGGGGGAGGCTTCTCTTCCCAGTGAAGAGCAGACCCAAAGCCCACATGATACCCTGGCCTTCCTTCTGCAGCAGAGTTGTGTGGTTCTTTCAGGGTTTCCTGGAGTTCTGAACATTTACATTGTTTTGTGAGATTACACCAGTATCTATACAGAATTTAAAACAATATTTTATTTACATTTCAGGTATATGTTTTGCCCCAAAGTTACAAACAAAGCAGTCAAATAAGTGCAAACACTATATATAAAACAAGGAAATAAACTACAACTATCTATAGTATGGTGGAGTAAGTAATATAAAATTATAATATCCCCATCTTTAAGAACAGGAATATTTTTTTAATCCATGCTGTAGTCATGGGGGGAAAAAGTAGAAATTAGCAGGTGGGAATGTGCCAACACATTAGAAATGAAAAACGCTGGAAGGAATAAGGAAGTATCTTACATTTCAAAGATGTAATGAAATTACTATCACAGTACTAAATTTGTGACAACAGACCATGGATGGCAGTTTTCCAACAGCTTATGAAGCTTTTAGCAGAAGTACTGATGGGAAGTAAGTATTTGCTTTATGGAATTCATAATTTTACCAGTAAACAAGTTCTGATGCCATCAAGGCAGTATCAGGAAGGCAAGACACTCGAGCCAGTGCAGTAACTCCCCATTGTAGATGCCTCACCAGGATCAGTATTTTTTGAGACACTGTCCTTAAAATCTTGGCTTGTATGCAACACGAGTATTCAACATGATTTTTAAGGAATTCAGTAAGTGGCAGTAGTATATTCAGAATACACATATCAAGGAGACTACCTTACAAGAATTAATGAAGCTTCATTCTTTAATTAATAAAAGAATCGTTTTCTTCCAGAAACCCTAGTTGTACGTGGAATGCAGGAATGGATGGCAGGAACAGTCTCAAGTGACTCTAGAAAACAACCAACTTGTGGTTTGAATTCAGTCCATGCTTAGCCTTATCTTTCAGTTAAATACTTGTGTGTTTACAATGCTGTCCTTAGATCAGTGACGGGATTTTTATTTTATACTAAAGCTAACTTCTTTAGATGTTATATCAGTAAATAAAAGCACATACATGGGATAAAAATCACAATTAACAGCAAGTATCACGAGAAAACATTTACCAGCAAGCACCAGAAAATGACCCTACAAATATGTAGTGCTGCCATCTTAAAATTTCATCATAAATCTCAGGATATTTTATTAAAATTCCTGGTTTGAGCCAAATTAACCTACCAAGAATGGGCCTATCGCAATATATGCTCTTCTGTATAACAGTAGCTTCTAACCTCACATACCTTGTATATTTGAAAACGTGTTCCAAAGGCTGAAACAGCAGAAGATTTATAATAAAAATATTTCTTTCTAATCTCATGCCTATGAATCCCTTGACAATGGTCTGATTTTAGCCAGCTAGAATAAAAATAATGAAAACCTGTTATTGACAAGGATTATTGTTTAATTGTGAAAAATTTCAACAAATCTGTGGAACATTCTAATGAAATATTTATATAAATACTAATTTTCTATGTTTCAGACTGCAATAAAAACAACAGAACAAGATCTTGCCCTCTGGGTAGCCAGAATTCCTGCTTTGTCCTGGCTTATTCTTGCTCCTAGCTTCATGAGCATTCAGCAAACAGCAGTCCAGAAATTCTAGCAAAGTATCTACACTGGCTAGTCACCTGTACCTCATTGCAAGACACCTACCTCCACCCTTCAGTAACTCTCCAGTTGCCCATTATCAAGGTTCAAAGATAAGATTTTAGTACTGCAGGATGGATCCCTAAAGCCAGTGTAAGGCATGAAATCTGAATTGAAAGAGTCATGTCATCCATCTTGCCATCTTAAAAACAAAGAAAAAACCCACCCCAAAAAAACCCAAAAAAACCAAACAAAACCAAACTACCCTTCTACATATACCAGAGGGTCATCATCTCTGACTAAGCCATTGATTGTTCACAAAAGCTGAATGATTTAACAAGAAGTAATATCTGAACACAACTCAGCACAGCTGTCTTAATCATATTCTCCAGTTCCTGTGGGGAACTGCTGATTCTGGACTGCAGTATTATTAACAAGTGCCACAATATGAGTACCAAATCAACATGTCCTATATTAGAGATATTATTAATTTATTTAAATACTTTCCATTATCTATGTTGGTCCTGGTTTTGCCAAGATGACACAATTTATCAGTTCAAATTCTAAATGTGCTTGCAAGAACATTTAAAATCTACATTAACTTTCAGGTATGCAGGTGAATTTATAAGAAATAATATTAAAAGCTTGAGCATAGTTTTACATTAACAAAACCCAAAAATCATAATTAGTTGCATTGTAGATTACTCCAGATATCTCTCTCTAGACTCTATAGATCTTATGATTCATGATACAGTATTAAACATGATGCAATTACAAGTGTCAGACTAAAAGGTTGTGCTACAGAAGGAAATCCAAAGGACCTGGTTGTCTGAAGCTGATAATTCTCTAGGTCTAGGCGACAGGAATTTCGTACTTCTTCTTGCAGAATTTCACTTTCACCTACATCCATTAGCCCACGACTGTTCCGCACCTAGAAAAATTCAAAAGGTTGCCCCTGAAAGCCAGACTTGGCACAACAGCAAAAAGCTTTATGCAGCTAGCAAATTCAATGCTATTTCACATGGAGCAACTCAAACTGTATTGCAAAAACCATCTGAATCTGATGAAATCATAATCCTGATGTTTGCATTCCTGTGAAACACTTCCCAGAATTCAGTACAGCCAAATTACAGGCAAGAGTCACAGGTCTGGCTGGTCTTTGTCCTGGCTCCCTCCACATATGGGGGGGATGCATTAGCTGGAAAATCTTAACTAACTTGTAAGCTTTCTTCCTTGAGGTCAGCTCACTGTCTCAAGACAGAACTTCAAACACCACTAATTTAGAAGGAAAAAAATTACTAACTCTCACAGGTTGGTTAGGTGTGATGAATTTCAACCTCTACATAATGTTAGTCTGCCACACGTGCAACTCAGCATTAGGTAGATATTTTGGCAGATGAACTGGAACACTACAAAATCCCCTGATTTCTGTTCATCTAACATACCCCAAAAAGGCAACAGGAAAAAAGATCACTGAAATAGATGTTGTCTATAAGGCTCTGTGTACAATACCTACCTGTTTATCTCTGTAAATAAAAACAGTAGGAGGCAAGCAGTTTGCAAGTTTCAACAGAGGCTTTTGAAGAAGTTACCAGTTAGGGAGTCCTTACTTCCATACACTCTCCTTCCCTCCTCTCCTCCATCATCTTTCTGGATTAGCTTCTACTGTTTACACTTAAAAGGTCTGTGTGGTCTAGTTGTTATATTTATGGTTTGTTAGTGATCTGGTCATGGCAGAAGCCTTTTGGATAGTAGCCCAATCCCATGACAAGAATTAAATTGATTTTCAGAAGTCAGCATTCCTTACTGCACCAGCGCACACAGCCAGACTGTGACACTGGAACATCCGCAGTTTCTCCAAACCATGAAGTGATTCTATTTAGAAGTCACTGATGTGTATTTATGAGATTACCAGAGGCAACAGGTTCCAAAGAGCTTTGTCTGCTCTCTCTCCCTTTCTTTTATTCTGCTAACACTCTCTTGCCGTCTTGGTTTCTTTCCCAGCATTTGGAATTACTGCATTAAGTGCTTACATTCCCTCATAGCACTCTCATTAAGAGGGAAAAAAAGGGGCAAAAAAAGCAGCAAGGCACCAACAGTTCCTCTCTCCCTCTTAGTAAGAATCAAGATTCAGTTTAGTTTTTAATCTTACATTTTCCACTTCCCTGAAGACACGGAGAAAGTTCTCCCTTAAGACCCCTTTTAGCTCGGTTTCATTCCATCCTCTTCTAAGAAGTTCCTCAATTAAAGAGGGGTATTTAGAAACATCTTCCAGTCCTTCAGGAAAACTGTTGGCAAGAGTCACACAAGAACATTCAACACACGTCACTGAAAAAATGTAGAAAAAGATTTTCAATTAGTCTTTTGCACCTATTACCTTTTGGATTGAGCTCATTTTGGATAGAGTTCTTCCTCTGAGAAATTAAAAAAATAATTAAGAATTCAGCTGGCAGACAGAAGCTAGACTAGGACACAATGGAAGGTTTTTCTACACAGAGGATCCCATTAGCAGAACAAATGTGTGTTCTGAAATGAAGATGCACTTGTGTATAGGCAGAACTGCAGCATAGGGGATACTAAAACAGAAGACAAGACAAAAAACACTCATATATGCATTAATGCATTCTTTATATCTGGCCTTTAGAGAAGATGGAAACAGCTGCATCACATATTGAGGCAATGCAATCCACTTGTGTAAATGAGAACAAAAGGGAACCTGCAAAGACATGATGAGCTAGGGAGTTGCAGGCACTTTTGTGGACTGTTGTTACAAAGTCATTTTTTCCAAAGAAAACACAATTAGTATAATAATATCGTTTTGAATTCAGCAGTTTAGGCAGCTAAAAGAAAACTATTCAGAACCCTCTACTGAAGAAATTACAACAAAATTGACCTATGTCTTGTACTAATTCTTATCAGAATTAAAAGGAATTAGAAGCTCAAAACTTGCATTAAACAGCTGTTTTAAGATATTTCTGTGAGTCTTTGGTTTTGTTTTGAGTTACCAATATTTTTTCTTTTCTGTAGAGTTGTGGTTATAAGCATATCTCAAGAAATCTGTGCCATTACTTCCAGCCAGGACTTAGGACCACCACCAATTAAAGTAATGATCTTTGAGAAAATACATGAAATTAAATGTGTCCTTTTCTTGCAAACTGTGTTTTTGTTTTGGATATTATAGTTTCAGAGCTATGATAAGCTAACTCATGGGAACTGACACATTGCCTTTGTGGTCCTACTTTACAGATGAGTCTGACTGTGACTTTCGTAAGAGGAAGAGATCAAGATTCAACAGAAAGATAAAAAGCTAATAAAGGTTTTGAGTTACACCAGCAAGTGCCTCATGATCTGAATTTCTTTCCTAGGTTGTAACAACACCAGCCCAGAAGTGAGCAGGGGAGGTTATTTGTAGGCTGTTCACCATGCTCTGCTTGCCTTAAACACTTCCCAAGCCCCAAAAGCAGGAATGGTATCACAGCCTCAGAACACTTTGGACTTTCCTGACTAGAAAGTAATAGGGGAGGAAAGAGTTTTGCAGCATCTCCCTAAGTTAACCTATTTACCATCTAATGGCTGTGGCAGCTTTTCTGTCGTTCGTCTTTGGCTTCTGGAGGACAGCACCTCCTCCATCACTGCTTTTGTATGAGCAAATCACTGCCTAGAACACAAACTGCAGACTTCACAGGGCACTTCTACAGTTGTAGCACTGCTTCACACAGTTCTGAAACACAATCATGGTGTCCCTGTTTCATAAAACTTGTTTTAGTACTCATCACAAGACAAGTTGCTACAGCTCTTTTAGTCTGCCTTCTTTTCTTCTCAAAAGGAATCAAAATCTTCATAACTTAAGGAGATGTCAGTGTGTGCACAATTTTACTAACCGTTCCACTCCATCGTAGTCACCACCAATTCCTATCGATTCTGAACCTGCAATTTTCTTTATATGATCAAAATGATCTGAAAGAAAATGAAAAAGGAAATATTTAACCATCCAGCAAGATGAAATAATACAGTTCACACATATTGGCACGAGGCAATTGTTCTCCTTAATCATGGATTCTTAATAAAATCTTTTTTTTTTTTTAAAAGTCAGAAGACATTCTGACAATACAGGTTAAAATTTAATAATGCAGTTGAGGTATTCTGGCAATTTACTGATGCCTAACTAGATGTTATCTGTTAAGCACATAAGGCAGCAATCTTCAAAATAGCAGCTACACTGATGATATGCAAATGAGGAAAAAGACATGATCATCATAGCACATTAAATCCCTACAAGTAGCCTACATATACCAACAAATTTTTCATTACCAGTCACATACCTATGTTTTCCACTTGTAATTGTAAAGGTTTAAGTTGTTTTTCCAGAAAGTAACAACTACTTTGGGATTAATGGTTCTTGGCTCCATTTGGGAGCATCATGTCCTCCAGCTACAAACCTTGTACCTCTTGTTATTTTTTAATTAATATTAGCTCCAAAAATACCAAGAGCTGGGGTAAGGTGTAGAAGGAAATAAACAAGCAGTATAATTACATGTCAAAAATTATGCAGACAGCAGGAAATTCATAGTAGCCACCCAGAAAAACTACAGTATATTAACTTCAGACCTGCAAGGGTAGAAACATTAACGGCTTTTCTGCCACAGGCCAGTACATCTGCATTAAAAGTCACCATGATAATTCCCTTGTTCTTTTTCTGAAAGATATGAAGAGACAGGTGATGAGTTGACTCATTTATGTTCTGCAAACCTCATAGGCATCTCATATTGATCCTTCTACATCCATCCATCAGTGAGCATAACAATACACTAAGTCAAACCTCCGATGGCGACATGAGGCTTTGCATCTGTCCTTTACCCTGGATTCATTATATTATCATGTAGTCTGAATCAAAAATAGTAAAAACACTACATCAAACAAACTCAACCAGAATTTCAAAGTATTTACAAACACTTCATTTTTGTGGCCTAAGACAAAACAACCCAAAGAAAATGTCTCCGAAGCAAATGTGTAACTTGCTGCTCAGGGATCTTGCTTGTAAATCCAATTCAGAGATGACAAGCTGAGAAGTAGACAACACAACTGAGTGCTCAGGTTTGCCTCAGACTAGCCAAATATTGCCATTAAATCAACACACCACACCACCTTCCCCACAACCCCCCCCCCCCCAAAAAAAAAAACACAGAAAAACAAAGACAAAATGAAACAAACAAAAAAAACAAACCTATACCACTCACCAGTTGCTGGAGGATGTCATCAGGAACATTTCTTGAGTGATTGCAAATTGAAAATGCCGCAGAATGGCTGAAAATAACTGGTGCTTTTGAGATATTTAGTGCAGCTTTTGCTGTGGAATATGAAGTGTGAGATAAATCTACCAGCATGCCCAGGCGATTCATCTCCTTTACCACTTCCTAAAACAGATTTACAAACAACAGTATCAGTATTCATTTTCCTTAAAGGAAAGCATTTAACTGATCTGTGCAAATAGATAAATAAATTCTGCAGCTGGCAGCTAGTTATAAACATGCTGTACCTGTGTGAATTTCTGTTTACCTATCAATTTAACAGTAATTTAGTCACAATTAACTAGCACACCACCACATGCTCAAAACTTAGTTTCTACGACTTATTTTAGACTAAGTTTTCTGTAATTCACATTCCACTACTTCTGCATATTAATTCATACATCTTATCTGTATTAAAGCAATTGTTATAATTAAATCTAGGTCTTCTTTTACCCAAAGGAACATCATAGGGAATTTGGCTTGACTGAACCCTGATCACTACTTCCTAACTAGCAAGAACTTCCAGCAATTAGTTTTTAATGACAAGCTGCTTTTGAAAAGATAAGGCCAGAAGTTGTTAGTTGCATGAGAGATTGCTTGGATTAGCATTCAAGAGATGCTTACTTGGCCAAATGAAGTTAAACCAATAACATGAGGATAAAAGTTGTGTATTCCTTTAGATGATGATTCAGACCTTAAACAGCAGAGTGAGGGAGAAGAAACATCATATTGTTGAGACTACAGTATTAGCAACTGAAACTTCTTATGCTACACACAATAAAAATTATTACCACGTCACATTGCCAAATGTAGGGAGAGCTATTTAATATGTATCTGGTTCACACTGTGCTTTTTATGTTCATATCTGTTTTCTGGATAATATGCCTTCAGGTTCAGGACCATTGTGTGTTTGTGAATCAATGCAAGATACGCAAAGAGATGCTTGTCAGAAAACTAACAAACTTTTGTCAGAGAACAAAGATAGACTGAAATGTCAGTTACCTGTCAGCCAGAAAGCCTGCTTTTTAGCCCTCTCTGCACACAATTCCCCTTTTCGTGAGTCTTTACAATAAGGAATTTTGTCAATCCAAAGGGTAGGCACTAACATTTGGATACAGGAACTAAGTCCCCATCTCTTTAGCTGCGTATGGGACCTGCACTTTGAGCTGGCCAGAGAAAATAGTGTTGAAGGCTGCTGATGGACAAGTTCTTACATAGCATTTAACCTCTTTTATCCACATCACATGCATTTTTAGTACTTTTTTTCCTTCTTTGAGCTATGTAACTTTCCTAATAAAGCAAAGGGGGTAATTGTTTTACCATCTGTGTTTTTTTACAAAGTTTAAAACTTCCCAAACTGTCAGCATAACAAGCACTACATAACAGATCCTCCAGTCTCCCACTTGACGCATGGCAAGTGATTTACCCCCAAAAAACTATCATCCTTGACTTGCTTCAGAGTCTTTTACAGGCAAACTCTGTGTCTGAATCCATATGCCACCACTTTGCATTAGATGGTCACCAAAAAAATGCACGTTAGTTACCAAGGTGAATTGCAGGAATGTGTTAGAGACATGTAACGAGCACCCAGGTCATAATACATCCTTAGCGTTGCCAAACTGCTGTCAATGGAGTGACCACCTTCTATTCCAATCAAACATGCAATCCTTCTACTGTCAGAGATACCTGAAACAGCAAAGGAAGATAATTCCAAAGTAATGTAATGACTGACAAGAAGCCTGCACTACCGAGTAGCAATTGTTATTGTAAATCACAAGCAATAATACTGACATGTCCATAGAACTGGAGTCTATACTGGTGCATGTATACATGGGAAATTTTCTCATGACTGCAGTGGTCCAGGACCATGCACAGAGTCAGTTACTGTGGTTCAGTGGAAAACTGAAGTTAAAGTTACTCTTTAAACCAGGGTAACTTGCCTGCTTGCAGCTTTTTTGCACATACCTCCCGCAATCCTATTTTTAAAAAAACTGTTACAAGAAAGCATCACCTTGGGAAGTTGTCACAAGTTCTAGCTCTTTGTAGCTGTTACACATCCTCTTGACAACATCAATTTGCTCTAAGGTCAGACGCACAGCATCTTTGTTCTGGGCGCTGCAAAGAACATACACTGACCAAAACTGAAAGAGACATTGACAAGTAAACTAGATAACTTGTGTTTCAACTTGGAAACTTCCATTTGCTAATAGTGAGTTTATGAGCACAGACTGAAATGATTTTCTGCAGTTTACAAGGGAGTTGCCACTACAGCTTTTCCGCAAAAAGGAAGAGTTACAATACAAGGCAAGAGCATCCACTCTACACATGATTAAAGGCTGACACACTCAGCTACTTCCACAGTACACACAGGAAAGCAGGTGTAAGCTGAATTTGTCACAAAACAATTGCCACTGTTTTGTTAAGGGTACCTGGATTATAAAACACAAACTTTTGAAACAAAAATATGAAGTGTCTAAGGCTTTTCTGTTTCAACAGAGAAAGCCATTAGCAAGGCCAGGAGTAGTTTGGTGATTAGGAAGGAGGCAACTGTAAAAGTATGTTTAGATTCAACCATGACAGTACGTACCTGAGCTCCCACATAGCCAGCCTGAAGTTTCACAAGGTTTGTGTGGGTCATGTTGAGTTCTCTTAAGTTGACCTTACTGAGTCTATTTTGGTAAAATATTCTCAGCCGCAGTGCAAAGTCATTGTGGCTAAAATTGAAAACAAGTAGGTCTTGTGATAGAAATAAATTCTTCCCCTTCTAACCCAAATGTAATTTCTGCCACTGTTCATAATATCTTAAATCATTAATTGCCAATAATCCTTGCAGTAACAGATGCTTAAAGGTCACCCTTCTTTTGCAAACAAGCTTTGTTTCTTAATTAGGACAGCAAGATACTTTTTTTCTTCTCCCAGTTCTATAGCTGTTGTGTTTCTGTATCTGTTTTTCTCCGTGTCTTTTGTGAAGGAATGGAAGAACTGAAATCAGCCTCCACACTCCTTAGAAGCAAGTACTTGTGGTAGAATAATCAGTGTTTGTGTTCCCACGTCAAAATACACTCACCACAGACACCATGCCTTCAAGTTGTAAGGATACCCTTTCAAGGTATGATATCTGCTTTCTAGCTCTGCACAGAAGTATTTGCTATTGAAAAATGCCATTATGTTATAGGAAAGAGACAAGGATATTATGTAAAGGGAAACAATAATTAACCTGACTGAAAAAATCAAATGCATTTAGAATAACGTGATCTAAACTGAACACCCTCTGAACTATAATTCCTTGTGAATAGATCACTGCAACAGTAACTAACTGAAATGTGCTAGTAAGAACCTATGTCTCTAATCCAAACACATTTTATCATCTCCTTCTCACTTCTCAAGACTCACAAAAGATTTAGTTGAATTTATTTTTATACCCATCAATTAAACGTGCATCCTGCATCAGCTCGATAGCTCGCTCTCTCATTGATTTCTCATAGCTGATTGTCACAATATCAGAGCATAACAGGAACAGCCACAGCAGCTTTGTTGCATTTCTCTTCAATTCCATTTTCCAGTTTGCTAAAGCAAAAAGATACCACAATTATTTGCTGATGGCAATGAAACAGCAAAATTCCCAGTCTGCAGAGGTTGTAGGCTTAATAGTGTAGGCAGAGTCAAAATGCCTCTCCTTCAGGTAAGGCTGGACTGAATTCTGCAGGGGCAAAGACAGAAGAGTAAACAGAAAGGAAGTTGGCAGCAGACTTTGTAAAACAGCTACCTTCTCCTGAAGATTTTTAACATCTCTGGCTATTGGGATTTTGCACATATAACCTTAAACTCTTCTGCTGCCATCAGCTGACTGCAGAAGGGAACCAACTCCTCAGAGCTTGTTTTTACTAATAAAGGAAGTTGTTTTTATGTATTCCTTTCCTGCAGAAGTAAAAACAAATCCAAATGTGTCTTTGCCTGCATACTTTGCTTCTCTTGTCTTTAAGCAAGTTTTCTAAAGCAACAAGAAGGGGACACAAACCCAGGAAGTGGTTTCCTGATAAAAAGACACATTCATCAATGAAATCACAGATATCTCAAGGATATTCATAGGTGGCCATGGCACTGGAAGCAAACTCAAGTCATGCTAACCGGATTACCTATTGATGGCATTCTGTTCTACACACATTTCTTGCCCTTACTAGAACATTGATTGTAAAAATCAAAGCCAAAATAAAAGTAGGCTTGTAACCAGGATAATGAAAAGCAGCATATGAAAGTCATATTAAGGTTCTTATATTTCTAGCTGATGTATTAAATAATTTTCCTGTCACCTGCAATATCCAGAGTGTAAATCAAAGGAAAAGTTAATTGTCTTATTTGCCCTGCCTTTACTTGATAAAATGTAAATGTTTGTAAAGCCAGTAAAAATTTGATTAAGCTGTGCAATTAAGATGTTTTAAAATAAAAAATAGATGCAAAAAGGATTAATTTATCTAAATCAAAATAACCTAAGTTAAAAAAACAACCAAAGTTAAGGAATTACCTCAGAACTTGGGTTTATAATGGAACAAACTGTTATTCTAAAGAAAACCTTTACTTTTGACAAAAAAATTCTAAGCTTTCTTTTTTTGAGAAACTGACTCAGGCCTTTTCTGTTTCACAAAATTTGGGAATGCACTAAGATGTGGGACCATCTGGCAGGAAGTACTTTTGAACAGTGCGTGCGGACAAGCTTATACAAAAAGGACCATAGATGGAGTAGCAGGTTTAAAATCAGCCCTGAAGTCATCTCAGAAAGAAGCTGAAGGACAGCTGAATAAACACAAAAATATGCAGGCAGAAATGAAGATCCAATATAAATACAATACTAGGGGAGCTGTGGCATTAACTAAAGAAAATTAATAACCCTCACATCTTAATGTTTCCTACAGGAAAAACAAATCAAGGAAAGGCAGAGAGAGTATTTGTAAAGTAAAGAGATCTAATGCTACACAGAGGAAAGCACTCTAGAAATAGATTTGTCCTTCAAGGATGCTTGACAATTTATATTCTCATTTATTAACAAAAATAAAAAGTTACTGACTCCAAGCTTCTTCTCATGTACAGAACTTGGGAGCTTTTGGTTAGGACAATATGGGAATCAATTTACATCCTAAGTCTACGCATCTGGCTTTTCTCATGGAAGAAGAGGCCCCTGGAATCAGAATAAGGACCAGACCTTCCAAGACTGGGATGACACACTCAGACTGTCCTTCACCAGAGCACAGTTGATTCCCTGGTGACACTAATTTGTCCCGGATTCATACCATAGCTGATAAAAGAAGCCCTTATTCCTGTCATGTCCGCACAATAGCCAAGGGACCCCTCTGTGTTTTTCCCACCTTGACTGATTGGGAGATTTTTCTGCTTTTACTCATTGCCCCAGCTTTGTATTTCTACATAGTGATACATTTCTTGGGGGGGGGTAACTTTCTATCAATTTTTTTTCTAACACTCCCTTAGCAGAAGAGTATTTGATTTGTCATCAATGTCATCAACTGTGAAGCATCAATGCTGAACAAGTTGTAAAGAAATTTAATATTTATGGATTGCGTATTTGGAGGAAAATGAGGCAGGTCACAGATCCACGGTGCTTATACATTATATCTAGTTACAGCAAAATCCATGTTCAAAATATGAGCCCTGTTGTGCTATTATGATGTAGTGTTTGATTTGCTTCACATGTTTTCAATAAAATCTTTTTATGGTACATTAAAAAAAAAAATCAAAAAAAAGTAAGTGAAATTCTATTGGAATCTTATATGCATTTAAAACTGCAGCAGTTTGCTTACAGTTGATTTATTTTAATTAACCTCACACAGGAACTACTATGCAGTAGGAATAAAAAATAAACCAGGCCCAACAGCCTGCTGCTTCTGCCAAGCTCCCCTCTCCCAGCCCTGGAGTACATAAAGCAAAGTGCACCATTAGTCCCAGAGGCAGTTTCATTATGTTGCTCCTGGAACTGAAATACATCTTCTCAGTTCTGAGTTAGCTACTGCAGCTGAGCCTCCCACAGACCAAACGCCTGTCCCAAAGAAGTATGTGCAAAACCACAAGGGACAACGAGCACTTTCTTCTTACTTTCAGCTCCACTCCAGCTACACAAAACATCACACACAGACACACACAGTGTGGAAAAGGAGAAGGGTGCAAAATGCAGCTGTCTCTCTTCTGTCACATTATACTTCAGGTCCAAAATGTCTCTTTCCAAATGTACTGTTGCATCTGTCATTGAGGGCATAACTGCTTTTCATCCACACCATCCCTCTGCATTAAGGATAAGCACAGCAATTTTGGGACATCAGGCTTAGAAAAGCCATCAGCCCACAGCCCAAAACAAACCATGACACAGTCCCTGGAGAGCTGCAGTGGGCACAGAGTGAGTCTTTGCTGACACGTGCTACAGAAATAAAAGCCTTACTACTTCACACTAGTTCGCTTCTACCGTTGGTTTGCAATCTCCAAGCTCTTCATAAACAGCTAGGAAGTTACTACCAATAAATATGAATGCTAAGAAAGCCTACACTACACTGAGTGTTCCCACATCAGTGGGAACAGGGCTATAATGAAGCAGGATGGCCACATCTGCCATATAAGGATGCAAAAAGGGGGGTTGCTCTCTTAAAATAGATACATTTTAATGGAAATTTTCACAGTAAAAATGGAAAGTTTTTCTGCACACTTCTGTCATTTACCATCTTTGGAAGTATGGGCAAGCTGCCTGGCCCCTTTTCTCCTTTCCAGCAGGCAGGCAGACCTCAATGCAGAAGGTTCAGTAAACAGCTGCTATTTAAGTGCAAAAAATCCCAGTTAGGAAGGGCATTCCTTTCATCCCTTTTGAAGTCCTCATTTTCCATCATATTCTTTACTAGAAAACTTCATGACAGCCACAACATTAGGACTTAAAGTTGTTGCATTATTGTGCCAAATCAAATAAAGTGCAACAAAATAGAGCTCAGAGCTCAAGATAGTAACATATCCTGAAAAATGAAGGTTCATCTCCTCTATAGCCCAGTTATGCTGAGAGCTCATGCAGATAATCCTAGTGTAGCTCTGAATTAACTACCTCAGATCACAGCAGCATCTTAGTTGCAACAAACAGCACAGACTAAGTGACTAAGACCCTAAGTAAAAGCATCCTTGCTGCTAGCAAAAGAATGGATTCTCCCTATTCCTTAAGTAATAACAAAACACAATTAGTAATACATAAATATTACACATACTTCTAGGAGCAGAACACACACATCATACTGTGAAGTATGTTTTTAAGAAAAAATACCAATCCCTTTGAAATTCACCTTGTCATCAAGACAGGCTTTCAAATCTTTCTCAAATTTTGCTAGAAATTCCTTTTGCTCTGACCAGCCCTGAATCACATCAGGTTTATCTGTCCCTCTGCTTAGAAAACCCCTTAGTGATGTCCCAACACACTTATTACTATTCATAATTTCCAACCTGCTACTCCTTCCTTGCCTGTGCAGAGGTACAATGAAGTACCACCAAGCAATAAGAAAACCTGGTACTGTTAAACTTGTTGCTTAAAACAGGCATAAAAGGGAATCAATACAGTAACGGTTGAAAGGCATTTCAGAATCTCTAGGGAAGAGAAAGGAGCAAGCATGATAGCTTGTCCCAAACTTCCCAGGAAAGAGGAACCCACTGGGGGCTGTTGCAGTACTTCTACAAATAAAGGAAGGAAATATTAGCTTTCAGTCTTGAATTTAAGGACATCCTTGGGTGTTACACATGCAATCCACCACACATCTAGACTGCTTGTTTTCAGATGCCACATAACCTCAGTCAGTAAGACTTATTTGCAACTGAAGTGTAGGAGATTCATTGCCTTCTCCTTTAAAATAATTCCATAACAAATTCTATTATTGCAGATAAAATGATGGTTTAACTCTAAAAAAGTTTCTCACAATTTCCCTTACGGTCAACTACTCTATTTCTTTTCTTATCTCATCCTTCACCATTTTTTTTTCCCTGTCCACAGTTTTTAAGACTTGGACAAATTCAAATTGCTGAATCCAGTAATTTTGAAGTGAACAGGAACTCTGCTAATGCTGTGCATTTTTTAATCTAATTACTAATTATGAGGACTATTTTCTCAAATTCTAAATTACTGAAATTCTTTTGACTTCAAGACAGTTATGCTTCATGGCATTATTTCCTAAAGGCAGAACAAAACAGAGCAGCCTCAGAACTACTTCTATAGCACTGTAGCAGACCACATCCTACCAGCAAAACTGCATCCAGCTTCGGAGTGCTGACCTCAGTGGAAGGGCTGGCCAGGAGCATCCTATGCAGTGAGTCAGCACATTATCAAAGCAGACATCTATTTCCTGTCTCAGATCTGATGACACTGTTTTCCTGGAAAGAACAACTGCTGCTTTCTTTGAAGAAAGAACTGATTTTGCAGTTCTCTTTAATATCTTTACCAATGATCTGGATGAGGGGATTGAGTGTACCCTCAGTCAGTTTGCAGATGACACCAGCTTGAGTGGGAGTGTTGATCTCTCTACAGAGGGACCTGGACAGGCTGAGACCAATTACATGAGGCTTAACAAGGCCAAGTGCTGGGTCCTGCACTTGGGTTACAACGATCCCAAGCAACACTACAGGCCTGGGGAAGAGTGGCTGGAAAGTACCTGGTGGAAAAGGACCTGGGCATGCTGGCTGACAACTAGCTGCATGTGAGTCAGCAGTGCGCCCAGGTGGCAAAGAAGGCCAACAGCTTGTACCAGAAATGGTGTGGCCAGCAGGACTAGGGAGTGATTGACCCCTTGTACTCAGCAATGGTGAGGCCACACCTCGAGCACTGGGTTTTGGGCCTCTCACTACAAGAGGGACATTGAGAGGCTGGAGCATGTCCAGAGAAAGGCAACAGAGTTGGGGAAAGGTTTGTAGCACAAGTCTTATGAGAAGCATCTGAGGGAACTGGGTTTGTTTAGCCTGGAGAAGAGGAGGCTGAGGGGGGAGACCTTCTTGCTCCTTGCTCTCTACAACTATCTGAAAGGAGGTTGTAGTGAGGTGGGTGTTGTCTCTTCTCCCAAGTAACAAGCAATAGAACAAGAGGGAATGGCCTCAAGTTGTGCCAGGGGAGGTTTAGGTTGGCTATTAGGAAAAATTTCTTCACTGAAAGGGTTGTCAGGCACTGGAACAGGGCAGTGGTAGTCTCACCATCCCTGGAGGTATTTAAAAGATGTGTAGGTGTGGTGCTGAAGGACATGGTTTAGTGGTGGACTTGTTAGTGTTCTAGGTTAACGGTTGAACTTGATTATCTTAAAGGTCTTTTCTAACAACTCTTTGACTATGAATACAAAGTAGAACCTATTGATCAGCACCTACAAACTTGAGTAAAAAACTACATCAGGGTTCCCCTCTGCAAATGTACTCCCTACTTTATGGACCACAACAGGCTTCAAAGCTATAGACAGCTGATTGTATGAAAGGAATGCTCCTCCTCCCAGTCACCTCATTTGGGCCCCTGTCTGGTGCTTCTGTCCCTTTTATAATACATGCTTTTCTCCATGTCAGGGTCAGTGCAAGCCATGTCCCCTTCAGCCCCTACTCATGATGGAGTGGGTTTTTTTGGCAGTGTTTTGCCTGGCTTCAAAATATTTCTAACACTCTGAAAACATTTGGATACTACTTTCAAAAACCAATGCTACAAAATAGTGGACGAGCATTACTGAACTTTTAGACTCAATAATCTAAAAGGTCTTTTCCAAGAGAAAACAACTGAGTTTAACCACAATGGATACAGCCTGTGAAAATATTGCTCTCACAGGAGGTAATGAACATTTCTCCACCACTTATGTCACAGCAGAGTTTACCTGCCTCTCCCCCATAGCTGTTAAAAAGAGAGCATTTTCAAATACACCATGAGCATTTGTTTTCTTCTCATCATGGCTTGCAATTGTAGGATTTTGAGGAACAGCAATTACTGGCAACACAATCATCCTCAAAATCCTTCCTCAGATGGGAGTGCAGACTTAGAGAAGATTTTCTTCCATAAACATGCATCAGAAATATACATGCATTGTGAGACCCAAACACTTCGGTTAAACAGCACTTCTACAGAACTGTAAAGGATAGAGAGCAATCAGAAGTTGTTTTTTTTCTGCCTTGTGGCAACCACAGAGATTTTCCTCAAATGTCAAAACACATATGCTGACTTACCTTTGTACCACAAATGCAGATTTTGTTACCACAGTGAAAGAAATCATTGTATCTCTAAACTAGAAAATGGTAAACTTGTTTGCAGCAGCTTAGCATGCAAAATGTTTAAAAAAAATTGCCCAATCATCAGAATTGGCAAGGTGGCATTGCAAAGGCCAATTCATTTCTGCAGGCATTTTTTGGTTTCAAATTCCTCAAACCAAAATATAGATCAGATCTGCAACCTGTATGTCCAGGACACTGCCAGATCCTGACAAAATTACTCTAAAGGGAACACTAAGATTTTATAGCTTATGTAACTCTGTGGCATAGAACAGTGTAACTGCTATTCCAGAAATCCACATTATTTGTCAGTTCAAAATGCTTAATGAGAAATTACCAAGCTTTGTTCACACAATAACATCATTCTGATGCAAAAAAAAACCTGCTACATGCTGTAAATTTTGGTCCAAATATTTGGTGTTTTTCAATCAATATGAAGTCCACAGTGATCTTTGGGAAGATTGTTAAGCAGAAAATGTACCTATGTATTCTTCAAGTGGATTGCCTGCTAACAGAAATTATACTTATCTATACATTACCAAATCTCCATTCCACGTATTTGTACAAAAATGCTACTCTTGGTAGCTACAATAATTTCCTATAGGTTTGCTATATAAAAGTACTTCCTGGGTTTCAAACAAAATATACTTTGACAATAAGACTCATTTGCCTTGGAGACTGTTTAAGTAAAAACAAAGACACACAGGCATATCATTGTTCAGAAATCAGTTCTTAAAAATTGAAGGCGTCTTGCAAGCACGACACAACATTTAAGACATGGTACATTATGCACTCCTATTTAAACCAACATTAAAATACAAAACCCACACAGCTTTTTTGCATGCTGACTGAGCAGATTTGAGAAGTGGAAGTTGACATCAGATTTATCACTTTTTCTTGTTTATCTAAAGGCTCCATGGAGCAGGTTACCTTCTTAGGAAAATGCAGCGGAGTCGAAATCCACATTCCACTGTGCTGGATGCAACAGCTAAAGCTTGGCACCAGGCCCTTCTGGCATGACAGCAGCAACCAAGAAACGTCCTCCGTTTCTTTAGCTCATATGTTAAAGGCTTCTCACTCAACAGGCATTTGGAGATCACCCCTCTCAGAGATATAAGGTCCGTGAGAGAGCTTTCAGCTCAGCTACCACCCACCCAGGAACTCAGAAGCCGTGTTCAAAACCCGGCATTTCCTCCCTCTTGTGGCAGGCTGTTCGTGCAGCCCATCAAGCATCCGCTCACTAACCTATGATGTGTTTAACACTGCTCTGTTTATGTTGTTTTTGAAATAGGTGCCACAGAATAATCTAGGTTAGAAGGGATTTCTGGTGGAATGTCATCTAGCTCAGCCACCTGACCCCAGCTAAGGTAACTTCAAAGTTTGATCAGGTTCATGTCTTCAAGGAAAAATATACCTTTCCAGGCTACTGTGCCAGTGCTTGCTGGTCATTCTTTTTTTTTCCCCACAAAAATAGTATTTAACTTGAATCTCCCTCGCTGCCATCTGTGATGGTTGCCTCTCATGCTCTTGCTGACCTGCTCTTAGAAGAATCTTAGTTTTGAACTTACAGTAAAAACAGTAGAGGTATGACCTCATTTTGCCAGATCGACTATACCTAAGCCAATAAATACCCTTTTTACTATACCTGCTGGATTTTAGTCAGGACTTACAGTGCCATTGAGTGATATTTGTAAAGGTCAAAATGCTCACAAGTTACAGGTAAGTTTTTTAAGATATGTATCTCTCTGAACCTACTGGGACTTTTCACTCCCTTTGTGGGAGCTGACAGTTTGAAAAATTAAATACATCCAACAACATGATCCTGCAGCTGCACAAGCAGCAAGGTTTGCTTATCATTCTTATTTTTTACTTGATACTTTATACAGAAAACCAGAAAAGCATCATACTTTTGTTTGACTTCATTGCAGACAAATAACCAAATCTCACAAACAAAATTGCCACAGAGCTGTTGTGCAAGTCATGTCTTAACTGGAACATATGTCTGTCATCAATCCTCAAGTTCCAAGTAATTGGAAAACTTAAACAGAATCCCCCACATCACTTAGAATTCTGCTGCACATTGCTAATTCAGTGAACTTTACATATAAATATTTACCATCAACTCAATTGGACTAAAGAACCTTAAATACGAATTCAGTATGAAAAGAAAAATATTTTCTTTAGAAAATGTCCTCTACCTAATCTGGAACTTGATCCAGGCCTGGTCCATTGTTATGCCTATGATAGGAAACTATCTCCCAAATGTAATTTAAAGCAGCAAATAACAGGCTTAGACTCATTTTCCCATTTGTAGTCTAGTTCTAGCTCGTGTTCCCTCATTCATTTTTCACTTAGGAAATTCTCATCCTCTTCTTCCAAAGCAAGTAATATCACACTTCACCATAACCACTTATAATTTATTTTTCCTATTTTCTCCCCTTGCAAAGTCAAGTTTCATCTCTGATACGATTTCTGCCTAAAACTGTTTTTCCACATGCCTCCAGGAAAACTAAGCTCACCAACTCCTTTTTCAAGAATTTATGCTGAGCCACTAAGCTCTTGCTTGGCCTTTTAACAGCTCACCTCTTTGCAGATTCAGAATGTAACTGATGTTTACAGCAGCTAAAAGCCAGTTCTTCCTTCGGCTTACAGTCAGGTTTCTTCTGTCTTTTTATTCCAATAGCCCTGTGTGAGCCTTAGCAGCTGTTTGTGTATAATAATTCCTCTAATGTGGCATTTGTGATCTATGTCCTTCCTGCAGAGTCCATCTGCCAGCACTATTATTTTAATAACTACCCCAAGAGCTATCTTTATCAGCCAGAATGTTGTTGTACAGCTGTCTCTCCCTGATAATAGATATCAACATATAGGGACAGCATGTTGTACTCATCTCAAACATATTTTGGATCAAGCTGAGAAACTATAAAATAACTGCAGCACTTACACTCAAACCAGCTGCTGTCAGGAGACAGAGGGATAACTTTGTGTTGGATATTTTTCACACTAGGAAGGCTGTTTCCAGCCACAGAGCAGCTTCACTAGTTTCAGTACTTAGATGTCCAAAGTGCAAGTGTTTTCACTATCAGCACAGATTAAACTGTAGCTTACTACAGCTGGGAAAATAGGGCTTTACAAATGCAGATGCCTACTGTAGCAGCCATTTTTAACTGCAGTTTGGTTTCTCCATAAAATCCTTGTTCTCTACCAGCTTGTGGCTACATAATAGCTCTCAAGCATCTGGCATGTGTACAGTTATATGTGGGAATATGCTTTAAAACCACATACAGTGAAAGGGCTTAGGGACAAGCCACCTTAACATGGCATTATAAATGCTGCTTATCAAGTATCTCAACATAAAGATTGCAATCTCCAAAACTGTCAGTTTGGTGATTCCTGGGCACAGGCATCAGTGTCTTAATTAGAAACTGCTACATGTTTGGAAGAGGAAATCCCATCAATCAGGATTTCTGTTTGCATTATAATAGCAATACAGGCACTCTTAACTATTGCAAATTAAATTCCATCTGTTTATTTTACTGATCTCTGTATTAGTTTCAGATCCTAAAATGGAGTAAGTTTGCACTTGGAGGGAGGGTGATGATGGGAGGTTCATTTGTTGCTTCAGTCTACTTAAGTCAGCATGGTTGCCAACATATTTCTCAGATAAGACTTTGCAATAAATATTAATCTAAGCTTCAGAAATCAGAGTTAAAAGCCAAGTCAGCAAAAAACTTTCTTCCCTTTGTTACTCTGTCTTGTGGGTGGCTGAAGCTGCCACAGTTTTGCAGCCCTAGTTTGATCAGCATCTGTGAAAACAGTTCAGATGGTGCTGTACACTCTCACGATATGTACATAGACAACCACATCAGTTGACCCCAATTATCAAATGCAAAAGCAGCAGGAAGGAGTACAAAGATTAATGTTTCTCTTTACATATGCTGGTTTTATGTTCCCATGTTCTGAACAAAGAAAAGGCTTCATGAAGCACATCAAGATGTCACAAAGGCTTTGTACTCACAAGGAAAGAAGCTATAGTTGAGTGTTTCCTACAGCTGAAAGCACACAGTACCATAATGAACCTTGCAGGAAGAACACAAATTAGTACTACACTGACACCCACCAGTGACTCTTCGACAATTTTTGTACAAGGTATTTTCCTCTTCTTATTTGAACTTTACTTTGTAAAATCTAATAGAGGCTTCAGAAATCCTGTGTAAGGCCAAAATGTGAGACATCACTCCCATCACTTTGACCACACTCAGTTTACCAAGCAGCTGTGCACAAAAACACAGGAGCACACAGAAACAGGTATGTTGTCTTGAACCTGATGACACAAGCCAGGACATGTTCCTTAATCTCTACAGAAAATTCAGACAGTGACTTTTCTCTGTGCAATAGGTATAATGGTTGCACATATGAATAAAGGCAGCAGTATAGATATATTGGTCTTCCTTTATGTAAACTGAAGTGTATGATGCCACTGACTTTGCTTTAGGCACTTTGGCAGCTTTAGAAACAGTTGCAGAAAGTAAGAACTCATGACTTTTGTCCCTCCCAAATTGGCTCTATCACAGGCATGATGAGGCAGGTCTAGTTAAACACACAGCATTTCAGATCCTCCTTAGTGTGGGGATAAATCCTTCACATGACTTTTTCACATCTTCTACAGAATAAGCAACAAGTATCAACAAGCATCCTGTTTTGAGGTTTCTTATGGTTTTGGCATCTTCCTGTCCTAGTTTTATGTATACCTGCCAACACTGTATGCCCAACAGTCTATTTCCATAGCTTTATTCCAATGTAATTTCTATTAGAGCCAAAATAATAATGCATTATTCAGGAATTGTTTTTTCTTCTGAAAAACACTGCCTTCACTCAGTGACTGCATAGAAGCAAGTCAGGCAGTCAGCACCCAGACTGTGTATTCAGTCCCACTGCCCACATCTCCTATAAAGCCTCCTAAGATATTTTTACAAGTATTTCCTACATTAATGGCATTTCCTCAGGGAATGCAGACTGAGTCCCTGGCATAATTTACATGCCAAGACACCTGCAAATTAGATAAGCTACCCACAGACCATTTTAGTGAATAATCTGAAGATGTTGCAGCACATAGAAAACAATTCAGCAATAGCTTCACTCAGGTACTTGGCAAAACAAAAGTAGTTTCTCTGAAACACTGAGACTGTTCCACAAATCTGTGTGAAGGCACTTCAGCTCCCCTTCCCAACCATTAAAATGGATGAGAGAAAGCTGGAATTTGCAAGAGGTGACACACTCCTGGAAAGGAGTGTACTCCTGAGAGCAGTACAGATACAGCACTGAAAGACTTGGAACCAAAAGGACTTGTCTTAGTTCAAAGTACCTCCTACTTAATCAGCCATTTTCTAGATTAACAGGCAAAAATTGCTTAGAATTTTATATAAACTTATTTAACCTGTGGAAACAGGTTAATGGTCTAATCATTTGAGGGAAGTATATTAACTTCGAACCAGCTCCACGCAAATTGTAGAGTGAAATAGAATGAATTTCTGACAGATCAGAATACTGCCAGACTTTATAATATTTTAGGTTGTTTGCTGGGAAGTCATGCAACAGAAGACAACTTGGAGAGTGACTGTGGTACAAGACACAAGAACCAGTCTCAGTTCAGAAGTACACTTCTGATGGAAATTTTTGTAGATAGACCCTTATGATCTTCCTGTCCTTGCTGGGGATGGAGAGCAGGGAACACTTCTGCTTGGTTTGTCACAGTTTCAGTATTTAGCCTATATTTGAAGAATATGCTTTGTTTTGCCACAGTTACATAGCTGAGGAATAAAATGAGGTTCAACAAGAGCAAACGCAGAGTCCTGCACCTTGGAAGGAACAACAAAATGTACCAATACAGGTTAGGAGGTGATCTGCTAGAGAGCAGCTCTGTGAAGAAGGACCTTGGAGTCCTGGTAGAAAACAAGTAATCCATGGGACAACATGTGCTGATGTGGCCAAGAAGGCTAATGGTATTCTGGGGTGATGAGGAGTATGTCCAGCAGATCGAGGGAGGTTCTTCCTTCCACTCTACTAGGCCCTGGTGAGGCCTCACTTGGAGTGTTGTGGCCAGTTCTGGGCTCCCCAGTTCAAGAGGGACAGGGATCTACTTGAGAGAGTCCAACAGAGGGCTACGAGGATGACTAAGGAACTGGAACATCTGCCTTATGAGGAAAGGGTAAGAGACCTGGGGCTTTTCAGTCTAGAGAGGAGAAGACTGAGGGGGGTGGGATCTAATTAATGTCTATAAATACATGAGGGCTGGGCTTCAAGAAGGCAGGGACAACCTCTTGTCACTTGTGCCCAGTGATAGGATGAGGGGCAATGGATTCAAACTTGAGCACAGGAAGTTCCACCTCAACATCAGGAAGAACTACTTTACTGTGAGGGTTACAGAGCCCTGGAACAGGCTCCCCAGAGAGGCTGTGGAGTCTCCTTGTCTGGAAACTTTCAAGAGCTGTCTGGATGCCTTTCTGAGTGATCTGCCCTAGTTTTTGGTCCTGCTCTGGCAGGGTGGTTGGACTTGATGATCTTCAGAGGTCCCTTCCCAACCCTTAACATTGTAATTCTGTGATAATCCACAAGCTCTTACCACACCCAACATTTCAGCAATACAAACAAAGCAGATCCACAGAGTCAGCCAATAGTCCAAACAGTCCCATGATTAAGTCTTATTAAAGAGATAAATAGTATAAGCTGATCTCATTTATTTAGACTCAAACATCCAGCTGCTTTTAATCCTGATTGTACCATCTCAGTGGCAACACCACAGGGCTCAGACCTGCTGTGATAGAAGCTGTCATAAATTAAAATGACTCTCTTCTCAGTTATGTTCAATCTAAATCCCTTTCATCAGGAAGGGTTTTACAGAGGCTTGTGCCAAATGGCCAGATATTTACCAAACTCCTGTCCAGCCCTCCAAGATCCACTAATGAGAGGGAATAGCTTTATCACCCCTGAGATTCCAGTTTGTTTCACATACTGACATAGCACAATGAAAACTCTAGACTCTTCATAAAAGATGTTTCTGTCTTTTCATATTATACAGTGTTTGACATTTTCCAGTCCTCCACTCAAGAGACTCAAACTTTGCAGCTCACAAAAGCTGAAAGGATTTACTTGTTCATTATATTGATTTTTAACCCTAAAATTCATGAAGCAGAGAAGTCACACTTCAGGACCCTTCTTTCCTCCACCAAGTGCCTAGCTTGAATAGTCAATTATTTTTTCTCCTGGCTCTGTGATATTTGTGCTCTGCAGCACAGAAAACCAACCAGAAAACACCAAACAGATCAAAAATACAGCAGAAGCTTTTGAAATCACCTTCAATAGCCTTCTCTAAAATGTTATGTGAAGTCACACGAACAGTATTACAAGTAGTAACCTCACAACAGTCGCATATTATCACAAAAGGAAAAGCAAGCATTTAAGCTTCAAGATTTAATGGTGCATACGTGCACAAGGATAAGTGGAAAACAACAGCAGATAGAGTTCATTACTGAACGGTGGGACTGTGGCGCTTGAGGGGGAGAAAAAGCCAAGGAGCACCACAGGAGCTGTCTGAAAGCAGCGAAGGAGAAGAGATGCCTGTAGATGGCACTCAAATCTGCAGCACCACCTAAGGCGCTGCAGGGTCCCCGGAAATGGTACAATGCAAGCAGCGTTGTATCCCGTCTTTTCTTACCTACGTAAGAATAGCACACTATCCCTTCATTTCCTATATTTGAAGAAAATGCTATCAACGGTCAAAAATTACTACTATCACAAAGCGGTAAGTTACAGAATTTCACAACACCCATTTTTTTTCCAAAGCTATATTTTTGCATTGTTTGCAGATTTGACCTGTAGTTAGATAGAAAAACAGCTCTGCAGTTTCTTTAGCTTTGGGTTTCCTGATTAGATTTGGCTGAAGGGGCCAATCTTAAAAAAATACCTTTTACTTCATTTGTTCAAAATTGATGCTACAGCACTTCTCCCTCCCTCCCTCCCCTTAAGTATTTTCTTGGCCATGGTTCTTTTTCCATTTGGCAGAGTTGGGCCTAAGTAAAGGTGAAAGAAAAATCAAACACATTCCTCTATACACACATACCTTCCACAATTTGTCTCCTTCTAGCACTGTGTAGAAATCGCTCATTTAGCCTTTCTGCTGGCCAAACAGCATCTTCAGTGTACCTATTTCAAGTATTTTTTTGTCTCAACCAGTTCTTTTGGCACTATATAAGCAGTTTCTTCGTTAGGTTGGAAACAATTCCTCTTTCAAAGTACACTTGGAACATATTGAGTGTCAATCATTTAAAGCAGATCTTTTTAAGAACACTTCATATTAGAGCCTAATAGGAAATTTGTATGTGCATGTCAGTTCTGTTAAACTAGCTTTTTTCATGTGTACTTTATTTATCTATTAGTGGCAAGTAGGTTTGTTTGTGTTTAATTCATAAACTCCAGAGATTAAGTGAACAGCTTTTGCTTATTTTGCTCCAAGATGTTTGCCAAATTAATCTTGCTTCATGTTTGAAAGGTTAATTTTGTTTATACAGAACATCTAGCTTATTCTGAAATACACGTGTGACTTGGCTAAACCCTAATTGCCTTAATATATCAAAAGTAAGTGTAACATAACAGCAAAGTTTTCCAATATGAGGTGATAAATTACTTGGTTCACATCCCTTAATTCACAGTGTGCCTGTTGACCACACTAATATGGAAAACAAAGTGTCATACTGGTACAAAAGAGCGAAGACTGCAACTGTGATCCCTCAGTTCCTACTTGATTCCTACAATTTCAAGAAAGCAGGACATTTGAGTCATTACCCTCCTCCTACACACAAGGGTTTGGTTGGTTTGGGTTTTAAACAGCTAAGTAGTACATTTTGCAAGCAGCTATTTCTTCAGATCTCACTATATTCACCTGGGCTACAAACATGAGTAAAGGTCTCGAAAGAATCCAATGGCAGACTCAGAGTCCTTGTTGAACAAGATTTTCTAGTGAAACAGTTGTCTGCATTACCAGTGTTTTGTCATTCTGAACTCCAAAAACTGTAATATCCCTTCTGTTTTGTGCTAGAAAAACTCCTCAATAAAACGCTTCCAAGATAAATACAGTTAAGAAGCAAAACAAATGCCACAGAGCTTAGGGAAAGGACTTACGAACAGCATTCCACATGCTGGCTGAAAAACACACAGCTATTATTCTCCATCACAGGCTGCTTCTAAAAAAAATAGCAATACTGGCTGAGATTTTTAAAAATGTCAGGACTTATTTGGATGTATAGTTTTGATAGTCCTCATTGGAGCCTTCATTTAACACCATTCCCTACACCCCCAAATCCTGTAAACACTGATAAGAGGCAGAACAGACAGCATCCTAATTCACATAGTTTGAGCCACAGAACACAGAAATTACTGTAGTAAGGAAATATCACAGGGAAAAATGCAAATTCAAAACACCTGAAATGTCATAGAGGAGCCAATATTTTATCTGCTGTTAGTACATCCTGTGCATCTTGAAACAAGATGTGAATCTGGATAAGGCAAATGTTTGCAGATCAAGTGAGAGACAGCTAGATGCAGACCTAGGGCAATTTCTAGAGCTGCAAGTTTCTAGTTGTGCAAGTATATGCCTGACTTTCCAAGTTGCATTGCTGTGGCAAAGAGAGCAAAATAATAATGGAATTAACTGAATCTGAGCATGTGAAGTATATTACTGGAGCCCAGGTGTTTGGAACCATATCTCAACCTCTCCCTTTAAAGATCATATTGTAACAGTACTCCGTATCAATGTCTTCAGGGGAAAAAAAATTCTGCTTGGGTTGTGATTTGTAAACTTAAGTTACAGCATTATGTTCAAACTACAGCAGCTTTTTCAACTTATGCCCACTTGAAACTTTGCAAAAACTCTTCTTGCACAAAGTATGTCGCATCCTGACTCCACATTTCATTATCAAGAGTCTGACTTTTTATTCAGATTCCTGCTTTGCAAATTTTTAGATATGCTTGCCATCTACATGTTGGACATGCTCAATTTAGTATGTTTTTCCATTTATGCGTTATATTTGTGCATTAGATGAAGAAAGATATTTAAGACTTTTTGCAAGCTGAAATTTATTAGGCTGAAATTCTGCATGATGAACGAAGACTCTGCTTACTGAAGAGATACATGACTGTTTCCCCATTTAATGCCATACTAGCTACACAAGTTTATCAACCTTAAAATTGAGATGGTGTGATGCTGTAGGATTCCCCTTTGCAGTTTTGAATAATCATTTCATGAGCCATGCAAGACCACATGCTTAGAAATCCTGTGCACAAATGGATGGCCGGATCAGCTCTTAAAAATGATGTGCAGATAGCTGTCTGAAACTATGACTAGAACAGGAAAGTGACAAGTTCTCTATCTTTAGATTGCTCTGTTCATTCTATATTTTAATCTCAGGAATGCTTATCAATCTAGCATATCAGGTAGTTCAGCAAAAAATAGGGAAGTCCATGGAATACTCAAAGCATTTTTTTCATTAGTCAGCAATCTCAATTTTGCCCTTGACAAGTTGCCTGACAAATTGAAGCAGCTTCATTAGAAGCTTATCAAAGACAACAGCTCAAAACACAATTAAATGCTAAAGACTTAATCATCCTCCAGAATGAGGCATCTACCCTACAAAAACGCTTTTAAACGCATTTGCCATTGCTTTTTGAAGGACAGGGGAAGGCTAAAAGCAAGAAAAGCTTTTCCAAGGCTGAAAAAAAATAAAAAAAATAAAAAATCAAAGGGAAAACAGACAAAGAAAAGCAGGAAAGCATAAATGAGAGCCAGATCACCTATAAAGATAACAAAAGAACAAATAAGTAAATTCTTGACAATTTTTGCAAGGCAGAAACAATAAGGGGAGAGAAATAAAAGAGAAGCTTACCTATTTATTTAACAAACAAAAATATTTATGTCTCTCCTAGTATCTATTTCCCACCAGGCTATTGATTCACTATGTGGCTTAAGCACCTTACTTTGTCTGTACAGGAAATAACCCACTAAGTTATTTTGTGGAGCTGCTTGAAAGATTTCTAGGAGCATTAAGAGAGAGTTAGGTAACCCAGTAGTGGCCATTGTGTCTGTTATGGATCCACTGAACCTTTGGAGATGAACCAGAAGGCTAGCATTCAGTGGGCACAGCAAGACCAATAGGAGTACATGAACTGTGCAAATTATCACAGCTCACTGGACAAACTCAAACAGTACACAAGCTATTTGGATCAGTCCTCCACAGCTGGTCACAGTCTACTTTAACATTAGTTTTAGCTTCAACGAAGTTCCCATGTTAAAAGCCAAACATAATGTTTTGCTTCAGTTTCCTCTATTTAAACTAGATATTTCCTAACTTGAAAAGAGGCACTAATTCCATTTCCAAAGCATTTTTCTTGAGTCACTAATTATGTATATTATTGGTCTAGTATTGTCCATGTTTTCCATCTGCAAAATCCCATACAGCTGGACCTCAGAAACAGCTTTGTGCTAACACACAGCAACTGCAGACCCAGTTTTTAATACTCAGCCCTATATTAAATGTGCAGTTTATTATTTCACAAGACAAGGAAAACAGAATCCAGGTATATCTCCCTCATTCAAAAGAACATTTCAATGCTTGTAGCCCCCTAATTGAAGCAGAAGGATGCTCTGAAATGTTGCCTCAGTAACAAGCCTAAGCTACTTAACATTGCCAGAGGGTAAAAACATAGCACCATTATTGCTGGTGAAAGCTAAGGATGGGACCTGTTTAGTAATTTCTTTAGTACCCATCATACCACAGTAGGCAAGCTAGACCCCACAAGACCACTATGTCTGTGTCTTTCCATCTACTTATAATGATACCAGTATATTTTTAAGGACAGTATCTGCTTTCCAGTGTGGCCAGTTTGAGAACAATTGGGAGCTGAGGCTGTTCACTCGCATGGGAACATATTTTGTCACCTCATATGTCAGATAGCATTCTACAAGGTGAACTAATGAAGCACTTGAAGTATGCCAGGTACAGGATGAGCCTACAGGATGAACCTACAGGTTATTGCCCTTCAAATACAAAATTACTTGGGAGACCTATTTGACAGGAATCCCTTATTTTTTTTCACTTGCGTTGTTTGCAAATGTTTTTTCTTATCTGCACAGAAATCTTGATCTGATACATCATCTTCCTAAAGAGGTTAACAGATTTAACTGGCTTATTAATGTAGCTAAGACAAGTGAAGGTGGTACTTTTGGCTCACATCTAAACACATATTTCCATTTCAACAATCATCTGTTTTTATTGCAGGAGATCACTGCTACAGACTTTATGTAAAAAGAGCAAAGATTGTGCCTGTCCAACACAGAGAAAACTCCTTTTTATCATGGTGTTGATTTTTCTGCAGGGTTAAAAAAGTAGAAGAAAAGCAGTTGCCATTTAAAGCACCTTTAAACGTTCCTCCATATTACTACTGTCCTAGCAAACAGAATATACTTCAAACATTTCAGTGTGATTCACTCCAATAGAAGACCAGACTAAATGTGTATTAGAAACAATAATTAGAATTCTAGTGTGCCCTCACATTCTGAGGGTTTTAATACTGTTACTTAGGAACATCAGGATAATATAAAGGTCCTGATGCAACCCCAGTTGTCTAGATAAAGTAAGCCCTAGCCAGATATTTAATAAAGAACTATATCTGAACATAAGTGTAGCAACTTTTTAGACCTGCCAGTGGCTTTGGAACTATTTTGACCTTAAAAAAAAAAAAGGGGGGTGGGCTGTAAAATTCTAAACATCTTAGGAAACTTCAAGAGCATAATAGGGCAGTTACTGCAGTGAAACAGAAGATGCTGGCAGACAAAGATTTCCTGCAGTTTCACCCCATATTTCCAACCCCTTAAAAAAAGCCGGGGTACAAACATAAGACTTGTTTATAAAAATTTTTGCAGTGTCTTCCACTGTTCTCATGTATAGAACTGCAATCAGCTGTTTCAATCCCAGATGTTACACACCAAGACCTAATTACCTTATATTCTCTCTGTTTTGAAGTGATGTCACTCTGCTCTTTCCTGGAGCATGCTGTCATCTTCTCCAGAATGTGACCTTGGTAGTCAGTCTGCAACACAGAAGCCTTCTGTTAGCTAACATACATTCCTTGACATGATACCTAAACTCCTTGGTATAGGAAAACAGAAAAAGCCATCAATAAAGTAGACCCTAGCTGAGTGAAACTTTATTAAGTATTTAGAGAGCTGCTGTCAAGGGAAAGACTTCAAATGCTGTGAGAAGTTTTTCTGTTGTGCCACTCCTGTCTTCTAAGGCATCGGAGAGTCCCTTTAAGACAAAGTTCCTTAGGAAAACTTGCTTCATTAGTTCTGGGTCTCATAATTTCCTGATTTTCCTCATATTACATTTCCAACAAGGTCAAGTATGTGCCATAGAGGTGCAGACTTCCTAAAACATTCTGCAATTTCCATCTCACCCAAAGCACACAGTCACAGAGAGTACAAATAGAGGAAAAAAAGACTCATGAAATGCCCTTCCAGTTAAATGGGACTAAAAAAAAACAAAACACCTCCCTCCTGAGCCCAGCTCTACCCAGCCACTGAAATACTGCCTGGGAGACGTGCTGAATTTGGCAAACCATGCCAACTGTGCAGTGCTGCAGAAAAAGCAGAAAACATACAGAGCACCTGTTGCACTCGCTGTATTTAGAAGAAAAGCAACACCCTCAGCCTTCTTAAACTTGAAAATCAAGGTCCCACTCCCAAAGACCTCAGCATCTTACAGAAAGGAAGTTGAATTAACTTATAATTTATTTACTGCAACCTACAGTAAATAAGTCATTCTCCATCCTCTCAAAAGGCTTTCAGGAAAATAAAATACATATATTTAAGAAAATGCTACAAAACAGCAGTTTTGTTGTAACACGCACCCTTAACGATGCCAGGTCGAGGAGTTTTTGTTCAAGAGGGGAAACACCTCTTCAAGAAAGGCCAAGTTATTTCTTGGTGTATATACACCAAGTCCCCTGAACATTAACTTCACAGCAGTGTTTACAGGGTAAGGGACTTTGCTTATATTGATGAGGCTCCCCACTTCAGGGACAGCAGACAACCTGGACTCACAGCCCCAAAACACAGGCCCCACCCCACCCATCTTTACCCTCCATTCTCTCCTCAGCCAGGTTCCCCACAGCCAGAGACTCACTCCTCAAATAACCATTTCTCCTCAACCAAAAGAAAAAAACCAACAGAAAATAGCCTGTTAAATTCCACATAGAAATAGCTCAAGCAGTTTACACCACCTACCTTTGGTCAAGGCTGCCTCTTCCTGCCCTGGCAGCACCCAGCCAACCCCTCATACTACTCCACCATGATCCTCAGCCCTCCCAGGGCCCCACCTCAGCCCTTTTTTCCTCTTCCCCAGCCACAGCTGTGGGGCTGTCACAGCTGCAGTCAGCAGCTTACTTCATGTTAACCTTCATTTTGGATGGCAACTTCAAATAAAACTGTTTTCAGGAAAAATTTACCTCAGGTGAAGCTTTGGGGCTTACAACTGACTGCTTGCAGCTGCAGCTGGCCAGCCTAAGTGAGAGCAGGTGTTGCAGGGGCACACCTCGAACCCAGCCTGCACACAGGCTGGGATCTCACAGGCTCAGTGGGCCTCCCTCAGGTAATCATCTAGCTAGGAATATTTCTAACCAAAGAGCACTGCATATTTCAAAATAATCTTCTATGCACTGTTTTTCCTGGTTTCTCCTGTAAGAGGGAAGCTACTGGAAAAATATTTCTCCTCAGGTCAGTGTTAGTCCTCTCAGTAGCCTACTTCCTTGCAGCTAGACTGTTTTCCCCAGTGGTTATTTTCAATAGCCTTAATGTTCCTCAGCCTCCAAATGTTAGGAAATATTACTTCCACTCTTCCATGTAATAAAGTTAGCATTACTGCTGCAGCCTCTGTATTGTTGGAGGTTTATGGGCACTATCTGAGTTTCCCATACAGTTACTTGCTTGAGTCAACACCAGGCAATCCTCATTTACCCAGGGAGAAGGGTTATTTTTAACATAATTTTTAATATTGTCATCATTTGCCCACCTGGCAGTTGAGTGTGTTGCCTCTATCATGCTGCCTTCACTACTAACAGAGGAAGACAAACTTGCTCTTCCACAGACTCACTTGATTGCTGCAACTATTTAGTATGTGATCTTGCCTTCTCCAAACAGCCCAGACAGTGCTTCTCGTCTTCGCCATGTTCCTGCTCTCCTGTCTGCCACACCACATCATCACGATGTGGGCAGAGTTTGGGCAGTTTCCCTTGAACAATTATCTCCTTCACCTTCCGCATCATCTCTCACTGCTTAGCCTACAGAAACTCCTGCATCAACCCCATAATTTACAGTTTCCTCTCAGAAAATGTCCGCAAGGCCTGCTGGCAAGCCTTCAACTGCAAGTTCTTCCTGCGGCCGGATCCCACTGAGAAACTGGTCAGAATACATACAGAGAACTTCTCTACCACACACTCGACCACCAACATGTAAATTGGGCTCATAAATACATTTCAGGAGGAAGAGGAAGGAAAAGGTTTCTGTTTAGGGAGAACAGGTATACAAGTGCAGTTAAGGGAGTGGTGCAGCCTGCAAAAACGTGGATTATGTCAGATTACCAGTGATAGGAGGCATTTTTCTATCTGACTGTTAGGACCCTTGACATAGCTTGTCCTAGGGTACCTTGCTAGGCACTGGGCTACAGGCAACAGAAGTATCTTAACATCCTTGTAGTGCCCATAAGACAGAACTCATATGCAGTTATAGTTATGCCCTTGAAGTCTAAACTAAGTTACACAGAAGGTAGGATACGGACAGACAAGAACACAGCAGTTAATTATCTGTGTAAACAATTAGGGTGTGAACGAGTGATGTGACATTTAAAAAACACTGAAAAGCTGACTTTTCCAAACTGAAAAGCAGTTTGGAACAAAGTCAAACTAAGAAGTCTTTGAATATGTCTGTTTCTTAAGCAACTTTGACCATATGCAAGCTATATATATTTGTAGCTCACTAGTTGTGATAGGGTCTCTAAATCTCCTTGAAGGCTTTGGTATAGTATTTACTTACTGCCTAGCAAAACCTTTCACACAACATGCCAGTGATGCTGATGTCTACGTTTGGTGGCTCTGTATCAGCTTATATACGCCAGGGTTTGAACATCTGTGTGATCCTGAATATAATTATTGCTGTTAATCACTGGCTCCAGTAACTGTCTCTTTGTGAGCAACAATAGGAAAGTTGTATTTCTCAAACTATGCTTAAAAGAACTCTGATTTTGCTTGAAAGGAGTGCTTACAAAAGGCTTTATTGGTAAATATAGCATTCTCCAAGTGTATATACCCAAAGCTTTTTATTGGCCTCTTTAGTATATAAATGCCAAAAGATTTTTGTTGGTTTTCTTTATAAACTGTTTTTATAAACAATCACTTTAGAGCATTTGTACTGAGCTCAAGGTCACCATTAGTAAATACATAAAGTGCATACTACCTCAAAACTAGTGTTGAGATGGAACTGTCAGGGGATTCACTGTAACATGATTTCACATTCATAGACCATGTTACTGAGTTTTTAAAAGTGAGTTACAGAAGTTAACTACAAACTATATATCTAAAACTGTAACAAAAGTATCCAAATATAACCTTGTAGAAAATCTGCAACATACTTTTTTATGGCCATCAGAACACATACAATTAATTTCTGTAATGTGTAATACACTAATAGTCCATTTTTAACATGTATATTTTATACCTCAGTATTGCCTTTTACAATCTGGTTAATTTATCAGAACTCAACCTTCCTCCCATTTTCCTTCCACATACTCTAACTTGAGGAAAATACTCTCTTATCACCAATGCCACTTAGTTACTAATACAAATTAAGCAGATGCATTAATTGTGAGCTACCATTGCCACACAATTTGACCATGGATCTTACTTATATCAGAAGTTATTGTTTATGTGACATCATTTAACTTTAGTGAACTGGCTGCATTATTTAGCTGGAAATTGTCAGTAATAAAGTATTACAGCACACATCATCTGCAACAGGTAGGAAATTTTAGCCCAAACAACTGATTAATTAATTCTGTATAACAGCTATATGAGAAGACAAATACTTGAAGTCAGACACCTGAGACACCAAGCAGCAATTTTGCTCATAGACTTAAAAGGGCAACTCTGTATGTTCAACTGGGAAGTACGGTCACCATCACCAGCTGCCTCAGGAAAGACAGACACTCTATGAAGCAGGTAATAACTCAGTAGTTATTTTAATACAGTGAATACAATGGATACAAACCAGCAGTAAGGTATGACATCACCCCAGCCTCACTTTAATAATTTTGGTTTAAAGCAGAAAAAACTAATGGCATATACAAAAGAAATCTTACACTCTGTTACCTGAGAGTCAACACATTTCTTTCCTTAAACAGGAGACACTGGGGTTTGTTTTGTTTCACAATGAGTTCAGACTGGACATGTCACTACAGCACACAGAAAAAAATGAGCAGAAAACACTGAAAGTGTTTATTATTATTATTTAATAGAACATGGAGCAGCAATATTCACTTTCCCAATGTGAGATAGGCATAAAGTGATAAATTTTAGACCTTGAAAAAGCCTCACGTTTTATTGTGCCTTCTCATTCTCACCAAACTTTAGAGGTCTAGAATTCTCTGAATGAACTGCTGCATCACAAGCAAACCAAATAAAAATTGTCCTTTAGCCTTTCTACACATATCTAATTGGTCAAGTTGAAATAAATTTATTAAAATATTTTCTTTTTCCCCTGCCAAAGTAGTAATTTTTAAGTTTTAATAATGAATGTTTAGCTGGTGGGAAGCAATGAAATACAACAGAGCTGCACATCGTACACGCACACTTTCATTCTGATTTGAACTCAAGTTAAAAGCTTCAACAAAATTAAGCAAAATCAACTGATGAAATCATTCTTCAACCTTCACCAAAGGCATTTTGTTACTCACTTACTAGCTACCTTTTGGAAAGGCATGAGTTTTGATGCTTATGGAAACAACTACTGCAGCTTTCAGAACAGTCCACAAAGCTAACCTGACCACCTGGTTCTTAAACTGTATTCTCTATTCTTTCAGTCTACCTACACACATAAGATCACTTCCTCTGCCTTAATGACTGCAAAGTTAGTCCCTATCAGGCCATTTATTACTACTTGGCAACTTGAATCAACCTCCTTTAGGGGGAGGCTCATTAATAGAGGAGTCCATGCCTGGAAGACCTGTTCTTTTTCGGGCTGCAGTCTCTATTTTCTGCACCAGGTCCACATCCCACCGATGGGTGACAAAACTAACCACAGCTCCAGGCGCCTTGCTTCCAACCCGTCCAACACGCCCCACACGGTGCAGGTAGTCCTGCAGGGTGTCTGGGAAGTCATAGTTGACCACTAGCTGCACACTGTTGGTGTCCAGCCCCCGTGAGGCAAGGTCAGTGCAGACAAGGACTGACACGTCTCCCTTCTGGAAGGAGGCAAAGATGCCGGCTCTAGCATCTGCTGACATCTGTCCCTGCAACCTCAGATGCTTGATTTTGTGGTCATCCAGGATATAGCCCAGCCAGTTGACAGTGCTGGCACTGTTGCAGAAGATAAGGACAGCCCCACTGGATGCTGAGCGCTCCTTGAGTAGCTGCAGCAGTTCAGGCAGCTTGTCCCGGCCTTTGAGGCGGACAAACTTCTGCAGGACATGGGGTGGCAGGCGGTGCAGGCTCTTGGTGGAGAGGGTGACGAACCGGCCCACATCAGTAAACTTCCCCAGCACCTCGCTCAGTCCCGCAGGGAAGGTGGCTCCGACCACCACCACCTGGGTCCTAGCCTCCCCGGGGCCGGCCGGCCCGGGAGCACCGGCAGCCAGGGGAGCCTGTGCCAGGATCTCCTCCAGCAGTCTGGCGAAGGATTCGTCCATCAGGGCGTCCGCCTCGTCCAGCACCATCCAGCGTAGCCGCTCCAGGGCCAGGAAGCGCCTCCGCAACGCCTCTCGCAAGGCCCCGGGGGTGCCCAGCAGCACGGCGGGACCCGACGGCGGCGCCCGCAGCTGCCTCCGCAGCCCGCCCGCCGCGCTGCCGCCCGTCAGCCGGCGCACCAGCAGCCCCGCGGGCCCGCACAGCGCCGCCGCCACCGCGCCCACCTGCGCCGCCAGCTCCCGCGACGGCAGCACCACCAGCCCGCGGGGCGATGCCAGCCTCGCTGCCGCCTCCTCCTCCGCCGCCAGCCCCTCGGGGCGGGAGAGCAGCCCGTCCAGCAGCGGCAGCAGGTAGGCCAGTGTTTTGCCGCTGCCGGTCTCGGCGGCGCAGAGAGCGCTGCAGCCGCGGCGCAGCGCGGGGATGGCGAGGCGCTGCACCGCTGTGGGGCGGCCGACGGAGAGGTCCTCCAGGCCGGCCAGCAGCGCCGGCTGCAGCCCCATCTCGGCAAAGGACGGGCCCTGCCCTGCGTCAGGCGGCGGCGCCTGCAGGGCGGGAGCCGCCTCCTGCGAGGGCTCCAGTTGGAAGTAGTCCCCGCAGGCCTTCCTGTGCTTCCAGCCCCCCGACACCAGCTGTGGCCGCTCCCAGCGCCCCACCGTCTGCCAGCGGGGCTGGCTTAGCTCTGGCCGCCGACTCCGCAGTAGCAGCTTCCCGGGCCGCGTCGCCGCCGCCGCCGCCTCCCCTTGCCCGCGCCGACGGCGCTGCGCGCCCCGTTGCAGCCGCAGCCGCAAGGCCCAGGGGATACGCACCACGCTGTCAGGGGGCTGCGCTCCCACCACCCCGGCGGCCGCCAACCGCCGCGGCAGCAGCGGGAGGCCGGCCACCGTCCCGCCGCGGCTCAACACCATGGCGGCCTCTCACGTGGCTGCGGCGCTGCCCGATGACGCCGTGAAGAGGCGCTTCCCCCGGTTCTCCCCGCCCCCTGGAGCCGCGGCGGAGCCACGCGAGGACGGTGAGTGCCGCGGAGAGAGGGGAGGGGGTCGCACGCGGCCGGTACCTGAGGAGGCGGGAGTGGCGGCCGGTACCTGAGGAGGTGGCGGTGGTAGCGGCCCCTTCACGTTCGCCTTTTCAGCTGTCGGCTGTGAGCTGACCCCAGTCCCAGCCGCACAGGGGCAAACATGGCCCTGAGGGGCTCTTGCAGAGGCGGCCCGGCACTCCTCGCTCGGGGGAAGGAACCCCTGGAGACACCCCTGAGCTCTCTTATGGCTCCACGAACCTGGCACCAGGAGCGCGGGAGCTGAGTAAGCGGCGGTGGAGCGACCAGCCTGCGAGCTCCTGCGGGAGCCCTGTCAGGTTTGACAGGGTCGGACCGCCCGGCTCACCCCCTTCCCGCCGAAGAAAAGCTCTGGGCGTTTACGAGTAGGAAATGGTATTCCATGGCTATTCTCCTCGATTCTCTCTTTCAGGTAGTACCGCAACAGGAATGACGGTGTACACACCTCTGTGTTTTAGAGGAAAGAAGATCCTGGCTCCAATGGTGCGAGTGGGAACATTACCAATGCGTCTTCTTGCTCTGGACTATGGTGCTGATATTGTGTACTGTGAGGTATGAAGAATAAGGCAGATGAGGCAGTCTAGTACAGCTGGACTTTATTATATTACTTTTTCCTTTTATATATCTTTAATTAGAAAAATGGGCAAAGCAGAATCTCTGACTTAAAGCATTTCCCTTTGAGCAGTCCTCAGGTTATGGCAAACATATTTTAAGACTGTCCAATAATTTCAGTTTAGACAAAACACTCACCGTAACCATTTCCTCACATTCTACTGTGTTTTAATTTTTTATTGGATTTTTGCTTTGTGTTTGTTTTGGGGTTTTTTAGTAGTCATAGTATTGAAGGAAATCTTGGACCTACCCTTGCACCCAGACAGTTCTGTTGTGCTAACCCAGAGCATCCATATATACCCCTCGTAGTACAGCTGTCCTTGGTGCTTAACCACTTTTCTTAAAGCTGCCTGAAGCCGAGACTCCAGTTTGCTGTAGATGTTGTTGGTAGGACTTCTCTGCAACTCCAGCTACATAGTTTTCATGATCCTTATTGTTGCAGTGCATTGGTATTCCTGTTTTCCTCTTCAGTGCTGTTGTTAGCTTTTCTCAAATGTATGCACAGGTAAAAGTTACATGATTCAGCTGTAACAAATACAAACAGTAAAGAGTTACACATCATGTAAACATGCCTAACTTCTGGCTTTTCTGAAGCATGTTTGATCTGTATCAATAGAACAGATTGAAACTGTCAGAATCAGTCCTTTATAATGTTCTCCACAAATCTTCACAAGGGGATCTCTTGTGAATTAGCTCACTGCCCTTTTTGAGGGAAAAGAAAGAAAAGATTTGTTCTCAGAGAGACAACATGCTGGGTTTTTATCTTGGCCACAGTTTACCTTTTGTCTCTAGCTTCTAGAATTACAATTGATATTTAAGTAGTTGGATCAGCTTCATCTGAAAGAATAGTTATTACTGGACAATTCAGAATAAGTCTCAAAATTCCTTAGAATAGTTACTGCTGTCATAAAATTGGGAGTCATAAGGTGGTTTTCTTCTTTGACAAACAATAACAGTTTCCTAGGTTATGAATTATGACCTCTGCTTTAAATGGGATTAAGAATACACATTTTTTCATTCTCTGGGAGGTTATGTACCAAAATTTATCCATTATTATTCCTGTAGCTAAAAACCTGCTACATTGTTCTGTGGGTTTTTTTTTCCACATTGATGTTGAGAGACAGGAGAGTTAAGATACCTTTGACATGGATTAGTATTTGCAATTAAATATCTGTCTTAATAGATTTTAACAGGCAAACTGTGCTTTGTAGGTTTTCTTAAAAGCTGATAAGAGGGTATAAACTAGAACAGTTGCTTTAAGCAATTATACTGCAGTTGTTTGGTAACAGAACAGCATGGTAACTGCATTTTGTAACTTCATTTCTGTGTGCTAAAACCTCATTTTCTGATTATCCTCCCCCATAAGCCCCACATTTTGGAACTCAAAGCTGTTTCAGAACATAAAGTGAACAGTAACTGAAAACAAACATTAGTTAAAAACTTAAATTAAAAATACCACTCATAGAACCTAAGGTACAATGCAAGCAGATTGAAATTAGCTTAATTTATTGCTTGTTTATCCCTTACCTGTGAACCAGCAGATCTTAAGCTTTGTCTTATTTGCTGAAATAAAGAGTCTCTAGTAGACTAAACTTCTTTAGGTGGCTAAGACTATAGCATAGTGGGTATTTTTCTCAATTTATATAATAGCTGGATTAACAGCTGCCTATTTATTTCAGCAGCTAACAAGTTACATTGGGTCAAGCTGTAGCTGTTTGTCAGTTAAAGGCAGTCAGTTTGGCTTAAAGCTTGCCTGTAATCAAGTTGATGAGTTACAAATGAGAAAAGGGGTCAAATGATGTCCCTAATAAATTGATTTGCATAAATCTGTGATTAACCTAATATATGTAGGCTGAAGTTCTGAGTTTCTTCTAAAGGAAAGCCATGAACTCCAGAAGAATGGTTCTCCAGTAAAGGTCAAACAAAATTTTACTTTGTCTGTTAACAAGTGTAGGGAGCTGTTAAAACTGAGGGTTAAGGTAAAGAAGACTTAGGGTATAATATTGCTGTTTTGTTCCCCATGTTTCTGGTCTGTACAAACCTACCAAGTTTTTTGAGGTGGTGTGTTGCTATAGCACTAAGTTATCTTCCTCTTTTGCTCTAGGCAGTTCATTCTGCTTTGTTTACAGCTTGCTAGAAAGGTTTTTCAAGAAAGATATAAGCTTGTAATAGTCTTATATTCATATGTTCTGTTCATATTTTGAATCTTCAATTGAGTGTGTTGTAAAGTTAAACTTTTGTTTTAATTTGGATTCTTTTTTCTATATTTGTTATCTCTATATAGCTATTCTTATTTAGTAAAATGAGCAACTGTTTAGAGCTGGATGGCTTAAACACTTTGACTGAATTTTTTTTATTCTTTTCAGGAGCTAATTGACATAAAGATGCTGCAATGTAAGAGAGTTGTAAATGGCAAGTACAGCATTTCTTTTGTTAATACCTGTAAGCATTCCTCTTCTAGTTGAGAAAATATTTTTTTCTTTAATGTAATAGTAATTACAATGAGGTATCAATACATATAAGTTCCCTAAACTATGTCTAGGTACTTAAACTAAGGTTTTGAAACTCTACCTTATACTTTGCTGCTGCTTCACAGTTTCAAACTTTCAGTTTATCTTCTTAAGGAATTTCAATAGTTTAGTCAGTGTCTCTCAGGAAAACCACAAATGTTTTGGGAGAATAAGGCTAATGGACTAGTAACTAACTATTACTCTTTCTAGGGCCCTAACATGGGGTGTTTTTCCACCATTTACTTAGTTAATTACAAGGATTTTATTGTTTTTCTGTTAAACTTTTTGGCAGAGGTCAGGTCACTAGGTGTGCAGGAGCAGGCCTTCTAAAGTGAAAGACTTCATAATTCTAGCTCCTGGATTTCTCTTATTAAGAAAACTGGGATCAGTGTTGGAAATTCATTACTAATGTTTCAGTGTTATGCTTCCTGGCAGCAGATGAAAAAAACTAGTAGATGGAATAGATAAGACATTAAAGTTCCAGTGCATTGTCTAAAATATTAAAGGTTTTAGTTTTATGTGGGTTAAAAAACTGTAATAAAGTTGTCATCAACAGATAACCCTGTGTGTATATATATATACACATACTGGCTTCAACCTCTCATTCTCTACTGCCTTTGTATGCTATTATAATAAAGAGTAAACAGCAAAAACTAGTTTTGGGGTTTTTTTCATTGTAGGTTTTTGTTTGGGGTTTTTTCTTTGAGAAATTTGACATGTGTATGTGCTAATATAAAATCTAATTTCTTGAGCAAAACTACTAATATTAGTTAAAAAGCCTTATCGTCTTTCAAAAAAAGTTTCAAACAAATTCATTTGGTCTGTAGTAGAAACAGTTTCCAGTAATAAGTTTTCATGAATGTTAGCTGTTAGTGATGTTATAATACATAGTTCTTAGTGTACTGCAATAAGGAAGCAAGACACAGAAGATGTCACTATTTATCATTATTTTAATAATGTGTTGTCCATGGGCTAGGTTTGGCTTGATATGGTTTTCACACACAAGTTCTTAAGAAGTTGTCTTTGAGAACTCCCCAGCTGAGTGTCATGAGAAACAGTTGTTTGTAGTGTCCCTGTAGGGGAACAGAAGTCTACTACAAATCTACTTTCCTCTCCTTTCATTTATATGCAAGTTAGTGTATATGGCTTCCTTTATTATTACATTTGTGTGTAATTTTTGTCTCTTATTTGTTTCTCATTTCATAGAAGTACTTGACACAGTGGACTATGTTGCACCTAATGAAAGAGTTGTTTTCAGAACCTGTGAAAGGGAGAGGCACCATGTTGTCTTTCAAATGGTAGGAAATGAACTGCAGGTACTCTTCTAATAGCAACTTAGTTAAAGAAGGCAGTGCTAGTAACACTAATCTAAGTCTAAAGCAGCTCTCTGTGTTGCAGACTAACACTTTCTTGATGTAAAATGTCACACAGAACGTGTTGTAGAATTTCTAATCTGTTGTTGCACATGCAGACAAGTCAACCCAGTAAGCTCTCCATACAGCTGTTTTCAGAAAAGGTGATTAAAGGTTAATTCTATGTTTTATGACAGCAGGATGTTTTTGTAATAGATGTCTTTGATACATTTCCAAATGTATAGATGCTAAAAATAAATCATGCTGATGTTTGATCACATGTTTAAGTCTTGCATTGTCCAGTAGTCAGTCTCACTGGAAAGACTGAAAGAAATGTGATTGTTCAGTGTAGATAAGAGAGCATCAGTGTGTGCACTAACACTGCACAAATGGGTTAAAGGCTGCTGGAGAGAGAAATGTAGTAATTTGTTATTTGTGACCACTCTGGGTAGGACAAGAGGTGATGGGGAGAAAGGGAGAAGTGTGGACTACATTAGATATTGAAAAAGACCTTTTTCTAGTGGTAATGGTAGCCCTAGAATAGGTTGTGTGTAGAAGCTGTAGAATTATTACTAGTGGAGTTTCTTAAGAAGATGATAAATATGATGGTGGACTAAGAACGTTAGGTACTGCTGTTTATATGAAACTGGGAGGGGTGGCTGACACACCACAAGGCTGTGCTGCTATCCAACTAGGTCTGGACAGGCTAGAGAGCTGGGTGAAGGTGAACCTCATGAAGTTCAATGAGGACAAATGTAGACTCCTGCATCTGGGGAGGAATAACACCAGGCACCAGTACAGATTAGGGGTCGTCCCACAGAAAAGCGGCTTTGTGGAGAAAGACCTTGGAGTCCTAGTGGACAGTAAGTTATCCATGGGACAGCAATGGGCTCTTGTGGCCAAGAAGGCCAATGGTATCCTGGGGCACATTAAGAAAAGTGTGTCCAGCAGGTATAGGGAGGTTCTCCTCCCCCTCTACTCTGCCCTGGTGAGACCACCACACCTGGAATTCTGTATCCAGTTCGGGGCTCCCCAGTTCAAGAGAGACAGGCATCTACTGGAGAGAGTCCAATGGAGAGCTACAAGGATGATTAAGGGACTTGACAATCTCTCCTATGAAGAAAGGCTGAGAGAACTGGGGCTGTTTAATCTTGAAGGCTGAGAGTGGATCTTATTCATGTCTACAAATACCTGAGGGGTGAGTGTCAAGAGGAAGGGGCCAGTCTTTTTTCAGTGGTGCCCCATGATAGGACAAGGAACAATGGGGATAGGAAGTTCCACCTCTACACAATGAGAAATTTCTTTACTGTGAGGGTGATGGAGCACTGGAATAGGCTGCTGAGAGGGATTGTGGAGTCTCCTTCTCTGGAGACTTTCAAAACCCCTCTGGATGCATTTCTGTGTGACCTGTCCTAGGTGATCTTGCTCTGGCAGGGGGGTTGGACTAGATGATCTCTAGAGGTCCCTTCTAACCCCAAACATTCTATGGTTCTATGAGAGTGGACAGAACTCATGGGATCCCTTTTTGCATCACCTTTTGTCATTCAGTGGCTGACTTAGTTCATGTTTTAGCTGTCTGTTATGCTGTGAATGGGTCTCTGTCACTTTGTACTAAATATTTAGAGCAAATATAGTTATACACATGTGTGGGTGAGCACACTTTATTAATGTGATGATATTTTATAATTATAAATCCTCTTATTTTACCAACAGGGTTCAGCAGATGCTGAAAGAGCCCTGGCAGTAGCTAAACTTGTGTGAGTAATCTTTTCTTATCCCCTTTCCACTGTGGGTTTGTTTGAGGTTTTTTTGTACAGAGGAGTTACTGTGCAAGACAATTTTTTCATGATTGAGAGGATTCAGGTAGGTCTTGATAGGACCAAGAAGATTTCTGTTGGAGCTGCATAGTTAAGTGTAGCATCTCAAAAGGCCAGTCTGCCTTAAAATGTCTCCTACTCCCATTTGTGGTTTGAAGCCCTCAATAAAATGTAGTGCAGAAATGAAAAGTGTGTCTCAAACCCTTTTCAGAGGTGTTTTTAAGCCTCCATTTTAAAAAAAGGGAAGTTTCATTAGGACTTGCTTTAGTGACAGTGGTGAATGTAGTGGTGGGTATACTTACATATAATTAATCCTATATAAACATATTGAAGATGAGTATGTGCAGCTTCTCTACAGCACTGGTCGTTGAAACCTGTGGACAGTCTGGTCTTCAGATTGCTGTTAAAATAAATATGTAACCTATCTAAGTGAGAAGCTAAAACTTCAGAAGTTCAGATAAAAAGTTGACCTTAAATTCTCCTGTAAGCCTTAATGATGATGGAACAAGTTTCTTGCGAAGATGTCTGTTTCCTGGTTCTTGTTCTAATATGCTGAAAAATATTTTAACTGTTTATTTTTTCTCTTTCAGAGAAAGTGATGTAGCTGGTATCGATATCAACATGGGATGCCCAAAAGAATACTCTACTAAGGCAAGTGGATCTTGAGTACTCTACAATAAGCTTTATCTTTCTTAGAGGGGTGGAGTGCAGAATACAGGTTCTGGTTTTTCAGGCGGAACAAATTCAAACAGTAGAATTTTCATGCGTATAAACTTAAGTCTGGTTTTTTTGCCTTTTTTTTTTTCTGCAATATACAAAAGTGTATTGAAGGTGTCATAGCCCTAATATAGTAAAACAGCAATAGTCTACTAGAAATTCTCCCTCAATAATAGCTTTGCTTATGTAATTAAACATACCATATCCTTATGTGGGTAAGCATGTATGAAGTTTGTTAGCTTGGATGTGCACCACTGAGCAAGTGGCAGTTGTGGTTTCTGTCAAGACAACCAGTGAATATTGAGGAAAGTGTAGTGAGGTTGTTAAATTGTTTTAGTGTACAAAGTTAACACTAAAGCTATTTAGAAATCTAAAAACTGGCAGGCTATGTTGTATCTTGCGTTTTAAAGTAAATTCTGTAAGATGGGATAAAAAAGTTGGGTTTTTTGTGTTTTCCTGAGGCCACTAATTTGTTGGCTGAGTGAAATGTGTTCTGCTTAGCTTTAATAAATCTATGAATCACAGTTTGTCATCTGAACAAGTAAACATTTGCAACTTAGCAATGCTAAGATTAATTATTGGTCAGTTTTAAGTGGGAGGAGGATGGATTGGGTGAAACTTGATTTTGTAGCTAAACACATGCTATACTAAACTAGTCCTCTATCATCTGTGGCTAAAACAGAGTAGTCAAATTGGTTATTAGCAATTTTAAACCAGTTAGTGTAGAGATAAAGTATCAATGAATGAGACCATGGAACACCATTTTGATGTCAGATGTTAATGCAGAATAGATAAGAGAAATGTTGCACTTGGTGTCAAAGAACAAGAACTTCAAATTAGAAGACTTCAAACTTCATTCCAGGGAAGAAGCCTGGCTGTTGCATTTAAACTGTCTTCTAGTCTTTGTAGTATTGGCCACTTGGTGCCCTGAATTACTGCTTAATTCTAATGCAGTTCTAAGAAATGTGTTTCACCAAAGTGTTCACTAATACTCCTGCATTTGAGATTTTGCCACTTTCTCCTTTTTATTTTCTTAATGTAACATTGTACTTTTCCTAATAATTGAGTTGACACCTAGTGTGTAACTTTCTGTATCCTTTCCCAGGGAGGTATGGGAGCAGCACTGCTGTCTGATCCTGACAAAATAGAATCTGTAAGTATATCACCTTGTGGGTTTTGAACTGCTTGGAAAGTATTGTGTACTGTGCTCTCCTGAAAGCAGGAATAAATGCCTAGAAGACCAATTTGTAAAAGCTAGAGTGGAATAATCAGTTTTAAATACTGAAATTAACATTATATTTAAATAATCATGTAATAGTTCTCCATGTCATTGTCTAGACTACAAAATAGCCACCTTCTTCCTTTTTAATGTTAAACTTCCACGATGTGGTGCTATATTTGCAGAAGGAGGAGTTTTACATGCATATGTATGTAGATCTGTATAAAACTCTCACTGTATCCTCCTCCAGAGTCCTGGGGGTAATTCTAGTTTACAATTCACCTCTCACCAATAACTGAACCGTGGTTCAAGGTAGTTATTTATTGTACTATCAAATATATGTAGATCTGGACAAAACACAAATACCAAAATCAATGCTCTACCTTTTTCCACCTGGCTTTTGAATGTGTTTTAAGTGTTCTTTGAAGGTCAGTGTTTTGAAGAGACTAGACTCTCTTCACTCTTCTGCATGGCTTTTTTTCTGAATTACAGCCACTCTCTGATCCCTGCAGTCCATGCCTTTTCCTTCTGTTAAGTCAGTCTTTTGGAAATCCTTCCTCTTACTGTGGTAACACCATTCAGCTTAATAGGCTAGTAGGACTTTGACAGTTTCAACAAGGTGATCCATTGCTTAATTACTATTCTTTGTAAGCTCTGACATAACAGCAGGTTGTAAAATGTAATTTATTTCATTCTCTGAGGACATAGCATTAGAAGAGCATGTCAGTGATGATGTTGCTTGGTGTTTTCAACTCTTTTTTTTTCTGGTTTGAAGGCTTTCTTCTCTTTAAAAAAAAATTTTTGTAATGAATGCTTACATTTAGTTTTTCTAAGAAACTCGCAGCTCAAAGGTGAGAAGTATATAAAAACAGATGCATGAAAATTAAAAACTTTGGCACTTTATTTTGAAATGATCAGAATTTACTGGTCACCTTGTATTGAAAAGCAGTATTGAAACTCCAGCAGCAGTTAATTGCTTTATAAAAATCCAGTTAAAATTAAAAAAGTGGAAATAAAAATGGCTTAAAGTAGACATAGGTTTTTATATCTACCAGATGAAACAATTTACTTAATTACAGACTGCATATGTCCATCTAGCATGTAAGTTTCTTTATAGAGGAACAGTAACTAGTGTTATGTTGTTCTAATTTCTTTGTATATAGAAGGGAGGAGGGCTTTATTAATGTCACCATTGTGATCATGTTGTTGTCTTTTTTTCCAGATACTCACTACCCTTGTTAAAGGAGTTTGTAAACCAGTAACCTGCAAAATCCGCATTTTGCCCTCAGTAAGAGCATAAATGCCCTACATGTTTTTAAACCTCCAGGAGATGCTAGGCCTTCTCTTTTAATAACTGATTTTTTTTTTTGCAAATGTGTATTTAATTACCTGCCTAGATACCATGATTCCGTATGACCTGGATAGATATTTCTGTAGATGTATGAACTGTAATTGGGCTAGCTGTTATTCAAAGTCATTTAGACATGTGTTTAAAATGATTAAATGAACAAATGAAGCCTGTGTGAAAGGATTTTGCTCTTTGTAAGATCATTCTGGTTTTGATGAAATCAAAGAACTGGCACCTCTCCCTTTTATTTTCTACAACTATCCTAGAGCCACTTGCTCTTTATTTCAAGCTGCTTTTGAATAACATGTGGTTCTGTAACATCATCCATCAGAACAGCAGGTGAGCTTCTGTCTCTGCCTGTGCCAGCTGGTAGATGTTGCATTTTACAAAAAAACAAATACACAGTTTTTGTGTTGAGCCACAGATCATTCTCCAGCTTTTGAAAAGAAAATTGGCCTAATCTTTTTTCATCCTCCAAAGCTGCATAAGACAGGCTAATCCAGCAGTGTGCCAGATTTCCTTCTGCCAATTTTAAGAGCATCTTACCCCTCTGAAGCTACATTAGAGCTTCCCCTTTTTCCCCTACATCTTTTGATTCACTGGTCATGTACAAATAGCATTAGAGTTTTTTAGCTACTAGTTAACATTTTTAAGACACATCTAAAAGGAATATTTATGGATGTGTGTTTGTATGTTGTGTTTATTTCAGAAGATGTCCACTTATTAAGGTGCATTTTAATTACAATTTACGGAGTAGGTGTTAGAGAGGACTTGTTAATCAAGTGTTTTGTATCATTTTCAAATGATAGTACAAAAAAAACTGTTAGAAAATATATTAGTACATATTTTTAGTATTTTACTAATATTTTAGTTTCAGAAAGCTTGTGTTCTGTAGTTTCAAGGAAGTATTGAAAATGGACTCCTATTTTTGCTGTAAAATGTAGTTATTGAAGTGTGTATTAAATGGAAATACATGTTGGGAGTTACCATTGAAGTACTGGAATTTGAAAGAAAAGACTTCCAATGTTTGTCTCTACAATAATCACATGATGGTTATTCCTCTCTCTTTAAACTAAAATCATGTCATTCTCTCTTATCCCTCAGGTTGAGGATACTGTGAATCTGGTAAAGAAAATAGAAAAAACTGGTATTGCTGCCATTGCAGTCCATGGAAGGTAAATTGATTTTTGGCAAGAGAGACTTAGATTTATTTGTTTTTAGTTTGTTGGTGAATATAGCACAGTAAGGTATGACTAGTGTATACTCTACATGTAATATGTGGTTCTGATTTGAGCTGTTAACTAAATTGATGTTGTAGAAAATCAGGGCAGTAATTAGGGAATTGTACACCTTATGGCTGTTTTTCTAAAGCTTTTATCTCAAAGACCAAATAAAACTAAAATTAGCTTGCATACTCATTAATCTAAAAAATGTTGCTTATCTGGATATGGACTTAGAGTAACAATGTTTTAAAATGTGTTTGATATGAAATAATTCTCTGCTGTTTGAAAGAAAAAAAGGAACATTACATGAGATATATAAAGTAAATAAGCAGCAATAAGTATGTCCCAATAATCCTTCAGTCATGTCTGCTGTGATTCACATATCTACAATTTCCATAGGAAATCTTTGTTCTTGTCTTTTTTTGTTTGTTGGAAAGGAAGAAGGAGGAGAGGCCTCAGCACCCTGTCCACTGTGATGTGATCAAAGCCATATCTGAAGCAGTCTCCATTCCAGTAATAGCAAAGTAAGTTGGACTAATCAGCTCATTATTGCAAGATGCTTGTGCTTTTGCCTAACTTAAGATTTGCAAGTGCAGGAAAAAAAATCCTTTGTGTGGAGTGGATACAGTGTTACCTGTTACCAAAGACCAAATCTGAAGAGAGGCAGCAGTGACAGAACTTGGCCATAGGAAATATCACTATGTCTCAGTTTTGAGTTTAAAGCTTCCATGTATTTTTCAAGAAGTACTGGAAGAAAAATACACTGTAGAAAATACACTGAAAGTTAAGAGTTTTTGCTGTTAGAAAACCTGTTTCTGAGCTGGACAAAGGAAATATTCTGTGTTGATAATCTTTATTGATCACCTTTTCGATGGTTTGTCCCCTTTGTAGCTTTCAAGGTAAGTTTTTAAACAACATGGATTTTTAAAAAAGCAAGGAAAAAATCACATTGTGCATTGCCATGTACCATTTGTTTCCCTAGGTGAAAGATAAGGCTAACAATTTTTCTTAGATTTTATGCATGTCACAGAAATGTCAGCTCTGTATGAGTACTTTCTATGATGTAGAAATGTGCAATTAAGATATACAAATATCAGATTTATTATGGATAAATTGCTTTTAATTAATCCCTATATTAATTTACTTCTTTGCAAGTGTTCTGACATGCTGAACTAATGTTAAGAATCACCATTTTTTTTCCATGGTGTCTCTGGGAAAGATGTGATCTTTGTTTTAAATCCACATACTGAAACTTTCTTCTCTAAAGAAATGTAACTGTGCAAATTTGAATCCTGCTTATTAAATGTATTTGATCCATGATACTTGATCCCTTCTGTAACTTATTTGGCTATTATTTTGAGAATTTTAACAAGTTGTATCTCGAGCTTGGTCAGGAAATAGACAGGAATTAATACAAGGAAGTAGGCTGGTGATAAAAAAAAAAAAGGGGGCAAGAAAACTTGAATTGATACTATGACTTCTAAAATGGCACTGTGTTATGGAATAATCTCTTGGAAGTGCAGGAGGCATGTTTGTGTTGTCTTCACAATAGAAATGTCTGGTTTTAAAGTAATTTATCATTCTGTATTCTTTATTTTGAATTTGACAGTGGTTTTACTTTTAAAGGGATAAAGACTCTACTCTTACTGTATAGTTTAAAGAGTCCAACTTTTATTTCATGTTTGAAAGTCTTGTGAAGACAAACTTTAGTAGAAAGAAAAGGTGTTTTAAGTGTTCTTTTTGCTTACTAACACGTCTGACTTGCTGACTTGAAAGAAGAGGCAGTACAATAGAAGCAGTGCAACCTTCTTTCAACTTCAAAGTGCTTTGTAACTCATCCAGAAGTACTGCTTGTGGTTATTCTCCATATGTTAGTGCCAGAGTAACAATGGAATTACACTGTCTGTACTTAACTTGTGTTCAGTATCACTTGTGCCAAGACAGCTAGTGTGCAGTTGGCTGTTACAGAACTGGCAATTGCAAGGTGTAATTTTTAAAACATCCTGGAAGTGATTTTTTTTTTGTGAGCCTTAACCATTTACAACTGTGTGAAAGCACACAGTTGATGTAAAACACGAACTATATTCTTACTCCATAAAAGCAGTCTTCTGTTTTTAAGAGAAATATGCACATAATGAAAAATATCATTATCAGTGTTTTAATGAGCCATTGCTAATGCATTTGTTCTCTTAGATTTGAGATAATATCCTAGATAGACTCTGCCACCCTTAGTGATGTAATAGCACATTGAAAATGCAAGGCTATGTTAAAGTACATATAATAGCAACTAAAACTTCCATAATTATAACAATGATGTTAATTTTTAGTGGAGGATCTCATGACTTCATCAAAGAATACACAGACATTGAGACCTTCCAGAAAGCAACAGCTGCCTCATCAGTAATGATAGCTCGTGCTGCCATGTGGAACCCATCTATCTTCAGAAAAGAGGGTCTTTTTCCCTTGAAGGAAGTAATGCAAGATTACATCAAATATGTATGTTTTTTTGGAAGATCTTACTTGTAGTTACAGTTGTTTATAGTTGTTAATCCATATTTTACCACAGTACCTTCACTCCTTTTAATTTCCAAGTCTTAGGCTCTGGGTATATTTTAACACATTGCATGTGAAAAGAGTCTTACAAATCACCCACAGATTCCTATGTTTTGTTCTGTTCAGAAAAAAAAAATCAGAAATCTGTATTCAGACAGCTTTTCTCCAATTACTCTTTTCTTACATACCACGCTTTTTAGCCCTAGTTTCTTGGGACACTTATGAGGTTTGCAAGGCTCTCTGAAAAAGTCTAGGAATTTGAAAAGCTAATACTATGTAGGCCAGCTCTCTTGATGTTACATTTGTGCAAATAACATTGAACAGAGGAGTGAAGGAATATTAAATACTCAGTTGCTTGTAGATTGATTTTTAGAAATTAATTGCTTTTCACATAGGCTGTCAATAATTAACTGCAGTGAAGCCAAGGGAATGATTTGCCAGTAGAAGAATGCTGTATTGTAGTACTACAGCTCCATTAGCAGTCATCCATTATATACATTTTTGTCTGTTATTCAAAATACATAACTTTAATGACATGAGAGGAAATTAATCAGAAATCTGTGGCTTTGATCACATCACCTATTAAAAAAATTTTTAATTTCTGAAAATCGTAACTAGCTAATTAATAAAATATCACTGCATTGCTAGTCAACTCTTTCTTCATAAGTATGTGAAGAAGTTGAACTTGGGTTCATGAAAGCAAGCCAAAATAATCAGATTATGCTCCCATTCATAAGCAGTCTTGAGTATGTTATTGAAGAAACTGTTCCTTGTGGCCTGCCTTTCAAAAAGATTTTGAAAATCATCAAGAGATATGAACGTGATATAAGATAAATTTGTTTGGTGTGGGTTTATACACTTTGTCTGTCTCCTTCAGGCAGTGAGGTACGATAATCACTACACCAACACCAAATACTGTTTGTGTCAGATGTTAAGAGAACAGTTGGAAACTACTCAGGGTAAGAAGCTGCATGCTGCGCAGTCCACACAGGAGATCTGGTAAGCATGTACTTCAGAAATAGGAATTGTACTCTCTGTCAAACTTCAAGACCACTTCTCTGTAGGACTGTCTGGCATTTCATTTCTTGAAGAAGTTAAAAAACCTTTTTTTTTTTTAATCCAGTTAGTGAGATGTGGAATACTACAGTGACCTTTTTCAGCTTTCCTCCATGCTCAGGTGTTAAAGTGCTAACCCTACAGCTGCCTATAAACTTGACATACTAATTTAAGTGGTGCTTTGTGGAGTGACAGGCATCTAATTTTTCATTAACTGATTAAGAAGTTTCAGTATTCTCTAGTGGTAGTCTGGAGGTTAATAGCATGAAGCTTGTCTTCTTCCAGAGATATTTATTTATTTTAACTTTCACTTTTCCATGTGGGATTTTTAATGTTACTGGAATTTTTATGACAAGATGTTTGTTTTTAAATGAACACTTAAAGTCAAAGCAATGTATGGAAGTCTTGGATGTAATTCTTTTGCATTGCTTTTCATGCACAAAGTGTCCTAATGAACCATGACAACCTTTTTAAGGATTTATAGTATCTTTAACGAATCTCATAGTTTTTTAACCACTTTTCTAATCAGCCTGTGTACCATCCAGGTAACTGAAGAACATTCAGTTGTTTAAAATGCATCTTCAGCCAAAATTGTTACTTAATGCTGCTGCTTTCTGGTGGTGATGGCATATTACAGCCATTCGAGATACAACCTCAGTTCTGAATGCAAGAGAACAGGCTGCTGCATTTCAGACAAAACAAAAATTGCCTAACAGTACCTTATAAGGTGTCTGCTTTTAGCTGTATCATTTAGCATTATTAAGCTTCATTGCTTTTCCACTTAGAGCATTAGAGATGGCTTTGAGGCCACAATTTATTTTTTCATTGAACGTACCAATGAGCATTGATGTAACAGTCAGAAAGTATAAGTTTTCTTAAGCTGCAGGTTTTATTAATTATTTCTGCAGAAAATTAATAGTCTCAATTTTTCCAAGTAGATGTAGCTTGCCAGGGGTCTGAAATTTAAAAGGATTTGAGGCTCTTGTCTTTGTCCCAAATCCTAGTTGTTTTCTCCCTTGTATTGGGCTTGTGAATAATATTCTGAAGTCAGCAAATCCAAGACTTTGAGCTATTTGGATGTTAGTATTTATTGTGTATAGTATTTTTAAATACTAAAATTTAAAAGAAGAATCTGTTTCCTGCTTTTCTCTCATGTTGCCCTTTTGGAGCTGATGCACCAGTAGTCACTCAGACTTTCTTTGCTGCTTGATCCACCTGCAAGTTATTAATTGAGCTCATAGCTTGTACATTGCAGGTCCTGTATTTCTGATTGCTGTGTCTGGAATTTCAAGCTGTAACTTGTAGTGCTGGAAATGACAGTGTTCCTTTTCTACTTGTAGCTCAACAGAGTCTGATAAGAATTGAAGCAGCAGCAGTATAATGTTGCAGTGCAGAATATAGCCACACTTTCATATGATTCTCTGTGCATGTGTGTTCTATTTAAACACAATAGATTTCTATACTTTACTGTAGTGGGATACAAAAATTTATAAGTTGATTTCTAATACAAAGAAAGTCTGTTTGAATAGTGAAGTCTTTGAAATGGCTGACTTCTATGAAGAAACAACGGCTATTTTTGAAGCCAAGAAAACATCTTTAGAAACTGAGACACAAGAAGATGATGAAATGGAAGATCCAGATGTAATAAAAATGGCTGTTAGATTCGACAAGTAAGCATGCAACTTACATTTTTCACTGTCTTGCATCTGTAAATAAAAATTGTGAATTTGACAGTGCCTTACACTTACTTGAAAGTACCAATTGGTGTAACAGCACTGACTGAGTGAATTTTTATGAAGCAATTTGTGTACATCATTACATATCACTAGCATCACCACTTTTCTTGAGCTATTTGGATGTTGCATGATGTTCTTCAGTTCCAGATTTCCTGAGACTCATTAATTCTCTCAGCTAACATACTGAAAGTGCTGAGGGATTTTTTAAAAAAAAAAAAATTAAAGAATCCAAACATCTGTATGTAGAAGAGTGAGTACACAAAGAGTTGAGTTATTTCTGGTGAAATTTAACTAAGACATAGTAGTGTTTCTGTAAAAAAGCACTGCACACATTTCATAATACTATGGTTTTAAGCAGATACATGTGCTTATTTACAGTCTTCTAAACATGTTCACTTCTAAGTTATTCCTTGAAAAACTAATTCATGGAATTATGCACAGTATTATTTTAAGTTATCTTTGATTATAATCTGTGAAACCTGTAGAACTGCTGTTACTTTCCATGTTATACCCATATTTGCTATTAAGTCCATCAAACAGCTCAAGAAGAGTGTGATGTAAAATGCTCCTGAAATCCAGTCATAATGCTTTAATATTTACAGGTTCTATTACTTGACTCCCTGAGTACTGAATACAGTGGTTTTACAGTATTTCTTTTTCCTACCAAGTACAAGGGGCTGTAATTCCATGTCAGTAACTGAATCAATATCTACTTTTTCTACCCTTTTTTATTTGATAACTATACTGTGTCCTAACAGAAGCAGCTTGTCTCTCTTCTAGTATTTCAACTTACATTTTTACTTATAATAAGCAGTGCCAAACTGTATCTCTGTCTTATATGTTTAGTTAGAACCTCCTTCCTGGCAACTATCTTTTCTCTAGTTGTATTACTATTGGATGTAAATGTTTGGGAAGAATTAATAGAAAAGTTTAATTTTATTTTAGATGTTAGACATACTACTTAAATTATCTAATAAGGAAGTAGTATTTTTCTCATAATTTGAGCTATAAAATTAAACCTCGAAGAATAAGTGGTAGAAGTAAATAAGCAGAACTCTGTTTTAAAATAGAACTGTTTGCATAGTTGTTGACTAAAAATTTTTCTGTCTAGGCGAGAATATCCACCACAGATTACTCCAAAAATGTGTCTTTTGGAATGGTGTAGGAAAGAAAAGCATCCTCAGCCTGTTTATGAAACTGTGAGTCAGAGAAGAAACCCTTTCAAACCTCTGTCTGCCTTGTCTTTGAAATTAAGTATTTTAGGAATCAATGTAGTGAGAAATTGTACTTCTCAGTCTGGCATAGTTCTTCAGTAAGCAGCTTCAGAAACGGTAATACACATATGAATGAGAAGAGCAACTTATTTTATTTGAAAAAAAATAATTGAAAAGTCAGATCTTCAGTCTGGCTTTTATTCATGTGTGAAGGAAGTTTCTGTAGCTACAAGGAGCATGTTACACAGGAGTCCATGACTGACTGATTTTTACTTCTCTGAAGTAAGGGATTTGGATTCAGAACATTTCCTTTGTTGTTGCACACTGTTCTGGGTAGTAACTATACTGGGCAGGAGCAACTGCTTGATTGTATGGGGACATTATTTGGTTTGGGTTTTTTTGTAAAATAAAAATATTTGCAGTTTGGACAATTTCTTATTTTTTCATCTTAAATATGCCAGGTTAAATTTGTGTGAATTACAGTAATTTTAATAGTTTATTTGATTGTGGTGTAAAGACGAGAATAACAAGGAACCTTGACAATGTTGTTTGTTCTGTAAATGACATGACTGTTTCTTACACCTCCCTCCCTTCTAAATGTTTTTTGTCCAGGTTCAGAGACCCCTGGATAGATTATTCTGCTCAGTAGTGACTGTAGCTGAGCAAAAATACAGATCTTCTCTGTGGTAAGTGATCCTTAATGTTTTTTGCAGCTGTATTGTCATGGTTTCTGAAATATTGCTTAAAACTTGCAATGAAAGGGTACTCCAGTTTATTCCAGCTGACTTTGATAAAAGTCAGCTAAGAGCTACGTTCTAAAGCTGCTTCTGCAAGGGTGAAAGGATTATAAATTTCTGAGAATTGAATGTGACAAGAAGAAGTAAGCCTTAGCATAATCAAGTAAACTGTTCTAGATTTTAATTCACTTAGTAGATTAGTCCACAAATTGTATTGGAAGAGGAGCATAAGGTGACCTGGTTTGATTGTCTCTGTGAAGAGTTCAGAAACTAACCAAGGCAGGCAGAGGGAAACGTTGGAGGAGTGTGGAGAACAGTCTGAGTTAAATGTCTTCAGCCACTACAGCAGATCCGTTCTCAATAACAAGTCAGGATTAAGTGTCTATATACAGTGAAGCAGAGGACAGTTTAGTGGCTTCTCAGAGATCACAGTTAATCAACAGTTACATCCAGGGCTGCTCTAAAGTTTCATGCTGGTGTTTTATACAGTTGTCTGTTCATACTGGAGTTGACTTCAAGCATTTGCACCTAAGTTGAACTTGATTTAACTGCAAAGCTCGAGCTCGTCATTGAACATTTTAAAGAGGACAAATGCACACAACAGTTACTGGTGTTTGTAGGATTCTTGTTCAGAGACTTCAGTAAGTTAAACTTAGCTAAAGTGAAACTTTGAGAAGAAAATGTTTTCAAACATTGAATTTCACAAATGTGTAATCTGAAGTCACTCTTGGAAATGATGGAAACTTTATTATTATGGAAGAGTTCCTGCTTTTGTCAACATCAGTAAACTTGTACATCTACCAGAGTTTATATTCGGGTCTGAGTGTCTTTACAGAAAGTGATCCAAAACTCAGTCTTGTTTAGTGATCATATTCGTAAAAGTTAACTTTGAGGATTGAGACCACTTGGGCCAAACATGTGTTGACTTCATACCTTTGAGAAGGAGGGTGTTTTGAGATGCAAGACCTGATAGAAGCAGATTTTCTAGGAATATTACACAAAGAGTGATGCCTCAACATTGACACCTAGCAAGATTCAGATGATTTCTGGAACTGACCTATTTTGTTGTTCTGCTGTGAGATGACTTCAAATGCTGTTTGTTTCATGAAGTTGCATCAGACAGGAAATTGATGGTCTTGGCAGCGTAGAGACTTCAGTTTCTGCTTTTACCTGTGCTCTGTCTGCTTGCTCTTCAGGGACAAGTCAAAGAAACTAGCAGAACAGGCTGCAGCTATTGTCTGTCTGAGAACATTGGGTGTCCCAGAGGGAAAGCTGTGTGAGGGAGAAAATCACCTGATTAACAAACGCAAGAGGGAAGACCGAGAGCGCTTGAATAACAGAGACCATGGAGAAGATGCTGAGCCTTCCCATAAAAAAGCTAGTTTTATTGAAGGAACTTCTGACATGAATGTGCCTAAGGTGCCACGATAGCATGGAAATGAGAGGTTTCATGCCTATGCAGTCACTAATTAGCTCCTATTTGTATATCTTGCTGTTCACATTTCATTTGGATTCTCTCTAAGGTGGATAAAGTTGTGAAAATTGCCAATGAGATGTTTACTGTTCACCACTCACTGTCCCTTTGGTGCCTTTCAGACAGGATAAATTAGTAACTTGATTTTAAAGAACATTGAGAAGATTATCCCAAATAATAAATTTTTTTAAATATCCAATATTTTCAAAGCAAATTTGTCATTGGTTTTATTACTTGTTTTTTATTTTTAAGAAATCTACAGTGTGTTGGTAAGAGATGTATAAATGCATCATCCATAAGCAGATGGATTAATTATGGAACTATGTAGATAATCTTAAAAATTAATACAGGGAAATATTAGTAGCCAAGTAGACATGGTTCTGTCAAATGAATTTTTGTACCTGTCATACATCAAGAAAGTTTTTTGCAGAGAGGACTTAGCAGTTATAAGAGTAAGCATGAAAATAACCACCTTCTTTCATAATTTCTACTACATTTTACCCCTCAGAAGTGTGACAGTAGAATTAACTATTATTTTGTGGTCTTATATACTACAGTTGTGCCTTTGCAATAAGGATCTGGAGCCAAACCTTGTAGCCATGAATTTGTTGACTGAAGGCACTTGGAGCTGTTTGTTCTTTTGAACCTGGAAGCTGTACTAAATATCTACATGTGTATTGCAATAATAGGCATCCAAATATGGCCTTATGTGTTTGTTCTTGAAATGTGACCTAGTTTGCCTCAGTATTTATCTGTTAGTGATACTGGTGGCTTTAATCAAAGGCACATGTTCTCTTCTTTATTTGCCATCATCATAACTTCCTATTAAACTAGGAGTACGTGCTCTATGCCAAGAGAGGATGCAGACCCAGTCTGATTTCATGGCAATCCAACTGAACTTGCCTGATTTAAATTAAGAGTTCTGAATTCCCAAAAGAATGTCTTCATGGATTAAGAGAATTCAGGGATTTCAGTTATTAATGGTTTATTGAAATGATTGTTTGATTTTCCTCAACAGGGTGAGGGATTTTCAGATTATCAGTTCTGGTCTGAAAACAAAGTTACATCAAGCCATGATTTCTAAAGTATTTTGTATAAAGAACATAAAAACTATAATTTATTTTTAGTTTATAAATAGTCTTCCTATTTAAAATAGTGAGTCTTTTTCCTCAAGTGACAGTGCCAGCATTAAACCATTCTTTTACAATGGATGAACAATATCTCACCAGATAATATTCAGACTTGTGAAATTAAACAGATGTTTATTAATATTTAAAATGTGTGCTGTTTACATCAGAGTAATTTATAGTAAATCTATACAGTCTAAGTCTTTTTCTTGCTCATTTTGTATATTGCACTAAATGCAGTTAAATATACATAGATTTGATACTTCACTGCTAGAATTTTACTCCTAAACAGCAAAGGAATTTGCAGTATTAATCAGGAAGTTCAGAAGTAGCCACTTCCCTATTGTGATTGCTATCTAAGTATCTTCGTTTTGTCAGGATTATTTGGAGCCATCATAAAATAACAGAAAAACTAATTCTTAGGCTTTCAAGGTGTGATCATAGAATCATAGAATGTTTGAGCTTGGAAGTGATCTCTGGAAATCAACTGGTCCAACCCTGTGCTCCAAGCAGGGTCAACTAAAGCAAGTTTCCTAGGACTGTGTCTAGCTGGGTTTCATGTATCTCCAAGGATTGAGACTCCATGGCCTTTCTTGCCAACCTGTTTTGTTGTTTGATTACCCTTACAGTAAAAAAAAAAAATAAAATGTGGTAGTGTTTTTCTTTTCTTGTTGTATCTACAAGGAATATCCTGTGTTTCAGTTTATGCCCATTGTCTCTTGCCCTGCTACTTGGAAGAATCTGGCTTCATCTCTTGTCATCGTTGTCCATCTTAAGATTGAATCTTTGGATAAACCCCAGTTATTAGTTATTGGTGGTGCCCAATACAGTGCAGACTTGTATGGCAGCAATTATTATGTGTTGGTGGAAATTACAGTGTAGGAAATTCAGTATAGAAGCTAAGGCCTTCAGAACAGTGTTTGTACCTCTTCTGTTTTCGTCCTGATGTTCTATCACATGGTGTGAACATGCGTTCTTCCTGCCTCCTTAGTGAGGTGTAGCCTATGGAGACTTTTCACATTGTTTCCTTCCAGCAATTAACAAAAAATGCAATTGAAAGCACATATTTATGGTGAGAGAGAGGTGACTCCAGTGGTAGTTGAGAAAGTATAAATTTTGGGTTTATATTGAACAGCTGAGCAGGCTTCTGCAGCATGCTGGCAAAAATGTACATTGAACTATAGTTGAAGCTAGATGCCTAAACAGAGATAGTATGAAAACCTAAGCATGTAGATGCTTTACTAGTCATCATCTGTTACAGAGTATGTGCCTTGGTTTGGTTGATGGAGAGAATTGGATAACACTGGATTCTCTGTGAGCCAAAACAAATACTATGTTATTGCTAGTCTGTGAAGTATAGTATTGTATTTATATTCAATCAAATGGGTGCTAAAAGTTGGGGGGGAGTGTTTGTTTTCTAAGAAGTGCATGTTTTCAGATCCTTATTTAAATTGTTAGATGGTCACCAATGCTCACTCTTACTCCTCTTAATTCATTGTAATAGCTGTATACACTGCTGAGGTGGTCTGCGCTGTAATTACAGATGGCCAAACAGCATGTGAAAATGGGAGTGAGGAGTCACTCATTTGGAATGAGCATTCAATACTAAATATAGAAGGGCTGTAAATTCTGGCAAATGGCTAGGAAGCATTAGTGTGTTTTACACCCTTGCTCAGTTTCTAGAAGAAAAATAAGAAAGCTGCAATTGTGGTGCAAGTGTGTGCGCATGTCAGAATTTTTTGCTTTAACGACTTTGTGTTAAATGCTTTAATTCCTCTTAACTCTATTACAACTAATGTGTGACTTATTGACTACATTGATCATTCAGTTCATCCCAACCAATTCTACAGATGGGATATTTGTATTTGCTATGTATGGTCTCTCCTCAGCACTAGTTTTAGTCACTTCAGTGTCCAGTGCTTTCCATCTAGAAATTGTTCTATTCACATTAGTTTTAAAGAGAAAACTGTGATTCGTCTGTAGGAGTTTCTCCTGTGGTTTTCTTCTGCTGTACCTTCCATAAACAGAAGGTGGCAGGGTTTTTTTTTTGTTTTGAGAAAAATACGCTGACTGCTGCAGTATTTAACGATCCAGCCATTGCACTTCTGCATTCTTGCAGAGGGTGGCAATTGAGACCGCAGTTGGGTTGGATGATATGTAGCCTCACTTTTCAGCAATTTTTATTTTTAATGTGGTGTAAATATGCTACTTGGTCAATGCTAACCAAAGTTGTCCTCTATTTTAAGTAGTTGCTTAGTGAAAATGTTTCACTGTTAGTCCTATGGAATTCAGTGAAGCAACTGTTTATTTTTCTGTCACAAGACTACAACAAGCAAACAAAAAATCAGTTGTGGTTCGTTTCTTGATACTAGTTTCTGCAGCATCAGTATCAAGAAACCATACCAAACAATACCTGCCAAGGTGTGATCCGTGGGCATGGGGAGAACTGTAACTTGTCTTCCTTGTAGTCTACATCTACTCTGAAATGTGAATGAGAATGCAAAGATATTTTGACTAGCCTTTTAGTATGGATGCACTCACTGTGGGGCTACCTCTGGGGCCTTGCTGGTTGGAATGCTTTTTGGAATGTCCCGGGCTCCGAGCCCAACCCCACCCTGGAATGTGAGGTTAAATGTTGGCGGCACAAATACAGAGTTTGAATATCAAAACCCTAGAGTTCCCCAGTACTGCAATTTCAGAAAGCTGGCAAGTGAACCACATGTCAGCTCAGCTGCTCTCTGATTCAAACAGTAAGCATGCCTTGGGTTGCTGGGGGAGGAGGAGAAGGTAGGATGTTGTTTGGTTTGGTTTTTACTTACCCGTTATGACCTGCAGAAGGGCATGCTTTTCAAAGACGTTAACTGGCAAGATTGCAAGAGGACCCAAACAGGTGTTAGCTAGGAAGAAGTCTTCATTCATGAAAGCATTTTATCACCACTTCTTTAATCAAACCTATAAACTCAAAATATTTGAGAGCTGTTTTCTTATTACACAGGAGTTTATACTGGGACTACAAGTCAAAAAGCGATGTCAATAAGATGGCCTGTAAGGCTAAAGTTTCCATTAGTACCACAGTGCAGAAGGCCAGTGTTTGAGGCTTTTATTCAGAGTTTCTGATGACAAAGCTGATGAAAAACATTTAAAGCAAGATGCAAAGTCTTTGGTGAGGAGGGAGTGCCTCATGTATTGTTTAATAGCAGTTGCCTAGGTCAGTTAAGAATTGATGAGCTCTAGGGGGAATGTAGTCCAGTCATCCTTACTCAAAGGAGTGTTAACCTCAGTGTTTTCATGAGAGGATGCTTAAAAAGTAGACAATGTATGTGGTGTTCACTTAGCTCCCAAATGAAACTATATTGTAGGAGTTAATGTGAATCTGCCTTTTAAAATATCTATTAGGTAAATAAATAAATACTTTTCCTTTGCGCTGATACGGTGGGAGAGTTTTTGTTTTCCATTTTTAGAAAGTTATTGTCTGATAGATATCCTCTTGTGAGAGTCTGAAAAGCACTGTAATGCAAATCTGACACTTTACTCATTTTAACTTGATTTTTCTTTATAGGCTTCATACATTTGTTAATGTTTCAGTGTCATTGTTTGATATGAAAAATAAGCTTCCTGTTTAACTGCCTTTAAAAATTACTGCTTTGTGATTGTAATTGAAGTGGTTATAATCTGTCAATAGTTGTAAATGTGGATTTTTTCATTAGTATTCTATTGCATAAAGCTGACAAAACTGGATTTGAGTACAGATCTTCAGTCTATAACTTTCAGCTGTTTTAAAACTGTATATACATTTTACCTTTCCTAGTAAGATTGTTTGTTGATTTGCAAATGTAGCTGTGCAGTGTTGGGATGCTGCATGTGCCAGGCATGCCTGTATAGTTGCCACTGTCTGTTCTGTGCACAGGTGGTAGCAAGGCTTGTTAGCATTTGGTCATGTTGAACATCTTGTAACGGAAACTGATAAAATGGTTTCCCTTACTGTGGTCTGAGAAAAGTAAGAGCTGCAAAGATATTAAACTAAGAGTACTTTTTTAACCTGCTTCATTTCAAGTGTTGGAAAACGTTATCCTTTTGAGTTAGACAAATAACTAGGCTCTAATCAAACTTCATTGGGAAGCTTCTCAGTGACTTGTGATTTGATTCAGTGCACGCCTATTTGCTTAAGAAATTAACTACTGCAGTTTTCTTTGTTTCTCAGGCAGCAAAGGCATGAATGCCATTTAATACTTTACTGTTTCACTAGCCCTTTGAATCATTACAAAATGCAAAGCAAGTTTCTCGGCCATCTGTGTATCTGCTCTACTTACATACTCAAAAGTCCCACACACCAAAGAATTCAAAAGCTGAAACCATTGTCATTCTTTTGTTCTCATTGTTCTGAAATAGAGCGAAATCGTGGACACCAGACAGAACACAAGTAAACATGTCTGGGTAGAGGTACTTATAGGAACCACAAAACCCATGAGATCTTAAGACTGTTAAAAACAGTATGGGATGATGGTTTCACTTCAGCAGAAGCATGTATTTATTTCCCCTGTATGGCATACAATGCTATTTTTTTTGTAATTTTTTTCAGAACTTAATTGAACATTCAGTGTTGAGATCCTTAGGTGAGAGGGTATGACAAATGGGAGTGTTTGCAGGGGCATCAGAATGATATTATTTCAGAAAGCTGGAATATTGAGACTGCAGGATTAAGCCAGTAAATCACTATACAACTAGACCATGATGCCTACCTGTCATATCAGTGTCATGGTATTTCTAGTTTACTGTCTTGCTGCCCTGTGAAGTTCTGTTACTACAGCTTTGATATTTTGCCCTCCCTGAGCATGGAAAACAGTTGTAGTACTTAAAGTTTTTGTTGCCCTTAAGCTGTGTAAGTACTGCACTATGAATCCTGAATTAATAGCAATTGAATGAACTGCCTTTTCTCCCATTAACTTTTATCAGTGTACCAAATGTTGCTATGTAGACTGTAAAATCAGTGGTAGTTTGCTCACTAGTATAGGTAACATGCAAGACTGTGCAGTGTGACCTGAGATGTGTGCATATCCTGTAATAGCAGTTCAACACTTATACATAGATTCAGCATTTACCCTTTTTCCTCATGCTCATAATCTGTAATTAAACTCTTGTAAATCCATAGTAGAAGGATTCTCTAGTCTTTGTTAGGGACAGAATGTGTAACACAGGATTTAAAATTATGCCCTACACTGTGGCATTACGGAAGCAAACACAGCTCAAAGTAAGATGGAGCACAGAGTTTCCATTTAATTTCTTCCTGTAGAGAAACACTGAAGACAAACAAACTTATTCCACCCCCACTTTGTTATTTTTTTCATACATAATTTTTTTGTTGTTGTTAAATTAATTGAAGTAAAAAGATTTTCCAGAAAGGGCTGATGTATTTCCATGAAAGGAAGAGCTAACCTCATCCTGTTAAAAAACATCTCACATCTTCACCCATCACTGCTAGGCTGCCATTATGTGTGCTATTTCCCCCTCAGCCCAGCCTGTGAATTCACCGGATCACCTGCTTGGAGAGAACATTTCGCCCACACAGTTCACTCTTCTCACTTCCCCTGTGCTTTAGAACCCCACATGAACGCTGTCATTGTGCTGACGTCCTGTGTGGCCCAACAAAACAGACCATGGTGATGTTTCTGTGTCAATGCATGTGTGAAAAGTGAACACGTTTTCTTTCACAAACTTTACAAGGGCGTATGGGAGCCAAACGTGATCCTCACACCATGAAAACTTCCCCTCTGGGAAAATGAGAGAGGTAACATAGTAGTTGTCTTTTAGGACATTCTGATCCTCTAATTATAACCTTATAAACTAGGTACCTGGGGCCAATGGACAATGCTTCTGTTCCAAGGCCAGAACTATCACCTGGGTCTGTAGTTGTTCTGTGCTGGCTGCAGAGATAAAAGTGCCTAAAAGTCAAACAGGAGGGATATTCCTCAGTTTAGTATGCAGTGATACTCTGGGGTTTTTTTGAGAGTTCTAGGATCCTCTAGGACTCTCAGAAAAGCAGCTGTATTTCTTCTTGCATTAGGACATTTGGTTCACTTCTCTGTAACTGTAACTTAAACTGGTTTCTACTAAATACAACTCAGACTTTAGTGAAGTTGTCTGTACCTTTTTAAGAGATGTTGCAATACTGACAAAAGCTAATCTTAGTTTATTGAGGCTACTGTTCGCTCAGGTCAGCCTGGATTGAGAAGAGAGGGTTTTCAAATGGTAATTCAGAATAGTTTCTGCTCAGTTGTTTTTTTAGCCTCACTAAGCTAAAGTTAGCTTTTGTAAATACCATTCTTTTCTTCCACCGTAATATTTAGATTAGGCATGTCAAGCTGACCAGTCTTTTTATCTGAACATAAATAGTCACCTTGTTAATCCCTGAATTTCCATTGCAAGCCTTTCTTGCCTTCTTTGACGCTTCTGTGCAAATTAGCACAGACATGACAAGGAGATAAAGACCAACTGGATCTGCAGTTGTCTGATATGCTTCCTTGTGACTCAAGAAATTGAACTGAGAAATGTCTGGCATATTTCTATCCAGTATACTTCCCATCTATTTACTGCTCAGTGTTTTGTGAACAAGTTTGGAGGTTTTCTTTGCTATGGAAAGCTTATCAAATTTATTCTGGTATAGATTAGTCAATTAATGAACAATATATGTTTATTATTAATATACCCACAGTGCATCATGAGCTGCTGTAGTTTAACATAAACCTAGCACCAAGAGGATCTTCCTTGATAAGTGAGGAAGTGGCATGTTTTGTCATTAGTTTCCTCCTAACGAGAAACAAGTATCTTCAACCACATCTTTAGACTCCCACGCCATTGTGGATATCAAGATGTTAAGATGGGTATGTTTTAAAGGTCATCATGTGAGATCTAACACACGATTTCTAAACTATAAACAAAACACAACTCTGCAAAAGGAAAATGCAGATTACCAAGAGTGAGTGAAACTTAACACAATGTCTAAAAATAGACTCCAACATTACTTTTACAAGTTAAAGACATTAGCAATTATGCACAGGGTTTGGGTTTTTTGGTTTTGTGAGATGAAGTTCAGGTCTGTGTAGAGTATAGCTTCATTGTGTATACTATAGCAACATCCAAAGCAGGCCAAGTGTTAAGCATATGGAGCATTGCTATGAAGAATTTATCATCTAAGAGAACAAACATGAAAGGCAGGGCTGACAGGATATAACTGTATACAAAGGGTGAAAGGTAGGGAGGAGCACAAAGCTGACTGACCCATTTTTCACAAGAGTAGAGGAGAAGCTGGAGTACACCTTTTTGTGCTTTTTTGTGTTCTCTGTGACAGAAAAAGATGGATATGATAAAGGAGCAGGAAGCTGATGGACTCGCAATGGACTCATGTCATAATCAAGGCATGGTCGAAAAAAACTTCCTATAATGCAGCTTGAAGAATGTGTTGTTGGATGAACTGGTGAAAAGAATGTTAAAATAGTCAGGGATCTGGAACTGGGCTCGCATGAAGCCAGATCAATGTCATAGGGTAAAATTATTTACCATCTCCTTGAGTGCTTTTATTGGTGATTTAGATATGGTTCTGAGATGCTGGATAATGTCCTAAATTCAGATCTACCCACATATCTACAAATAAGGGAAGTAGTGACATACTTTCTTATATATGATTCTTGACAGGATGTTATTTAAAATGGAGATCAGCATTGTTTCAAGCTTTTGCTAGTTGGCTAAAAAGCTTTAGACTGAGTTACTTATAAAGGATGAAATGCTGGGTAAATTAGATGGATTAAAGTAACACATTTTGGATCTAAGTTCTCACAAACTTAAAAGCTATTTAGGCAAGGAATTTTGCCTCAAGCCCTTTTCTCTTTGAAATTTTTGAATTATGTGCTTAAAAGAAGGGAACTGGTATCCAGTACTTCGTGGGGACTGCATGAGGGTTTTTTTGTGAAATGTGATATATTTTACTGAGATGGGAGGTGAGCAGAAGAATGCCAAAAAAGGGTATCGAATGACTACCAGTTTCCCTGTCCTTGATTCTCATAAGTGTATTAGAATGACACTGTTTAAACTGTGTTGCCAGTATGTTCTTGGGACTAATTATTCCTGAAACAAATAACACATAATTCTCAGAGACACTCACAGCTACAAAATAAACTACTGTAGCATTTAATTAAAAATATTAAATGCCTTCTTTCTTGAATGTGTGGAGATATAACTAAGGCAATCGCCTATCAAAACTGACTTGACATCTATGCTGAGCTCTTTTATTGAGTTATTCAGGCTCACCAGTAATTTAATCCCATTACAGTTCCAGTTCCTCTGTTAGCATGGAGATGTTGTATATTATCAAGGCTCATATAATAGGTTATGGGTCAAACCAAGTTACCAAGTCCTTTCCTCCTGCTTCTTATTCCATCACTTTTAACTCCCCCATTGTGCCAGTGAAGACATTTGCTTATGGTTCCTTTTATTTTCAGGTGAATCAGTTCCCTGATCTGATTGACTCTGGGACCACACAAGTATTAGTGGTGGCACAACAGCAAGAATGGCACCTAGACAAGAAAGGGTACCTGGGAATGGAGAGTGCCTAAGGAAGGGGATATGGGGACTGCTGAAGTCAATATTTATCACCTAGGAAGTCAGGACACCACAGCTCCGTAAGCTTCAGGCCCAGAGGAGAACCTCTTGCCAGCCTCACCTTTGCATTTGTAGATCTTGTTTACAGGAAGGGTTCAAATTAGTCAAATGTGAATTGTAATTTTTTGCATCGAATTGTCCCAACAAATTGTGAAAATTGTGGCAATAGAGCCCTCCTGCATATGAACACTGTCCTTTGGGAAACAGTTTCCTTTGCAAGTTCTGCGATTCCTGAGGGCAGTTAAGACAAATGTTATTTCCAAGTAATTGAAGTTGTATTGTTAAAATACCAGTTAAAATGACTGGCTACTGGCAGAACAGCCAAGCCAAAGCAGATCTCAGAGCTGGCTAAACTTCTCAAAGTATTTATTCAGTTTTGTAGAATGTCATGCACCCCTGCAATGAAATCTGTGCTGCAAGGGTTCAGTGAGCAACAGCTCATACAGCTGCTGTGTAGCCAGGCTGGCTGTGCCTGCATGGGCTGTAGCTCTAACAATGCCTACAGTGTCCACATGCTCTCAGTCACAGTGGGAGAAGTTGGTGGGCTGGTATCTGTACTATTTAATGGTAAAATAGTTGTAATTCTGATGGACTACCCATCGATTTTGATGCATATGGCAGCAATGTGGGCTTGTGATGAAAATCTCAATTTCCGAGCCTTGATGGTGATTTTAGGGAAGACCATATCTTTTAAGCCCTAGACATTTTATTGCCTTTTGCTAGTCCACGACAGTGATCATAACAGCTGATGAACAATTCAGTCAAGTGTAGAATCTAAAATACCTAGTTTTACCTCTTTTGGATTTGTTTGAAATTTGTGGTTTGGATTAGTGTCTGAAACACTCTTATTCCCATATAGGATGACTTTGAACCAGGCTGTGTAGTTCCTGGGCCATCCATGGCCCCACAGTTCATATTAGCAGATGCTTTGGACAGTGTCTCACTCCTAAATGAAAGATGAAAAAAGATACTACTGAAACACAGAAGTGGCAGCTGTAAGTATTTAAAGGGTAGATACTGGCAACTACAAATGAGCTGAAATGGCAGCTAAGTGGATTCTTGCATGGCTAACAGACAAAGAGCATTCTTGTACAAAGTGAGTTGTCTTTCCTGGCAGTAAGGCAATCAGAGTTGTTTCTTGACTGTGTAACAGATGCTGCATCCCTTCTGTGTGCATGTAAGATACCAGCATTTAACATTTGGGGGGGGGAGGGCTGATCTGCAGCAAAGCAAAGTTATGGAGATTCAAAATGTGGACAAGAGATCAAATATATTTCATCTTGCAGCAGTTTCTGAGTTAACTGGTTTTAATTGTAAAAGATTATTTTTAAAATAGAACTGCCAGAGGCTAAACTTTGCAGATCATTAAAATATAAAGACTTTTTTCCAAATGCTCATCAGTTTCTCTCCTTAAAGAAGCTGCTATACAGTTGCCTACTTCTACGATATTCCTAGGGTTTCCTAGTGAGTGTTCACTCCTTTCTTTTAAGTCATGGTATTCATTCACTTTGTTTCAGAGTATTAATAGCTATGGTAACCAACTGTCAGTAAGAACCTTGTACAGTCCCTAGAGTAACGAGCTAACAAAAAAGAGTAATTTTCTTCCATTCCTTTCTTATGGTTCTCTGTTCCTTAAATTCCTGTACCATAAAAAGCAGGTTATTTTGACAGAACCAGGTTAGGAAGTGGCTTCATGTGTAGTCAGACTGGCAGATATGGGAGGCTGGGCAACTACAGGCAATGTGGAAGAGTTCACCTCTTAATACAGATGAGCTGCACGAGTCTGACCATGTCCTCAAGTTCTGTAATGCTCCTTTTCAGATCAAGGCAGGAAAGATGGAAACTCCATTCCCAAGGTGCCTTGTGAATACCAGTTGTTTTGTTTTTTTTAAGAAAAAAAAAGTCAAAATACATGCTCTGTTTATGGTCCATATAATTTCTGAATGATAAACTTGAAGTTCTGATTGCTCTAGACAGGCAAATGAGCTTGATCTGTTGCTTTTCTTGGCTCTGAGTGAAGCCAAGGTTTGCAGATAAATTCTCCATACTGAACTGATCCCAGAGAGTGTAAGGGATGGAAAAATGTAAGGAGAAGGTAAGGGTTCAGGGGAAAGAATTGAAAGAAAACTTCTTCCAGGATCCACACTAACCTTTTTTCAATACTCTCTAATGCTGCTCCCTAGAAGCTGCTATTTGCTAAACTAATGAGGTGATGACATCTCTAGTATGTCTTCCTGATGAATCTAGGTACTTCTTACAGCTGCTGAGATAGGTGACAGACAAATTAGACATTATTTGTGAACCATATAATATGTATTTGGGAAAGCATATAAACTTTTTGACATTATTCACTCTTGAGCTTTAAGGCAGATAGGCAAAAATAACATTTGGCTCTTATTTCCATGTTCTTACCACATCTATATATGCCTAGATAAGTTTAAAGTTCCCTTAAAAGGATTTGTGCATTTTCGTTTTCATCTGACTCAATTTTTTTTTCTATAGGTTAAAAAACCCTAAACATGCAGGATTAGCTAGAGTAATTTCTAAACGGAAAAACTTGGGAGGGGACGAGCAAAACAAATTTGCCCCTCTGTTACCTAAAACAAAAGTTTATTATTTGAAATTTCTTTGTAGGGGTTCTGTGTAGGAAGCATATACACTAGTCAGTATGTGAAAGGTACTCAGTCTAGTCCCACTGCCCTTCAGAAAATTTACCAGGCTCTGGCAGTATCACTGGGGAGGCAGATAAGACCTGTAAACAGAATAAACTTTAGGGATTACTTCTTACCTTGTGCCAAAACAAGTACTGTATTATACAGGGTAGTAACTCAGCCCTGTATTCATAAAAGTGGGGAATGAGCAGCTGCTTAAGAGTTGTTTTCTGAGTGTTATAGAGCCTTTAAAAATCTGTCTGAATTTTTCCCTACAAATGGCTGTATTGTGTAATCTGGTTGGGGGACAGGCAAACATACTGGATCTTGGAAGTTTTTAAATTTAAGTGTGGTTACAAAATAGTCTGCATATTTTAATTTTTAATTTTCCAATAAATTGAAAGAGTCAGTAACAACAAGCTTGTTCATACAAAAGCAGTATGCAACTGCAGCAGTATCTGGGGTGGGAGGGAGAAGGAGAGAGACCCCCTTGAAGACTAAGCAGAGTGAGTCTATTATAATGGGATTGCAACTGTGTGTGACCCTTTTTAAGTGCAAATCTTGGTCCTCATAACAAAAGTCTGCATTAAAGGTGGTTGTTATTTATGGGAAGGAAAGGGCAGTGGCATGTATTTTGTGCACAGACAAAATGCCAGCTGAAGTAAGAATTCTGAATACATAACATTGAGAGATATGGCCCTTTAAAAATTCTAACATTTTAATAAGAAATGCCTCTTCCACAGAAGCCCTGTGTAAACAAGCCCAGTTTTGCACATTTATTAAATGTGCTATAATACAGATTTGCAAGGAAGCAGGAAAAAGTGCTTATTTACAAGGAAGTCACTCAATTCTACTCAGACTATGTAAATGGCACCCCTGTGGTTTCAGTTTAAAAGAGTTTTATTATTTAAAGGACAAGTTTTTTGCCATCTTTAACTGACACCTTTTTGCTTTCCAATAATTTTCCTTTAACTGGCTGTCTAGATAAGTAGCAGAAGCATCTTGTGCTCAGACAGGATGGCAGCTGTAGTTTGATGTAGACCTTTTCTTGTGTCATTGCTCCTCAAGTCCAATCATGCATTTGTCACTGTCTCAGTTGTGGCAGTACAATTGTTCGTGGGATTCTGTGGTAAAACAGGTTAGGGAATTGATACAGGGTAAAAACAACCTCTTCTCCACACCCCTTCCACCAGGTCTCCCAGCAGCTGTTCAGGGGCAACGAGGGAGAGAAAGAAAAGGAAGGGAACAAGGAGCCTTGGAGGCAAGGCTGGTTTAAATTGGCACTGCTGACAAAAGCAGTATTTATCAGACTATGTCCTGTAGACATTAGCTACCTGGTTGAGTTGGATGTCTGTGACACTAGAAATCTGTTAAAGACTTCCCAGTAGAGCTAGTGCAAGGAAGTATAAATCACACCCATTTGTTTCAGCAAAAAAAGTACCTGATCTGTCAAAAGGCAGAATTGCTGTTATGGAAGTGATATGCTGTTTATCTAGCTGCTTTTGGTGAGGAAGCTACAGCATGAAAATTTATAAATGTAATTTATACACATGTACACCATAGCCTGTCCCTGCAAATATCTGTATTTATCAGATAAAGCCGTTGGTAAAAAAATTTCAACAAGTCTAAGTAATTTAAAAGTTCAAGTTCTATTTTCAGAAGTAATATTGGAGACCAAATTCCACTGACTTATAATGAAAGACTGATACATTTCTAAGGTGTTTTGGAAATGAAAGCTACGGTAGACAATGTACTCCATCCACAGCTAAGACCCTAGTCCTACTGTGATGTGTAGTCAAGCTTCATATCAAGGTACTGCCATAAGAACTTTGTGGTTGTCAGAGTTACTAATCAAGTTGAGAGACATTTCTGATTTAGTGCTATGTAACTAAAAATCAAAATTTGTTTTTCAAATTGAGTATTTGGGTATTTTTTAAACTTGTAAAATTGAAACAATGATTTCTTCTTTAACTGCATGCAACTTTCCAGTTTTCACCAAAATTTTACTTTACCATCCCATTGTCTTTTATTAACAAGGGGCAAAGTCTGTTTACATAGGATAAGAGTCTCACCATAATAATCTATTTTTAGAACTGAACTCTTTCCCCACAGCTCTTGAAGACAAAACACCATGTGAGAAGTTGACTACTCTCATCTTATTCCAGCTGAGAACAGAAATAAAAGTGCCAGCAACATAACAAATAAGCCTCTTTCTCACGAGACTTAACAGCACATTTTTTTCTGACAGAAAGCATTCAAATGAATTTCCAAACTCTTAGATGTTTATCTGAACTATACCCACGTTTTTTAACCTTTTGTAGTTCTTACTTATATCTGAGACTAAAAAATATATTTGTCTGGGCCATGGCTTTAGAACAACAATCATCCCTAGCAGACGGAGTGTTTGTTTTCTGAGTTACTGGTATGAATGGTGGAGAGAGGGATGAATTGTTTAAGTACTTTAGAGACTGTCTCTTACTTGAGGAAAGTTTCAGTCTGTTTTTCATTATTATTTACTATTGCCTATCACTTATTCCTAGTAATCATCCTTTGAAGTGATTATTCTCTTTACTGAATACAAAATGTACCTCTGAAACTAAGGATACCAAGAGAGAATCGTTTAGCAAATAATTCCATAGCCCTGTCTTTACCACTTGCAGTAAGCCGTGTTATTTGCTTTTCAGACTTACTTTCACCAAGTTTCACTATTCATCAGTGTCATCACGGGTTTTCTTCTGAAGTCACTGTATAGCAATATGTTCACAGCATTTATCCTTGAGATACTGTGTTCATTTATATGCTTGTTCACAGTTGTTTTTTTTACTGGCATTTGTAGAGAACATGGATTCCAGGGCAGTGTATTAGAGTGTTTCTCTCAAGCTCTTGCCCCTTGTGGGTATGCACAGTGACTGCTGCTCTTGCAGTTCTGTCTCATGACACAAAGCATTTGGCAGCTGTACTGACTTCAGATATCCTTGGTCTGCGTCGCTTATTGCAGCCACCACACCATCCCTGAACAGTTGTGCTGACACAGCTTTTTGTGAGGCCATGCTGTGGATCACATCAGGGAACTTGTCTGACCTGAACAATCCCCCCCACGCCCCCCAAATAAAGAATGAAGCTGGGTCAGTTCCCTTGGTCTGGCTCACAGGGTGGTCTCACAAATTGTGCCAAAACAGCTGAGTAGATGGCATGCTTCTGTGGTGCAGAGAGAAGGAAGAAACCATTAAGCTGGTATTGCCTAACACCATATTCTTATTAGTATCAAAGTACAAACAGATGTAAATGTTAAATTTATTTCTTAGTACTTATAACAGCCATTTACCTTAAAGGCTATGTTATTTATTTTAAGTATAAATTAGTAAAGGAGGGGGCTTTGAGACTTAGCTGTTACAATTTATCATGTAGCTTAAATTAATTTATTCAAATTGATTAAAAATGTTATTAAAGTTCTATACTTAACATACCCAGTTGGCATTAATGGCAGTCTGACTAATTGGTGTGGATCAAAGCATTGCATCTTTTACTAATTATTCTTTAATTGCTAAGTTAATACCGTCTTTGGTTTGTTATCTGGCACAGTAAAGATACATGTTTCAAACAGCAACAAAGGTCCTACAAATGGGGTCAGGTCTGGCTCTGTTCCCAAGATTAGACTGTGCTCTGGCATTCAGTCAAATTGAACCAATTCCAGTGGTTTCTGTACTGTGCCTGACTTGGGCTGGCTTTTCCTGCAAGTCTTGTAGGTCAGAAGCCTGTGATTGTGCATTTGCTGCCCTGCATTCATTCTGTATGGATTGTTCTTTGATCCAACCTCCAGATACCCCCTTATAAGTACCTTATTTTTACTGAAACTGGGTATGTTCAGTTGGTACAAATTTTTTTCTTTTTTTAAATGGAGAAGGTGTGTAGAAGGCACAACCACAGAGGAACAGGAGGGGACTATATGCAAAGCCCTATATTTCATGTCTGTTGTGGCCTCATTACAAGGTAGATGCATAATGAGAGAGATCTGGTACACACCCCAAAGATACCTCAGAGAACTGGCTCTGGGGCTTAGGCATGTGGGCTGTTGGTGAAGAACATGAAGGTGATAAAGTTATGACCAAGATACAGGCTCCATCCTGCTTTTCAAAGGGAGCTAAGGAAGATCTGCTGTTTAAGCTGTGTGGGCTAACATGGCTTGTTTTAACTGTGCCTGGAAAGGCAGTGTTCACTGCTCTGCTGTGGAAGCTGTGAAGGAGACTGGGAGAGGTAACATCTTGACCCAACCCAGCAGCAATCAGACTAGGACATGCATCCATAGCCCCTGTGGCAAAGGCAGCAGGCTGAGCTGAGCTGAAAAACCCTGCTGCTGCCAAAAGAAAGTGTTTCCCTTCCTACCTTATACTGCCCTAGGCAGAAGATTAACACAGCAAAAGTGAGTAAGACGTTTCCATCTGATTTAGTGAGTTAAGTTGGTTCTGAGGGTCATCTGAGAGAAAGGATGCAGAAGCCCTCCTTTCCAAAACAAGGAAGTGTTAGTGGTGCAGCTATTTCCTTACACTTCTACTCTCTTGGTTGTAACCAACAGTTTATAACAAGTCATGCTAGGTGATTTGTGACATTCTGCTGAAAGATGTTACTGTTCCCTCATCAGAAGTCTTAGATTTAGTGAAGTTTCATCAGTTTAATTTACTAGCTGTCATATTGGTGGAACCTAAAGCAAATGATAGTTTAAGTCACTATTTAGACTGTGCACTATGGAGTTCATATAAAGATGGTTAACCACTGGCTATTGGACAGCTGATGGTCCCAGGGGCTCTCTAGGACCTTATATCAAACATACATGAAAGGGAGCTAGCTCAGGTCCCTCCCCTCTGCCACTCATGCTACCATATAATGAGCCAGTTCAGGGAATGGAGACAGAAAGTTGCTTTCTTTGGAGAACTAGTTTGTAACTGGCTCAAATCCCTGAGCTGACTTACTGCGGAGTGATCACATCAGCACAAATCACTGAGCAGCTAAGGCTAGGGTAGAGGGCTGGGCTATGGCAACTGTAAATTTGGTTGGCTTAAGGTGTTAGAGAAATACACCCTACACTGAAGCAGCAAAAATATAAAAACTTCCCTTTAAGAATACTGTTTTTCCTGAGTATTTGAGCCACTGCTGAGAAATGCAGAGAGATTAAGTACAAAGGAATTTAAATCCTACACAATTCTAATTAAATTTTTAATTTTGAGTCATATTTGGACCAGTTATAAATGTTGAAGGAGATTTCCCAAAAAGGAACCATTCCCACCCTTTTGTTTAAAAACCTGTCATTCTGGTGACTTTATGGGTTAATTAGTTCATTTTCTGAAATGTATTTCTGGGATATTTTCCCTTTAACTACTTCGACCCATAACCTCATGTTCTGAGAGTTACTTAACCTTTGGTCTTGCACAGATTACTGGCAACCATTCCTTTCCTTTTAGGATCTTTCTTATTTGTGATTCTCTTAGCAATATAAACCACATATAGCTACTATTTCCTAGCATGAAGCCTCACACACAGTGAATTGATGTTACATTTAATTAATGGAAGAGTTTTAGATATTTCACAAAGTTACTGACACCAGGAACACTGCACAGTAGTACCAAATGTTTTACATCATTTACTGTAATAACAATTGTAATCCCAGATTAAAATAATATTTAAAAATTGATAAAATTTATTTTCCAACTAAAGAACTGCTGTAGGAAAGAGTTAACATTGCTTGGATATACTATATGAGGTTCTATGCCTTAACAAGTTTGGATTTCTTTCAAGTTTTACTCTAACAGTAACATTTCTTGGCTTACAGTTGTTTTCTGCTCTAATTTTAAAGCTTAATTTTAAACTTTTACAATCAATTTTATAACAGCCTGATTATAATTTGTTAGGGCATTCCCAATTAGAAAAAGTCAAAGAAATCCAGTAAGACTGTTTTTAATACTCTGAAGGTGTGTGTGTGTATATATATATACACCAGTGTTTAAACTATTTTTAGTTTGTTCTTTTGTCTGATTCTCTGGTACATACCAAATGGTTTTGTACCAAGCACAGTCAGAGCCTGGTAGCCAGTTGAACTGGGTTTACAACTTTGGAAGCTGCTAGACAAATAACTTTCATGTACTGTCTTGACTGGAAAATATTAATTTCCAGTTTATGGTCATACTGTAGAAGACACACCCTTCCCTTTGTGATAATAAATATGAAACACTATTCTGTGATACAGATCTTTAATATATTGACTGTTTTTAGAAAGTGCTACTGTAAAAATTTTAAAAGCATAAAATACACTTTTTCTTAATATAGGTAAAACTTGAAGCGAGTTTCCCATTTGGTGCCTCGGGTGCTTTAGAAGGCTTTTCCTTCTAATGTTTCTTCAACAACTGTATAAACCCAGAGGATTAGGGTCAGCCTGCAGGAGAGCACCAAGAACAGCAGCTGTTGTTCTCTTCAGGATTTTTTTTAGCTGAGCAAAAGCATGTCAAAGCCTTCAGGACAGCTTAATGCTACTACATGCTAAAAAAGCCATGCATTATAGTGATTGTGGGTACATAGAGTCCTGCTGACTACTTCCTGCTGAATCCCTGCCCAGCAGAAACCACTTCATGGCTGATTGTTTCTGCTTTTTTAATTGAACAAAACTGGAGATGATGTCTGTGTTTTAATTCAAATGGAAACTAAGTAGCAGGTTCCAGAGACTTTGCCTTTTCTTGTCTGTGAGTACGTTTAGTTCAGCAAAAGGGTTTATTAATTTAATTAAGAAATTTTCATTAAAGCACTAGCACCTCTTTGTATAATTTTATGATAGCTTATAAATATTAAAATATTTTTTAAACCTGCCTTAGTTCCATCCTTCAATTTAGAAACTGTCATTTTGGTAGTTTTATGGATTGATTCTTTTTTAAAATGTATTTATTAGGTATTTTCACTTGAACTGCTTCAACCCTCCTGGTCTAAGAGGAACCTAACCAAGTGCATATTACTACTATGCACACTATTGCTAAACCATATGTTATTCCTCAGGATCCTCCCCTTAATTTCTTTTTCTTGTACATGTTTCAGAAAACATTTTGGGCTGTTCAGCTACAGACTGAACAAGACTTGGAAAACAGGCATGTTTAGTTTTATTTATATAGGAAATAGGCTGTTATCATCCTGGTATCTGTTATCACCAGCTAGTGTGCCATGAACATCTATTTACAGTGACAGTGTTGCACTCATACTACTATAATTTTTGAAAATGTGTCCTTTGTTGTCCCACCTTGGATTTCAGTCTGGTACCTTCTATTCTGTGGCTGACCAGGTAAGAGTGTATGGATGGCATCTATTTCCATTAATTTATTTGCTGTGGTTCTATGGAGGGCACTGTTAGTGGTGCCTACTTGTAAGTGTATTCACTTATCTCTTTACTCTCCTCTTATAACATATCCCTCTTCTAGATGTTTACATTAAAACCCTTACATCTAGTGTCTGCCTATTTTCTTTGTTTATAATAGGATAAAAGTTAGATGCCATATCAGCAGTAGATTTTTTACCTGAAACAATTATCCATCTTTTTGATACAGTTTTGCTTAGCTTTTAGTCTATAAAAATAGAGTAAAGGAAGGCAGAATAGGCAAAACAATAGTCTTCAAGCTTTTATTCCTTGCAATTATGTAAATTCCCAGTTGGAATATCTTTCTTGCTGTTTCCTTGATTTGTTTCTTTCTCAAATATTCAAGCTTTGTAAATTTTCCCCCATTGTATTCTCTTTATCAAAAATGTATCTTTAAAACCTCATTGAGTTCTATAAAAGAAAACTTTGTGCCATGTAGTGCTTTTTTTTTTTTTGATCTTCAGGGGGTTTGCATTCTTTTTCATCCTGATACTTGTTTCACAGCAGTCATTGCTGAAACTTTTGAGGGTTTTTTAAGTCATCCATCTGTGGAGAAGGCCTTGAAGATGGTTTGCAGAAGTGTATGGCATATTTTACTCTTCAGGATGGTGGCTGAAGCCATACCCTATCAGTTCTGGCCAGAATCTGTTTCCAACCAATGGTTTAGCAGTGTTAGTCTCCAGGTGTCAATTTAACAAAAGCAGCATTATTGCAAATGTTAGTCTTTCTGCTATGGAGTGAAGGTGACTGAAGTGTGCTCACTGGAGTTCACAATGTAGGCACAGGTTCGTTCACAATTTGCTGCCTAAACTGTGGCTTTTGTGCTATTTTCTTTGATGTTGTCAACCCAGCATCTTTTACAAACCATGTCTCCCTCAACATAATTGTGCTGTGTTTCTGCTACCTCATCAATGTTGCATACATAGTATAGAGATGTTTTCTACTATGTTTTTTATCTTCCATTCTACTTTCTCCCTAAATAGCTCTTAACTTTGATATACTTTCATATGATCAATTTTTATACAGGCTATAGATAGCATTTAATTGAGATATTAAACTGCATGTGACCAATCACTTACCTTTATGACAGAGGTGATCAGTTTCCATTACCTTATTTTCTTTGGCTCCCAATTGTTACTACCATTCTGGATGTAACTGCTATGACATTTTTGCCAAACAATGACAGAAACTAGATGTAATTAATAATATTAGAGAGTAGCCTGCATACTGAGCAATTTTCTAATGATACATTTTGCTATTGTTGGCTGCTTTCTGATCAATCTGATTGTGAACCTTGGTATCAGCAAATATTTTAATTAAAAAATCAAACTGAGAATAAAAATGAATAGTTAATTTTTTTACCTGTAACCAGTGCAGTCTTGAACACTTTAAATGTAGACTAGATAACATTTTAAGTGATAGAGGCACAGAACATATTGTACATGTAATCATATCAAAGTCTGTCAATGTCTCAGAAGGACCTTGTGCAATGAAGTACATGACAGAAAAGATTTTGACCACTCAAAAGTCCATATAATGCTCTAGAATGGATGTATTCTTTAAACATGAATTACTGTTAATATCATGGTTTATACAATTTTTTCAGACAAATTTCATTTTTTAATAGGAAGATTTTCTATTTAAGTTTAGTAAGAACCTCATAGAGTTATTTACTGATCAAATAATGTCAATGTTGAATTTAACAAGTTTAGCCTTTTCTCCTACCGGTTTTCTTAATCTGAAAAGATTTGTTCTCTAGCTTATCATTACTTACCTCCTTGTGGTTTATTGGTATTATTTCTTCTTAACATATGGAAGCACCAGGCCCTGGTCTCCGAAGGAGTAAGCAGCAGGTCAAACCCTTTATTTTGCATTTGTAGACAGATGATTTGTGCAGATTCAGACATCTGTGGCCTTTTTGATAACGAAAGCAAAAGGACTGATAATTTCATTTGGTTTTGCTCATGAACTAGATGATGTGAATCCTTAGGATTACATTTCTAGTTTTAATACATGTTAAAAATCCATTTTATGTGACCATTCATTGAAACTGTTGTTTTGTTCAATATAAATTAACAGCTAAACCATTCTTTATACATAGCTGATGAATTAATGTGTAGGATCTGCAAATACAGCAAAAAATAATTTTATATGGGCTGAACCTCCCAGCCCTTGCTGTGTCAAAGAAGATTTAACCCTCTTCCATGCAACCCGGACAGCAAGCCAGGCAGAAACTCAACTGAAAAACTGAGAGGCAAAAGCTCCTTATGAAAACTGCTGCTTCTGTTCCTATGCAAAGGAAAAATAAATGTAAAGCACCTGGCTGGCCTGTTTGACTTTATACTGGAATGGATCACAGCAAAAAAAAGACATCCAGGCACCTGCCATAGCTGGGATACAGCAATCCTGTTCAACACCTGTTGACTCTCAGCTGAAATCTGTTGTATCCCAATTAAGATGTTGAGTCAGAAAGCTCATTAGGCTCAGACTAAGCAAGTGATCTCACGGCTCCAAAATGGATCCAGTTCCACAGAGAAAATGTAGGAGTCCAGGATCCAAACTACCAGAGACTCTTTAAAGTTTTCCGCAGCATTACAACCTCATTTTATGTTGTAGTCTGATCTGAGTCAAGGACAAAAAAGTGATTTGCACAAGGCTGACAGTCCTCCTCACTGATGAGTGAGTCCATCAGGCTTCACACAAAAACCTGGGAACATGCATCTCAAGAAAAGATTAGTAATACAATTATTCTGGCTGGTTACTATGATTTAGGGTGAAAAGCTGTAACGAGGGAAAAATACTCTTTTGCTACCCCTGAAGACAATGAATATACTGATAAAAATCTTAATTTACCAATAAGTAAACACCATGTATCATTTATTAAATTACATTATTTAAGGAGGAATGACTTGCACATGAGTTATTGTGGTTATATCTTTGCTAACCAAAGGACTCCAAATGTATATATGGAATACAGAAACACTGGTTCACCTTAAACTGCACATACATTACACTTGAACACAACAGATCCATATCATAGGAGTATCATGGTATGGATATATATCCTAGAATAGAATAGCTAAAGGCTTGGAGACTGAGGTTCCATATAGCAATTGTGTGATGCTTCTCCTTTTCCAGTACAAAGAGAAATACTAGCCCAAATCATCTAGCCAGGCTGCTTGACTATTCATACACAGTGTACAAGAAGTATTCCAGACTTGAGAGTCCTTTCTTGGAGGCATTTGCAATCTAAGTGAAAAGAGGAACAGAAGTTGTGTTATCCTCATCTTGGATAAGGCAGTGTTTTAAGTGTTTATATAAATAGCAAGTTACTTGTGCCACTTTGAGAAAGTCTGAAAATTAGACTACAAGAAATCGGAAGTTTGGAACAGAACTTCTATTTTCTGTATCCCTGTCCTGTACAAGAGGACTGTCTGCTGGCTAATAAACAGTCAAAAATCGAAGTTGAAATATGGAAAAGTAAGTAAAATGCACCTTAGTCTTTATATCAAGCCTAAGAGCTTTTACGAAACCTCATTTGATTTTCTACAAATATTTATCTTATGCAAACATCACTGTGCATTAAAGGAGTTTGTTCTTGTTCTGGCAGCAATCTCAGTTGTCATCTGATTTCACTCACAAACCACTTTAGGCTTTGCAATAGGACTCTAAGGTATCTCTAAAAGCAATCATTTCAGAAGCAAATACTTGTGTCTGGAGTGTCCTTATATATTGATATAAGTAATAATGCAGCTGATAATTTTACTCTGCTTTCACTTGATGATCTGAGAGCAAAATGGTATGAATACAAGGTCTGTGAAGAGAGCCATGCAGTTAAGTGCTGGATTTTGAGACCCTCTAGCCTTTTTAACATGTTTGATGGTAACCTCCAAATGGGAGGACCTGCTCTGTAAAACTATATGAATATAAAACGGCAGCAAACTTTATGAAGTAATGTCTGCTTTACATGGCAGAATGTTAAACAAACAATAAAGCAAAGCAGTAACTGTTTAATGTAAAAATACATTGAGGAAAAAATATATTAAAGGGTACTAATATGACTGCAGTGAGTTTAGGAGAGCGATGAAACTTCTTGGGGAAAACTGTAAAATGGTTAAATGAGACTGTGACCTCATTAAGTTTTTACATAGGTATGTTTTTGTCAACACACACCTTGTAGGTAGGGGTTTTTTTAAACTTTCTAATCTTGCTATTACAAATGCCCTATTGATGAAATGCTGAGCACAAGATCTAGATAGGAGTGTTTTAATTAACAGTCATGGCACAGGGAGTCTCAAAAGAATGACTGCAGATTTTCACTAAAAACTTAAAATGTATCCAAGTTGTGTCAAGTCTTCTCTGGCCCTATATTCCAATGCCTGCATTAGGACAACTTCTAATTTTCCTGTAAAACTTTCCAATACTATGCAATCTACTTATGTTTTTGTTTTCCTTTTAATTCCCCAATGGCAGAAGTTTCACATTTCACCCAGGCACTGGTAATTAGCCAAGGAAATTATTTAAAATGCCAGATGTCACATATTAAATATAAATAACCTATGACCTTGTGTGCAGAATGCAAGCCCCTTTTCTATATGACTGCTGAATTTAACTTTCTTGAGCATAGCCTCTATACTGAAATAGTATCTTTCTTCTACATAACCCCATTCTGCATGCTTAAAAAACGGATGTGCTTTGTTAGCTGTAAGAGACATCAAGGCTGTGATAATTTTGTTTGTATGTCATTTGCAAATGAGTTTAAGTGTGTAAGGATACATTCCCATCAGTCAGAAATTTTCCCGTGTTGTATTTATGCTTTTTTCAATAGTAGCTGTAAAAGGCATAACCACAGATGCAGCCAAGGAACACTGTCTGCTGATTCCAGGAGGCTTTCTCTGTGCTTTCTCATCTACCCTTTCTCTGCCACGCTGATGTGTGTGGCTTCTAAACAGGTCCAGATTCAACCACAAATGGGAATGAGATCAAGCACATGAAATACAACCTTATGCCTTATATTCTTAATTTGAGGCTGTTGGGTTTATTGAATCATGCAGAACGAATGCCTGACCATGCTTCTTCCAAAGCCTGTTCTGGCTACAATGGCACAGCTGGGTTTGATTTGCTGCCCATAGAAAGGGGGGAGGAATCCCTATTACTCCAAGACAAATACAGATCTGGGATGTGGCTGCAGATGCAGAATTCCTAGCTATCCAGCACAGGATGATGTGTGGAAAATAAAACACAGCACAATATAGCCCTCAGGTTTTTGGAGCTGAAAGTCACAACACGCCTAGAAAATAGCCCCAGCTTGGAAAGGATTCAAATACCACAGGAAGCATGTTCCTTCCTTCTCAAGGCACATGCAATAACTCCAGCTTCTGACCAGATCAAGGTGTATCCCCAACTGGATACAGTAACACAGCCTAAAAGCAGCAAGGACAAAAACCACCTATGTATATTAAATAAATGAATAAATAAAAGCAACCCCTCCTTACAAAACCACAAGTGAAATAAAGTTGTCCTTGTTACTGCCACCGTTTTACCTCTTAATAGCAAGCCAAAGCCAAATCAGCCATCCATGCAGAGGACCTCAAGCACAAAGGTTGACATAAGTCCCTGGGAATTGATGTAAGCCCACGTCAGTTGTTTTAGGGCTTCTGCCAACTCACTCTCAGTCATGCCCCAATTATTCCTTAGCTGTATAGAAAGGGTTTGAAGGTGTTTTTATAAATTCAAATGCAGAAAGGATGCACATTTTGGTGCAGTAGGACAGACACAGCAAAATGAAAAATATGGGGAAGACAAAAAGAAAGCATATTGCTGGCAAGAAGGGGAAGTTATGAACTCAAACACAAATATACCTGATTTTGATGTAAAAAGCTTTAAGATACTGTAAATAACTTAATTGCTTACAATATTCTGTAAAATCTTATCTTATTAGCGAGATGGTCAATGACATAAGCAATTCCTCTGATTTATTTTAGGATATATAGCCCTTTTTCTTTTTAACTGACAGCTGTAGGCAAGACTAAAAGCACTGCCTAGTGACCTGCATGTATCATAGCTTTCTGAATAAACACTGTCTCAGGGGAGAAATGGTTTGTTTCGCAATTCAGGGAAAGGAACAAGGCAATAATATACATCTTTTTAATTGAGCATATTCATTAGAATATACTCTAGGCATCTTATCAAAGAACATGGATAAAATGCTTGTGTTCAAATTTTCCCTTATGGAGAGCACAACAAGTTTGGTAGTCTTTTCCTCCAGGGACATGCATAATGAATAATCTACTGGTATAGCAGAACAGGAAACTGCTATGGTTACTCCACGTGCTGTAATCTGACACAATAATTATTTAACAATATGACAAATTCTAATATATCTGTTTTCTAAATGTGAAAGATTACCCAAAAGTTTTTAGGGAAAAACTAGCTGCTAAGAGCCATTTTACATATATTTTCCTGAATTGTACACTGTATCCTGTTTTCATTCAAGAACACGAGGGTTTTTATTATCTATGGTTAATCCAATTACACATTCTTTTCTAGCTTGTCTTGCTACGTGACCTTGGATTTAGAGGTAAAAAGAGGCTACAGGCCAACTGGGTGAGGGCTTCTTATAAAGGTTCACAAGCTTCATTCAGGAGAGGGAGCTGGCTAACCTTACAAGAGCATCAACCTTTGGTTTAAGTATTTTAGGAACCATAGCTGTAGTTGCTTACATGTAGTTACCATGTATTTTAGGTAAAGAAATAGCTAGTGGTGTGTGGAAAGAACGGTGCTTTAGAAGATTATGTAACAGACAAACATATGGCTGCTTTGTATTCTGGGCACTAGAAGCAGCTTCCTGTTTTCACTTGGGCAAACTCCTTCTGTCCCAAGTTCTGCATAGTATTTTTTTAATACATTGCTTTCTGTTTCCCCTAGACTTGGAAAATCACGAAGCAGCTTTTCATTTAGTCCATGATATAAATAAAATCGTAAATATCATGTCACTATTTATAAACAAATATGACTGGCTGCGAGTAGTTTAATTACCACCAACCCCCAAGTTTCAGCACAAACCTGAAATCTTCCTAGATCGCATATATTGAGGATTAATCTTTTATTAATTCCACAGCATCCAGTGATAGCTTTAGTAAGTTGCTCTTGCATTTCATAGACTGCAAACTCCAGGCAGGGACACCAGGCCAGCTGCAGTCTCTACACTGCTATCTGCTGCTGGCAACAGATGCTCCAGCTCGAACAACTTAAATTCTACCTTTTCTTTTGCCCTTTTATTTGTCTACCAACCTTAACGTGAGGCACAACCACCATGGTTGGTTATTGTGCAGGCAGAGTATCCTGAAACTCCTGCGCTCTTCCCAGTGACTACTTGGCTCCCTTTTTTGATGGCATACATTGCTATAAAGTATTTTAATTAGTCTCCTTACAGTTTCTTCACCACCACCGTTTCCGAGGAACCTGGAAGGTAAGTGGCTGACAGTTTAGAGTCCTTCAGCCAGCATTTCTTACCCAAGATGCATTCCTCAGCTTACGCCAACCTACCTAATTACCCGACTAATTAACTGCTGCCGAGAACACCACCTATTTACAGGCGGTGTTTTAGAAGACGTGAAATTCGCGTCCCCCGAAGGAGTTTGCGCTCGCACGCGGCAATTTGCGCCTTGCAGCAGGGCTCACAGACGGTCTCCCGAGGCAGCCGCGTCCCGGCAGCCCCCGGCCGAGCGCCGCGGAGCCCGGTGCGCGGCAGCCCCTGCGCGGCTGTGACGGAGGGACACGTGGCACGCGCAGCCCGCCGCGCGGCCCCGCCCCTTTATGCCCAGCTGGCTCCACCGGATTGGGCGCCCGCTCCCGGCCAACCAACTACAACCCCCGGAGGCCCTCGCGCTGGGCGAGGAGCGGGTGGGTTTCGGTGCGAGGCCGGCTCTCCGTGGCACGTGACCTATCGCCAGGCGTCCCCCCTCCCTCAGCGGCATCGGTGCCGGTCACGAGGCGCTTTCGGTATCGCCGACGTCACCGTGCGAGAGAGCCCAGCTGTGGGAAACGCCGGCGAGGGGCGGGGGGGGGGGGCCGCCTGGGGGCACGGCGCGGGGGCGGAGCAGGCGGCCGTGCGGGGCCGGGGCGGGGCCAACCGCGGCCCGTAGTAGGCGCCCTCCCCCCCCCCCCCCCCCTTCCCCCAGTGACAGAAGGCGCCCAGGCACGGGAGCTCGCGCTGGGGCCGCTGCAGCCGCTCGCGCCGCCGCCTCCTCGCCGCGCGCCCCCTGCCTCGCGCGCTCTCTCCCCTCAGGCTGAGGCGCCATCGGGTGTTATGAGGCGGCCCTGAGGGGCGGCGGCGAGCGCAGCCCGGCAGGAGCCCGGCGCGGCCCGGCAGGGCGACGGGGTCTCGCTTCGCCTCGCCGGCCAAACCCATGACTACTGCAAACTGTGGCGCCACCGACGAGTTCGACTTCAGGCTGATCTTCGGGGAGGACGGGCAGCCCGGCCCCGGGCCGCCGCTGGGGCCTGCAGGTGCGTTCCTCCGCAGCCGGGTCGCGGACGCTTCTCTCCCGCCGCGCTGGGCCGGGACCGGGGGGGTCGGCTTCCTGTTTTCTTCCCAGTAAGGCGAGGGCGGGGAAGGGGGGACTGCAGCTTGCCGCGCGGCTGCGGGAGGCGGGAGACCAAGGGGGGGAAAACGACGCCGTCCCTCTTCCCTCAGGTTGTGGCCGCCTCACGGCGCCGCTCCTCTCGCTCGCGGGACTTGAGGGCTGCGGAGGCGCCCCAGGAGCTGAGGGGGCCGCCGCCCGCGGGGCCGGGCCGGGGCTCTCCGGGCTTGTCGCCGCCTTTACAACTTTCTTTGGGAAAAGAAACTCAAGAACTGGCGTCGTGCGGGAGGAGCTTCCCCCGGGGCGCGGTGGCTTTGTGGGGGGGAAGCCCCGGCTCTCGCGGAGGCAGCGGGCGGTTTGGCTCTGGTGGGCCTGCCCCCGCCCGCGTCTCGCCGCCGCCTCTGGCGCAGGTAGCGGTGGGGGGACTCGCCTGCCATCCCCTTCACTGCCGGCGCCGAGCTCGGGAGGTGTCGTGGGGATCGGGAGGGGGCGATCGGCGGGGGCTCCCGGTAAGGTACGGCGTGCCGCTAAACCCGGCACAGGGCACTGAGCAACAAAACATTAATGGTGCTGGACTCGACTTGTCGGGGGCTCTTGCGATGGAAAGTTTCAACCTAACGTTTCACCGTTCGTAAAGCATCGTAGTTACTCCAGTGAAATCTTATAAACTGTGTACGTACATGTATGTCTGTTTCGGTCCACGTGTACGAATATATACACACATTCCGGAGAACTTTCATTTTTTTTTTTGTTTTGTAGTATTGGAACCTGAAAATCCCGTTTAAAAATCCCTGTAATTTTTTAAACCGCAGAAAACAGTGTTCCCTGTAAATTATGATTTGGGAATCAGTAAGAGCCAGCTGTGCAGTGTGTAGTTGTACCAGAGTTCGATGGCTATGTACTTTTTTTCTGACCTACTTGAAATAAGTATTAATTGGTAATGCAGTGTCTTAAGTCTGACGGGTTAGATGATTAGATAGCTCTGAAACATGATTGTGTCCAGGCTAGATGATGCAGCCATGTTGTTTTGTTCTCTGACTCGGTTGTCTGCATAAGTTGATGAGAGAAAAATTGTTTGATACAGTCTGTATATAATCCAGTGTAAACACTCAGTATTAATTTTTAGAAAATTTCTGACTTCCGTGATTTTCTTTACCTATTCTCTAACTTAGTGCAATAGCAGATGGTGCTTTTGGGAAGGCAGCGTGAGTTCTGCTAGCCAAATAAATGTGTTACAGTACCATATGAAAACAATAGGGAATGTTAACAAATTACAACAGAAATAATTATGATGTCTCTACTTCTATTCTTTTCACGTAAAACTAGTAGTCCAAACTATAATACTCTGTCATGATAGAGGTGATTGAGAAAACAAGTTGCTCAGAAAACTGGAAACACTAGTGGTACTCGGTTCACTTTTATAATATTTGTATTTTTGGTAGCATTCCTTAACAAGCAGATCAGATATTGCTCTGAATATAGAGAATTTTCCATGCTTGGTTAGTTAAGAAAAGGCAGATTGGAAAATGTCATATTTGGACCATGAACTGATTTGTTTGTTGTAGCTATCAGTAAGGAATCTAGCGTCTGTAACCTGGTAATTTCACTGTTTTGTGGAACACTGGAGATGATTTTGCCTGCTGTGCACAGATGTGGTCTTCAGGTGAAAGAGTTAAAAGTGTTTTTGCCTTCGAGTATTCTATTAAAAGGATTTCCAGAGTTAGCTGTTTATTCTGCCCATGTGTTTCACATATAAGGAACTAGATTTTTGTGTAAGAGAGGACCCATACTGGAAATGTGGTATATTTCCCTTCTCCCTCTTGCAAATATATTAGATCAGCAAAAGTTCTTTGATCTCCCTGAAGTACACATTTTTTAACCCGGTATCACTTGCTTCAATGATGTCAGTTGTGCAGCAAAGTAGGTGTAAGGGTTTTTGTTTGTTTGTTTGTTTGTTTTTTCTAATGTATGCTAATAATAAAACATAGAGGTCACAGGGAAAGTTGCTTAATTTGAAAGAAATAATATTAAAATTACTGTCTTCCATGGTGGTGTAGAACACTTGAAAACACATTCTGATGCTTCATGCTTTATCTCTAGAAGTTTGGGATTGACATCTTTGTGAAAGTGTCTAGTTCTTGTGTAAATAACATGGAAATCTACCTTAATGCTTTCGTTTATTCTGAGACTACTGCAGTGTTGTGAAGATTTTATTCTTTTATATAGGTACATATGTAAGTATAAATATATTCTTTTTAATCAAAAGTGAACTGGTCTTTCATTTCATTTAATATACTTTTGATTTCTGAACTACTAAGAAAATGCTAGTCTCAGGCAGTAGATTAGCCTTTTTATGACATTAAAAGGACAATTAGAGAAATTAAATCAACTGAGATTCTGAGTTTTTATGCAGAACAATTTCAGTGGGTTGCATATTTAGATTTGTGCTAAGTGACAGGAATTGAGACTTAGGTTCTGCAGTAGTGCTTGTGTATTTCATCTGAAAGTTGTAGTTCCTTGCTGCAGAGGGGAATGCATGAAAGATGAATTAAAGATGCTTGAAAGACTATAGTGTAATATTGCAATATTTGCAGCACGCTTCACTTGAAATCAGGGGGATAGTCCATTTCATGGAGCTCATGAACTGAAGTAGAAATTTGCTCAGGTGGTTGCTAAGTAAGAGATTATCAAAAGCTTTTCACCTGCTTTTAAGTGGAACTTGGGTGCTAAGCACCATCTGCAAAATCTCTTTTTCTCTGATAGTTTAGTGTCCCAAAGAAGAAAGAAATTATCACTTGGATTTTGTATTGTTTGGCACTCAAAACAGTTGGTGCAGTTCTAGGTACTAATGTGCCTCATCATTTTCTGACAAGATAATTCAGGCCTCCAGTGCCCGAAGGTAATGAATGATGCAGAGCATGGAGGCGTGAACCAAATCTCTTTGGTATATACCCGTTCTTGGGAAACTGTTCAGTTGCGGTAGCATCTGATTGCATCTTTCCACCTTGTTATCAGTTGCATTTGAAATGCCTAAGTAGGCATTTGAATTACAGTATCGGTCAGGTCCTGTAGACTCTACTAAAATAGATTGTCATGTAAGTAACTTTATCAATTAATGGATTTGAGGTGCCTTTATGTTTGATTTTTTTTAATGAAGAAATTTTTTGAGATGCAATATATGACATTTGAATAATTGAATTTAACTTGAATACTTTCCTAATGATGCCCCATACCCTTACCTACCCAGTTTTGCAATACTATTCAGTATTATTTTGGAAAGTTTGCCTAGAATTTAATATGCGTTAAGCAAATAAACTACGTTAAGGTCTCCACACTGCTTTTTAAAAAAACTCTCCTGAGGCTGTGATGTACTGTTTAAATGCCAAACTGTGCAAAAGAGGGGCAAATGTAAGTTGCTATTATTATTTTTTTATCTGAATTTTTATTTTAAGGGTTCACCTTCTGTTCTAAAGAATGAGCTTTTACAAGGTATCGGCCTTTAAAGAATTTGGGGTATGTAGTACTAAGCTGGGAATTCAGGATCTTATAGGGTCCTGTAAAATCCCAAATTATTTCTTGTCAGCATGTGAAATGGGGACTGACTTAAAATTATAGGCTGCAAACTGTTTAATATCCAGAAAACTAGTAATATCATTACTTAGGAAATTCTGACAGATGAGTTATTGATACTGCTATTTAGAATCCTGTCCAAAGTGTTCTTTCTGGTGAAGTCTTCTACGAGCAAAAGATGAGCTAAGGTTTTGTTACCCAGTAAAACATGGAAACATGGAATTTCACCCTAACACCTGCCTTTTGTTCTTGGATTATGAAGTAGAGGATGATAAATTCATATTATCTTTCAATATAAGTAATCATCGTTGATTGATTATGTTAATTTGTATTCTCAAAATATGAGTGCTTTAAAAGTGCTGATAGAAGTGCCTTGCTTGGACTTCTGGTTTATAATATGTTTTATTCTCTTGGAAACTATGAAACAAGCTGAAAAGAGGTTCTCCTGTTTCCTGTGACTTAATATTTGGTTAAGTAACACTATATAGTAATATTGTTACAGATTAATCTCACAATCTCCCTTACTTTTGTTCTGAAAAGTATGGTACGAAAAGTATGAAAAATATCCCAATTCTGTGATGAATTTAGTGACAATTCAACACATCTTTGCAAGCTGGAACCTCACTCTGGATAAGGACAGTCTATCTGGATTTGGATCTTTAGTCCAAGTAATAACATGGTCCTTTCTTTTGAAGGTTTCAATGTCTGACCTTATTCTATGAGCATCTGTGAGCCGCTCGGTAACGCAGCAGTTACCTCCTGTCCATGTGTTACATGTTCTGAAGCCATGATGGGCACTGAATTTTTCCTCAGTAGCTAGGCAGAGTTCTCTGTATCAAAAACTGGCACTATGTGTGTGTCATTTAAATTAGTTATGCAGAAAAAGTCTTAAAACCAATGGTTTGTACTGAAACATCACCACAATACTAGTATTTATAACTTTGCCTTGATTGCTAAGATGTAAATCTGTATTCGTGACAGGTGTTGCTGTCAGGGATTGTTGGTAGAGAGCAGAAAACAGCGTAAGCTGTTTACAGAAGTTTGCAGTGTGCTTGAACTTTTTGTTCTTTTCCTTAAGATGGTAATTAAGGTAAGCAATACTAAGAAAGTCAACTTCTGGTAGGAAAGAGAGTAGTCTCATAATCAGACAGTGGAAAATTAAGGGCTGGATGCTGGCAATAATTGTGAACTTGAGATGTGAGCTGTTTGAGGGTTGCTCGTGGTGAAATTCATTTTTGTGATCACATACTTCTGATCCAGAACTTCTATGAAGTTTGCTTTTCTTAGCTGAGTAAGGGAAGCTTGTGAGACATGATCTTCTGAAGTCTTTTTAACAGTCCATCTTGCACACCTGTATGGTTCACCTGAAGATGTATTCCTTTTTAAAGTCTTATTTATGCTGATTAGATTTGGTTGCCTATATAAATGGGTAGGAGATAAAGTCTTTGCACAAGACGGTGACTGTGGTTAGTATGTCTAATTGGAGTAGTCCATGTAAATACAGCTGTCTGTGCTGGTCTATAAACAGTTACTATACAAAAGTGTGCTTAAGTGTGGCTTAAGACTAGGATCAACTGGTGCAACTTTAAGAAAGAAATGAATGGACAAATTTCTTTTTTTTTCCTCCTTTAGACATAAATTATGCTTTTTAACAGAAATGTTTATTTATTAGATATTGAGCATTTAATGAATTGTGATAGGAACCACAGCCTCAGGGAAGTTAAGTTACTCTTATTTTACAAGCTAGTGAATGCTGGCATCTGTGCATGTAAAAAGATTGACGTGCAGGGACACAATGCAAATCAGTTGCAGGCTGTGGTTATATAATCTGCTGATGGAGGGGAGGAGGGAAAACCAAACAGCTGCATCTGGCCAAAAATAGAGGGTTTGTGACAAGAACCTTTTGACTTCAAGATGACTTAGAGACACTGAGGAAGAACCAAAGGAAAATGTGTATTAAAGTAAAATCTGGTATCAATGGAGTCAAAGTTGCCTAGCCATTAAGAGCAACAGATTAGGATGGTAATCCTGGAATCCAAATGGAAAAAAATCCTGAGAGTTGGGATAGGCAGATACTAAGCACTCGTGCTAATGCTTTTATCTTACATGTTTCTGAAAATTGGAAATAAGCTCTCTTTTCAAAGTAAGAAGTAGCCATGTGCTTAAAACATGGCAATCTTTTTCCTTTTGTTTGTATTGTACAACTACAAGCAGTTTGTCATATCCCACTGAAGAGTAGCCAAATAAGTAAAGTTGCTGTGAATGAGTGAGAAATGAAAGTAGATTGGGCCTGGGTCAATAGTAAGCAGCAGTTTGGCTGTTCACAGCAATAACATAAATATGGGAGTTGTTGCCTAAAGCTGCCCTAGTGGGCCAGGGAAGTACATGGAGCAGACTTGGCAATAAGCCCAGCCTGTAAAACAACATCCAAGTCCTTGCATTTGTCCAGGCATGCCATGTGGGGTTCGAATGACAGTGGAATTTAAGATGAGTGAAATGATCATTGAGGCTAAGTAAAATTGCAAAGCAGGAGCAAGCTTACGAACAAGCAAGCCAACATTCTGTTCTACCTTTAGTGTACCCATTTGGGAGTATTCTTGTGAAATACTGGCAAATTACAACTTTAAAAAAATAGTGAAACTATTCAAAGTCTTTCAGGGAAGATCAGTTTAAATCTGAAGGAGTGCAGGACTGGTTGATAAGCAGGCTTTCGGGCTGCATTGTGGCCTGCAAGTCTCATGAGTTAACAGCTGAACCTAATCATTCACATGACTCTTCTGAATAAATGTCTCAGTGACATTTGAATACTTATGGTTACTTTTTCAGAGAAAGGATGATAGGTGTGATAGAAGATATTTTTGTCACTTTTCTTTGGAAGCCCCAGTCCTCATTTTTATGTACCTGAGGAAGGAGAGTAGAATCAACTTTCTGGGATCTGACTACAAACCATGACCTTTCAGCAGTAAATTCATGAAAATACAAGTTTGAGGTTGGTTTGGGTTTGTATTGTGACTTTGTTGTTGTTTTGTTGTGTTTTGGTTTTTTTTAAGCAGAAACAATAAGTTCATTTGAGGCTCCATGAAAGGCATTTGTAGGTAGAAACATGAGCAGGTACTTACAGCTAGTTTATTAATGCAAGAAATGTAAAATCTTATTATTCATATTAATATTTACATTTATAGTGTTTGCTTGGTTTAAAATGGCTTCTTTAAAAGCAGCATTTTGGAGATTAGTCATCACTTCTGAAAATGAGAAATATTTTAATATAGCAAAAAATTGCTGGATGGAGTTAGATTTTTCTGTTTGTTTTTTTAACAGGTTGGTGGAGAGGGCTATTTTAGAAATGTTGTAAATATTCCTCTTCGACTCACTCTTAGATCCTTTCAAACCAAGATCTTTTCTTATGTGTGAGGTTATTCAAGATTCCAGGAGGAAAAATAGCTTTGATTTTACTGTTAAATGAGTCTTCATGTTTTAGTGGCTGCTAACTTTGCTTTTTAGGAATGAACACTGTGAGATATGTAATTTTTAATCCCAGGTTTTAATTTTTTAAGTTCTTTTGGTAAACAGAAAAAAAAGGAAGAATATTTAAGCAGAAATTAAGTGATAAGCAGCATTTGTATTGGGCTGGAGAGGGAATGGGATTATGACTGATGAGATTTGGGATAGGGCACAAACTCTTACCTTCTAACCAAACTTGTTTTACTGGTAACCAAACCTTTGTATCTTCATACCCAAAATGAAAACATACTCTAAAAACAGAATGATGAGCTGACAACACATCCAGGATTTACTAATCATTAGTGACAATGATTGACTGCTTTTGATGGCTCCATTATAGGATGTAATAATGTCTGCTATGATTTATAGCTACTTGTGTATCTTAGATGCTTTCTATTAGTTATTCCCTAAATCAAGAACACAAAGGAGATGAGGAGCTGGAGTAACTGAATTTAAATACTGAGTTAACTATACGGTGGGAGTGCCTGCTGTAGGATGGTTTGCCCTCTGTCATGTTCTAGGACAGCTGCAGAAGTACAGTGTAATTTTGTGGAGGTGTCCCCAAACTAGTTTGTTCAGGTACTATCAATACAGGTTCTTGGCCTCTGTGTCACTCTCTGATAAACAGAAAGTGACATGTGCCCATTTTGGTCTCCCCTCCTCTCACTGTGCAATGCTTCCCCACTCCAACTTCTTGCCTTGGCTTGTTGTGTTTCTTTTCTAGCAGTTTTTACTAAGACCTCAGCATATGGCACCCTACTGTCCTAGACGCTACCCATTTTCTTGCATGCTTCTGTCTTGTTCTGTGTGCTATGGCCCTACTTAAGCATTCTGGTATTGGAAACTTGGGTTCTGCTCAGTGCTTGGTACAGGACTGGAGCATACTGTAAACCTGGAGGTGTCTCTGTATAGAGCAGCAGTTGCTACCAGCCATTTCATTGGTGTTACAAGTTGATCACTGCTAATGGCATCCATGTAGGTAGTTAGGTGAGAATTTCAGTTTATAGGTACACCATAAAACAGAACTTTGAATAACTGGTGAACCTTTTATGGAGTCTGTTAGTTTTGCCCCCACAAAGGAAAGAGTTAGATTGTGGATGATAAATTGGCCTGCAGTACCAAGAATCTAGACAAACCGTTAGCTGTCATCTACAGTACATAATTCCCTTATTCTCTTCCATCTAATGTCCTCACTTACCTTTATGACCAGTCATCTTCTTGTGGGTCAGCCCCAACATACCAGTTTGGAAGTGCCCAGTCTTCTCTCTGTCTACACATACCAGATGCTCTTGAACTGCAGGGCTGCACTCCTTTCACAGATTGTAACAACTGATCATATAGAATAACGTATGTGATCTTCAGAATAGCAGTGAAAAATAGGCTGTTACTGCTGTGTGTTCCTAACTGCTGCATGGGTGTGTTGTGTCATTTTAAGAATCTCCCCAAAGGCCATTGTGTATTTCTTACTGGGTCATGTTAAGCTGACTTTTTGTCTAACACTGAATGACAAATGAGGCTTCCTCAAACTAGAGGGCAACAGCTTTGGTTTTGTCTACAAGGGTATTAAGCTGTAAAATGCTCTTGAATTGCATACCCACAGAGAAAAAAAGGAAGCAGAGAGGGGCCTGTAAAACTCAGATTGGTTTTTTTGAAGCAAAAAGTAAATATTTTTTTAACTTGTTATGAGTATTAATGAGTAAACCTTAAATACTGAACCACAAGCTCTGTAAAGATGAAATTAAAAGACATGCTTTATAGTCAGCCAGAAATACCAGGAGAGCTAGAGAACGCACAGGTATAAACACTGCCCAGCACTCCCAATTGCTATTTTCTGGTCTTGTAACTGAACTTGGAATGATTAATTCTTGTTGAACCTTACAGTTACAAGCTGGATTCTTTACCTGCTTTGTGTATTACTTTTTATCGAAGTACCTCAAAGCACTCTGCTAGGAAAGATTATGAGAATTTATGTAAAAAAAGGAAGAAACTGCAGTTGAGGTTAACTCAATTTGCTGCAACAAAGTACATGATTTTCTGAAATGTGCATATGACTAAGCAGATCCATTTGATTTTGGTGTTCATTTACTCTGTTTTTCTTAAACACTGAATAAAATTCCATTACTCTTCTTTCGCTATTTGGAACTTAATTCTGCTACTTCAGGATGAAGCTGAATGTACACTTAGGCAACTATTCTAATTTTAAATGCATACCAGGCCATGGCCTAAGTGTGTAGTTGCGTGTTACATTTTCATTTGGTAGTGAAAGCACCTTCAGTTCCTGCCCTGGTTGCTCATTTCTTCCCATGTCCTAGAGCTTGCCATCCTGTCAGTTGTATATTTACAGGTGTTTACGTTAGTACACTGCAAATCTGATTGCCAAAATCATCTGGGTTAAAAATACCTCTTCTCTTTTCCCCTCCCCCTTCATATGTGAGTGTGTGTGGGAGGGTAGTTATTGCTGAAAAAAACATAACATGTAGTTACACCCTGAGAGCCAGTATGTTCTTATTTTATTAAATGTCAGTTGTAAACTAGTGCAGCTTCATTATTCTTCTGCATTTCTACCAAGGATAATGTATTATCATCCAGACTAGAATTTGGAAAAGACTCGTTGACAAGCTCCCGCTGTTGAGAAGACTGTTTTTCTTCTACATTTCCAGTATTCTTGCTTAACACAAGAAAACGAGTGAAATTCTGAAGGGCACGATAGAGCTGCCTCTAGCATATATGATTGACAGGAGTAAATTTTTTTTTTTCCTTTTTGAGTTATCTGATATGAACATGAAACAGAGCACAAAATCACTGAGAGAACTGCTTCCGAAAATGACAGTTGATATAAGTAATCCGTTTCTGAAAGTTTAAACTTGCACTACTCTTGTGTGTGTTGCAAAACTTGGTCCTTAAGGATGTCTTCCCCCTGCTCCACCTTGCTGTCTTGTTTTCACAGTTTATACTTTTTAGTACCATATTTGGTGGCTTACTGGTCAATTATGCTCCTTATAAACTAATACGTTACTGTGTTTTCTAGGGGTGTTTTTTTTTGGGTTGTGTTTTTTAGGTTGATGATTGAGCTTGTCGGAAGTGTCTCTGGAGAACTTAAAGGTTGCAATGGAAAACTGGAGTTAAATATCCAATTATAGAGTGGTAATGTACCAACAAGAACTCTCATCTATTGTCTGAAAGTGCACAAAAGGAAAACTATGACTATTGGATATTTTGGGTTCTGTGTGAAGATCAAGAGTTCTTTTTCATCCCAAGAAATACATAAACTGCTGCAAATCAATAGGATAATGAAATTTTTAAAAAGGAGCTACATATGACTTTTGTTATTACAGCTATTTCTGTGGCATTCTTTACAATAACATTGTGTTCAGAAAGAGATACGGGTAACTGTCATGACAGAACTGAAAAGCAGAAGAGGTTGTTACTCTTTTTAAAGTTTGGGAGTGGAAACAGATTATATGACTTGCCTGACAACACACATGATGTCTGTGGCAATGCTCAAGCCTTTCCTCATGCTATTTAAAGGACTTGATTACTATCCTGTTTTCGCAGTAGTATTTTTATAAGGCCTAGGTCGTGTTGCAGTTTCTTAGTACCTTATAACAACTCCTGTTGTTTGAACCTGTTTGTTTATGGGCTTACAAACCTAGAATAATAAAGTGGTTCAGATAATTTTGGCATGGGGCTTGTGTTCAGACATTTGAGAATAATTGACCTTCCTTCTGTGGAGAAATCTGGCTCACCACACAGCTGCACATAGGCCTGTGCCAGTACATCGCTGAGGGGTGAACAACTGGTGGGAAAACCTTACTAGTCCTGAATGTGCAGTCTGATATGGCAGATAGCAAGCAGAATGTACTTTAGGAGCAGTTGCTGTGGATAATATTTAATTATATTCTCCAGTTAGCTTATGTTGAAGCGTAGTTAGCAGCTTAGTAAGGGATGAGCCAGCGTTGTTTTAATACTGAACAGGAGCTTCTGTAAAGTAGTCTGTTTCCAGGCAGAGGCAAATGTACATTCAAAACGACAGACCTTCTGGTTCTCATTGATAAAGGATGACACAGAGGCCTAATATAAGATGGCAGTAGAAGTCTGCAGCTTTATATAGATTATATGCACAATGGGAATATAGCACATCTGCTAACTTTTGCAATCCTGCAGTAGTAAACCTGATCTCAGCAGGGTGGGGAAGAAGGCTTACTAAATTTCTAAAGACTCAGTGGCTTCTTCAGGCATGGTAGTGTTAAAAGTCTTAAGTTAAAACAAAGCTGAGTTTCTTTCTGTGCTAGCTGTCCACAAGACCTCTTTCTTCAATTGTAAACCAAAATTTGTTTATGTAGTTTTGTTCTTAGCAAACATTGACTCCTTATTTTGTTTCCCTGTCTTCTTTTTAAAAGCTTCCTGGAACAAATAAACTATTAATACTACTTCTAAAACTGAAGTTAAACTTGTTGGCCCATAATTCTTCAGTACTTCTTCACCTTTTATTTTGCCCAGTTTTCTTTACTTTGCATTGCTTTTAACTTTGTTTAGCCATTTATTCACGTGACTTTACTAAAGAAAAAGCATTTAACACCCCTGCTTTTCAGGATCATGGCAGGCTTTTGATGTGAATGGCACTGCTTCTTTTGGTCGGTGTATTTTGCTGTGTTTATCCTGTCTAGTGACTTGCTCCCATGTGCTTTTGGTAGTTTTATGCTCTACCTTAGTAATCTGACCTAGTTTCTATTTATTGAATACTGCTTTCTTATATTTTATGGGCAGCGAAGGCCTCATGACTTGGTCAGTTTCAGCTCTTTACTGCCTTTCCTCTTCTAATAGGATTGTTTGGATATAATAGCTTTCCTATTAAGTAATCAGAATTCCATAACTCCATTTTTTGCCTTGGGCTTCTCCATAACTCTTTTTTGCCTTGCACGTGCCTGTTGTGAGGCTTCTGAGTTTGTTTACCCTCTGCTTTCTTGAAGCCTTGTATCGTTTGTTTGGTTTTTTCTTTGTTTTTCTTAACCCCATTTCTTTCACTCAAGTTATACCCATCTTTGTATGTTTTCTAATTCCTTCAGACTGGTAAGAGGGCTCTTCCAGATTAGATTCTCTCCACACTCTTTAATAGGACAAAAATAAGAATTGGTAAACAATCTAGTAGAATGAATGACATGTTTTGTAAAGGTCTTAGTAGTTACTGTTGTTGTCCTTTGTATGAGCAAGTAACCTGTTATTTTAATACATGACTGTAAGGAGGAGAGTTTGTGTGCACAAACTAAAAGAAACCCACCTGATTTTTGGTAGTGTCTGAAAATGGTTTCGGTGATTTAGATTTCAAAATACATTGTTTCCACAGCCTTAAGCATGCTTTTGGGATTTGGTGTTCATTAGATGCATAGTTCTTACTCTAGGTTTCTAGCTTCCTGTTTTTTTGTGTGTATGTATGCTTCTGGGGAGGGGTAATGGGAGAGCAAGGTGCCAAACTCATTAGAAATTGTTTGTCGTGGAGAGGGACCAAAGAAGCCTGAGTCACAAGAGTGCTCCCCTGCCTCTCTTCCTCTGCCCCCGTTCTTTCCAGCTGGTGTTGATAATTCTGTGCTAGTTTGATCTCTTCATTTCGGCTTCATGGAACTTAAATTTTCGATGTACATCTGCTTTTTGTAGATCACAGTGACTTTGAAAGTGGACAATTTGTCTTAAATATTTTAAGATTTCTTGATTATTGCTGCAAGAGAAATAAGGCTCTTAGCAATGGTGAGAGTTTTAGCATAAACAATGTGCTGCTACTGTTTCTAAAGCCGTTAATGACAGTAAATGGTTACACACAGCACTTGAATACTTCAAAGTGTTTTTCTGTAACGTTTTTATTATTTCAAATTTTCTGTACCTGTAACTTACTTCTAAATTTTGAGTAGCTGGGTAATTGCTTTTCTTTAGATTGCCTTTCTCTTTCTGTGGACCTATGCTTTTAATACTAATAATGAATTAGGAAACAAAGACATCTGTGATATCTTGCACATCGATATACTGATGGATACAGGAAACTTGTAACTAACTACTGTCTGCATTTCATGTTTTGGGATGGGAAACAGCAAAAAGACCCCCAAATAAAGTTTTTAAAAATGTTTGTTATCCTAGTGAAAGGATAGGAAAATGCAGGTTTGATAGCATTCAACATAGTGAGCTTGTGTTAACTATTTGTATAATGTACCAAATAGTCCTTCCTGGGTATCCTTTCAGTGTATGCGGATTTAGAAATTAACCTATATAATTTTTTTTTGGTCTTAACACATATAATAGTAGCTAATGAACATAGTCCATTCCTTGGTAACAGTATGCTTGCTCTCCATTTGAAAATACTTCCTTGTCTCTGAGGAGATGCTGTTTTGTTTTGTTTCTGTTTTAGTTAATTTTAAGCTGATTGCTATTAGTGAAACTGATAATAAAATTACTTCATTAACATACTAATTTTTGTTCATCATGGAAAGGCCTAAAATGGATGGCTTCCTGTCTGGTTCTTTTATCTGATTATAAGAGAGACTAGATTTCTTTTAGAACAAGTATTAATATTCTACTGATACCTGGAAGAGAAACCAAATTAAAAAAAAAAAAAGCTAGTACCCAGAGAAGCAATTAATGTTATTCAGTCTGCATTTATGGAAAATAATTGTATTAATGTGGTGCCTCATTGTCACATTTGACATAGGAGCATTTTAGATTGCAGAAACATTTAGGCTTCTGCATAATGATACCTTATGATTTATGATTATAAAATGATATCTGCTACTGATAAAAATAAACAAATAACCCCACAGAGCACTGGAAACTGTATAATTTTAATGATGATGTTAAATGTTAGTGATAAGTCAAAAGCTCTTAAAGTGATTCAGCATTAAAACAAATTACTCAAGTTGCGGAGGCAATACTGTTAAAAACATTTTGAAACTAGTTTCAGTGTCTAGTGGGGGTGGTCCAAGTAAGTTTAATTTCAATTGCTAGGAGATGATAAACTAGTGAACTACCTGAGGTCTGTATGCATGCTTTCTATAATTAGAGAGGGCAGGCCACTATTTTTCAAAGGGAAAGAAACCAGAGTGGAAACATAGTGGTTACAAAATAAGAAAAAAGCTGCATTTTTCTACTCATTTCAGACAAATGTCTCATACTGGCAGTTAATTCAATATTGAGAAGTGAGGCAAGAAAATCTGTTTCAGTTTGGTGACACAAAGCTACTGATTTTGTTAACTAGACTTGCACTCCCTCTCAATTGCTTGTTTTTCTTTGGAGTATTTCCTGTGTTTTGGCTATTTTTCTTGTGACATCTGAGAATCTTTTATTCTGCCTTTTTTTATGCCAAACAACTTATGCTCGAACTTTGTGAGACTGCACTTGAAAAATGCCATTCTGTTGGATGGGGACTTGAGAGTTTTGGAAGATCTTTGAAATAAGATTCTTCATAATATCTTTAATAATGTTCTTTGTTAGTCCTCTTTTGATTGATTTTTTTTTTTTTTTTAGTTGTTCATAATCTTCAATGAAGTTTGAGTCACTGTAAGATGCTTTCTAGTGTTGAAGTAGATAAATATTATGTATGTGATATTCCAGTGCTTTTAAGTATTGACTAGTAGGCTTGCAGAAAGTATCATAATCATATTAATGTTGATAATATTATGGATCATGATTTAAAATGTTTAATTATGAATGGAATGTGGTTATGAAAGATAAGGTTTTAATTAAGTGTTCCAGCTTAGATCCATTCAAGATTTTAAACCCATTTTCTGTGTGTATTATATTTTTACCTCTGAAGATGTGTATAAACTGTGGAATCTGAAAACAAGATTCATGACAGAAAACTGTGCTGTAGTCATATTTAGCTGTAAATATAGTTGCAGAAAAACTAAGAATTAGCTTTATTTAGTGTGGCTAGCGTAATGGGAAATGCCTAGGATATTGAAAACTGGCCATACCTGGGAGACAAAGGATTTTCTTTATGGCATTTTCCAAATACTGTATTCTGACTCTGTTCCTCTTTTTTTTTTTTTATTTTGTTTTCAGATCTTGAGTCAGATGACTGTGCATCCATATACATCTTTAATGTAGACCAACCATCATCCTCTGTCAATCAGCCAATTTGTATTCCTCGCCATGGATTGCAGTCTCACTCCTCTCCTCTGTCACCACCTACAAGACTTCAGAGTCACAAGAACTATGAAGGAACTTGCGAGGTACCAGAATCCAAATACAGTCCACTAGGTGGACCCAAACCCTTTGAATGCCCTAGTATTCAAATTACATCTATTTCACCTAACTGTCACCAAGGGATTGAAGCCAATGAAGATGAATTGCACACAAATGGCACGGAAAATGAGTATATGGAAAGGCCTTCACGGGACCATCTCTATCTTCCTCTTGAGCCATCATATAGGGAATCATCCCTTAGTCCAAGCCCTGCCAGCAGCATTTCATCCAGGAGCTGGTTTTCAGATGCTTCTTCGTGCGAATCCATTTCACATGTTTATGATGATGTAGATTCAGAGCTAAATGAAGCAGCTGCTCGATTTACCCTTGGCTCTCCTTTGGCATCTCCTGGTGGTTCTCCAAGAGGTCCCAGTGATGAAACTTGGCAGCAGCCATATGGGTTTGGGCATGCCTTGTCACCTAGACAGTCTCCCTGTCATTCTCCAAGAACTAGTATTACTGATGAAAATTGGCTAAGCCCTAGACCAACATCAAGGCCCTCATCAAGACCTACGTCCCCCTGTGGGAAACGACGACACTCCAGTGCTGAGATTTGCTATGCAGGTTCTCTCTCTCCTCACCATTCTCCAACTCCATCACCTGGCCATTCACCTAGAGGAAGCATAACGGAAGACACGTGGCTAAACACTTCAATCCATAGTGTACAAGGCCTTAGTTCTGGCCTTTCACCATTTCAGTGTTGTACAGAGACTGATATTCCTCTAAAAACAAGAAAGACCTCAGAGGATCAGACTGCAACTTTATCTGGAAAAATAGATATCTGTCCTGAAGAACAGGGTAACTTACCATCATCCCTTGAAACTGCAGTTGATGATGGCTCTGGATCTCAGCACAGCTTGAAAAAAGATTTGCCTGGAGACCAATTTCTTTCTGTTCCTTCGCACTTTACTTGGAACAAACCAAAGCCTGGTCATACTCCTATATTTCGGTAAGTGATCAGAAAGTCCTTCTCTCCTGTTTTTCCTCTTCTGTGCATCTTCAATAGACATATAAATGGGCTTGTATTTCCGTCATGCATTAAGACTTCTTAAAGAAAACTTCTTGTAGGCAGACAGATTATATAATTGAGAAAAAACAAGTTGAGACACCAAATACCCATCTTTTTCTTCATTTAAAAATGCAGTAGATGCAATATAGGATTAGTTTTATTTAAGTGAAGTTTGCTTGCATCCATCCACAGAGCCCAGCTGATGTCTTCAGATCTTGTGCTCGCTTTGCAGTTCCATCTAATCAGAGCAGTTAACTGCGAGACCACAAAAGAGATGGGAAGCTTATTTGCTTTTGGTTTTGCTTGTGTCTTTGGACTGATAGAATTCTAGAAACAGAATAAAGAAAAAACAATTGCATGCCATTCTGAAAATCATCCAGAAAGAATTGATTTCTGGGCTGTAGTTCCAAGGGTATTTCCACCATCGTGGTGCTGAGTTAAGTAGCTCTTTTCCTTTTGTAGTCCTGTCCTGTGCTAACTGGATGATTTTTATAGGCTCAGAAGAGGGAAATAGTTTGGTTGGGGGAAAAAGTCACCCTCCTTCCCATTCTGTTACTTTTTAGATGGAACAGTTCTGTGATCATTCCAACCGCATAGCTTCTGCAATCACTGTTCCAGCACAATGCAGTGGGTGGAGTAGAAACGAGCACTCCTTAAGCAGCTTTGCTGCTGGATGGACAGATACTGTGATTACCAGCTCGAGTCATCCATTTGATTCCTGAATCATCTTCTTGCTTTACTAGGTTTTAAAAGTAAGGGGTAGGGAGGTACTGGGAGGAAGAAGCTGTGGGTGTTTTTTGTGTAGAAAATTTGTTTAAAAGTACGTTATATTAATATCCGTAAAGCACATTTATCCATATAAAAGTGGTATTAGAGGTCAGTGCTTCCGTGTTAGTTTGTATTAATTTTAAAGTAACTTTGATTAAAATAGTGTAATTCTGTCCACAGGCAATGCTTAGGATTTGCTCTTCATGGATGTAGTGGATAAAGCAATTCCCCTTCCTTAGAATGCGAGCAAGGGGGGGTGTGAGAAAGATAGGGTAGGATTCTCCACATATGTATACACACACACACACACACACACACTTTATTTGGAAAAAAAATTAAATCCTAAAAGCTAATAACAATATACAGTGTTCTTCTCATTACAAGGTCATCTTTGCAAAGCACTTTATTTCACATTGTTTTTTTACTTTTTAGAAATAATGGCTTAGAAAATATTAATGATTTTAACATATTCCTCCCTACTACTACTTCCTGCCCAAAGTGAAACAAAATAAAGGAATGTGTGTTTCTGACCAAATGTCAGAGATGCCGTGTAGAAGGTAGGTTTTTTTTCTTGACTCTTAAGAGTTTAAAATTATTAGCAGAAAACTAGAGTTAACTATCAACTGGTAAGCCAGGCTTACTGAAGAAGTATTTTCTGGGGAGACCTCTCTCAAAAGCACAAATGGTTGAAAAGTGGATGGCTGGCTTTCATGGCAACATGCTAGTCTTGCATAATTTTATTGTCTTGATGTATTATTTCTTGATGAATTGTCAGATGATCAAGCCTGTTGAAAAATATTTTCAAATACCTGTTCTTATTCTGGTCGGATATGTGAATATTTGCAGAGGTGTCCATCTTGTGGAACATAGAAGCACTCTGCCATCTTTTAAAGATTGCTGTAGCTGACCCTTTCCATGAGCATTTTAGGCAGAGAACTAATAGAGAAAATTAATCTGTAGCTTTTTGCTATAGAGTACCTAAGATAAGTACACAAATAGGCAAAATATAAACCAATACTTTCAGGGTACAGTGAAACATCTTTAAAAAACAAATGGGAGATAGGGGGATCATAGCTTTAGGAGCTTCCCAAAGGATAACTTCTAGTGGGTCTATCAAGTAGACTTCAGTGTTCATCTGAGTTCTAACAATAAAACTTCTCAGTTTTACTGCTGAACATACTCCTACGTGTTGATAGATCAATGTCACACAGAAGGCTCATTTTTATTAATATAAAACTTCTGTTAATTTTTAAACTAATTTTGTATAAATTCTTTAGAAGTTGTCAACTAGCTTAGATTGTTAATATCTAAATATATTTAAACAATGCTTTTTGAGCCATTTTGTCATTTTTGCATAATTGTATACCCACAGATTTTAGTTTCTCCTCTCCTCAGAAATGTATTGATTTTAGTGAGTAGAAGTGACTTTTTTTTTTCATGTCCTTGTGCATAACTGCTTATGAATGTGAAGTTTAACAGTAAAGACACAAAGCTGCTAGCTGGAAAATTCTGGTTTGCCAGATCTGAAACTACCGTGTTGATAGCTACGTTAACTGTCTTGAAGTGGGGTTTTTTCAATTCTGTTGCAGTCTGCTCATCTGTTAATAAAATATGTTCAATCTGTTACTAGATTCTTTTTATTCTAACTAAAACAAATATCACTATTTTTCCTTAATTGTGCATTTTGGGATTGTATTATATTTATGTAGAGTACTCAGCAGTACTAACTTGGCATTTTCGTTAGTTTGCAGGGTCATGTAGTTCAAAAAAGTTGAGCACTAGTGAAGGGTAAAAGCAGATTAACACTGGAATGTGGCAAGATGGAGTGTTGTAGATCTATGGTTCTTCTGTGGGATGACCAAGATAGTTACAAAAATAGATATTCAGTTAAACATGCTTCCTCTTGTATTGGGGAGAACTGAGCAGAACTGAATAAAAGTCAATTTTTCTGTTTTCATTAAGAAGTAAAAATATTTTTTTAAATGTTAGAATTTATTTAGAAGCTAGCACTGGAGAACTTCTCTAAATATAAAATGGACAAATAGGCAGAAGGCAATAAAGACTACACCTGTTCACAAGTCAACTAAATAAAACTAATAGGCTGCATACATTTGTTGCCAAAAATGTAGCCTGACTATTGAATTAGTGGAAATGGCCGCATTGGCTGCTGGATCCTCAGTGAAATGTTGAATTACTTAGCAGTTGTAGCCTGTTGTTGCCAGGTGCTATGAGACTATGCATCTTCAGTATATTAAAACATTTCATTCTGTCATATAATATTTTATAATTTTGATGCTTATAAAGTAGGGGTCCTAGGTTGATTCTTACGTTTTATGAATAAAAATTAAATGTAAGAAGAGCCACTGTTTCTTAAATAGTTTATGACAGTGACCACAAGTGAGCACCTCAGTTGTCACAGAGTTAGATAACAATTGTAATATGAATTACAATATATCTTACACCTTTTAAATATCTTGATTGTATTGTCAAATACAAAGTAGTGCATGAAGTATTGACTCCAAGGATATGAAGTGACTCTGACCAGTGTGCACACTCAGCTGCAATAAACTGACCACTGATAGAAGTGAGGGTGAATTGCCTCACACTGGACATGTGAAGTGTGCAGATAGTACCTTCCTCCCTCAATGCTGTCTCAAGTTTTGTAAATCTTTTCTCTAGTTTATCTGTCAAGTCCTGACCATGTTTTCTTTCCATGGTCAGTAAGTGTGCAACGGCAGCTTGTTACGTGGTCACAGAAGCCCATGATCTGCCAGTGTGTAGCGTATGAAAAAATGTGTATTGTGTGTGCTGAGTCAAATTTCTGTCCTTGTCAAAGATAAATGTAGAAAAGTGACAGTGGACAGACCAGTGCAAAAGTCCTTTCAGATAGGTACTAGGTAGTGTCTTCTGTATCTAGGAATCCTGACGGTACCTGTTGATGATGCCATTAACTGAGTACCTTGGCAGATGAGCACTCTTTCCATGGCAGATTAAATCAGCAATTTAAAGAATATTCAGCAATGAAGTTATTTGATAATTTTATTTATTACATTATTACTTTTGCTTACTGTAATTTAAGATCCTGCTTTTTTCCACCCTGCATCCTTCCTTCCTGCAGGATGATGGATAAGAAATCACTATATGTGTGTATCTCATGTTTCTTTTTTGGATCTTACTGTAGTGATAGTAGATCTGACCCCCCCATTTGCTTAGTACCCCAACACTTAATGAAGATGCTGCTTTAATGACTTTTTCTTGCACATCTGCTGTTAGAGGTTAAGTTTTACTCACAGAAAAAAAAAATCCATTTATTTCAGTAAATCTCTTTGAAATACACATTTCTAGGCTTCTGCATCAAGTTATTTCAGATTCTTTTATTAATTGGATTCTTTTTTTCTTTCACTCCTTTCCAAAGTATTGGCTGTAGGAAGGGAAAGATAGACTCTTCAGGTTCACTTTCTTATTTAGATAGCCCATGTCAGTATAGGTTATAAATAGTCTAGAAGAATACCAGAAAAAAAGTTTCTTCCTAGACTCTATTCAAATTCAAATATCTAAATTTGATTAGCTTGCTCAGACTGAGGCACCATCTGAAAGGTGTTACTGTGCTCCTGTGAATTACCTTAAGCACATGCTTAAATAGAAATTTCAGAATTTCAAAGACTTAATTAGTAAATATTTATGAAGCCATGTAATATTGGGAAGCTTTTCAAGACTCATCCCTTTTATTAAAATTTTCTTGTTTAGATTCTAGTCAGCCTCCTCAAGTACTAATTTGCTGTATTAGAAAGATGAGTAACAAATAGTATTTTGAAGTGATACATATACTTGTTTTACAGAAATTAATGTTCACTGTTACAGTGTATTTAGCTCTTCTGTGTCTGATCCGTCTCCCCTGAAACAGGTTTGCAGTTGTAAGATTTCCAGAAAGTACAAAAAAAAATTTAGTCTGTTTTACAATACTTTATTTAAACTTGATCAAGGGGAATGAAAAGGGTATAGGGATGACCTAGAAACCTCTACTGAGCAATTAAGAGAATATAATATGCTTTTGGTGAGGTCTTGACACTAAAGGTACAGTTCATAAGAGATAAGCAACATTTGTGGTGTTAACAACCATGGTTACAGTGTTCTGGAGTTGACAGCCATCACAGAGGAGAGGCCTGATGGGGCTTTTGTTAGAAGAGTGGTCAATGATGACACAACTGAAAATGGTTGGGGTTCTGTTATTGTTGCTTCTAGGTTTGTCGTTTCGTTTTCTTTTGCTTCAAGCTCATTACTTTAAACATGAATGGTTGGTGGAACAGTAAGTTTTAGGTTCTGTAAAGCAGATCTTGAGAATTTAGTGTCTTTCAACCAAACAGGTACTTTGTAGGGTAGTAAACTTAGTGAGTCATTCATTTTTTGTTTCCTTAACCCCTGAAGTATTTGATGGCATCAAATGGTGCTTTTGTGTCTGGTAGATAACCAGCCAATATTCATTAATGTCCAAAAATCTTGAGATAAAACCTAGTTGCTTTTACTGTGTCTTCCCTCATGGAATTCTTAAGAGATTTACACACTGATGTAAAAACCACTATATAAACTGTTGTCTTCAGACTGTGTCCCAGCTGTAGTCCAGAGCACAGAGAACTGATGGGAGTAGTTTCTTTGTTCCAGCGGTGATGAACAGACAGGCTTTGATAGATGTATTTACAGTTCAGAAATCGGTTTAGTGATGGATACTTAGTGGCAACTTGTGAGTGTTTTACCTGCAATTATCTGGTAGTAACCTCTGGAAACTAGGATTACTGACAATGTTGCTTTTTCTCTCAGAAAAATAATAGTTCAGATATCGTGGGAGATCATCAAATACCTGGGAGAGTTGTTTCTTTTGTCTGAATCCTTCACTTGGAAGCCTGGGGAGTAGAGAGAAACAGAATTATGTTGTGTTTTTAACATAACTGTTGGGATTTTAGTCTTAATTTTATGAATCTTTTGGTGTGAGTGCACTGTAGGCAAACCTAGTCTGCTAAGTAGTTATCTTATTTTGATAAATAGAAATAACACCAGCTTTGCTACATTGGCAAAACTTTAAAGTGAAAATATTTGCAAATCGCTGACTTTGAAGTTAAGGACATACTTAAGTGAGACAAGAAAGAGAACTTTGAACCTCTTTTTTTAATAAGCTAGGCTATTGCTGTAATGTTTACACACCATTAATGAATCCAGAGAAATTCAGGTAGTGTTTGATATGCAACCTTTGTGCTGCATATGTGATTCAGCTCTCTACTTTGCTCTGAAATGGTAGCGTGTAGATTTTACTTGGCAGTATATTGTATCAATACTCTGAAAGTATAGTTACCACGAGCCTGCTAGTAGCAGAACAGTGATATTTTCAATGTAAACAGTATTTTAAAAGGTTATTGATAGGCCACTGTCACAACTGGAATGACACCGAACTTACTCACTCCAAAATTACTCCACCAGGGAAAATGTTGGTTTCCTCTAGGTAGCAAAGAGCAACCATAGCAATATTTTGGCTCTACAAATATTCTGGAAAAGAACCATAGTATTGGGTCAGAGTTATGATTTGAGATTCTCAGGGCTTTGCTGTGTTGCAACATTGACTTGTCGAGAATATGCTGTTAGTTAATATCTGCAAAAACTTGGAATGAAGAAAAGATGTGGAATTATCCATTGTATGGTCAGTTAGCTTTTTCCCACAGTGACAGATTTCGATGTGTTAGAAGGAGCTGTTAGTGGACAATTTTATTTTTGCTGCAACTGAGTAATAATAAAAGAATCACCCTAAGAGATCTGTGAATCTCAAGCAACAAGGGAAATAACTTTCACAAGCATCTTGAGATCCTAGTGGGTATCTTTAAAAGGTTATTTCTAGAATTAGTGAGTACAAAGAGGCAGGAATATGTTCATACAGAGTGGCTAAAATGAGTTCTTATGTTAGTTCCACTTGTTCTCAAAAACTTTGTAAGTCTGAACTCCAGGAGAGCATTAGATTAAAGATGAGCAAATTGCACATGTGCTTCAGCTGAGGTACCAGCCTTAGCAGTTTGTCTGCACAGAGACCCAGCTGTTTGTCCAATGAATTACCCAGGAAGAGTGCTACAAATGGAAGGTAACTGTTTTAAGTTTGTAACTGGATTGTTTTTAGTGGCTCTCTTAACCTTTGCTCTTCCTTCTGTCCCACATGCACTGCTTCAGGGTAACAATCAAATGCAAGCAAGCCTGCTTGTTTCTGAGGTTTTCTTCTTGTGCGAGAGGCATAGTCAGCCCATGAGCTGGCCCCTTACTTCTGCAGGTCTGAATACTGAAGCCTATCTGGACACATTTGGTTGCTGAACATTAGATGTTTCTCCATCAGTTTTGTTTTAGAGATCATGGTTGCAGAGGAAGACAGTATCTGTTAAATTAATATTGATTGAATTATCACTTTGGTGATAATTTCAAATGCAGTGGCTTCTGCTGAGGATATTACTGAAGGATTCCTTCTTTACTACTTAGTTTCCTTTAATAGCTGCTGTTCTCTGAAGCCTTTAATCTTGGTGTGATAGGAGTATGAGCTTTTGGAGGCTTGCATTAATCAGATTATAAAACTCTCTTGGTATTACTGAAAGAAGGTTTACAGATTGGTGCTGTTTCAAGAACATGCTAAGATCTGATTCAATGAAAGTTTTAGAATGACTGTCATTATTTCTGTTTCCTGACATATGATTTGTTGCTTTACTAGTAGGTTACTGCATGGTTAATAAGGTTTTTTACTCATATAAACAAAAAAAAAGTGGGGGGTTTTGAATAATAAAGGTTATTTCTCTTAATATTTTGGCCTGAAATGACTTGAAAAAACTCCACAGTCACCAGCTGATCTGGATTCTGGGTTCTGAATGCAAAGTTAGATGGCTTTATCAATAATGCAAATGTTATTGTACTGTGTCTAAGCTGGGGGAAAAAGAAATCTTTTTGTAACACCAAATGTTTGCTCGTTTCTAAAGCAGCTGAGCTTCTTATTCTTAAATATGTTCCAGGTGTTTTAAGAGTAATGCAGCACTAAATTTTGAACTTACCTAAGTCCCAAGAGATCATTTGAGTTCAATGCACAGTTAAAAGCTGATAAACAAAGTTAGAAGTCTAGCAGTTCTATTGCTGATCCTCACCTAATAGTGCAGACTGAACAGTACTTGATTGAGAACAGATCCTTCCTTACATGCAGTAGAGCTGACAGCTTCAGACTTACTTTCCCACATGGAGCATCTGGTACCAAAATAGCATTGCTTTGTATTGAAAAGTGTTCAAAATATATGCAAACTTGTTACCTCTTGCCCCCCAAACCCCAACATGATTATTCTGGTTTTATATTGATTTCTACAGAGTGTAAACAAACAAAAACAACAAAAACAACAAAAACAAACAAAAAAAACAGCCAACCAATATGAGTTTGTAGACTGTATTCTATTATTTTAAAAATGTATTTAGTGTTCAAGCTTGTGGCTTCATGTGGCTTTCAGGTGACAGTGCTGGCTAGGAAGTTCCCACTCTGCCTCTCTCCCACTAGTTATGTTTGAAGAAGCTCTATAGGTAACTGGGGCTCTGGTAAATTAATAGGATTTTAAAATTTACCTTTTGCATTTCAAAATGAGGTTAGATCACTGATCCAGTTTAATATATATCTCTGCAGCATTTGTCTCAAAAAAGTTAAACTGATATCCTCAGAAATATTCATGGCCAATGTACCCTAAAACTTAGTAAGATTCAATTGCTGCTAAGAAGTTGGGGATGATAGAGACAGCAAGAAAAATATTCTGAGGGAAACAGCAGTTTGGGTGTCGAACTTCTACATCTAGAAAACATCCATTTGATGCAGCACAACCTCAAAAGCTATGTAATCTAATTGTAAAACAGTGTTCTTGAAAGCCTTCCCATTTTTTGATGTTTTAGGCATCTGCCCGTGTGTTGTGTGCTTGCTTGCTCTCTCATGCTGATATTTTCTGTTTGTTTTCCATGAATGACAAAATTTTTTGAGGCTTCATTATTTTCTTGTCTCCCTGTTTGTTCTAGTATTTCAAATATTTTTTGCAGAGATAATGGGAGTCTGATACAACTTGTACCACATTTCAATTAGTTAATTGCAGAAGGAGTAAACCTCTTTGAGAGGCTGTATGGGAGAATGGTCACAAGCAAGAAATACTTCTTTCTTGACTGAGTTTGATTAACCTTTCAGTTATACCTCTCAGAAGCTGGTATACTATCTACAGTGTGCATCTTATCCTGAGCTCTCTTAGGGACCATATCTGCTCACTCTGTGTGCCAGCTATTTTGACATAGAATATTTGGTTATATTGAAGGGTAAAGGGTTTCCAGAAATACTAAAGAAAAATTTCTCGCATGCTAGATTTCTCTTTAAACTCTTTAGTATCTTCTAATCCTGACATTTTCTTTCCTTTTTCAGACTGAAGACTTGAGTCCTCTTCTCCTTCAGTAGCTATAAAAGTGAATGGCAAGGTCTAGTTGATAGCCAGTAGTAGCATTTAGGCAGTACGTCTTGGCCTGTGGTAAGTATCTGGAAGGATTGGGCTTATACTGCATTCCTGTCAGTTTCCTCTTTTATTGCTGACATCACGAGTCCTCTCCTACCCAGTAAATACTATTGCTGTGGAAGGACAAGTCATCAGATCTCCTTACTGGGGGAAAAAGAGTCTTTGCTGTACACTGAATGCTTGTGGAAATGATTTATTGCTCACATCTTTTCCTTTCAGTAAGAAGAAAGGGAAATACTTTTGTTTCTCCCATGGCTCTCAGAAAGGTGCTTCAGGAGACAAGGCTGCTGTTATCATACTAGCTCTCTCCTGAGGGGCACAAAAGAGGTACTCCATGAAGCAGAAGGTCAAAAGGCTTGTAGGTTGTTCTCCTGCAGGAGAAGGCCAGCAAGGGGTGCTGATTCTTGTCCCTCTTTTCCATGTGTGACAGTGATTTTTGTAGTGAAAGGTAGATGTATGGTGCTGCAGACTGAGCCCAAGTCCGTCCAGATACTTGCTAAAGACAGAGCTTTTTTTTCTCTCTTGTTCAGTCCAAACATTATCTTCATTCTCAACTGTGCATATGCTTTATAGGTCTTGGCTAAATTCTCCAGAAGGTTAAATTTATCTTTCTTGGACCTGTGGCTATTCATGTTTGTGGAAATTTGCATGGCTTTGGATTGGTTGTGGGTTTTTTTTCCTGACTTCAGAGGAAGTGGAAAGAAATTTAATTGAGCTTTCTCAGATGAGGATACAAACCAAAATTTGTCCATCTCTTTAAAACCTTATTTGCTTTCCCTGTTGGTCAGAGTAAGGTAGTACTAAACTATTTTAATAGCAGCTTATTTGTATTGTAAAGGTTCTTGTTTGGTACACAATGCTATAAATGTTCACTTTTAAATGTTCACTTTTAAATGTTCGCAAATTAATTTGCTCTGAGGTAATTACTGACTTGAATCTGACTGTTCATTTTATTAGAATCATAAGTCTGTAAATCTGTGCAGGTAAAAGGGTAGGTATGAAAACATTGGTGATACCGTGTGGCTTATTTCCCTTTGCAGTCCTTCCATGTTACTTCTATTACTGCATTTTATTTTCCTGCTTCCCTGGAGCAACTTTGCTACTCAGTGTATGGGTGTGTATAATCTGTGGATAAGCTAAGCATGTACTTTAGGTTTCTTTGATGTCTGTTGCAGTAAGTCTTTATACTTCGATGGACTACTAGCTTTAAAAATTTGGATCATTATATGGTGTTCATTTTAATTATAGTTAACGAAGTGCAGTGCTTACCGATCTTAGAAAAACAAGAACAACAAGCTGGAAGATGAGTTAAAGGGAGTTAAAATGTAATGACTTACAGATTGAATTTACGCTGTTCCCTCTAAACAACATTTGAACTTTCTTGTTCATACACTTGAGAATAAAAAAAATTAATATAACTGCATGATAGAATAGCACTGCTAATGTGGGGCAGGGGGATCCTACAGTACCTTACTTTAATCAGATATTGGAATGAAGAAATTCCTCTCTCACAACCCCAAAAGAATTACTTAATTGAAGATTTTAATCAGCTGGCAACACTTTGGGATTTTCAAGTAGCAGTTTTATGCTAATAGCTACTTCTGTTTTGTCATCATTTGTTAGAAGAGTGACATCATTGTCTATATTTTACAGTGAAGTTACTTTTGCTTGTGCTGTGGCCAAATGGCATAGTTCATTTAACCATAGTGTGCTTGTCTTGATTGCAGCACATCTTCACTGCCACCTCTTGACTGGCCTTTACCAAGTCATTACGGGCAGTGTGAACTGAAAATAGAAGTACAGCCCAAAACTCATCACAGAGCTCACTATGAAACAGAAGGAAGCAGAGGAGCAGTAAAAGCATCTACTGGAGGACACCCTGTAGTGAAGGTAGGAAGTCTGGCTTTCTTGAATAGAAGGCAATTTTTTAACTACGATTATTGGTATTCACAATGCAGTGCTTTGTTACCTTGTGTGAAGCTCACAGTCCTGGTGAAGATTTTCTCCCTTAAATGTAACATGTTCAATAGGACAGTTAGTTTTAGATGTTTAAAACTTCACAGTTTGCTACAGTTACAGTGCATGTCACAATTTTAATGTGTTCAACATGAACTTTGAGGAGGAAGGAGTGTGCATGGGGGCAGGTAAGAAAAGTAACGATAATAGATTAGTTGGAGCTATACTGAAGAACTGCTTCATTTACATCAGAAGTCCTGTCTTTTGGTGTTGATGCTGCTTCTGAATACTATAAATGCCTCTCTTTCTCTGAAGTGGTATCCTTAAATTCTTAACTTTCCATTTAACTGTCACTTAAATGTTTGAAGGAAATTAAACTTGACCCTTCTGTCTTTAGCATGAACCAAAAGTTATTACTCACAGTTAAATGGGAGCTATCTTAAAAAATAAGGCATCACCTAGTTTGATTAGATTTGGTAATCTGTACTGGCACATAAGACCTGCTTTCTTTTTTGACATTGTTTCTCTAGTCTTAATGGAACCATACAAGCCTTATTGTCTCTTAGAACAGTTTAGATCAGTTTTGGGACTAAAGAAAATACTCTAGCCTCATCTGGCTAACAGAGGTTTGTGACATACTTTTGATAACTGGTACCTGCTATTAATAGCTGTTTTGGCTGGGCTCTTTTGCTAATGCTAAATATTCCAAATGCTACTGGCATCTAAAGATTATTGTTTAAATATTTTGCCAATAAAAGCTGAGCTCAGAATTAGATGTAAGGTCCTGGTAAATTAGGCTTGACTTTCATAAGAAGGCTTTGCCATCATGCTCTCTTTGAAGGGGAGGATGTGGGTGTAACTGTGTGCAGGAGCTGTGACGTGCTCCTCTCTGACTCGTCGAGTTCAGGTGTGCGTACACAGTTATCTTACTCTATGCTGGGAGGACTTGTGGGTTAGTTAGGGGTACTCACTGATACCTCCTTTAATATCCATGGTGCCAGCTGGCTCATGTGGCTTGAAAGGGAACCCATCCTCTCATTCACTGGACATGGGGAAGATTGTGCAGGGGAACTGTGGGACTTTTCAAGACGCCTTGATTTACCAGTTTGCCACATCCCCTTGGGTGAAAGCAGTGTCTCTTCATTTACTCACCTCGATCTTTCTTAATGGTCTTTATCTTAGTCCCAAGCCAGGTTAAGATAAAATTTTGTTTTATTTATGAGTCAAATCAAACAGTAATTACAAAATCTTTTTAAGACAAATAGGAAAAAAATACTGATCTAATTACAGTAAGGTTATAGCAGGATTTCTCTTTTCCCCTAAATCCAGGATATTTCCTGTTGTTTTCCAGCAATGCGGCAGTCAGGGTTTCAGTCCTTAGTCTTTCAATATAGCAGACTTTATCTTAAAAATGTGTTTGATATATTTATCCTAATTCAGTAGTTGGAAGTAACTCATTACAGTTTGAGACCAGATGCAAAGTCAGTGCCCATTCTTTTTCTCCTACTCATACTGTAGTTAAATACATTATCACTTTTTCTCCTTATAGTTCATTCCTTCTCTCTGGCAAGTAAATTCTGACATACTTTGTAATTGGAACAGGTCTAATGTTATACCTACATCAATAAAGATGTACCAGCAGAATCTAAACGTCTTGGACTGTCTGCTCCTTTTTCCTTGCCTAAGCAATATTCTCCCTCCAAGCTCTTAAACTGATTAATTTCTTCTCTCAACCTGACTTCTAGTCATATTCTTTGGGCTAATTATTAAACTCTGTTTCTTCTGTGATAGCTTACCTTGAACTTTTTCATTCCTCCTTTTTTCCTCTTAAGACTTTGTATATTTTCTTTCTCTCCCTCAAAAAAAAAAAAAAAAAGGGCTGGTTATGTGCATCCTGGCTTCTTTCTTGAATGTCTTTCCTTATCCTTCCATTTCCATTCTTAATCTGAACTCTTCATCCAAATTTCATGTTCCTGACAAAGTTGCTCAATATTTTCCTACTCATAATACCATGGCCTAACCAGCTCCAGCCTTCTGTTACTGTCTAGACCCACTAGATTTCTTAGCATAGCAGAGGCAAGGGCCAAGTGCTTATCAGGGAAGTGTATGCCACAAGCCAGAGAAAACTGAGGATGCCTGGAGGAGGCTGGAGTCTGAAAGTTGGCCAGGCACGTTTCTTCATGTGGAGCATTGTGTTTCTTTAGTTGCTGGAGAAAAAGTAGATGCAACTTTCCCATGACAAGGTGCTGGCACTGGAATTTGACATCCTTAAAGAGGACAGGAATTTGGGAGATTTTAGCTGACAAAATAAGTCTCTTCTGAGCTTTTCTGAATGGCATTCAATTTTTTTCCTTTTTTCCCCCTGGGTGCTTGGGCCTGACATTAATACTGCATTAAGGGAATTTGTTTTGCTGATGTTTATAAGATTTGACAAATACATGTAGGCTTTGTTTAGCTTACAGTACTAGATGCATCTAAGCTGCAGTAGGAGACTCAAGCTAGAAACAAACATCTGTAATCTATGTGATTTACACCAGTGGTTTTAAAGGCTTTTTATTTGCATTAGAATTGTGAAATACCTTGCTATGGTAAGAAAGCAATTTCAAAAACAGGGATTAGTATTTATGTGTCTGACAGTGTCATAATTAAACACATGGATTGTACTATGCCTCTCTAAATTAAAATGAATACAAATGCAAATCAATATTCTATTTTGCAATTTGGTCTCTTCCAGCTGGATTAGAAGTTAATTGTAGTGCTTGATGGGAGAGAGGAAGTTGTTATGAAACAAAATATTGATTTGTAATAACTTTTTACTCACTGCTGGGTAAAAACGGGGTGCTTAAGGGCCAAGTGTGATGGAAGGTACATAACAAATATCTGTGAGCAGATGAAAATTACTTCATTTAAATACAAATGTGAAATCTTTTGTAGCCCTTCTAGAAGCTAATTATGCAAATCCAGTTCACGATATTCATGGCTATTTGTTTCTGACTTTTCTTTTTTGTGCTCTTAGGTTTATACCAGTCACTGCCATACTTGCAGTAAAGTACTCAGTATTTTCTTGTGTCAAGTAACAGTATGGTAACCAGTGTCAGAGGCAAGAGAGGATGTGGGTGAATAGAACAAAATATTTCAGTTGGAAGGGACCCCCAATGATTATCAAATACAACTGCCACGTCTTTGGGTGCCTGAAGGCCTGTGGGCTTTTGCTTGCTACACAATTCGTTTTGCTCTTGAACATTATTTTGTAGAAAGCTAGAGTATTTAACTTCCGAACTGTGAAACCTCTGGGGTTCTGTATGTGTAGTTCATTATTATTTAAATTAAAGATGTTAAGATAGTACATAGCTTCAAGCCATTAATCTATTAGTGCATGGCATTAATCTATTACTAATACTGTACCATACCTGTTGCTAGGAGACTAAGCTTCTGACAAATTTGGCATCATCTGTTGTGAGTACATTTAATCAGCTTATTTCCAAATGTGAGGAAATAAAATGAGTGGAGCATCATCCTTTGCTTTCAAAGTCCATTGACTTTTAAGGAACCAAATTATGTAATGAAATTAGGTTGTTTTCAGCTTTTTTTTAATGCAAAATATTCTAAATAGCAGCTACTTGATGTTGTAATCTGCCTTCTTGGGAATGTGTTCCAGCTAATCCATGTAATCTGAAACAATTTCTTTTACCTTGGTAAAGAATTGCAAGATAATGCTGACAACTTTCACAGTGAAGGAATCAATAACTTGGCAGAATGATTAGCAAGGAGAAAAGTGGAACGTTGAATTTTAATCATCTAAATTATGTGGAGATCTTGTATTGCATTTTCAGATGACATAGCCTCTGTCTGCCTTTACCTTTCTAATTCAATACGTTAGGGTACTTACTGTACCCATCTACAAAGCCTTTTAAACAAATAGCTGCCACATTGTGTCTGACTCTAAATAAGTGATCATCATTGCTTGAATTTTCCACCCTTTCAATAGGTCAAATTGTACATCATAAAATAATGTTTACACTGACAATTTGCTACAATGAGTTCTTACTGTTATCCAAATTGTTTAGGGTTCTTCATGAGGCTTCACTTGGATAATGCTTATGGATCAAAACCATATAAGCCTTTTAGAGATGCTCTGCACACAATAAGGAATTGTCGGGGATAATTACTTTGGTTTGTGGGGTTTTTTTTACTGTTATATTTTAGGTTTCTGATCTAAAATGACTTCTTTTTAAAACAAACTTGTTTTGTATACTGTGTTCCTATTATTCATGTCGACTTCCACAATTTTCCGAGTTTTCTTGAGTGTTTTAAATTTAATGATATACTTTGGTAGTAAATGCCATAAGCTGTTGTGCACACCAAGACGTGTTCCCTTTTTCTCTTTTGCCGGGTCACTAGTGAAGGTGATCTATGTGATGTTCTTCTCGATAACCATACTGTCTGATGTACTGAGGGACTGTTGAGCTCACAGCTGCTTGTGACTCCTTCTTGCATGTAGAACAGTGCTGTCTGTCCTCTGGCCTTATACCACAGTGGGAATCAGTTCTGGCTGTGACCTATGAAATGGGTAATTTATTCTAAAATTGATGATTTTTCTACAGCAGACACTATAGCACACAAGACAGATTTGAGGTAGTGGTAGCTATTGAGTATTTGCCTGCACCAGAAGTGTCTTTTTTTCATACTTACGAAAGGTTTATGGGTAGAATAATGCAATCCCTCTGCTGTAAGCAAGATTCTTACTGTAGTTGATTATGCAATAACAGAGGAATGGAAGCATCGTGTAATCCATATGGACAACTCAGGAGTACTAAAGCTGAAGAAAGCTGCAAGATCAAAAAATAAAGAAATGTTAACTAAAACCTAGTTTATTTAAATGGCTTTATGTTTCTAGTCACTGAGAAGCAAGAAGTAACCTCATATGTGAGGTCTGATGGAGCCCTGTGAAAGAGAGGCTGAATGTCAGCTCTGTTTAAAGTGATTGCAGAGTTTGAAGTGAGGACTGAAGAGCTGCAATGGAAGAAAAAGTAAACTAATTGAGCTAAAGTAAACTAATTTTGAACTACTTTGAAAATTCTGAAAAAGGAATGTGTCCTCAAAAAGTCTGTCAAACTCTGCTGGAGTTCTGGTGGAAGAAACTATAACCTACAAGAGAGGATCTAACTGAGCAATGTCAGAGATAAGGCAACAAAAATAAATTAATGAAGGATTGTCTAAATGAGTGTGTTTCCTGGCCTGTAATTCTGTTGCTGTCACCCAGTTGTACTGTGTGGCCAATTTGTGTAACTTCTTTAACAGCAGGTATAATAGCAGAGTTCTCCGTGTTCCCTAAGCCAAATGAAAACCATGCTTTTTCTGTGTTTTGTTACCCATCCCATTCTTACTGCCTTTCACTTTTTGGTTTTTATTTTTGTCTTAAATTCTTCCCTATTTTGTACATCACCAGAAGGCAGGCTGCATCCCAGCTCCAATTGCCTACTGTTGTTTGGTGGCAACAACCTGCAAATAAATCTAGAAGGCAGAAGCTAAGTCTCAGCCTGTGCGAATCATGTAGTGGGCTGTTTTAGGAAAAACCTTTGGATGGGCGTCTAATCTAGAAAATGCAGTAGTTAATGTGAAAAACATAAAAAATGGCACACTGGATCACAGTCTGCATTTGTATCGTATGTTAACTAAAATGTGGAAAAGTAGTAATTTTTTTCCAAAGTAATACCAGTTTATGGGGGGGTTTTTTTTAGGTTATGTGGGAAAAACTTATTTCTATCCTGGAAATGCTTGTCCAAAAACTGTCCGTAGCATAATTTGACAGTGGGAGTTGGTATTTCAGGAACAGCACATTTTTTTCAGGAGTGTAAAGCACACTGCAGATGGATAGTGTCTTGTGATGGCTGGGTAGATGTCACTGGCAATTCTGCACTGTCTGAAGTTGTACTACTGGTTTCACACTATTTAACTATGAATTGATCTCCTTTTTTGGGTAGCACAGAATGGGATGGGGATCTAAGCACTCTTCCAAATAGGCATGAAAATAGCATTTAAAACAATTCCTGTCTACAAGCAGTGAATGAATGTGTAAGAGTGTGAGATTTCAGAAATGGAATCTTTAAACCTTCAAGTGTGTTCTGTATGTGGTATAAATGTATGGTATCCTGCCTAATAACGCACTGATATTTGCAGTTATTTGTTTGCTTTAGCCCTTTGAAGGACTGTTTTGTCTTTGTGATGACCTTTAAAAAGTTTTTAAAATTGGACTTGTGCGACTATCTAATAGTTTATTGAAGTTTGTTCCTTTTATGTCTCACTATTTTTTTCGAAATTGCAAAGGTCTCTACTATTTTAAAGTCAGTCTACTGGGTAAGTTTATTTAGCAAAAGGGGAAGGAGGATGCTTTTTTGATGTGCATGCTTTTCCTTCTCAGTTGATAGAAAGGTACATCAAATAATCAAGGGGTGGAAAATAGTACTGCACTTCAGGAAGAGGAAGTAGATGTTGTCTTTGTTTAACATATTTAATTTTAAAATCAGACATTTAATTTTTTGTAACATTATAACCTTTGCTGAGTCAGAATTTTTTTTTTTTTTTTCATTCCCATGTGCTGTTAAGACTTTCTGAGCCAGTGGCTGGGTTATTGCCTAATAAATCTGGATGGAATTTTCTTCCATTAATTTCTCCAGTTTCTTTTAAACAGTCCATTGAAGATTATAGGTCAGTGCTCACTAGATCTCTGCAAGGCCACAAGGGATGGCTGTGGTCAGTCTGACTTTCAAATTTCCCTGAACTCTAATTTCTTGAGGGTTTATGGATGGTTTGTTTCACACTTTTCAAAATGGAACTGTTGATAAATTGATGATAAGTTGTACCACTGGTGTTAGTCACTGTGTGTCTTTGGTTTCCAATTACGTTCATTGTCATGCCTTTGGATCTTTGTCCATTGTTAATAGGTGTGCTAGTCAGCTTGGCAGAATAGCCCTTCAGCTCTTAAACCAGCAGTCTTCACAGCTCTGTAGGAAAGTAGCTGCACAGCAGTAGAAAGTGAAATTCTTGTGGAGAGATGTCTGAAGAAAAAGATTTGGTTCTTCAAAGCTGCGCCAGTGTGTCTTTGACATTCTTGTCCAAGCTATTCCAAGCTTATCTGTGTTGTCTGGGGGCAAAACACTTTAAAGGTGGGTTGTTCGGTTGTTTTTTTTTTTAATTGGAACTTTTTAAAAAATGCATTTTTTTACTTTTGTGAGGTCTAGCAGGTTTTGCTTGGTAAACAACTGTTTAGAAGTGAGTAAAATTTGATCAGTGAAAGTTCTTTTCCTTGATTGTTTTGTAGATCTCATGGTGAATCGTGCCGTATCTTTAGTCATACAGCCTTCCAAATACCCAATTCAAAAGAACAGCTTTGACTTTGCTTTCACCTCCATATGTCGGGGCCTTCAGTCTCCTCTTCTGTCCTCCTTATCTTGTACCTTTGGGGGTTGTTCTAAGGAATAGAGGAGTTACTGAAATGCACCCAACTGCCATGAGACTATCAAGGAGGACATAACTAGTTACAGTATGCTTTTCATATCAAAGTGTTGAAAAGCTGAGGAAATCTCCATCTGAAGTAAATGCTTATTAAGTGTTTGTAGTTCTTTACACATGTGTATTTCCTTCTCTGTTCTTCATGTTGGAGCTGAGGATTTTCATATGGATCCTGGTGCAGAGTTTTTAATAGCATCTTTTGTTTACTGAATTTATCACAAATTTTTCCCCGACATGGCTTGTGTTTCAAGACTATGCCCTATTTTTATGGAGGCCTATTTGTATGCAAAAGCTTTCTTTCTAATCAGCCTACTTTACCCATGCAGTAATGCCACGAGCAGTTAATTAATTGTGCGAAGGGGAAGAAGCACTGAAGTGCTGATACAATCTTCATCTTCAATTAGCAAGCAAAGGGAAGGCACATAAAAGATAAAACATTAGTATTAAACTCCAGTGAAAGTTTGGTTAAACATGGCAATTTCCTAATAAATGCTGGTGAGTTTTGCAGGGAAATTGCTTTAAAATTCAATCAAATGGGTTCTGGTACTGTCTGAAAGTCATTAGTATCTAGTATTGCTTGATTGCTGAGTGTAAAACTTAGCTGATGAAATTATTTTTCTGACTTCCTCCTTCCCACAAGTTTTAGTTCCATTTTTTTTCTTTAGCTGACATTGCTTCTGGATTCAGTGATACTATTTTCTTTTTAATAAATAAAGGGGGTTTTTGTTTAGAAAAACAGTCTATTTCAAAATATACTATTGTCTGATAAATACCTGTTTGCTGTGAAGAGTATATTTTCTGTTGGATATTCTTCTCAAGTCTTGTTACAGGTTTTAAGTAATCGCATCTTGGGGATAAATAGTATTTACATTTTAAAAGAGATGGGTAATACTTGCTTAAATGGAGAACAGACACAACCTTCTTGATTTGTGGTTAATTTGTGGTAGTGGATACCCGTTCCAGCAAGCTTTCCTCTTGATCAGAGCATGGAACTGATGACATGTGAGCCAGATATAATCTGCATGTAATCTGGAAAAATGCTAACTTCTTTTTTCCTTCTTTCATGCCTCTTATTTAATATGACCTGTTCACTTTATTCAGCAAGGAAAAAGTTCTCACAGCTACTGCAAGATTCCAGGTCTAAATGCTGCTGTCTTCAGAGGTTAAATTAATATACATAGTCAAATGCTACACTTTTTTTTTTTAAGAATTTTCCATATGTGCAAGAATGTATGAATGTTTCTGTAATATACAACTTCTTGATTATGCAAGAATTCTCTCCTTCACTTACTGTCTTTGTAGTTACTCGGTAAAAATTGTAAACTAAGAGCTGACATGCATGTGTGAATTTACTGTGTGCAGCATAGTAATATGGCTGGAACTGCTTTGACATGAAGCTCTTGTGGCTTATCCTGTAGTGACCTTCAGTCTTCAGCCTTCCAGCTTTAGTTTAACTTACGCATGCACTGACCTTTGCTATGGAAACGATATAGAAACACAAAAACAACTTGGCTGAGTTTCCTCAGTGAAGCGGTGGGTGGTGTGTCAGTGTTCTGTTACAGAGGAGGGTTTCTAGAGGTCAGTAGTGACAGTGTGCAGGAACTTACTAGTTGTCTACAACACACTGTTTGCTACTCCTGGGAAAGAGTTATATCTCTTTTTAAGTAAAATTAGTGACTTCTTTTGTAGTGTGCAGCTCTAAAATTGCACATTAATCGAGTAAATGCTGGAAAGTCTACTTGAAAATATCCCTAGTGCTCAGGCAGTAGTTTAAGTTACTGTCTTTCTGTAAGTGACCCATGACTGAATCCTGAGCAGGCTGGTATTGTAGCCGTTTATTGTAATGCATCTTCATCATGGTTCTGCAGCACTTACCAGTAGATTGTGAAATGCTGGTAATTTAAGTACCCATGGGCTCTATATAGACAATATTCATGTATTTGTATATAATTAATATCCTTTACTGAGGTGACCTAAAGGTACAAATATACCACGACTTCAGTGCACTTTTGGAAAAAACATAGTACCTGTTCTTTCACATTAATTATGTAGGTATTTTCATTGAAGAACAATTAACAATTTTTTTTTTACTGATTTAAATGTTTGGGCTGTCCAACACACAAAATTGTGCATAAAGCAGATGAGGTGGTAGGGTGGCACCCTGCTGTCAGTGAAGCTACGAACAAAACTTTTTTTTCCTTTTAAAAGGAAAGCATTTTAAATTCCAAAATGTCTTTTTTTTTTTTTTTTTTATTGGAAGTTGCTTTGGGGTAGTAAGTCTCCTTGAGTATTCACAAGACAGGTTTGCATCACTAATGGCAATTCAGGCTCCCATTACCATCTGTCTTTTGGGGGAGAGATGACACTATTCCTAGGAGACAGGAGGTAGTTCAGTTTCTTTGATAATTCAGTCCCCAGTGGGAAGCACACGCAGTGGGCAGAAGGTTCTGCTTTGCTTACTCTGTAAAGTTTTGTAGGGAAAGACATCCAATGATTATTCCTATACTGGACTTCAGAATACTTCCATACTCTTCAGCAGAATGCACCTGCAGGTAAGTCAGGTAGGACTGGTCTCAGGGACTTGTAACAAAGTAATCCAGCATTGTCAGGTGCTCAGGAATGGTAGGAACGGGCTGTGTTTTATCATGTGGAGCTAGGCACAGGGTGTTGGTTTCACTGAAGGCTTTGGATGGTTATGTAACAGCAATGACCTGGGATGTGCAGGCATCCTCTCCACAAGCCATTGGATCATTTTTAACGTGCTCACTGGCCCCCACAGACTCTTCTCTTTGAATACTGACACTGTAAATGTTCCATTTGACTCTTGAAGAATCCATGTCATGCCGAGAGTTGTCAGCTCACTAATTAGACAAGATTTAAGGGCAAAATGTTAATTCTAAAGCACAAATTTGTGTAATAGAAGTTTGAGAGGTTTTGGGTTTTGTTCATTGGGGTTTTTTAATCAATATGTCTTACATAATCTCTCCAGCTGCTTCAGAGTTTTAGGTAGCACGTGAGGCTGGCTCATTAGCATCCATAGCCTGTTAAGCTTGCTGTCTTTTTTGCTGTGAATACGGCTGTTGGAAACACAAGGACCCTGTGAAACCTGCTAATTGCTTGCTTAAGAATGTGGTACATTTCCTGTTTATTATCAGGCCCTGAATTACACTCCTAATGTGCGAGACCCAGTTATTCTTTTCTTCCCCACCTCGCCCCCCCCCCCCCCACTTACTTAATTGCCATACTTGCTTAAACATATTTGTTGTATTTATAGCTTTTCATTGTTTTTCTTTTATGTTATTCTCATTTTAAAACTTGAATAGATACAATTGATCATCTGTAATGCAAAGTATAGATTCCTGCAGTCTCTACTACCTTGCTGGTATGTTACTTTTCTGCCTGATCATATATATATTCCAGTACCTTTAACAGGACCTCATTGCAGATCCTTTACAGTAATTAATTTGAAACAAAGCCATAGCATAAGCATCCAGTTGGGCTTGTTGGCTTGTTTTGAGACTGGTTTACAGTAGCATGGCTCTTAGGTAGATATGAAAATTTCAGGTTTTTGTTCTGATATTATTGCAGAACTTTTTAAATTATGAGATGGCTAATTTGTATGTGCCAGTATTATAATATGCATTGGTTTCTTCTAAATTACTGTAAAAGTGTCTTCTGCTTCATTATAATGTTTTCCTTGTTATTTCCTGGGGCCATTGGATTTTTTCTTTGTTTGCATTTACTGTAATGTATAAACCGGAAGGACAGTGACTAAAGGTGGTACTACTGTGTGGGGTCTTGTGAGGCATTTATTGTTTCTTCAGGAGCTGTTGTAACATAGTTTCAGATTTCTGCCTTGGTATGTAGCCAAGGCGGGGCATTGATGTGAGACAGTCAGCCAGCACAGGAGCCTAAATGGCAAGAGCATCCCACAGAAAATGCACTTGATAACCTGAATCTCTTGGTGGGGTGTGCATTTTTTGTCAGCCTTTGCCACTGCTTTCCCCTCCCACAAACTGCTTAGCAGACACCCGGGCTTCCTTATATGTCTTCATAGCGTATCTGGGCGAGCACAGGGGATGAACCTTTGCTCAGGGGGATGGGGGCGGTAGTGTTAGACACAGCTTTGAGTAATTCAGATGTTGTCAGAGTCTCTCAGACAGCACCATTGCAGCTCCTGGCATGGGGTATATTTTGCTTCACTAAATTAAGCTCCTGCTCTGTGTAGGCTTCTGCAGAGGACAGTTTCTCTCCACTGCCTGTTTTTCTCCACCAGCTCAGTTTTAGGAGTATCCTTCCCTGCCTCCCCCTGCCCTTCTCTTATATCACTAAGTATCTTGAACTGTTGTGGATGTCCATTGTTATGGAAGGTACCTTTAATTGGGAATCAGCTTTGTCACAGTGACCCCCATTTGGAAGATATTCAAACTTTTGAATAGGTCTAGCTTGTAATTTATATAATTCCCAGTATCAGACTGATCACAGTTAACAAGCATCACATTTAGGCTGTATTCCATTGTGTTAAGGTTTAATTTTAACTCTGAAGAAAATGGAAGGTGGAGTCACAATGTTGAGAACTTGGGACAAGATGTTTGCTGTAAATCCTGAACTAATATATGTCCTTAATTTTTTTTAAACTCCTAAAATCATTCAGACTTACAGAAATTATGAAAACGTATTCATTTGGTACTTGAAAAAAAAATAATCTTTTGGAAAGATGTTGGAATCCTGCATCCAGGGTTGTTGGGACGTTTTTCTGGAGTTTGGTCTGTTTGTACTGAGAACTCCAGTGGGAACAAAATATTCTACATATTAGACAGAACAAAGATCTGCAAATAATGCATACATATAAAATGCAAATAAATTAAAATGCAAATATAAGAAATTAGTTGGAAATGTGTCAATTATAGGACAGGACATTGTATTTGATAAGAGCTGTCATGGCTTTTAGCGATATCTTGGCTTTTTGTGGCAGATATTTTTCCTTCATTCTAATGAAGGACTAAGGATCGATAAACCCATGAGCAGTTGTGACTCTCCGTTTTTGTGTTCTTAGGTCTGTTTGGTCTGCTTGCCTGTGCATGAATTATCAGTGGCAGCTGGAATTGGGTGGGGAGACAGATGGGAATTCATGGAGTTGAGGGACAGAACCCAGTCTGCTTTAGTGCAACCTGGTTTGTAGTCTATGTACAGTGTGGTGCAAAATGTAGTCAACATTTTATGGCAAAAGGTTAACTGGGCTGGCCTCTTAAAGGCTCAAGAGCTGGGAGATGTGGTACATCCTCCAAGAAAGGTGCAAGATTTGAGGACAACAGAATTGGGAATTCATTGTCTACAGCCATGAAAAGCAGCACAGTCTCCTAGCAGTAATGAACTAGAGATCTCTCAGCCCAGAAAAGCAGTAGACACAGTAATTCTGAACTGGTTCCTTTCTTTTCCCCCTATTCATTTTAAATACAAATTAAAAATAGGATGAGCATTTTTTCCAGGTGCAATATCAGTGCTGTGATTGTAACAAACAATGTATTCAAGCTATCAGCCTTTTGTGTCAGCTGCTCAGGGTATGTATGTTGTTGGTCAGTAACAGTTACGTGCTGTAGCTTGTCTGCACTTTCTCTTTCCCAAATTATTTTAGATTGTGTCTGTGTGCTGGATATGAAAAGTATGAGTCTCAGTTGTTTTGGGTTTTTTTGTGTAAGCTCAATTTTATTTGGTTTAGGTGGTCTTAATTTTGGCTGATCTGCTTCTCAATCACATTTATGCTCATTGGGCAAATGGGAAGAACACTAAAATATGATCATACTGTTGTATCCAGATAGATTAATTAATGAGTATTACATTTTGGACAAAAACATTGATGTAAAGCTGAAAGCTATGAGAGTGGATCTTTAAAATTTCAGAATTGTGTTGGAAACCAATTTCTGATCTTGATGGATAAAGCTGTAGTAAAAGCGACAGGAATGGTAGGTGCAGTCATGGCCATGACTTGAACACAGAAAGCAGGCGCTCAGCTGCTGTACATGACATCAAACTGACTGCCCATAGTGCATCGAGGTACAAGGGGTCGCTAGCACTGCGTCTGATTTCTGGGTGTGGGTGTGCTCAGGCTTTTGTACTGCTGACTACTGGAGTTAAATTACTCTTGTAAGTAGGTTAAATTGACATGGTTTTGTTTGTTTTGTAAGTGTTGGTTCTGTTAAGAGCTTGGACAATATTGTTGTGTGACCAAATAACTCTCCCTAGGGACAAAAATATTGAAATGACGAACCACATTTAAAGAACGACTGTCTGGCCTTCCTTCCAGTTTGAACATAATTTGATGTCACAGTCAATGAAATGTGAATTTGCTGCATTGCTTTTTAGAAATCATGTAACTTGCAGTGTGTATCATCTGCCAAATGCAGGAAAGGGAAGTAAACTTCATGGATTTTTAAGACGCATCTTATAGGCTTTGGATTTAAAATTGCAGTGGCTAAAGGAAACTTGCACGTTACTGTTGGTTAAATTTGTTTCCTTACATCTTCTGGATAATATGTTACCAATGTGCTATCATAAAACTAGCTCTTCTTTTAGAGTTCATTTATTTAAGTTTCTTCTTTTCTGATGTTTCAGTGTGTTTTGTGCCTAGAATTACGACTGTTAGCTCAAGCCAACAGGTGGTTTTATGACCACTCAGTGCATTGGTGGTTAGTCTTATATTTGAGAAAAGGAAAGATGCATGAATTACCATTTATCAAATTTGGGTTTTTAAACTACTTTTTTATTGCCAAAATAACCCACAGTTGATTTTTCTAGCTATGAATTAAATTTTCTTTGTATTAACATGACACATCTGTATTTGCAAAACCTCTTAGCTTTCACAAACTCACTATTACATTCCATAGTAGAAAAACTAAACTTTAAAATATTTTCAGTAATTCTAGAAACTAGGTGGATCTTAGTAAAACTGATAATTCAGCTTTGGTTAAAAGCACTATCAAAAACATACCTATAATGGAGCATAATTTGGTGCAGAAATTCTGTAGATAAAATGATTGTCTCTTTGAGAGATTCAAAACTAATAAGGGTATTTTAATAATCATTTGTTCTAGCAAATTTTGTTGCTGATATTTGTATTTGGGACAGATAGCTGTATTGTTTTCTGATTTCTGAAGAGATTGAAGAGGACTTTAATTAAATACTACTATTTGACTCTTGGGTCTTTGTACTAGTTGTGTACTTATATTATGCATTTCTATTTCTAATATTTTAATATTACATCTGCTTTTTCATCAGCTCCTGGGCTACAGTGAAAAGCCAGTAAACCTACAAATGTTCATTGGAACTGCAGATGATCGTTACTTAAGACCTCATGCGTTCTACCAGGTGCACCGAATCACTGGAAAAACAGTTGCAACAGCCAGTCAGGAGATAATAATTGCCAGCACAAAAGTTTTGGAAATACCACTTCTTCCGGAAAATAATATGTCAGCCAGGTACATTGTAGCATAAATTATCTGTTTAGTTGCTATGTGTGTTTTTTATTACTATTATTTTCATCTGTACAAAGGTGAAAGAAAAATCTTATAGACTAGCATATTTTCCACAAATATGGATCATGATTAAGAATAGACATCTCTTTAAACATGCCAATATGAAAAAAGTAAGTGTTCAGATAGGCAGAAGTAAAGGAGTAGAAAGACAGGGAAGCTTCTAAGATCGACAGGGAGGTGAGTGAATGCTTCTGAAATTATACTTCCCCTTACAATCCATACATATATATGATTCCACATTGTAGAATTGCCTATGGGTTACTGCCTGGTAGAGTTTTGTTTGCTTTTACAAAAATACGACTTTTTTCTATGAAAACAGTCATACAGTTGAGTTGCTTGTTTCTTAATTGTAAATGCTGATTTCACTTAAGGTGTCTTGGCAGGCCTTCTTCTTGTTTTGATTTTTTTTTTTTGCAGGTCTTGCCAGATAGAATGTGCTAAATAATAGTATGAGGGTTAGTTACAGCAACAACTGAACTGCTCAGTTCTAGCTTGGAGGGTCAGCAAACAGAGTAAAGCACAAGTATTAGTTTATGTAGCATGTTTCTTTCTTATGTAGAATTCTGAAGTCAGCTCAGGTTTTCTTAGTTTCAGACTCTATGCCAGTTCCATTGAATGCTGTGAGCCCATGATGATGTGCAAGATAACATTCCTCACCAGCTTTAATAAGTGTATTGCTTTAATAAGTGTGTGTGTGTCTCATATGAGCAACCAGTAACTGTGGAATGGTAGCCGGGATTTGATGGCTGCACTTTTCATCCCTCTCTAGTCCCTCCTAAGGTAGAACTCAATATAGGTCTCTAGCTCCTTGTAAATGATGTTGACTAACTTACTTGGAAGGTTATACAATGTGCAATAATGCATAATCTCTTAAAGATTAAAAAAAAGCAGCAACTAGACATTTTTGAGACAAAATGTTGCAACAGAATACTTGCTGCTATTTTTTACACTAACAGTCTTGTAATCTCAGACATTTAAAATAGGTAAATGTGGGGGGGAAATAGAATCCTATTCATGCTTTAACAAAAGAAAGGCTTACAGAGTGTACTTTGGCAACAGTCTGATTCATTTTCTTTCATTTCTCTTCTAATCCATCCATCCTCACCTCTCTCCAGTATCGATTGTGCTGGTATTTTGAAACTTCGCAATTCAGATATAGAGCTCCGTAAAGGAGAGACAGATATTGGAAGAAAGAATACCAGAGTGCGCCTTGTGTTTCGTGTTCACATCCCACAGCCTAGTGGAAAAGTCTTATCTCTGCAGACTGCTTCCATACCTGTTGAATGCTGTAAGATTGCTTTAACTATACATAGTTTATATTCATGTTTTCTACTTGTGTAGAATTTTTATTTTCAGAATTATGTATAACAAATGTGTGTAAAAAGCACTGTTTGTAAAAAGCTAAATTACTAAAAAGTAATACATCTTTATTTTAAAGTGATACTTGCCAAATGGCAGCCTGAAGGTTTGGAGGAAAAACAATGTTTTAGGTTTTAAACCTAATATGACAGTCACACACCTAGTGTTCCTCTATATGAGCAGAGGCAGCTGATACATCTCAGTGAAATTAAGTATTAACTTCAGGAAGAACTTGTACCATTTCATTTACTGGAGTCTGTACCATTAGTTGTCTTTATGCAGTACTATCTAGTGAACAGCTGAAAACTTCTGAAGAGTTCATTTGTTAAATGCTGGCACTAACAAATCAAAACATGACCTCAAATAATCTGCATTTCTCCTAGAATTCATTTTGTCTATAAAATAAGAGAGTAATTTTTGGACTAATATTCCTAAACTAAAAATTCCATTTGCTGCAACAGTAGAGAGTGTTCGTGTCTTCCTGGTATTTCTTGTCTATAATTATAGAATTTAAACATAATTTTTAAAACAAAGATAAATCATACACCAATATTATTTATGTATGTAAACAGATGGTTGTTTTTGTTTCACCCCTGATTCTTTGACTTAGGATCATAAATGTCACTATGATTAAAATTGTGAATAATAACTTTTCCCTTAATTTTCATTTTTTAAAGCTCAACGATCTGCTCAAGAGCTTCCACAGATTGAGAAGTACAGCATCAATAGTTGCTCAGTAAATGGAGGTCATGAAATGGTAGTGACAGGATCCAATTTTCTTCCAGAATCCAAAATTATATTTTTTGAAAAAGGACAAGGTAAATACTATCTTACTTTTTTTTTTATTGAAAACAAAACCAAAAACAGTATGTGAGCTTGGATGTAGGAAGTAAGGATGTTTAGGAAAACATAAGTCACAAGTAGTGATCTGAAACTTCATTTTGGGCACTAATCTGTATGTTGGTTGGCAGTTATTAATGAAATAGTACTTGTGATTCAGGTGGACAACTATAGGCTAACTGCATTTGAATTGTATATAGTTGAAAGATACTGTTGACAGATCATACCATGTATTTTCTCCTTATTATGAAAACCTTAAAAAGTGAAAATGGGAACTAATGGAAATGTAGTGTTTGTCATTGATGTCATGTTACATCTGATTCAGTCATTGCATAGGAGCAGACTTACTCCTAATCTAATGAAATAAATAGCAATTAGAACTGCATAATATTTTTCTATAGAAGTGACTCTTAAAGAATGCATTTTTTAACAAGTCTCAAGATCTGGCTGAGGCGTGCAGTGTATGTGTAAGCACAGCACTGGCAATGAGCAGTGGCACGAGCAACAGTGACCTTCTGTACGTGTAGTGAATGCTTGTGTGCTCCACAAGCCAGTCACTTATTTAATTGCCAAGAAATCAGAAATGTTATAGTCAGTGTATTTACATGATCCTCATTCTCCAGAATCCAAGTTCAGTGTTCCAGGCAGCACTTAGTCATGGGTGAGAAGTGCAGCAGGCTTGTACTTATATATTAGTAACGTGAAATATTATATTGCAGACTTGCATTTCAGTTGAGGTAAACTATAGACGGCGTGTCGTCTTCATGCAGTAAAGTGTCTAGAAAAACTAGAAAATGTAACACCAATAAATCCTATAAAATACTATTTATTTTTCATTTACTACAAGTGGATATCATGAGCGTTTTGCAAGTTTTTGGTTTTGCAGTATGCACAGGTGTGCATGCACACATGCGCTCAGGTTAGTAACACATGTTACTCAAAGATGTTGTTCAGTTACCCAGCATTCTTGCCTGGTTCTGTAGCTCTTCTGGATATGTGTCTTGATCTTACTGTTTCTTAGACTAAAATGCATGAAAGAGAGTTGAAAATTTAGGACTAGCATTCCTTTTTAAATTGTCCCTTGGCAATATAGAGAGCATAAAATCTGAACAACGTAAATGTAATTGCTGTGACTTGAATATCTGATTTGAACTTCTGGGAAAACAGTAGCAGAAGGCATTAATAAGTTTGCAACCAGGTCCAGCTCTTCTATATCTTTGTATTTCCTTAAACACCTAAGTTAGAGACTTGGGGCTTTTTTATTAGCAAATGCAACATAAGGGGGGTTTATGCAATAATGTATTTTGATGAACACCTTTAAAGCAGCCCCACTGTTAGACAAGAGGTTTCCTGATAACCCCGTACAAAGCACAGTAACAGGAGACCCGAGTGCTAGATTAAGGAGAATGTGTTTGTGCTGGGTCAGAGCAGAAAGAGGGTCACCAAGGTGATGGACATGCCCTGTGTTTGAACTGCAGGGTCTTGTGGTTCAGGGGACAGTGTTTATTTTAACTCTATAACCTGTGGGTATGTGCAAGAAGATATGGTGTATGTTCTCTCTCACATGGTGACTTAACCTGTAAGTCATCAGCAAGTTTGTTTGAATAACCACAAATGTTAGTAGTAATTCAACTACCTTTCAAAAATGTTTTTAGAAAAATGGGGGGGGGGGGAAATCCCTCTGTACACTTATAGTACACACTGCCTCCTTTAGAATTAAATTATCTCTGTAATCAGCAGGTTTTGTTAAAATATAGAATCCTGCCCAACAGTCAATTTACAGACAATGTCTGCAGTGTTGAAACTCCTGAAGGAATCTTGATACTTCACATTTTGTTTACAATATATCTTTGTTAGTTGAATGGCCTCTGTGACAGAAAATAAGTGCAGTTTCACATTCAGTTCTTAAGTATTTTTAAGATTAAGTATTTAAGTGTTTTGGAATATGCTTGAATTATTTGTAAATTTCTCTCAACAGATGGACGACCTCAGTGGGAGGTAGAAGGGAAGATAATTAGGGAAAAATGTCAAGGGGTGAGAAACAATTTTTATTACTTTAGAAAGCTTTCTGTTTTAAAACGAGGAACTAAACATTGTCACTGTTGTGCTTAAATTTAGACTTCATTTAGTAAAGTAAGTAGATCATTGGCTGATTCAGACAGACAACTGGAGACTTCTAAATTGGGTTAATACCATAAAGCAGTCATTAAGATGATGCTTTGAAGGAACTGGAAATAGTGTGCTGCTTGTGAAAGCAATGAAAAAAACTGAAAATTGACAAGAGAAAACTGAAGATAATTTTTCCAAGATGACAGATAATTTCCAGTGCATTAACATTTTTAAAAGATTAATGACCCAAAATGCAGTTCTTTGCTAGAGTTTTTTATAATCTGTCAGAGAAACAAAGCATCCTTTAGATGATGTGTCTATTTAGTTAAAAACATTACCTTCAGAAGGCTTGTGTTAAAAAAAGTCTCAAAAGTTTGCTTATAGTACTGTTTTACTCTGTAATATGCATAAACTTGAAGTTCATCAATCTGCTTTAGGTTTGTGATGTGTGTTTGTTTATCTGTAATTAATAGTAGTTTAATTTGCATTTGATATGTAAAACTTTGGGTTTTTTTCAACATATATATAGGCAAACATCATACTTGAAGTTCCTCCATACCATAACAAAACCATTACAGCTGCAGTTCAGGTGCAATTTTATCTCTGCAATGGCAAAAGGAAAAAGAGCCAGTCTCAACGTTTTACTTACACACCAGGTATTAAACAAAAAAATTAAAAGCTGCATTTTATTTTGTTTTTTAAAGTAGATATTTGAAAGTAATTCAGACAGTCTTATATCTTTGACAGATAAAAGTAGCTATGAATTGTTTGTAAAACTGCTTACTTAAGCTTGTCTAACTAAAAAGCTTAGATTAAGCTACAGTGCTATTTATTACAGCCAGGTATTCTTTGTTACACTTTCTGCAGAATACTTTGCATTCTACTTTGCATTGTACTTTCCTTTCAGAATGATGGTGAAACTCAGAAGCTGCTTTTCTAAATAACCCTAGTGATGACATGGTGATAGTGAGATCATACAAGTAGGAATTGAGCTGTTAAGTGCTAGAATTTTTCTACTATTTGTATTTTAAAATCACTATCTTCTCATGAGTCTAGCAGTAGCTTTAAAAAAAAACAAACCACTCAACGTGTAACAGAAAGTGTGTCAATTTGTAACTCTGTACTATAAGAACAAATTGTTGCCGTCACTGAATTTGGGGCATATGCTGAAAGAGCTGCTGTAACTAAAACAACATCCACTATGCAAACTAGTTTAACTGTGGTGCCAAAGTTCAGCTGTCATATTGATCAGAGGCCAAGGGAAGTTTGAAGCCAGCTAAAAATTTAATTCAGCTTTTCCTAGTGCCTGAAACTGAACTCTTGTCCTGCCTATTTTCAGTGAAGCCCAGCAGTATCCTGCACACACACACCTCTGATGAGCTGTTCCCTTTAGATGTACTGGACCTTCTTTGCCTGCATTGCAGATGTCTTTGAAAACATACATTGCACAGGAGAGTTTTTTAGAAGCGAAGATAACTGCCTTTGAGTAAATGCTAGGAGAATTCTGGCTTCTAAGGGTTAATATAGCAGGCATAAAGTGGAAAAAAGAGCAGAGCAAAAGAAGGGAAATCAGTGCAAGGACATTAATGATACTATTGTGGCTGTTAAACAACAATCTATGTGTGTTTATCACAGGATACAAATATGTTTAAATTGTAATACAGTATTTTACTTTTTCTAGTTATAATGAAGCAAGAGCACCGTGATGAGGTGGATTTGTCTGCTGTGCCATCTTTGGCCCTGCCTCACACAAGCAATGTCCAGGGCCTGCATTCTATCCGAACTCCATTGCCTTCACCAGAGCAAGGGCATCCACATGACAACTTACTGTCTACATCACCCAGGAGCCTTGTGTGTCCAGTTCAACCACCATACACAGCAATGGTGACCTCAGCAGTATCCCACCTGCCACATATGCAAGGTAGAAACCTTAGTCCAAGTGAAGAGTGTCATGTTTTGCCTCCTGCTGTGGTTCAATCTTTTCAGGTAACATCACCACCTCCTCCTGTGAGGCCTTCTTACCAGCCTATGCAGTCTAACGATGTATACAATGGACAGTCTGGTCTTCCTATGAACTCTGCCTCCAGCCAAGGATTCGATGCTATTTCATTTCAGCAAGACACAGCTGTACCTCATCTGATAAATCTGAGCTGCCAGGCTTTACCACCAATGCAGTTTCATTCTTCAAATCCAGGTTCTGTGTCAACATCCAGTACAGCAGGGCACCCGCTAGCACACCCAGCTCATTCAGGACAGTCATCGTCTCACCTACCGTCAATGGGATACCACTGCCCAAGCGCTGGGCAGGGCTCCATCCCTTCTGCAATGAGTCGATCCCTTGGGCAGTCTTCTCCCCAGCTGCAGCAAGTCCCTTACCATTCTGCAACTCCAGCATCTGCTTCATCCCCATCCCCAACAGCTTCCCACCCTTTGGTCCATTCACCGCTGTCTGGACCTTCTTCACCCCAGCTACAGTCTATGCCTTATCAATCTCCTAGCTCAGGACCTGCCTCATCTCCCCCGCCAGCTGCTGTAAGTCACTCGGGACAGCCCTCCCCTCAAGCACACAGCCCAGTGCTGGGAGGTCTGAGCGCAGCAGCATCCCTAGTACACCATACCATCTGCGATTCATCTCCATTTTCACCAGATGGGGCAGCTATTAACATTAAACCTGAACCTGAAGATCGAGAATTGAATTTTCAAACAATAGGACTACAAGACATCACACTAGATGATGGTAAGTGGATGTACTATTTTAATACTGGGATAGTCATCTACATTAAACTACAAATGGGTGTGGTAGGGTTGCTTTGTTTTCTTTAGAACACACTCCTCTCCACAGAAGTAAATTTGTATCCTTAAAATGGAGTCATCTTTGTCTAAAACAATGACTTATTTAATTATATCAGCTGTAAAGCTGTAGTTATGTGTTAAAGTACTTTAGTCTAATTTGCCCATAGACTTCATTTCTGTCATAGAACAGGGCTTGAGGAATAACTCCGACATACTGATACCTTATACAAGGAATTAATTTGAAGCCTTTTCTGATTGTCCACTTGGTATGTTTCAGTGAAAGTCATAATAATAGACCTAAGTTGCATAAATGTAGTTTGGAGTCTTGTTTCTGGGAGTTGTCCCAGTTTTAAAGGGTACGCTAGTTTTTTTTTTAAAATATGTCACGTGTTTTGGCACCATCTTAGCCTCTTCAGACATTCTGTAGATACACTGTCATCATTCAGCACAGTAACTGCTTTCTCTTTACCACTCTGGCTACCTTTTTGAGACATTTTCTTGTTCAACATTAACAGAACCAAGGATATTCTAGTGCTAAAGGCCAGCCTATAAAGTTCTCTATTTTAAATACTTAGTGTTAATTTAGAAAACTTGTCTAGCCAAGTGAAAAGAAAGATATATCGGATCCTAAATGTCAGCCTATTTGAGGCATAGATACAAAGCGATTTCAAAAACGTATCTGTTAATACAACTGGGAGAACAGAAGGCCTGGCTTTAAAAGGTGTGTAAAAGGTGTGTAAAAGGTGTTTGGTATTGATTATGGGAATCTTACTAGTATCTCTTTTCTACAATAGCCTTAACTGTTGTGGTGGGTTTTTTTTTTAAATCATCTCCAGTAATTACTTAATTGCATCAGCAATAGCATAAAGGCTTAAGAGCAGGCCATCTGGTAAATATCCATGTCAGTCCCAGTTCCTTGCATAAATGGAGCTTTGCTATTGTTACCTCCAGTTAATAGTAAGAAAATTTAGTAAGAAATGCCTTCAAAGACAGAGCATACTAGGAAGAAAATGAGAAACTGATAATAGAGGTGGTCTCTCAGTTAAAAGGCTGTGCCAGTCATACAAAGCTCTCTTTTTAGAAACACTTTATCAAATCAGCTTTATTTAGAAAGGAAGGAAGAGACATTCTATCAAGGACTTGCTAAGGGAAGAAGAGCAAGGCTTTATGAAACAATACAGCAACCAAAAAGTATTTTCTACTTTGGTACTAGAGGAGTGATAAAGCAGTCCGATGTTTCATTTTAGAACCTACCTTTTTCTCATCCTTCTTCACTCCATGCCCACAAATAAGATACAGAAATAAATACAATGCAACTAAATACTAAATAGTTAAGCTTTTCAGAATGTAAGCAGAAGTGTTAAGCATTTATTAGCATCTTGGCAGTTTGTACTTGTTCAGAAATTAGAATGAATGCATAGTAATGAAAGCCAGTTTTTTTCCCTGTGTCACAAATATTTGTTGGCTTTAGAAACTATTTCCCCTGCTCAACACAATGAAATTACTGAGTTGTTTCTGTGCTGACAAAGACATCAAGTCACAGGAAAACTGCAAGTGCCTAACTTAAAGCATGGCCACTTGCTAATAGTTTAGAGAAGTATAATCAATATACATAAGAGTCAAATGGCTACAGCTTTAATAACTTCTTTTTTTGAAGAATGCTTGCTAAAGAAGTTTAAAGAAAGCCTGATAACTGATGGATAAACTGTACACTTACTATATGGAAAATAGAACATGGTTTTAATTGCTAAACTCACACTTGGTAGCAACAGTACCTTTGCAAGCATAGCAATTATCTTCATTTCAGTATATTATCACCAATTGATGATTGCTTGGAGGGTTATTTTGTTTTGTTTTGATTTCCGATCTGCAAATACAAATCAGATATTTAGCCTGAAACCTGCTGGGCATAGTGACAAGAAGCAAGCTGCTCAATTCTCTCAATATGAGTAAATACCTCTGCTTAATCATCTGTAAATAAAAAACATGTTTAGACAGAAACACTTTTTTATGATTTATCTAACATATTAACATGGTTTAAAAAATAGCTTCAAAATTTTTGTGTATAATTGAATTTTAGTTTCCATACAAATAGAGTTAGAACACAAATAGCAAAACAGTTAATCTACAGGAATTTTATAACAATTAAGGAAAAAAAAGCCAGACATAATTGCATACATAAATGAATGTTGATACAGTATGTTCTCCCAGCTAATATATCAAATGTGAAAGGTTTCTAAGGGTTACCAATGAAGGTGAATAAACCTCTCGAAACACTAAGGCAAAGCCAGCTGAAAATTTTGTAAATACTGTCTGGCGCACTCACCTCAAATATAGTCAATAGTCTTAAACAAAAAAAGCAAAAAAACCCTTAAAGCCCCTAATAACATAAAAGATTGATTAAGTAATGTGCTTTATTGCAAAATTAGCACAGTATATATTTTCTTTGCCAAAACAAAAAATATTTTAAGAAATTTTAAGAGAATTTGAGCGTAGCGTGGAAAGTGCTGTCTCATGACAAAATTAGTACTGGAATTACTAAGCTGTTTAGCTTTACAGCATGTGATATAAAATTACTTTATAGCAAACAAACAACAAAAGATATGCCACCCCCAACTCTCTCCCTCCCCACCCCCCAAACCACCTAAAAAAGTGGCAGCATGGATAGTAGTTACATAAATTCCTTTAAGCAAGACTCCTAAAAGTGAATCTTACTGCCTATGCCTCTTCAGCCAACATTCAGGCTTTTTCTTCAAAACACAAAAAAAGCTATCCAAATCCACTTAATATAGAACTACAAAGCTGCTTCATCCATCAGGGCCTCAAGCCAAGAGCATCTGGATTGGTCTTGATCCAGCATCTTCTGGAAGGTATAACACATCTGGATTCCCCATTTATAGCTTCTCTGCAAAGTGAAATATATATTGCTGACCAGAATGGAGTCTCTTGTCTTCTGAAACTTTGTGTTACTCCTTTGCTCTTTACCGGTTAGAAGAAGCTGGGCTCTGTTGTGACTGTGAGTGATAAAGGTTACGTTATTTAAAGGTGGAGCTTTTACCTGGGTGTCTGCATAAAGTATAGCCTTCCCCATCCCTTTTTTTTCCTTCTGAAGTTTGTGTGGCTCTTTTGTTTTCTTGTTTTTCAACAGGAACTGATTGATGTCTTTTAGGCTTTTCTAATCTCCACCTTGAATTTGCTCTTTTGTTTGGCTTTCCCACTTCCCATCCTTGCTTCCTATTGGAAACACTTTCTAATTCACTTGAAAAAACAAGGGATCAAAATGCATGATGACACCTAGATATGAAATTCAAATTATATTACAGAAAACATCTGAATTCTAGCACAGCCATTTCTATTACCACTTTAAAAGTGTTCTGAAAAAAAAGTACTTTTTGCTGCTTAGGTCTTTACAATAGTCAATCTGCACAAGCTGGTGAACTTTCAGACTGGAACTATGTAAAAAGCCGCCTCTTGCTCTTTTATTAGTCCCCTCCACTTTTCCTCCTCTACACCCCCAACCCCTAGTACAATGGGGCCGCCTTTTTCCCTTAACACTTTTCAGCAAGTCTGCTCTCTTCCCTGCTCCCTAGGCTAACGTTTTCCTGTGTAGATAGCAGAATATTTAGGGGTGCAAAGAAGTATAAACAAGGCAGCTGAAATGACAAGAAACAGGTACTTGGTCTTTTCCTTCCTTTCCCATATCCATACCGTGCTCTGTTGTATACTCAGCTAATAAAGGTCCCATTATTCTGTACTTCAAAAAAGAAGCTAGTCAAAGTTAGACTCAATCTAGTTACATGATGAGGCCTTGTTAACTTTTTTCCCCACTGTTTTTAGAAAGTGCCCCTAATGTAGTGGTTTACCTATCCATCCCACTGTCAAGTTTTAGATATAAATCTATTCTAATACTGTTGATCTAAAATTTAATCTTGTGTTTTGCAGTTTAGGAGTGAGTTTACTTTGAATTTCACGGTTTTCCACAGTGGTGAAATTTCTAACATGTACAACTGTATTTAACCATTTTTAAGGTATTATGTTAGGCTGTATTTAGCCAATGAGGATGACCTTCTACTAATCCTCTTGTATTTTGTTACTCATTGCATCTCCATTACATAAAGCTGGAGATTAGAAAATCCCATATGGATTTACTATAAATCATAACTAGAAATCCTCTAACTGTTTTGTGTACATAAAGCATTAAGTCCTGCTTTGTCAGACACATTCTTTGTAGATTTCTAAGCCATTTACATTCATTCATTCATGTTAGTAGTTCTTTGATAACACTCTAGTTGTGAAATTTTCTTGCTGGGAAGCTCAGAGTTACTCTGGTCTTTGCTAGAAAAAGTGTACTTCTTTACAGTTAGCTTCTTACTGTAGCGTCAGCTAAACATCTGGAGAATCACAGTAGTAACTAGTAAGGAAGTACAGGAAAATGACTGTACTTTGTGTTTCTATAGATATGCAGTATATAAGCAGTATGGAGATAGAACTGTAAACTGCTTTTTATGCTAATTCTTCTTTTAAGCGTATGGGCTCCTGAAGTCTAGTAAGGCAGAAACTGAAGGGTATTGGAAGAGAATGGGAATCTACTTTTAGAAATGGATGTTATGAATCAAATAGAGAAAGATATGAACACTGAGCAGTAGATTAAAAGGAAAAGGCTGGATCAGTGAAGAGAATGTATATCCATCTGGGATTGTCAACAAGCTAAAGGATCCCATGACCGTACCTGCTAGTGGATTCATTCACAGTGTTCATAAAATGTGTACCAAGCAAGGCATCTACTGAGAAGACCGGTTATAGACTGCTGATATACAAAGAATTTAAGATAAATCCTCAGGTATCCATGACCAGCTAATGTATGAAACTTCCTGTTTGCCACAGGACACCTTATAACTAATTGAAAGTAAGCTCAACTAGTTGCACCACGGAAAAAAGATTGCCATTTAAGAATCAGAAGAGGTTAGAAACTTATTCTGTGAATGCAAGTGGCACGTCTACGTCATGGTGCAGATGCTCGCAATAGTAGCAGCACTGGAAGGAGTTAGGCATGCCCTTGTGACACTGGCAAAAATACGCTTAGACACTTTTGCACTGCTTTCCATTGCGCAGCATGTGTCCTCTGGCTCCAAGGTTCAAGCTTAATACTGACTGTGTTAGACTCATCTGTTTTCCTGAGAGAAAGGGGGAAACATACAACTTAAATGAGTGTTTCACTATAGTATATAAATGCAAAGTCTGACATCATAACCATGACATGAACTAGGATATTTGTTACTGTACCAACTAACTGCAGAGCTTATGCAATCTGCCTATATAGCTATAAACATAATGCACACAGGAAAACTGTACTACTCCTATCATTTCATATAGCCTTATTAGTTGTTTTTTTTTAAGAACTTAGTAACCCTGAAATAACTAAAAGTAAGCCTTTTGCATGGCTTGGAATGGTAACTTGAAAGACAACCCACCGGTGTCCTTGATAGTTTGCTGTTGCAAACATGGCTTGCCCTATGACTTTTTGATCACTAACCAACAGAATCATCTGGCTCCTCCACAGCAGAAAGACTGAGGGTTAATTATAGCTTGGCAGCTTTTTATTTGGTGGGGAAAGTTGACACTGTACTACTTGCTGGTCTGGTAGAGTCAAAACCAGGCTAAATATACTACATTAACAATGTGACGTAGCTGCAAGGATTCTTAAATAAATGCAGCCGGTAGAACTTTATTTGGAGTTGACAAAAGGCAGCCTATATCCAAGGAGATGCATGATACAGTCTATCCGTAATGTTTTTGAGATTTAGTGATCCTTATTACATCTGTAAATACAGCAATTTGGCGATCTGTCCTCTAAAACACAGGAATTCCTAGGTGGATGCAGCCATACTAGCAAACCTAGACAGTTGAGATGATCTGCCATACAATTATATCAAAGTCCTGTTTGCAAAGAATATTAAGAAAAACCCATCCTGCTGCTTACTCTAGCAGCGCTGCAAATGATCATGCTTTCTAAAATATTTCTTGGGATCTACTTTTCTAAAGCCAGTACATTTTCTATTTTAAGACACCACAGCCTACTTCAGTTCACTGTAAAGGATACACAGGCTAAACTTTTAATCAGGTAGTGGTACAAAAAATGAAGTTGTTTGACTCCTTTAGGAAGAGATCCTGAAAACAAAATGGTATAACTCCTATAGCTTTTTATTCTGCCTGTATTGATAATAGAACTCTCATTTTAAGTTGACTTACTGCTTTGACCCAAATCTGGTGCAGATAATTGAGTTTTTAAAGTTAAGAAAAACTTTACTTAAGGGAAGAGCCAGGACAAAGAGGTAGTTCATAGAAGTATGTATTTTTCATCAGTTAAATAAATCTATCTCCAGGATGTCAGTTTTCTTGATTTCTATTTAAATTTAATAGTTTTAATTTAGTGTTACATTCTTTGGGTACAAAACACATTTTAGTGTTGCTTAAGGAAGTAAAAATGTATCCCCAATGTTTATGAAATCAGAGGTAGAAAGGTATTTTTAATGTATGTTTATCTGGAACCTCAAGTTTTATCTAACTTGTTGCGCTTGAACCAAATCTTTATGCTAACTACACACTTTAAAGGCTGTTGCTTTATTTACCACATTTCATAAATAACAGCTATTGTGTGCCCAAGGCAAACGCATGCTTCATTGCAGAAGGTGCTGGCAAGAGGCACATTACATATGCTATGCATGACACATTTTGTCAAGAATTTATGAAAGCAAAAACTCAATACTGTCAATAGCTTTGTTAGGACATCAAGAATCTCCCTATGTATGAAATTAATTAGTAAAATTGCTCAGAATTGTATTTCTCTGCTAAAGTGACAGATAATCTTTACGCAGACTTCATGGTGCAGAGACTGTTGCTTACAAGAGCTAATTAACTCCACTGTTCTCTCTGGAGACCTTATGTCAGTGTGTTTGTTGTCTGCTGCTTTGAAAGCCTGAGCTGTAAAGAGGATTGTCCTCATAAGTTAATGTTTCATCCCAAGGTAGTTTTCTGCCCATCTCCCTGGATTCATTAGTTCTTTATTTAAATGTCACTTTCTTGCTGGTTCTACCATAGTTGGTGGAAAAAAATATTCTTTTCTTAATCTGCTATTATTTGACAATAATTTGTCCCTCATCTACTCCCTTCCTTCAAAATAGCCATGGGCATTTGCCTTGAAACCCAGGTAATGCTCTCCACTTCCTGTTTAAATACATTTAACTTTACGCTTTACACAACTAAGCATAAGTCATCTCCCAAAAAAAAGTAATTTAAACTGCTTGAATCTCATGAGGATGTAAGAATAGACTCTCTCAGTCTCCCAGGAGTCATCCCTAAACTGGGTTTAAAAATCATGCTTGCAAAACAAGAAGGCACAAATTAGCTGGTTTCCAGAGTAATTTTGTTAATTGTATTAAAGCCTAATTTAGTAAACTTGCAGCTCTGTCTTGGGCAGGAAAGGAAAGAAAACAACAAACCCAACCCAGTCTACTGTTGTAAGCTCTGCACAGTCACTAATCAGACTGAATAAGCATGCACTTGTTGAAGTAATACACTATTCTACATTCATTTTTCCTCTAGGTAACACTTCAGTGGAATAAAGTTTGCTACTTCACCTTGGTCTGATAAAGCCACCTGTACCAAGATAAGACTTAGTTTTCCAACATTTCCAACTGTGTATGGCCTGACTGCTGATCAGTACCTTGGGCAAAAGGTTCAGATAGTCTGACAATAAAAGGGAAGCTAACAGCTGTTCACAGCAATAGTTTTATTGGTTTAAAGGATAGGAAAAAAAAAAAAAGTTCCTTTTACCAGTGCTCTTTTGCCTACCGTGTTCAGTGGAGGTTCTGCCAAGGGCATAAGCACTTTTAATTTGACCACAGTAAGTAAAGCAGATTAAGAAAATGGCAGGAGGAATATTCTAAACTACCACAAATACTAAAATGAAATTTATGTAGTATAAAAATAATTATGATACAATTAGGTAGACTTCCAAAAATATTAACCATAACTTTTATGGCTCTGGATGATAACTGAAAAGTAACTGAATATACAAGATAAGTGATACTGTTTTTACTAGGCACTCTGATTATTTATAAATAGTTACTTATGTCAACATATGCAGTAGTTGTGAATGAAACTGGGTATTTAAAGTTAGTGCTATTAAAAGAAAACTGAAAGTCACTTCCTGGTTGAGTGAACTGTAACTTCTTGGTTTAGTCCAGTCAGTAGTTATGTCTGTCTTCTTCTCTGACACAGACAGTTTTATCTCTGACCTGGAATACCAGCCATCAGGTTCAACAGAGAAATGGACTCAACATTCAGCACTCATGTCCAACTCCTATGTGGAAAATCTAGAGGGTGAGTCTGCTTACATGCTTCAATGTTTGAAATTGGAGCACAAAGGAAAGGGGAAAGTGTTGTAATAGTCTTAACATCTACAAGTGGAAAGTGCTGTGTAATACTTAAGTATTGCTTTAATTGGACACCTATGCATTCTCAAATAGTTGGAAATTCAGAAGTTGTGAACCAGGTGTACACTCATGCAGTAAAAACCTCCACTTAAAATATATATAGCTGCCACAGAACTTCCTGAGTGCTGTAGGATCTAGTAAAACAACAAAAGAGGATATGAAAATCTTAAGCCAGATATTGGCAAGGTTGTAGAGTGGCCAGATCAGTTAACTATGAGAAATTTAGAATGTTTTTCCTTTTTTAAAAAGATGAAGCAATGTAAATTTAAACAGACTGGACACAGTGGTGTGCACTGCCAATCTGAGTATTAGGAATATAGATTTTGTAAATAGATTTCTAGTTGAATGTGCACTATAATTGGGAAAGATTGTCTGAATTTATTTTAAGGTGCTTTAAAACTTCTTGATTTCACATATAAACAAGATAATTCTGCACCATTACTCTTTTAAATAGTAACAATATTAGAGATTGAAGCACGGTGTATTGTTTGTGTTTGTGTTTACACTCATTCTTCTTAGAGTTTTTTCCTTTATTATGAACATGCCTAAAACATCAGTTTTTTTTCAATATAGATATAGACACACATATATATAAACACATATAACACACTATACTTTTCCCAAAGCGGAATACCTGTAAGTGTACCACAGACTTGTGATTGTTAACAGTAAACACACTCTGTGTATAGCCTTAATATTCTCACACAATGAGCATGTAGACTGATCTTAAGTATGCCCATGAAGAATGGGCAAGAATGTTTGTCTTTTACTGTCTTTCAAAAATAAGTTCTGCTTTCCTTACCTATCAAAACGTTATTAGTAAGGTAAGTAGCTTCTGATCAGAATGGCAAAACTAGAACCAAGACTGTGTACACTAAGTTGACATTTCTGTATCTTGAAACAGCAAACTGCTTAGTAAAATATCCATACAGCTTAAATGATTTCTGTGTTCTAGACTATATCCCATGCAACTCAGAATAATTGTTGAAGAGCAGGAGTTCTTTAAAACTGGAATTTCACTTTAATAATGAAATAACCCCCAAGTACTAGTATCATCAACCGAAGAGTGACACGCAGGTTGGCAAATTGTGAAACATATGGCAAGAGCACACAGACAGAAAACCAGACCCAGAGAGAAATATGCCTACACACAAATGCTGTCATCTTAGAAATACAATTAAAAAACATGGCATTTTTAAAAATTAAAATACTGTTTTGGTTATTTGGTGTAAGAAAGGTAGTTGGAGTGGTACCAACACCAGAGAGATGTTTACACAAGAAAGTTAGTACAATAGTACTGTACCTTGAAGAATGCTTAGAGACAAATTGGACAAGGTATCAACCAGTAGTACAGAATGCTCACAGATTTAACAGCCAGGCTTAAATTAGGAAGAGTATATCTTCTAAATTTGCTGCTGAACGGGAAAGCAACCATAACTACAGTGTGCTGCAGAAGATCAGACAATCTGCAAATGCAGGAAGTACACTAATGGAATACTTGAGTCATCCTTTATAGAATGGGTAAGCTCATGGACTTCTAAGTCACGAGAAGAACCCACAAGGGGGAAACATCTCGTTATTTGGTCCAAAGAAGTTTACAGGAACTGCTTTAAAAAAAAAAAAAACAAACAACAATCTTTGTTTTGTAGCAGTTTCAGCATCACAGGCTGTGACAAACTTCAAGAGGGGCACTATAGGAAAACAAGAGCACTTTAAGAATAGGTGCCAAAAAGGCTAAAATAGTTGCAAGCAGTCTGAACTATTTATGAAGGTTCAGGTTAAGCATACAACTACTCTGCAATAGAGGGACTGCAAACTGCTTCCAAATGCAGAAAATGGAAAAGAACTTGAAAATTATTAGGTTAAATGTGAAACCTGGTCAACAGATGACAAATCAGAAATTCAGTTAAAAATAGATAAATTAACTTAGAAAGTTTTTTGTATTGAGGTTCTCAGTTGAGTGACTGAAGATTATAATCTCAAAGTCCTTTGAAAAAGGGACATGTTGCAGGACCTATCTCAAGTCAAAGTATCAATAAAAAGGTTTCAGATCAAACAGATAAACAGACAGTGACAATTCACCTTAATTAGGTGACATGCCAGACAACAGCTCTGAAAGAATAAGCAACAATTGAACTATTAACTATAATGTATAACATCTTGCTTAAATCTGATTTGGAGCCAGGGGACTGGAAGTTGGTAAAGATGACACTGCTGCTACTCAGCTATTCAGAGTAGTAAAAACAAAAACCTGTCCAGAAAACTCTACAACTGTGTGATTAAAGAAAATCAGTTAAAGGAGTAGAAATTAGGGTAAGGGAAGGAAAAAAAACCTGCCCTGATTATATATACATATATATATACACATACAGTGACAAGCTCTCTGAACTATTCTCATTTAAAGCCACATTGTGTTAAAAGTAGTCTTAAAAGCATGAATAAATGCACGGAATAATTAAGAAATTAGCAGAGAACAACCAAATGCTGCTACATAGATCTGTTATGTGCCCACATCTTGTCCCTAATGTCACAAAAGAATTAGATGCTTACATGTTGGTTTGTGGGGTGTTCTGGTTACAGGCAACTAGCATGACCAAAGATTTGGAACACAAGTTAAAGTTGAATCACCTAGGACTCTCCAATGAGAAAAACAAATGAAAAGATTATGCCAAGGATAATAAAATGAATGGGTGGCACAGAAAAGGTGATGGAAGATATTTCTTAGGAGAGAAAATAAATGTCCACCAAGTAATCACATAGCAAGTTCAATACATACAAAAAGCATTGCTACAGCTATACCTACTTAAGCTTTGGAACTTACTGTCTCAGAATGTTGCAGATCACAGAATTTCGCACAAGTGTAAAAGACCCTGAGGAGAAAAATCCAAATGGGACCATTTGATGCAAAAGATAATGTCCCTAGCTTGGGAATTCCCTAGGACAAACATTTTGGAGGCTCGCAGAACATCCTCAGGGAGTGTCATGAAGTTGTTTTTCTTAGGTCTCTACTACTACTCATTACATTCCTAGTGGTTTGTGATATGAACAGGTTTGCTTGTAATTCTCCATGGAGGTTTTCAGACGTAAACCTAAAATGCTGTGTAACTGCCTATTAGAGATTCTCTTGTCCTGTAGAAAGTCTAGATGCTGATTATACATTACCAGCTTCCTGCAAGGGAAGAGAAGTCACTCATGCTCTTCCCAGAAAGTTGTTTAGTTTCAGGGATTTCTTGTGTTTTCCTTTGTGCTCCAGTACAAAATATTTGTCTCAGCATTCATAGAGGTAGGGGGAATTAAGTACAGAGCAATTTAGAAGCATGCTAGTATTTGGTTGGCAATTGCTTTTAAGAAGATAATGCCTTTACTTCTGATGTTAGAACTGCAAATAACTATCTTGGAGATCATGCTACATCTAAATGTGTTTTTATTCAAATATAAAATACTCAGTGAAGTGGTAGAGGTATACAAGGTGACTGACATTATGGATTGGTCTCACATTGAAAGAATAAATTAAGGTGACATTGTAGATTGATTAAGCAAACTAATGGGAAAAAAGTCTAGATCTTATAAACATGTCAAAGCACCAGGTCCTCTTTTAAGAGCTCAGTACTCCAAAGTTGTACTCAAAATTTACTCTAAATTTGTAAATTTTAATTTATCCAAAACACTTAACAACTTATTATTAGAAGCACCAGCTTCACAATACAGGAGGTTTGTTCTATGCAAATCAGGTAACATGGATAACTTTTTGTAGTTTCTCCTTAGAGGCTGGTCAGTACTGCTCACACAATGTATCTCTATTGGAACAGCTGACAAGATTACTACCCTTAGCTGTACATGTTACTCACTGCACAAACAGCTGAACTATTCAGCCTAATTTTAGTTTGTCTAAAACTCTGAATTGCAAATTGCAACAGTTTTAAGAGAGCTTCATGAACCTTCATGAATAGTCTGGCTGTTCCTGCAGCAAACAGCTGGAGCAATAGCTTTATCAGGTGTCCTACCGCAACTCTTCAGTGACCAAGAGGCAAACCCTTCAGGCTAAAAAATAAGGGCAGGGGAGGGAGGAAGCGGCTTCCAAGGAGCTGTGGCCCAGTTTTCTATTGATCTCAGTGGCTCTGCTGTCTTTCATGTGTGCAGTCAGTAGGGATGTAAAAAAGCAAACAGAACACTATGTGAAATCAAAACAGCATGAACAACCCAGTAAAACAGAATATGTGGTTGCTCTTGTTTTACAAGCTTGACAGCAGATCTGAAAGTCAGAGATAGTTACCTTCTACTCCGTGCTGCTGCTATTGACATTAGTATGCTGCTTAGTTTTTTTGAAAAGTTATAGGGGCTTGAGCCTCCAGATGACTTTCAGTGCTTTACCAATGCTTCATGGTCATGCTTTTTCAGTGCAGCACAGAAGGGGAAGAACAAAACAAAACACAAACTTTGCACTGCAATATCACAACAGTATCACCAGCATTGACGTGTCCAATTTCATCTATCTGTAGCAAAAGGTTCTCTCCTCACCATGATAAATTCTGTTCTGCACAATCTATTTTTAACTAATAATATAAATTTACCAGCCAGCTTACACTACATATAAATACTAGTCAAGAAAAAGATGAAACTATTGCAAAAAAAGCAACAGCTGAAGTTCTTAAATCTGGGATAACTGCCAAAGAGGTCAATTAAGTAGACATAGGAAAGTTGTTAAAATAATTACCTTTTCCCAGCCTGATTTAAAAAAAATAAAAAAAATAAAAAAAGCTGTATTGCACTTTGATCCATGCCATATCTCACAAACAAGTTTTCACAATGCAGTTATCACTTTTGTAGTGGAAGAATCTGCCACACTTCTATACAGTGCGGTGTGCGCCACTTCTTTCTCTTTTGATCTGGTCCATTTGTTATTTTGAGATTGGCAACTGGGATTATTAGCACACAAAACATTTGACAACACTTTTGATGTTATCCACGCAATTGACACTGATCATCCAAAACAATTTTAGGTGACCAATTAGTACTAAATATTAGCTACACCTCTATAATGATTTAGTATGTAAAACATTTCTGATTTCTCATCTCTTTGACAGTAGAGGTCCAGGATATGGATTAGCAGTCCAAACACCTGGCATCAAACAGGCAGTGATTTAATATGGGGGTGGGGAAAAAAGTAAACAATCATGGTCCTACTGACATAACTGTTCACCTCCATCTTAAGAGATTGGCTGTCTTTGAAGAGGCAACAGAAGCATAAACTAACACAACACAAATGAACCTAGCAGACAAACCATAGAGAACCTTAACAACATACTCAAGATCTGTTTTGTTGCTGAATCCTGAACAACCTCTGCAGCCTCTGCTTTTGCTGAAGAAAGAAAAGAAATTTTATCTATTAAAAAAGCCTTGCATATTGGTTTCCCAATATCTAGTTGCTAACTGGATGGCTCTTAAGGTGAAGCAAAAAGGCAGATGAAGTCTTTCTAGCTGTTTCTAAGACAGTGTAGGCAATACACTGTGTAGTCAAAAATAGGAAAGTGGGACAAAGTGTTCTTCAAGTATAGAAAAGTTATCTTTTGTTTGTAAAGCATCATCAGTATAGCCTGAGCTGTCCTTTCTGAGGATTGTTGACATTTACTTTCTCTCCAAATTTGTCACCTAAAAACTTGGATTTAGCTAGATAACATTATAGAAAACCTGGGTTTATGCTCATGAATTAAATTTTCAGTTTTAGTCACAGACCACTAAATGATCTGTGATTGACCCTGCGTGGAAGAACGTAATGTGTCATGCATTCAAATACTAACCTTTGGATTTCTATTTTAGGCTTTAATATTATTTTCTCCATCACGAATTAATATAAAAAGGAAAACATCGTATTATTTCACTTTCAGTCTTACACATTCCTACACAGGATTTTAACTCTTCTTACCAACTACATGATTTATATTTTAAACCTCTAAATATACCATTCCACTGTCTGAAAATACAAGTTGATTAATTACAATAATGCTGGTAAAGACAGGATGTCCTTCATGAAAAGCCAAATGCTTCACAGTTTAGATGTATGCAGGCATCTCATTATTTGCTGCCTTAGAGCTGAGTTGTGCATTTCTTCAGTGAGCTGTTCCAAAAGACTTCCAGGCTGCCTCATTTTGGTAAATATAAAATACGGCTTCTTTACAATGCTGGGGTTTTTTTCAGGCTTTAAAAAGACAAGTCTTCTCTAGAAAAGCTGCTTTCCTGGTATAAATGCCCATTCCTCCATCTGCTAGCCTGCATGCTAGATCAGTACTCCCCACTGTCCCCATTCATCTCTTCCACTGCTCACAAGCATGTTGGGCAGAGCCAGTCAGGCAGCAGCCTATGCCTCACTTAGCCTCTAGCATACCACTCCCGACAGCGTCCTGCCTGGCTGTCTCAAACCTGTCAGGCAGACTATTGCACCACAAAAGGTTGGAGCAGTTTGATCTCAGCTGCTGGCTTCTGCAGGCTGGGCTTTCTTTGAAGCATGTTTACCGTAATCTGTATATCTGTTGCTTACAGATTTCCAGACAGCCGAAATGGGCACTCTTGGAAAGTACAAAGTAGGAAGATGTGTTAGTCAGGAGGCTATGGTCTGTGAAAAAAACACCTTTGCCAGACACCAAAGAAAAAGGATTCTGGCCTTCTATTTAGGTGTGCATGGTGCTCTGACAAAACACCAATTTAGACACTTATTGGGGAAAAAACCCAAAACTATAAAAAACAACCAAAACTATTAAAAAACAACCAAACCACATTTGAATACTGGCTGCATTTAAAAGTTAGCAATCCTAACAAAATCACTGTGGAAAGTAAAACTACTCCACTATAATTTTCTGTTGGTATTTCATTTCCCTTAGAAGTGGTAGGTGTTTCTAATGTAAATCCATATAAACAAGATAAATCCTTATTGACCACATGCTAAAGATGTTGCCAAAAAAAGTTCTCCAATGGCAAAGCTAAAGTTGACAGAGCTATCACACTGAACTATAAAACGGCCTCTTGTAAACAAATTATTATTTAAAAAAAAAAACCACAACAAAAATACCAAACTAAAAAGCAACTAACCTGTAACTTTAATTTAATACTCTACATAATGAATTATGCAGAACTTTGGCAAATAAAGCATCACATGACCAGCTATTGTATTCACAGTGTAACGTGATTTAAGGAAAATCCAATGCTACGTGCTGTTCAGTTAATAAACACCTTTGCCTCTGGGAACTACAAAATGTTTCAACAGTATAGGCCAGTTTGTTCTGATACAGTCTGTTACAGATAAATATAAACTTATCAAAACTTAAAGGAAATAACCACCTAATAATTACAAAATATAAAAGGTAATTAAGCTATGTTCCTCTTTATTGTACCACTCAAAGTTTTAGTAGTACTGAATAGCTGTAAATACTTGAGTTGCACAAAGCAACTGTTCCATAGCATACAGCAGATAACGGCTGTTAGCAGTCCTGTAGCTAGGGCACGCTGAGTGCCCTAGCAGAAAAAAATGGAGCATAGTTCTTATAAGTGACCATTTAAATTTTGTTTAAAAAAATGTGGTCTTTTTTAACAGCTGTTTACTTATGCATTGCATTTGCATAACAGAAATACTTGAAAAAGTATCCTAATGGCAATCACACAATTTTCGGTTTCATAGTGCCAGTTAAGTTCATTGAACAAGACATTTTTTTGAAGCCAGCTAAACTGCAATTCTACAATGCTTGAGGGAATCAGTTATTACATCTGTACTGTTCTAACCTATGGGCTGCCATAATGTGTATTTTTTACAAACTGTCCTCGCATTTATGCAAGAGAATACCATTGCCATTGACTGACTTTTAGATAACAAATGGTTACATACAGGCATATGACATAAGGTCATATTATTTTCCTAAGTAAACTAAAATAATATAGATAAGGGTTGTTTTTGTAGTTGGATTTTATATACATTATACATACTTCAAAGCATTCACAATATTACTACTTTTTTTTCAGACCCACTTATGTTACTGGTGCAGCAAAAGGCAATGCTCAGACTTTTGAACACTCTAGTAAAGAGCAATTTACACTACCTGTAGATTGATTTTGTTATGCTTCTACCAAACAGGAATGATTAGTAGGAAGGTAAATCCTGCTATGGAAAATAAAGGAAGCATTAAGAAGGGTGGTGAAATATATCAGTATTGTTCTGTGAAGTTACCCAATGGAAACTGATAGAGCAAAAGCCTAGGGTTCCAAATCTGGCAAGATTTACAACAGAAGCAGCTTACTAGCAAAAGAACAAGTTCGTCCTTATTCAACAAAAGGAAGCCATTAAATGCCTCTGTTGAAGGTCCATACAAACTCACGTCAGAGGCTTTTCTTATATTACTATAATTTGGCATATTCAAAGTCTTGCTGTGTAAGAGATACTTGATACCTACTGCCACTCAGTCATGGAAAAGAGCATGATTGACTGCCTCTTCAAACTATTAATATTATATTTTTATTATAATCTCATATTTATCTACAATTTTTGTTACTACTCAACGTAATATTTTTCATCACCACTTTGATTCAGTTTTCTTAGTTAAACTTGTTATTGCCCATTTTGGAAAATGGACATTAAAATAACTGCATTTACACTTACCCATTAAAATAATTATTTTTGTCATCTTCCAAACTCAGTTGTACTGCCATGATTTATCTAGGCTTTAGAGTAACAGTGCAAAGTTGTCATTTGGTGATAACTTAAGTGCTACTTTGTCATATTCACAGTGGCTTCTCTCAGTTGTAAGTAATAATAGTTGACTAATCTTTGCTGAATTTGATACACACAGACACACTAACTGATGCATATTAGTCAGTCTTAATTCTTGACTGTAGAAAAGCTGACTGATAACTAAGGAAGATATTACTAGAATTTCAGAAATTCAAGTACTCAGAAAATTGACCAATTAAATAGGTATATGCTATTAAAAAGTATATTCATATTGTATTAACCCAAATCCAAGTTCTGAGGAAGTTCTGTAAGTAGCTTGAGAAGAGCCAGGAGTTATTAGAGTTATTTGTTGTGCCTGTAACACTCTTGAACAGAAGAGTTCTGTGGGGAAATTGTACTAAACTGACCTGTGCTCTGCCTTTCCATTATCTGGTTGTCATGAGTAAGTATGTGTTCATTTTCTTCACGTGTTTTAGGCATTCTCCAACATGGATTATGGTAAGTACACACTGTAATACCAAGAGAAACTAGGACTTGCTCAACTGTTACTCATTCATCCTCTTTTACTTAACTGCATCAACACTTAGCACCAAAAAGCATGAAAACAGTTACTTTTTTTTTTTTTTTTAGTGAATGAGATCATAGGAAGAGATATGTCACAGATCTCAGTGTCTCATGGAACAACAGTGGCTAGCCAGTCTGCACGTACATGTCCTGGATCTCTGGAGACAAGAGTATCTGATGGAATCCAGTAACGGATAAGCTTACAACTAAACATCCATGAAAACTCAACAGTTTCTCTCAATATTTCTTCATCCTCTTCCTCTTTAGACTTACTGTGCTTCCAACTCTGTGGCCTTTATGAACTGGAACATTGGATCCTTGCAAAGCCCTTTTAGTGGGTTACATTTTTGATGTAGAGACAGAGCATTTATAATTATAGTTCCTCAGAAGCTGTAAAGAGACTTCTTATAATGGACACACAATCTACACCAGATATTTTAACTGTTTTAAAGTTACAAACAAGCTTCGCTTTTTTGCATTTAAATAGAATACTTTTATATTGTAAGTGCTTCAAATGTGTGGAGATGTTAGTTTGCTCTTATAATATTCACAATACTGAATGTGGAAAAAGATTTAATACACATCTTCAGTGTGCTGCTTTCCTTTAGAGCTAGTATAGTTTGTAACTGATTATTTGTAACACATTTTGGTCATTTTGGAAAGCCTTTAAGCTTATATTGTTTAATTTTTTTTGAATACGATCTTCCAGCGGCAAATTGTACCTGTCATCTGAAGCCAATGCCATGGAAGCCATTGTGTATACAAATACCGTAGTGTTTTCTTTCTTAGATTCATAGGAAGCAAAGCCAAATGTAGATCTGCACTTGTTTATAAACTGAAAATGTTACTTGATAGGCTGCAAAAAGACCATTCCATCATGAAAGTGTTGGGATAGAAATGACATTCCAAAATTTAACTTTTATAACTTTGTGGATTATCTTCCTGTTCTTTCTTAGTACCGGCTCCTTCTTGAAATAGCTTTTTCTTAGAAAGTTACATTTGTAATCAAATTTGAGCAGTAGGATTTTAGATTAAAGAACAGCAACGTCAAAGCCATGTGAGAGAAATACAGGAGAAATTTTAATATTTGTTGAGGATTTAAGTGTTCCTGTTATCCCTACAGAATACAGTTTTGAGATCACCAGTTCAGTGGCATTCAAGTTTTCCAATGCAATAAATCATTTGATCACATCTGTATCTTTTATATGATGTATGCCTGACCACACCACTTGGAAGTTACAAGGAGATGACAATTACAGTTCCTTAAATTTAAGCTCTTTATAAACATCAGTTTGCTAAAAAGTAATTTACTGAATTAGTGATTAGGTAGTATAATTCGGCCCTGTTTAATTGTGTATGTGTGAAACAGAAGCTACCAAAGAAATTCTCAAGACTGATAGCAGCAGTAAACTGTGCTGTACTCAAAAAGGATGTGTTCCCCTTACCCACATAATCTGATATATTTGAAACTACCTGTTTACATAGTTACTAAAAATCTCTGGCCTCTATGATTAGAAACCTAGGAGAGGATCTGAAACTGCCTGCTTAGGCCACAAACATTTCCCTCTCCAGACAGTGTAATTTACACAGCTTTCTGATATGGAACATACAGTGTACAACAGTCACAGCCTAGTAAGATCAGAAACACATGGAACCCCAAAATATTTAAGATACTCATTTTAGTTCTTCATTTGGGTGAGCCATGATGCTCTGACAAAAATTCAGAGCAAATACACTAAAAAAATTTGACAAAGTATTTGCATTGAAACTAGTTTAGACAATTGTGGATACTTTAGTGGTTTAACACATGGAGCACATGCCTCTTTCTGTAGAAAATTACTATAGATTTTAAATTACAGTAAAATGGTCTTAAAGCATGGTCCCTAATACCTGTAAGAGTAAACACAGATTCTACTGTTATTGCATTTCGACAGACAGTCATGGGGAAAATTTGCCATTGAGCCTTTTGCAGACAAAACATTACACCTAAAATCAAGTTAGTGCCCAAGTGATACCATTAAAGTAGCTATAATCACATCTTTGTAATAGCTGAATCACGAACTTAACAAGGCCATTATTAAGCAGGTGAAAGTATAACTCTGTATCATGTACTTCTTAAGAGTGCAGCCTAAGGCTACTATCTTGATGTTCCATAGTTATTTCAAACAACATAATCTAAGGCCATTATGTGCGTGCTGGGAATCTTAAGCATCTTTTTTGTGAATGTGTTGTTCAATGGTGCAAATGTTTAAATTTGCACGAAAAAATGCCAGGGCTGTAATCTGAAAAGTGTGACATTGTAACTGTCCCTCAGTGATGGTGCTTTACTCTGTCCTCTACTCATTTACATTAAAGATCTTAGAAGAGGATTCACATGCTGAGAGATACATCATCTTACATTTTTAACACTTAAAACCAACCAAAAACCACACAACACTGTAAACTAGGTAATGGTCTTCAGATTGTGTGCTGGTGGCAAGGCATATTCCAGTTTTCAATCATGTTTTGGGTCTTTTGTATTAACCATCATTTGTAGGAGAATTCTAACTTAAAAAGCTTTTCATACTGTATGGGATTTATGCTCCTTTATCCTCCTGGTACAGACTCCTCTCCTTGCAAGTTCTCCAAGTAGCTGGAATTCATGCTGTACCTAAAATATAGGAGCCCAAACAATCCAGAGTTGCTATGCACTAAATTTTCTGATGCCTTTAAATACCTTGATGCCTGTAGACATAGAGATGCTTTCCTATTTAAAAATGAAGTTTAAAAAAATACAGCTTTGGATACTAAAGTGGTTTTGTATTTGCCTTGTAAAAGCTTCAATACAAGGGTCTTAATTTTATTTTAGCTTGTGTGATAACATAGGTAAAGACTGTTAATCTTGTATAATTTTAGTGATATAAAAAGCACACAATCTCTATTGGACTATGCAAATTTAATTGAAAAACAGAACCCGGCAACTGTTGATATTTTGTGGGCATCTATTTCCTTGCCCTTAAGTCCTGTCTTCTCCCTGAGTACTTCTCCAAAACTTTTTAATAGATTATCCTAAAGGAAAGCCTTAATGATAAGGGAGCTTTTCTATAAGGAGGGTCAAAGATTAATGTTAAAAAGAAAAAAATAAGGGGTAGTGTGGGAGGGGTGATTTCTGAAATTACTATAAACTAGCAATCTGAATTTCTGTAGTAAAACTTCCGTGCTATCAGGGGAACTGCCGTCCTTTTTAAACCAAAGAATGAAATAACATGACAGTTTTGTTCCAATACAAACAAAGCTTTGAAACTCTATTTTTGATACTCATAATGGATGTCATTCCTTGAGGTTCAGAAATTGTTCAAATTGAAGTTTTATATTTAAAAATGTGGGACAATAAAGATTAAGTTCTAGATGTTTACAGAGCCTTGTATTGTAATTTCATGTACATTTTGTATTTTAAACATTTTGTAAGTTATGATTGCAGTGCTACTTGCAGAAATAAAGGGAAGAACTTGCATTTAGGCTCTTAAATCATAGTGTTAAAATAAATAAAAAGAAAGCAAATGCATTGTCATTTCTTTAAAATGAAGACCCAAATGCAAAGAAGAAACTCCCTATTTGTGATAAAGTGGTAAACAGCTATGTTCAGTTGTGATTTTGAAGCCATGTGGTAAGACTTTGGGGCTCAACTTAGAGCTAGGAACAGCGGGGCCAAGCATATGTAATCAACGATCAGCAATGCCACCAGAGTATCTGCACCATAACTAGTGATTTCCTATTTGCAAGTATTATTTCAATTAGATAATCACAATATTATCTTGAGAAATTATTCAAGAAATTATTAATCAGGGAACGCATAATAAACTGATTTCCAGTTAAACTGTTTCAGATATAGATGTAAAATTTGTACAAAGCCTAAATTATTTGCGGAATCTTGGCAGATCAAGCAATAGTGAGGGAAATGCCTTTGGGAATGGTGCAGCAGATTCAGGCCTTAAAATCTATATCTTATCTCAATGAGATTAGTGCTACTGGAGAGATTATCTCCTTTGTAATTTTGTTACAGGGCCTTTTACCTATCTGTGGAATCCCTGGGTGTATTAAGGTATGCAGGTGTTCCAAATTGAACCTGGAAGCTAAGGCTCTTTGGTTAGCAATGCACCTTCTCAAGAGAAAGAAAGTAGTGATCACACAGTGATCTCCTACTCACATTCCACAGTGAGAAGACAGGCCAGTTTAGGATTAGCCTCTTAGAGTACATGTCCTGCCCAGTTACTTTCACCAATGTTTTTTATCTATCAATACAGCAGAAAAGAGTAGCTGTAACACCAGTAACCAAAGGCAAAGTAATTAGAGTTTTACTAAAAATAGCACAAGGAGTTTGAGATCTGTTCCACGTTTTCCGGTGTGATTACCCAGTATGTAATTAGCATATACCAGCACTAGTATTAATTCATGCACTGACTGCATATACTTCACTGTCAATTCAAGTCTTCTTTCAGATGCAAATAGGCTGAACACTGATTGAGTAAGATTGATAGGCTAGGACAGATGATAGGATATGCAGTCATGCCAGGGCATTTGAAGCTGAGCATGGCTAACCCTGAACACGCACACTGACACCTGTTTATCTGTTATGTTGCAGAGAGTAGATTTTATTCCAGGCATTGTGAAAACATCACTTCTACCTTGTAAAACAGTATTTTAATTTCAGGTAAGCAGAGAGGAGGAGTGTTTTGTTAGCAGTCAGTTCCTTTAGAAAAGCAACAAGTTTCCATTCATTTAGGACCCAAACCCGCAGGAAGTGCTGGCAGAAATCAAGGGCTTTTAATTTTATTGTAGCTAGTATTTCCTTATGATACTCCACAGCAATACTTGTGCTATCTGTTGCCCTCTTCTTGTTTCTGGACTTCTATCCATTCTCCCTGCCAACCCTCCTAGCCTAACGCAAAATACCACTGTAGGCTTTCAATCCAATGCTTACTCCTGAAATGAATTAGGTGAGGACTGAGATTTTTTCAAAATAGTCCCCTCCTGCTTCCCCCCCAACTTTGGCTTTAATTAATTGGCAAGAACAATATTCAGGAACTAGGCACAGCTGTAGTGATGAAAGCATTAAGGTATCTGAAAGACTATTAAGAGTCCTCAGTCTGTACTCTGTTGACTGTGCTCAGTACAACATGGGAAGGAAAAAGGATTTCCAGTATATTTAAATTAATGCTTAGTTTTGCATACAGACTTCTCTAGTGACATCAGTCATTCTTAACACTCAAAAAGCATTGTCATTTGCTGAGATTCTCTAAGAAACAGGTTATTTTTGCAATAACCTACAGTTACCTTTGTTACCAGTAACAACTGGTACATGTGAAAGACAGAAGGAAAAAAATTAACCAGACTTGAAGATAAAGAAGCAATGAAAGTAGGATACTTGCTTTGCAAAGGCTTGTATGTGCCATGGATTTTATTTTAGAAAAAACTGATCTGCAAGAAAAGTCAAGCTACACTCGTTCTCCAAGCTGTTTCTGCAAATTTAAATTTTTGATGGTTTATTATTATTCGTTATTATTATCTTTAAATTTTGCTTGAAAACTAAGGGCCGGGGCGTGGGCAATCAAGCTTCTCTCTTCCTGTCATTGTTGTGACATCTGCTGGTAAGAGCTGGAAGAGTGTTTGTGTTTGCTCCCCTTACAAGTGCCCTCCCTCAAACAAAAAAAAGTGACATTTCTTGACATCTTATTAATAAAAAATGCCTAGTTGAGCATTGATGCAATTGACGTTATGTCTCTGAGTAATGTATACAGTCATAGATACAAGAAAACTTCAATAGCTTTTGCATAAATAAGGCAAACAGAAGTCACATTAAGCTGACTGTGCATAGCCTTGCCTGTTAGCAAGCTATGTTAACTTCTGTGCACAATTAATAATTTAGTCCTGACCCCATAATACACTGCATAAAATGCTAAGCCTTTCATAAAGAAACACTTAGAACAGCTCTCAGAAATCAAATTACCTATCTGTACCCATCTATATATAGATAGATATATATGATGATGATGAAACTCAAGCATTTAAGAGGAGAATAATAAAACTGGGTGGGCAAATAAGCAAAAACGCTTAGAGAGTCACTTTGTCTTTTCAGCAAGGCCATGTTGTGGTACAAGATCATTAACTAACCATTCTTGTTAAAAAGTTTTTTTCTTGCATCTAGAGAACACATAGATCTTCCTTAAATCAGCAATTTGATGCCCTAGGGCCCAGGCTTTGCACATTTATTTCAAACAAACACAATGTTGCTTTTCAACTTTTCTTACAGAAAGATTCACCACGACAAACAAAAAAGGCAAATATATTGACATAAATCCTTCTGCATATACAAGCTGTGTTTATCCATAAAGATAAAAGGGAACCAATTAAAGTATAAAAAGTTGGGTCTGGAAGAAATAAATATGTATAGCATGGAAAATTCCTGGAGGTTGGACAGACTGATTGTCTACATAAGAGGGTGGGAAGCATGGGCTAAAGGGCCTGAAAATGGTACAGGCAAGACAGTCTGAAATAAAGAGCAGTTCTGATCAAAAAAGTTTCTGTCCCTTGCATCAAGAAGTTCTATGCCAACCAATAGCTCTGATAGTTCATATTGCAAATAACTGACAGTATTAGAACCCCAGATGCTGTTACGTGTTTGCTTTTTCTTTTTCCCCACCAATATTAATAATCAGACTCCACTTCTGTTTCTAGTTCCACCCTCTCACCCACTCACACTGTTATTCACCTGACATCTAGTATATGAGAAAAGCTACTGCTAATCTGCTGTCTTCTGTAATTTTTGATCAATGTGTCATAATTTTCAAAGAAAAATGATGCACCTAAAGAGAACTCAGACATCAATGAAAATAATGCTGGGAATGCAGTGCTAGATAATCTGTGATATTACATGAAATAAGCAGGCAGGAAAATGGAGCACCTACTTTTAGAAGTTCTTGCATCAGTGGAACGAGAAATTACTGATGACTTGAAAAGGTCCTTTTTATAAAAAGCAGAGAAGAAAAGGAAGCCAACTATCCTTTCCTGTCAGTTGGAAAGGTGAGTGTTTCTTAGAAAGCAAGTAGTTTTAAAAAACAATAAGCACCTCTACACCTAAACAACTGTAACATCAAGTTCCTAAGCCAAGCTTTTAACATACTAGATCTTCTGCAAATAGCAAGAGCAAAGTTGCATAGTGCTGGCTTTAACATGAGCTTTCAGGATTTAATCTGGTATTGAGCATTTTGTAGGACAAGGCATGAAAGGTCAGGATTGCTTCGCTAAATTTGATATAGCTTGGTACAAAGGGTGGGATGGATTCTCTCTGCCAAGGTGGTAACAACACTGCAAGAAACATACACAACAGACAATAGCTGAGCAATCTCCCAGTCCTCTTACATACATCAGATTTTTCTTAACTGTTATAAAAGGATCTGATTGTAAATATTCTGTTAGCTCCCTGGTGTATCCACCAGCCAAATCTTTCTTAAAATGTGCTGGAAAAGAATAAGAGAAACTTGTAGAAACTTGTCACTGTTTTCAAATAGGAAATTCTGTATGATGTCAGAACAGATTTTTCTAGTCTTCTGTTAATTAAAGAAGTGCCTTCAAAGCTCCTCCACAGCCTGCTCCAAAGCACTGGTTTTGTATGATTTAATCACTTATGTTTTAGTTTTAAGGTCTGGCATTGTAAGAAATGCATTGTTGTAAACATTCAGCCATTTACAAATCAGAAACAGTTGCAGTTCACAGCAAACGTGCAGATTTCCAGTTTAACTGCCATTAATCCAACACACAAGCCGTGCACTTTCTATGCACTGTCTCTGAGTACACTGGGTGCTCATAGGCAATCCTTACAGCAGCCTGGTGCTTGGAACAGGCCTGTGCTGTATGACCATCCTAAGTGTTCCTTTCTCTAGCTGCACTAATTGGCATGCTTACTGTTTTGCTGATACATGTATTTGTGCAACTCTGTGTTCCCACAACTTCTTCCCTTACCAGGAATAACAATTTGCTTATAAAATCTTCAACAGAGAGAAAATGAGATGTTGAGGATAACTTTATTCAAGTAACAGCAAATACAACCCTGTGACATTTGCCTGGCTGTAGTCACAGTAGCTGGATGAGCAGTACAAGTCACCAAGCCAATAGGACAAATACGGCAATACTGAATCTGAATTAAGTGCTACTATGGGATTATTTTTTCTAAGGATATGAAGAAAAAAAAAAAAAAGAAGCTATGCCAAGAATGTCATCATTGCCATCTGACCTCACCACTGACAGAAATTATAGTGGAAAAGTTGCACTAACAATGAAGGCAACAAGCAATCCAACACTAGCCAAATACTGGGCTGAATGACATCGTGGTTTGGAGAGACAGCAAAACATACATTTTGTGACTGTCAGCAGAGTTTCACTGAGAGTCTAAAATGCCAATTGTCTGAGCCTAAACCTTTTGGAACTAATCCAGCTGCTAAAATGACAATGGAGACCAGTAAAGTTTCCTTAGCTAGAAAGAGGAATACAAAACATACAAAAGGGGAAAAAAATAGATTTTTATATATATAAAAATATATATTACTGAGCAGGTCTGTCTGCAGTTGCAGTGTTCCACTACTACAAAAGATTAACATCAACTCATACTTCATAGCAGAAAGCAGAAAAATCTCTTGCAAAGTTCTTAGCAATACTTTTTAGATAGCAGTTAAGCTGCATAGAATGCTATTTAGATAAGCAAGAGTTAAACATACCACTGGCTAGGCAGAGCATGTTCCCATGTTTATTATTCAAATTTTCTGTGCCATTTTCAGCCTCCCTCGTGGATCCCCCCTACAGGGACTGTGCCTTCATTGCTTTATATCACTTGCACATATATTACACCGTGCTCAAGATTTTTTCCAACAGTGCATCAAAAAAATTCTATCGATTTTAACAAAAAATCCCATTTGATTGGAAGGACACAGCCTAAATATAGTACAATGCTGAGTGACATTAAATATTTAAACAGTGACTAAGCCTTTCATAAACAAAGTAGTGAATATGAAAAAGGCAATTAAATACCATCTTTCTACTCAGCTTATAAGATAGATTTAAAGCTGCATTGTGTTTCTTTCATGCAAAGTACACTAGAGTAGCTTATGTATCACTGAAGGCAATCTGCTACGGATGGGCCCAAGCAAGCAGAATCAGAACTGGATATCATGCAACATAAAAACCATTCAGTTATGATGTTAAAAAAAAAAGGGGGGGGGGAGGAAATCACATTATTAAGATATGTGAAGCTCACTTTTGAGCTGTTCTGAACATGTTTCTCAAGGTCTCAAATTTGTTTAAAACATGCAAGCATGTTCAAAACTTCATTTGGTATTGCTGGCATTCTACTGAATCAGGTAGACACAATCCAGTTTTCTACTCTCAACAGCGTACTGACTTTTTGACGATTACTGTGGGGTTTTTTTAGAAGTCAAACTGCAGCTTGGTAACAGGGTTCTACAACATTCAATCAATATAGAGATCCTATCTTTATGCATGCTGTTATAATTCCCCACAAGAAAAGTCAGGAGTAAGAGAAAAAGTTCACGAACTATGAGACACAACTTGTTTTTTCACTGAGTTATCAAGATGCTTCTCTGGAGTCTCTTCTTGTCTAGCAAATGAGGTGTGAGCACTCCCAAAACACATACCTGAATCCAGGTTGTATGTTGTGAGCTTCTCAAAGACTCAGACATTGGGCAGAGAGTGAGAAGTTACTAGCACACCAGCTTTTAGCTTTTTATTTTCAACTGAGGGAGGTTTAGGATCAGTTTAGGATGCAGTTTGAATTATTTATCCGCATTTGTATATTCTGAGTCACTTCACTCTCAGTATAACTCCCACAAAATAAACATAAGCACGCAGGAATAGGAGATGAAATCTCACACAAAGAAAGGTCACTGAGGGAGAAGACCTCTGGCCCACCTTCATTGAACTAAACCGAGCCAATCAGGAGGTTCACAACTTCTACAGTGTCCCTCTCTACCAAGCTCCAGTGAAGCCACTGCTGCTTCTACTTCGAATTAACTAAGGACTGGGCTGTCTTATACCTTTTTCTGACCATAAACAGTAATATAAAATAGCCTTTCCCAGAAGTCACTAATGGAATGACAGCTGGCCAAGATACAACATCTCCAACTGAAAGCAAAGGCCATACTTCCTGGTTCCAACAGTAATATGACAGTCACATATACTTAATCATAGGGCTGAGAACAAAAAGGCAGAAAAGTTGAGTGGAAACTTGCTTTTAAAAGGAAAAAATGCTAGGAAGCCCACAAAGAGGAAAAGGTTTAAAATCTGCTACCCCCAAGTGGTGGGTGATGTCTGGTCTCTATCAAGAGCCAGTAAAAAGCTACTTAAAACTACAGCATGCTGTGTTCAGTGTGCAGACTGAGAGACAATACAGGGCCTCAGAGAAACTGTTCTGCAGCAAGAATTAAAGGGAAAGTAGAGAATTTTACACCTCATTGAGGCAAAAACTAAACAGTTTAGTAAAAGAACTGATTCTTAATTTGTGGAAATACTTACATATATGTGGAAGGGAAATAGCTTTTATTCTAATTAAGAGGGTGGCCCAACAGTCTCCTACTCAAGAAAATAATAGAATCTGGAAGAATCACAGAATCACCAAGGCTGGAAAAGACCTTTAAGATCATCAAGTCCAGCCTATGACCAACACCACCACACCATCTAGACCATGGCACTAAGTGCCACATCCAGCCTTGCCTTGAACACATCCAGGGACAGTGCCTCCACCACTTTCCTGGGAAGTCTATTCCAATGTCTAATCACCCTCTTCGTGAGGAAGTGCTTCCTAATATCCAACCTAAACCTCCCTTGGAGCAACTTCAGGCTGTGCCCTCTTGTCCTGTCACTGGTTGCCTGGGAGAAGAGCCCAGCCCCGACCTGACTACAACCTCCCTTCAGGTAGTTGAAGAGAGTGATGAGGTCCCCCCTGAGTCTTCTCTTCTCCAGGCTAAACAACCCCAACATCCTCAACCTCTCCCTATAAGACTTTCCCTCCAGTTCTTTCACCAGCCTTGTTGCTCTCCTCTGGACCTGCTCCAGCACCTCAACATCCTTCTTGAAGTGAGGGGCCCAGAACTGGACACAGTACTCAAGGTGAGGCCTCACCAGTGCTGTGTACAGGGGGAGAATCACATCCCTGCTCCTGCTGGCCACACTATTCCTGATACAAGCCAGGATGCCATTGGCCTTCCAGGCCACCTGGGCACACTGCTGGCTCATGTTCAACCAGCTGTCCACCAGCACTCCCAGGTCCCTCTCTGCCAGGCTGCTCTCCAGCCACTCTTCCCCCAGCCTGTAGTGCTGCCTGGGGTGATAGTGGCCAAAATGCAGGACCCTGCACTTGGTCTTGTTGAATTTCATGCTGTTGGCCTCGGCCCATCGATCCAGCCTGTCCAGGTCCTCCTGCAGCCTCTTCCTACCCTCTGGCAGATCAACACTCCCCCCCAGCTTGGTGTCATCTGCGAATTTACTGAGGGTGGACTCAATCCCCACATCCAGGTCGTCAATAAAGACATTGAATAGGACTGGGCCCAGTACTGATCCTTGGGGGACACCGCTGGTCACCGGACGCCAGCTGGATGCAGCTCCATTCACCATCACTCTCTGGGCCAGGTCATCCAACTAGTTTTTGACCCAGCAAAGAGTCAGCTTTTTATGAAAGTTCTATGGGGAACTGTGTCAAATGCTTTTTGGAGGTCCAGATAGACAATATCCACAGCCTTTCCTTCGTCCAATAGTCAGATCATCAGGTTATAAAATGAGATTAGGTTCATCAGACAGGACCTGCCTTTCATAAACCCATGCTGACTGGGCCTGATCCCGTGGTTATCCTCTATATGTCTCCTAATAACACTCAAGATGATCTGCTCCATGACCTTCCCTGGTACCAAGGGCAGACTGACAGGTCTATAGTTTCCTGGATCGTCCTTTCTGCCTTTCTTATAGATGGGTGTTGCATTTCCTATGCTCCAGTCCATTGGAGCCAGGACTTCAGGTAAATAATGGATAAATGATAAATGGATAAAAAAATATCAGAAGGGGAGAGAGCAAAGCTGTTTACTGGACAAAAGGAGAGCTTTCTCACATAGTATAAATGCAACTAGACTAAACATGGGGGGGTTGTTTATTTTTAAACTGTCATTTAAAAAAACAAAACACAAAAAACAAGAAGAAAAAATTGATTGCTCTGAGCATTATATTTAAACACTGTATTCACAATCTAAATCACACTTCACTCATGCTAGTTAACGTAATCTGGCTGACGGCAAGGTGTTCCTTATCCTAACACTTGGTGAGCCTCTAAACTGAGGCTTCAGGACACCAGTCAGTGACCTGGCTACCCAGTATGTCACCCAGTCAGTTGAAATAGAAACAGAGAGGGTTCCCAGTTCAAAAGGCATGGCTTGGAGGACAGCTGACAGCATGTGTGCCAAAGAGGCAAAAATAACTTCTAGTAACTCCTGGCCATACTTTAGGCTCTCTGCTGGGCAATCAGTTATTGGGTACTAACTTAAACACCAAGGCTCACAGAGGGCAGAACATCATGCAACAAACAAGATTCGGCAAAATGGACAAAGATGTCTTTGGATGTACTAATTTTCCAGTATCACTGTATCAGACTATTTCTGCTGTAATTTTGGTTTTAACCCACTTTACATTATGAGATATTTCAGATAAATGCAAAAGAAAATCATGTTCGTCATGAAGACGACAACCTCCACTCAGCTGGAATGCAGTAATTGTTTAGTATTAGTCACAGGAAGTCAAGAAATTAAGAAATATCACAGCCAGCTGAAAAGTATCGAGTAGGTATTACATCATTATCTGAGTTTGTGCAGGCTGCTAAGGTAAATGTTTTCTCAAGCAATCATCATTTGAATTCCATCAAGTTATTTGTCACTATGTCCCACAGAGATAATCATAGAAATGTTAGGGTTGGAAGGTACCTTAAAAATCCTCTAGATCCAACCCCCCTGCACAGGCAGGGACACCTCCCACTACATCAGGTTATCTGAAAGATTCAGATGATGCACACATAACAGGTCCCTAGCTCTCACTGTGTTCATAAAGGAGGTAAGCTGCTATGCAGCAAATGTGTGAAAAGAGGGACAGGACAGTGCTATTCAAGTGTTCATATTATCGGCAACATACCTGTGTGCTGGCAGTAATGCCTTCTGCCAGCTCTTTGGTTAGAGCTGCTTGTGTTATCTCACTTCACTCGGTTCCTATTATTTCATATTAATAGTCTTCCTTTCCAGCTCCAAAACTCTACTGTTACCAAAAGATACTCAGGTTCACCTGATGCCTTATTTATGCCACAACATCACTTTCACTTAAGTAACAGATGGTAGTTGATGAACCCTAGAAATTCTTAACACATGCATCTCTTCTCAGTTTCATTAATTTAAAAGTAATCAATAATTTATAGATAAACAATAAATTCAGTGTGCCTCTCTTGTTCCTTCCACAGTACAGAACCATCCAAACCACATGAAACAATTGCCTCAAACATGAGCTATGCTAAACAACTGTTCAGAAAGTCTTCAGTCTCCCCTTGCCACAAAAGGAACTACCTGAAAGGTAGTATTACACAGTTGGTTGTTTCCACAAAAAAAAAAAAAAAAAAAAAAAAAAAAGCACAACTGAAAAAAAAGGAAACATGAAGGTGTATTTATGAAAGACAGCATTAATCTTATGTAATGGGTTTCTGGTATCCCAAAGTTTACCACAGTGCATGTCTCAACAACAACAAAAAAAAAGTGAGGCGGCTTATTTGTCTAAAAAGTATTGCAGAATTTTGCCTGGAGAAATCTCCCTTTTTAAGAAGCAAGATGCTTCACAAAAAGGGCTGGATTTAGAGTCACGGCCAGGTAGGATTGATGATTCAATGAGGGCTTTCAGGCAGAAAAGCCATACCAAAAGGAAGAGCCTTGTTCTTCAGGAAAGCAGCTTACTGCTATAGTAGGAAATATTTGTTTGCTCAGTGTTGGGATTATTTAAATTATTTTCTCTAAAAAGTCTGCATAATTAAGGCTGGCCTTAGTTGGCCTTCCAGCAACTACTGTAGCTGCTTCACTGGCTTCACACAGATGGAGCAATGTTTACAAGTTGAAGAGCTGAACTCTTCTCAGAACATGGTGGGTGGGCTAGGAACAGTAGGCACAAAGTGTGCTCACAGGGCACAGCAGCAAACCATGTATCCACCAACACCAGCACTCTCCCCTCTGCTCCAAGTTAAAAGCCAAATCATGCACCTTGGTTCATCAGACACCCATTGATACTTCCTATAAATACCTTCCCATCAGCACGTCCTCCCAGAAACATCCATTACATTACTCTTACAGCAGTGCAGAAAGGATTATTTATAAAGCTCCATATTAGCAATCTTTTAGGGAACGTTGCAGTAAGATAAATGCAGAGGCACTTATTGAAGGAAGGAATGCTTTCCCATCACAAAGCATTATCAGGAGAACATTATCTTCAATACTTTGATACCTTTGAGTCAAAAGGCTGTATTTGTGGTTTGACTATTCATCTGAAATGGACTGCATTTACTGTATTCACTTAGAAAAATATTTTTTTTAAGTTATTTGTTTGTGCTTCTAAATGAAAGTCTGAACAATTGGGGAAGGAGGGTATAAAAAAAGTGTCAAGTTACTGATCTTATTCAGTGCTGAGATTCTATGTGAAAATAGAGCTTGTAACAAAGAAAATTTTAAACTAAATGCTAACGTAACATTTCAAATAGAACTAGATACGCTGCTTTCACAAATGAAGTGTAGATTTAGGGAGTATCATAGAATGTCTTGGGTGGGAAAGGACCTTTGAAGGTCATCTAGTCCAACCCCCTTATAATAAGCAGGGACATCCTCAACTAGAATAGATTGCTCAGAGCCTCATCAAGACTTAATGTCTCCAGGGATGGTGACCCCAACCACCTCTCTAGGCAACCTGTTCCAGTGATCCACCACCCTCATATTTAAGAGCTTTTTCCTAATGTCCAACCTAAATCTACTCTTCTCTAGCTTGAAACCATTACTCCTTGTCCTGTCATTAAACGCCCTTGTGAACAGGTCTCCCCCAGCCTTCTTACAGGCTCCTTTCAGGTATTGGAAGGTTGCTATAAGAGGAAACCTGGGCAGTGCGGGCTGATGCTTTGGGCAGATAGCTGGCCTAGACTGCTCATGCAATCCATTAGGAGAAAGGGTCAAGAAAATCACACAATGTATCACTCGATACAAAATGCTCACTATGAGGACGTTACAAAGTGTCCATCGTACAGAGGTGGGGTATATTCTGAAGAGGGAAGAAACAAAGGACAGGCCAGAGAAATGCAGGACCCTTAGATCTGAAACATGGTATAGGCTGTGCCACAAAGGCATTCTAGAAACACAATTTGAGAAGCATGTGCACCAGAAGGTTGGAAAACAGCTTTCCTTTCACATTAATTTTATCACCCTTGGATTAAATTGCCAGTTCCATTTTCATATTACAAAAGTCAAACAAGCCTACCATGCTTTACTTTTAGCAATGCAAAGTCATCACAGTGACAGAATATTTACGATTACTTTCCATATTATTCATAGTTATCTCTTTACAAATCTTGTCATTGGTGAAGAAGTGAGGTTGAGTTTCAGATCTTAGATTTTATTTGTCATTCATTAAAAACATCTTGTTGTTTATCTATCAAATGTGGAGTGATTGAAGGGCAGCAAGCATGAAACTTGATATAAGTTTTAAAAGCACACCAACAGAACCCACTTAAGACAGGAGAGGGACAACTGGTATTCTCTTCAATGTTGTATCTTCCAGTGAAGCAGACTGTAATACTAGTTACCATTCTGCACAGCACAGCTACTCACTCACAATACTATCTAAACAACATGGATCTGCAAAGCTCTGTGTATTACTTGCATCAAGAAAGGTCCCAAAAGCCTAATCTCTTAGGCATCAGTGTCCCACTGTTGATCTGGGTGACTAAGGATGGAGTGTTTTTAATAAGAAAATTCAAAAAACACCCTATGGTTTATGTGGGTAAAAACATAAAAATTAATTATAAACCACAGAGTCTTATTTTTCCTGGGTACACTGGACAATAGAGAAAAAACATTCAAGTGGGGGCAGGGAGGGCAGTGGTTTTGAGCATTCAGGAAAAAAATGCAAGTCCTCTTACACAAAGGGCTTGTAGAGTTCAATTTTAGTGGCATAGTCTATTAAACAGCGATCATATTTTTCCTGCATACTTCACAAATTTTATATCTATAGCTAACATGAAATAGAATATTTCAGAAATTAGTAACAATATGTAGGAATGAGAAGAATTTCTGAAGTGGCATGCTGTGCTTGCTAAATAGAATTCAGAAGTTATTCATTAATTCAGTAATAGCTTTTCTGAAGCATTTCTGACTCAAATGCCAGAGTAACAAATTCAAGGCTCACAAGATCCAAGAGTGTCTGCTTCATTACCAACTCCAAAATTATACCTCAAAGTTAAGTGCTTTTTACAGTGACATTAATAAATATTATATATTCCCTCTTGCTAAACAAGTCTCGTTTTACAGGGATGAAAACTGAGGTACTAGCATTTAAAAAAAAAAAAAAAAAAGCTGTTCCTTGACTCTTCCTTCTGATTTCAAACCCAATTTCCTGTCCTAGAGGCTAAACCTTCATTTATGCTCAAGGACAGATATGCACCAAAGAAACTGCAATTGTATCCAGCAACCTTTCCCCCCATTTAATTTATGTTAGTTGTCTCAAAAAAAATCTGGTCCATCATTTTATAATCAGTAGTGACTGACTGCAGCTCATGAGACAAGCAACATGAGAAGAATGACCTCTGTGCTGTTAACTGCATCCCTGCTTGTCCAGCTTTTTGACCTAACGACACTGCCAAGGCTGCATTGCTGGCAGTTCCAGAACTACCCAACTCAAAGCTGGTTTAGTTAGATCTGTAAAATGCTTTGACTGATTTTTCTCCTCACCTTCTCTGCTCCATTTCTGGCATATCCAGAATTATCCCAAGAATAGTCTGCCAGCAGTAATGCCCTTTTGTCTCTAGCTCACCCGATGCCAACCCATGCTATCCACAGTATTGGCTAATACTGCAGACTGCCTCCTCAGCATATTTCAAACCTGCTTTTCCTGTTTAAAAAAGGTCAGAAGATCATTCCACCTTCTAAATACTCAGAAGAATAATGACAATCCCTATGCCACTAGCCAAAATAGCGTAGTCATTACAAACCTTCTGAAAGCTACAATACCCAAAATTGAACTTGTCCTGTAGTTGGAAGGCCTTCAGGCCCACTTCTGTTGTGAGTTACTACACTACAACATCACCATGTTATTTCCTCAGACTGGCTGTGTTTAAAAAAGAACAATTGGATGATCTCCTGGGGACAGTGTACAGAGTAGGGGGTAAAAACCCACCCCTCAATATCGCCTTCACTGAACTCACGATTTCCCCTGTTGTTAGCACACTGACTCTGTGACACCACCACCAGTGTCTAGGCCCACGGCACTATAACTTACTTTCTTTTCCAAACCAGTTCCGAAACTGTGCCCACAACCTGAAAATTGTGACATTCAGAATCCTTTTTTTTCTGGGAGGCTTACTTCTTATAAAGTAGGATCAGGCTCCTCTCATAAAAATGCTGGCATGCTGTTATCTCTGACACCAATATCTCTTAGCTGGGCAAAAAGATTCAATTTAGGAGACAAGTAGAAGTCACATTTCTTTGAAAACATGGAAGCTGCCATCCTTGATACGCCTTTTCCTGATTGCAAGCAAGAGAAATGGTTTATTATTTACATGAGCCCTGACAGGCTTTTTATTGCTTGTTTAGCAATATCTAATTTCTAGATACATCTACTTATGACCGGCAGATCACCATCTAACCTGTGCTCCAGATCCTATCAGGAAAACAACGTACTTGCCATCTGGTAAGTAATTTTAGAAAGATATAAAAGGTTAATACCATACACGAAACATACAGCATTGTAAGTGATCTTACAATTTATATTCATCCAGCATAGATTACTTCATTGTCAGCTTAAATTAAGGAAAATTTATTGCATTTTTAAGTTTCTGCATTGCTTTCCAGAAAAGGTAGTGCTGACTTTTTCAAGGATGTTTTAATTTAATGCTGTTACTACAATTAATATTCAATGTATTTCACATGGATTTTCAAACAAGGACTGCATTGCATCAAACAAAAGAAACACATCTAATCCAATGGGAATGAAACCCACATTTTCGGAGGTGTGTTTAAGTTAGAATTTGTTGGATCAAGTTGTAGCAACAAATGTTACACTCGAAATGAGATACAAACTGTCCTTTCCTCACTTAATCTCTTGTGCCCTGACTAGAAATGAGAAGCACCTATTCCCTGCCTAGCTTTCTGCTGTTCAGTTACTGCGCACCTTTCCTCGTCTCCCACAGCAGGTCTTTGTGTATCTGCCACCCATGATAAAGGCAGTACACACCTTGACCTGGGAAGGCAGATCTCTGACAGTAGAACAGTACAGAAAACATCAGGAAAATATCTTACTCTTTCTCACAAGCCCACAAGTGCTAGCTTTCAATGCAGCAAAGAAAGCTAAATTGTACTGATACTCCATTGCACACACATAGGAGACTTTTTCAACAAATCGCATCAACAGTTTTTCAGAGTTTCTGGAAAAGATTCCTGTACGTTTCCCCCAAAATGTCATCATACATTTCACTCTCCCTCTCCTCAGTTATTCTGATGTGGTTTCCTTTCACCTCTAATCTGTTCTTGTAGATGGTGGTAAGAATAAAGATAACAATGTTTTCTTCATTTTTCTCTTCCATACTTTTTAATATCATTCTTCTAAGAGCACCCAAAGTAAAGCTTTTGAAGCTTTTTGCACATAAGTATATATTTTAAAAGCTACATTTGCATTAATTTCAAGCATCCCAAGTTATTTTTAAATGTTCAATTTAAATGTTTAATTTTCCTACTGTCTCCTGGCAGTAGTACATTAGCTTTCCCCCCACTCTTAGCAAGCAGAAAATTAAGTGCTGATATCGGGTGATGACTGAAAACAAAAAACCAGCATCACCAACAAAAAATGTCAAAAAATTATTATGCTCTAACAGCCAAGCTAGAATATAGGGACCAATACAAGATATAAACCAGAACAACTGCACATTTATCAGGTCTATTGTAAAAGCTCCTCTTCCAAAATAAAAGCAATGTGTTATCTTGTTGTTCACATTTTTACTTATTCCTCAACAAGTGAAGAATGTCCTTAAAGGTCTTAAAGGTCTAAAAGCAGTAAAAGGCATTGAACATTCCCAAGCTTTTGATACAAGGTGGGTTGCTTTCTTATAAGTCTAAATTTTTTATTCTATTGGTATTGGCTCACTTGTTTCTAATTATTCCTTTGTACTTTCTGCTACCTCAACAGTCTTAGTGCAGGGTCAGAAGTCTGAGTAAAATAAGTACCCATTACATTTACAGGAAGAAGGAAAAGAAAAAAAAAAAAAGAAAATTAAAAGAAGTAACATTTTAAAATTAGAGTTTATAATATAAAAAACAAGGCGTTTATATGCTTTCCCTTAAAAACATACCTTGCAAATGAGCTTACTGTATTCTTTTAATGAAACTCAAGTTTCTCCTATAAACTTCTTTACTTCAAGAGCTAATGACTTTTTCCTTATATTTCTATTGCTACATCCACATTTTAAATGAGTTAAAAACGCATCATTTATATTTCCCACTGTGTGGGAAACATTATGACACTCAATATGCTCAATGCTTCAAAGCAACAAAAATCTTCAAAAAAAACCTCATGTGTTTGAAGGTTAAGGGCTGTGGAAGAGAGTGTTTGTTTACTTCTTTTAATAGTGGAATTATTGATATACAAATCCCCCCCTACCCCCATCAATCATTCCTAATTTCACAGAATTCTCTTTTGAACAAATGAGGGAGTCCCAAATGTGGCAAGTGCTAAAGCAATACAAGAAGGTCTAATATTAAACATTACAAATGCCTTCCATTTTTATGATACCTCTTTCTAGCGATCTAGATCAGATATCAGATACCTCTAATCTAGTGATTAACATGCATGAGATACTCTTATAATGAGAATGTCTGGAGACTGTCAGTTCATGGTGCTCAACACAACCAAAGGAAATTACTTGAGAGATAGGATAAAAGCTGAAAATGAAAACAAGCCTGCACCATAAATTTAGCTTTTTCTTCATGGGGGAAAACAAACACATAGAGGTGGTTGAGAACATCAGACATGGGTCTTAGATGGAGGGGCAAAGCAAATGTCAAGTCTGGTTCTCCAGATGAGCTCTAGCTCCCTCTGAGCCATATGCACAGCCTGCTCTGCAAAGGAAGCGTCAGAAGGAGAGCAAGTACAGGTGTCTCTATCTGTGGCCACTGTGCTAGCATATCCAGCAGCTGTGGATCTGGAGTAGGCTGGAAACAGGATCCAAAACAACAAGAACAGCAAATTTGCTCTCTGCCAGCAGTAGTTTACAGTCCTCAGCAATGAGGAGCTGAACAAGCAGCTTTGATAAGTCACCACCTCTCAAAGAGAAACCCTGCCAATATTGATGACATTATACTGCACAAGGAAACCAAGAACTAACCACAAGGCCAAAAAGCAAGTAAATCTATCAGCAAAGCATAAACACCACGCTGAGATCTACCAGTTGGGAGTGGAGAGCCATTGCAATCAAATGCATGTCCAAGTTTGGCTGCAATTATATTTTTTTTAACAAATTTAATCACTCATAAACCCTTAACTTCACGCTAATGGTACTAAGTTCGTTCCTTGTTTCTTAAAGCCAGAAGACTAGAGTAATTTTGCTTTTCTTGGTCCTGTAGTTTCTAGTGTTTTAAAACAGTATGTTCACATTTGGGTCATGCTTAAAGCACTTTTATCCAATCATTTCCACTTGATTTATGTTAGATATTGTAATTATTTCTTTTTGTACATCAATTTTTAAAAGTCTATTTTTCCAACTAGTCAGATACTACTGTAATTTTCACAATTTGAAATAAATTTCTGCATCTCTAAACAACTTTATCAATGAACACCACTCCACATGGAAAACATTTAAAATAGAAAAATAAAAACGATCATTTAAAAAAAATTGAATCAACTGTTTTATAGGAAACATAATGACCTCCGACTTTAAGACTAGCAAACATCGAATTATTTACTGACATCTGTATACAGAAGCTTCTACTACAGTTGGAAACCCACAGGCTCCCGAGCATTTGCATTCCAAATAGGCTACTTGCAAACCCTGATCGAAAGAGGACATCTGCTGGTAGCAGAGATTAGCGTACGCGGTAAACACCAACAGTTTAAAAAAATTACAGTTCCTAACTAAAAATACACTGATGCTTCTGTCTAAGAACTCCTACTCCCACCACTAAATAAAGATTACTAAAAAAAACCAACCCCAAAAACCCAGAGCAAAAGAGGTTCTGTCTCAAAGACACAATTAGACAGACAAAATTATAACAGTACTTTAGTAATGTTTACAGAAGGGAAGACATCTTGTTTAAACTCTACTTTTTATTATCAGCACATAGAAAGCAACATCAAACAGCTAGATAGTAAAAAAAAAAAAAATCAACTATATAGAGTAAAATGAAAAAGAAATATAACAACACCAATATAAGAAATAGCAATTAGCAAGTCTACATTAACATACTATTATCTTTATTTGAATATTTATATTGTCCAACCAGCCAAATAATGCAGTGGCCCTCACCCAATTATATATAAAAAAAAATCCCGCCTCTGGTTTATTTCAGGTTTGCTTTTTTAAAAACCATATAACAAGATGGAAAAAAGGCAAAGTCTTACATTGACTACTGGCAAACTTTGGCACATATCAGGAGAGTTTTTTACTTAGAATATTTCAGGGTATTTTTAGATGCAATCAGCTTTTAGAAGATACTGTAAGTGGTAGACTCAAAATTCATTACCATAAACATTGTCAAATACAGATCTATACAAAACAGGATGCAACCAGTTAAATAGAAAGTCTTATGATTCATTTTAACTGACTGAAATGAAACAAATACTATGTCAAAAATTAAGGTGTTGAAAGTCTTCTCTCTTAAAAAAACCAAACAAACCCAAACAACAGGAAGTAAGTTTCACTAACAAAAGTTTGTTGAAAATACCTCAGTTCACACAAACAAGCAAAACTTAGAAGCCTGTCTAGCACAGCTCTGCTCCACAGGTGAAGAAGTTCCAAGACAAAACACCTGATATGGAAACCCAGCTGCAACTATTAAAACAGAGAATGGCTATTTCAAACTCGAGGCTTGCCTTATCTCAAACAAAAGTATTATGAATAAGTGACATTCTATCTAAACAGGAGAGGAACACCCCACAGGCTGACCAAGATATAAATAATATCTCAGTAAAGATACCAGTATCAAGAGAAAGGGGAAGAAATACACAAATAAAGGTATCATCTCCAAGCTAGCACTATCAGAAGCATGAAACTAAGAGAAGAAATACAGACAACACTTATTCTGTTCTTCAGTTATACAGCACATCAATACAAGTGCAGGTAAGACATTTTGCCAATTGTGAGCACAGAACAAAGCTGCTTTTTTGAGAAACAAAATCTGTGGCTGATAACAGAATGTGAGGACTCTTTCCTTAACAACAGCCAAATCACAATTCTTTCCCAAATGTCACTTATTTGGTGAAACAGTTAAAGCTTAATGCTTATCTATATTTATTTTTCTTATTCCATTAAATCACACACACGCAAAGACAGCAATCTGATTAGGCTTCTGCAACATGGCATGGTCTAAATATTCAATCAAAAATAATAAATGCATACATCAAAGAGAATAAAAAAAATTTAGGTCTTACCCCAATTTCCAGCGATGTAAGCCACCATTCAAAGATAGGTGATTCAAGTGTTTCAGTTCCATTTGTAAAGGAGAACTCTTGGATTTGCAAGCATGTTCGTCAGCTACAAATCCTCTCCTGCCAAACTGCAGGGAAGCAACTCCTAACTGAGATTACTTCTGGTGTATGATGCTTTTGGAGGTGCAGCTAAGGTATAAATATCAGCACACCTTAACACCTAACCTGCCATGCCTGAGCTCTCCAACATTGAAAATATATCTGCCTCAAAACCTGTCCTCTTGGCCTCAGGGCAGACACCTCCCCTCACAGCTGAGTGTCATAAACCTCGGGGGCAGCCCACCTGCTGGGTCACATCCACCAGGCTAGGAAAGGAGAGCCTAATTACGTGGGATTTGTTCCTTAGCCTAGCGTAAAAAACCTTCAAAACGCCAACTGCAAGAACAGCCTAGTTGTGCAAGTGGCAAAGGAACAAACTTCCCGGACAGATGCTAGGTCTTAGGACATGGTAGAGAGGCTGACCTGGGCGGGGAGAGGGGCCCTCCAGGGACAGCGCTGTCACCTGCGGAGGCTCCAGGTTCCCGTCTCATTTTTACCGCGGAAAAGGGTAAAGCACCAGGCAGCAGACACAGGCCGCCTTCGCTTACCTTTTCACGTTGGCGTTGGGTGGCTGGACGGGCCGAGACCGCCGGCAGGGGCCCGTCACCGCGGGGCGGAGGGGAGCAACGCCTGAGGGGAGCAACGCCTGAGGGGAGCAACTCCTGAGGGGAGCAACGGCCGCGGCGCGCGACGGCCGCGCCACTGAGGGGAGCAACGGCCGCGGCGCGTGAGCGGGTGCGGGCATGAGCCGAGGGGAGGCAGCCGCGGCCCCGCAGAGCTGCGGGACCCCCCGGCAGGTTCCTGCTCCCCCGCTCCGGTGTTATAGACTGGAGCAATATGCGTGCATTGAAGTGAGCGATGCCACTGTTTATTCTATTACTATGATTTCCTTTCGTGTTTCTTTTAGGCAAGGCCACATTGTGTTTGCAATACCAGCAGCAAAGTTCCGGGTAAGAGCGTCTCCAGGTCGGGCCTGGTGTGAGATGCCCACCCAGGGGTTTCTGGCCTCAACAAAATGCTCTCGCTTGGCCTTGCAGTTGTTTCACACAGATCAGCTCTAAAAATGTACTCTTCTCACAGATCCCAGGTGTTAAGTTTTATACAAACACAGTCTGAAATGTCCACATTCAATTTCTATAACTAGTTTCCACCATCCCATGCTAAACAAGTACTAAAACAGCAGCTGGTGATAGTTAAAACTTATTTTTTTAACTGAGAGCTAGATACAGACTTCGCACATGGCAGAGGTTGCTGCTAACTTCAGCTCATGTTAGCGTGCACTTAGTTACAGAACCATAGAATCATAGAATGTATTGGGTTGGAAAGGTCATCTACTCCAACCCCCCCTACACATTAAGCAAGGACATCTCCCACTAGAATAGATTGCTCAGAGCCCTATCAAGCCTGACCTTGATGAACCTTGATAAGGACCTTAATAAACTGCAATAACTTTTCACTAAATCATGTAGGTGTTAAAGAGCAAGGGGAATGTATACATCTAAAACATGACCAATGTGTTACTTGAGGTGTTCCTTTCCTGCCCTGGCTCAGCTTTCCCAACCTGCAAAGAAGGCACAAATCACATATGAACAACAGAAGCAGCTGTAGAAAAGACTGTACGCTTTTAGTAGATTAAGCAACATTTTAGCCAACAGAAAACCACAAGTTCTGTACAGGCTATTAAGAGAAAAGATGTTTCAACTGATTGCAAAACCATGATGAAGAAGTGACCAACTGGACCATGAAAAAAGGTAACAGTGGGGACTGGTAGCTACGTGGCATAGGTACTGTGTTGCTCAGCATAGAGATTCCCAAAAAATCTTAAAAGGGACAAGCTTTCTTCTCAAAGGCACAATGAGAAGGTCCTCTCTAGTATTCCTTTAAAAGTGAGATTTTTGGTCAACTTCAAGTCAAAGCCCAGAAACAGATTAAAGTGGGACTGTTTAAAATAATGAAAAAGGTTTCTCTCTGGTCCCACCTGATTGTGACAAAGCTTCAGATAAGAGGCTTTAATTATTAAATGTCATGGGATGCTTCTGACTAGAGGGGCTAGTTGAGTGGACAGTGAGGTGGACAGAGAGCTGGCTGTCTGACAGAACTCAGAGGGTTGTGATTAACGGAGCGGGGTCAAGTTGGAGGCCTGTAGCCAGTGGTGTCCCCCAGGGGTCAATACTCAGTCTGGTCTTGTTCAACATATTCATCAATGACCTGGACCAAGGGACAGAGTGTAACCTCAGCAAGTTTGCTGATGATCCCAAACTGGGAGGGGTGGCTGACACTCCAGAGGGCAGTGCTGCCATTCAGCATGACCTGGACTGGCTGGAGAACTCGGCAGAACCTCATGAGGTTCAACAAGGGCAACTGTAGGATCCTGCACATGAGGAGGAAGAACTCCATGCACCAATAGAGGTGAGGGGTGGACCTGCTGGAGAGCAGTTCTGAGAAGGATCTGGAAGTCCTGGTAGAGAGTAAATGATCCATGAGCCAGCAATGTGCCCCTGTGGGGCAATGGAATCCTGGGTTGCATAGGGAAGAGTGTGGCCAGTAGGTCGAGAGAGGTCATTCTCCCTCTCTACTCTGCCCCGGTGAGGCCACATCTGGAGAACTGGGCCCAGTTCTGGGCTCCCCAGTTCAAGAGAGACAGGCAACTGCTGGAGTGAGTCCAGGGGAGGGCAACAAAGATGACTGGGGGACTGGAGCATCTCCCTTATGAGGAAAGGCTGAGAGACCTGGGACTGTTCAGCCTGGAGAAAAGAAGGCTGACAGGAGACCTTACTAATGTCTGTAGGTATCTAAAGGGTGGGGGCAAGGAGGATGGAGCCAGACTCTTGTCAGTAGTTCTCAGTGACAGGACATGGGTCAACAAGCACAAGCTGGAACATGGGAAGTTTCATATAAATATGAGAGAAAAAAACTTCTTTACAGTGAGGGTGATAGAGCCCTGGAACAGGCTGCCCAGGGAGGTTGTGGAGTCCCCTTCTCTGGAGATATTCAAGACCCGCCTGGATGCAGTCCTGAGTAATGTGCTCTGGGCAATCCTGCTTTAGCAGGGCAGTTGGACGAGATGATCTCTAGCGGTCCCTTCCAGCTCCGACAATTCCATGATTCTGTGATTTTATGTTGCACAGACAGGGGAGTGACCCATTAGGCCAATTAAATCCAAACATTAATGCAGTTTCAAGTTCAAGATGTTGTGTTCTCTAGCACTAGAAGATGAGAACTAAGCATGTAAACAACATCATCACATTGCCTAAGTGTTCCACTACAAGACAAAAATATGTAATGCATATTTCTGGCTTACCACCACATGCAAGTTACAGAACAAGAGGAAAAGGCCTCAAGTTGTGCCACAGGACATTTAGATGGGTTAATAAGAAAAAATCTTGACAGAAAGGGTTTTTAGGCACTGGAACAGGCTGGCTAGTGGTGAGTCACCATCCCTGGAGGGATTTAAAAGACATGTAAATATGGTACTTAGGGACATGTTTCAGCGGTGCACTTGGCAGTGCTGGGTTAATGGTTGGACCTGATGATCTTAAAGGTCTTTTCCAACTGAAATGATACTTTGATTCTATGCAAAAAGAAAAACCACATCACTCTCGCAAGGTACATATGCTGACCCAAATCTAGGAGAAAGAGAAAAATGAGTAAAAGGTTAATCATCAGAGAATGATGCCCCATGGAAATACATTAAAACAAAGCATAAGTTACTTTCAAAAGCCAACACACATCGTAAGCATATCTTTTATTTGTTGTAATATAAAGAAGCATACATCATTCAGTTCTTTAAGTACAACTCAAATGGTACACTAACAAAAAGATCAATTCAGACATCCATGAACATGTCACAACAGGATTCATTACGTTTTGCTCTGCTGGTATTGCACTTGGAATGGTTTTGAAGTAAGGCACAGTAAAAACAAAGTCATTTAGTGCTTCTACAGCAGATGTCTTTTTTAAACACATGCTACATGACATAAAAGTACTTCTTCTAGCTTATGTATATACACACAGGGAAAAAGAAAAAAGCATGCACTAGAGGATTTGGATTTCATGTTGTTTCATAATATACAAATAAAGTAGTTTAAAGATGTAAACAAATTGCATGCACATAAACTAGAGCAAAATCTTTAATACAGTATCTGAAAGCTATTATGCTTAAATAAAAAAATATAACTTATTAGTACTCAGGTTTATGTGCCATTTTTGTCCTGTAGAGATTAAAAGTTTGGGGCTGAGGGCAGGGATTTTTGGGTGGGCAAGGAGGATTTTCCTGGTTTTGCCTTTGTTTTTATTTTTTTGCTTTACTCATTGGCAGCAGTACATTGGTAAGACAGACAAATATGGCTTTTGCAAAACAATGTATGAAGAAAACATCAGAAAGCACAATTGCATTCGGGGTCCAGTATCCTGGTATTTTCCAGTCAAGAACAAAACAAAAAATCAATATGATCTACACTTTGAACTGGGAAAGCTATGCATTCCAAAACACCTTCCTAAAGACATTTAAACTCTACAAAAACCAGACACTTTGTCCAGTGTAAACTCTTTAAAAACTAAACACAGAAGAATCTGAATGACTCAAGCTTCGCTTTCCACTTCAAATGCTACTGAGCAGGTTTCTCCCATGGCTGCGATAGCTGAAGTGCTATTAGACTGTCTTCAGAATTAACTAGATGCCTGGGGCGGGTTTGCTTATTTTTAAACAAGTACATATGAAATTAAGTAAATTAACTGCATCATTTTTGGTTTCACTTTATCTTTGGCATAGGATATGCCGTTTTTCAAATTAAATACAGGACATGTACCACTCTACGTTCCAACACATTATGCTGAAAAGGCACATTTGCTGCTGCCTGGGTGGCAGGGGAAGACTTTTTATTTTGCAAGAGGCACGGTGTTTAGTGCAACATTCTTTCCCCATCCCCCAAAGAGTGTTTAGTTAGACCAGGTACAGTTCTACATAGCGGCTTCCCAGGAGCTGTCCGTTTTTCTCAGCCACTGCTTTCTTAGCTAGATCCAGGCTTGGAAAAGTCACCAATGCCTCTCCACTGGGCTGGCCACTAAAGTTGTAAAGCACAAGGATGGAATCTGTGTGGAGCTGAAATGGTACAAAAAGACAAAAGAAAAAAAAACAACAACACAACTATTGAGACCAGAGACCACACCTAGAAATGCAGTTTTTAATGCTGTGCATATGGTTCACTCTGCTCCTGTGTCTGTGGCCAGAAGGTTCTGGATGCAAGAATAGGAAGGAGGAGAAGGGACTGGAAAGTAAAAGCTTGGGTTGGGGAACAGCATCAGCCTTATTCTGCTGTTGTGCTGAACAGAATGATTTAGACATAATTTCATGCAAAGATTTTGCTAGAGAAGTAATTCAGATGAAAGGCTGATAAAAGACAGACTTAAATATTAATAAAGGGTAAATGGAATAAGAAAGTCCAGGCATTCAGTAAATAATTATTGTACTATGCAGACTACTGGTCAAGTGACAAAGGCTATGAGGCATGTGAATACATGTTTAGAAAAAAAATTTCAAAATTATAGATCTGTATGAAAGTTCTGCATTGGGAGGTTGAGCTGAACTTAACACAGGTATACAGTGCAAGAAAGTATGATAAAATGAAGTAAAATTTGATTCAGTCCAACTGAATTAAAGAAACCTTTATTGTAACTTTATTAAGGCTAAGAAAAAAGGCAGGATAACAAATTATTTAGTCACTGGAGTTGTTTTACTTTGGAGTGCATTTCCCCAATGATTTCTTTAAAAAGGCAGTTTCAAAATACTGAGTTTAAAGCAGACATCTCTGTCTACCCTATGATATCCCAGTCATTGCTCACAACATGCTGGAAGTCCCTCCAAGCTAAGTTCAGAAGCCCTGTTTGTTGGATAGAAATGGATCTCAGCGAAGTTTCAAAACCAAACGTTGAAGGATCAAAAGCTCAGCATACAAGACTATTTTGTTGGAGAACTCAATGCCAGACAAAACATATGGTCCATGCTGGAAAATGAACCAGTTTTATGAGTATTAACCCAATTCAAGTTAAGGTCATGTGAGGTATGTCCTCATGATTTATAAAAGGATGAAATAAGAGTTTCACTTTCTGTAGAATTTATGCAAGCCTGGTAAACTGCAAGAAATATCACACTTCTCTTTTATTACCACCAGCAGTTTCTGATCAGCTTTACAATCAAACATATGAAAAAAGCAAGTACATGCCAGAGCTTAACTCACCCAAACACTTAGCAGGCAGTAAAAGTATTCTTATGATATAAGCAGCAGCACCTTTAGAAACTAACAGCATGTATAAGACAAATATAGTACAAATCCTTCTCACAGAACTACAGTTAGTCAAGAAATAGTATGCAGAAAGAAATTCAAAAGACTAGTAAGACATCATGTCTGAAGCTCAGTTCAGGTTTGGAAGTAAGCTTGGTTTATTTCAGAATAAAAAGTGCTCAAAGAGAAAGCTGTAAGCAGCTTGGGTTGTGGAACAAATCTGAGTGAAGAGACAGTCTGCTCTAAATCAGCTCTTTGCTATTAATCCATATGGGATCAAGTAAATTTAGCACATCAGTCCTGAATATATGTTAAATATTGCAGTTCAGAGTCAGCTGGAAACACATGAGAAGAACAGTTAGACCTCTGAGCACAGAGAAGAGCTTTTAAAAGTAGTTTAAATAGCAGCCTTGGTGTAATACCAGGGTAAAGATCTGGAAAAGCATGTTATAAGAGTTGCACAGAAAATTAGCAGAGAAGTCTACGCATTCTGCAAGCAACCTAACTGAAAACGTTCAGTTAAAACACTTCAGTTTTAAGTTCTTCTTTATATAGATTTATAGATAGAAGTAGATTTTCTTTACATATATTTTAAAAAATATAGATTCAAACCTGTACAAACCTTTTTTTTTATGTTTAGTTCTAGAAAAGGATGGTATCTATATGATACATATGGATGGCTTAGAATTCAGGATAAACTAGTCCATGAATTAATTTATAGTCAAAGACTGTTTTCACCTCACATATAGTAGAAGAACCATATTGCTGATCTGGTTTTCCAGTTAATCTGGATAAAACAAGAGAGCCAGATTGTCCAAGGTCACAACTATGTAAATGTTTAGAATAATAATGGGTGTTTTTCTGTATACCACCAGGCCATACAGCCTCTAATCTCTCTTCTCCTTCTAACAGTATCAGGAGAAACCAACTCATTTGAAAATAACTGAGTTGGTGGTGATTATGTGAATGTAGCTTTACCTGTGAAGTTACTTCTAATCAAGGCACAGTATTTGCTTGCCATTTTTTGTATTGAAAGTTTGGGTGTTTTCAGGAGGAAAAAAAAACACCTACTCCTGAAAAAAACTACTTTCTCCTGTAGTAACTAATCAGTAGCATTTTGAATGGAATACAGTAGTATTGGAAAGGCACAAACTCCACGTAGGGGATAATAAAATTTGCTTAAGAATTGTGTGTTACCGTTAGCCAATTTAGTTAGTTGCATTAGAAAGCCACTATACCAAAGCAACATCATCTTAAAAAAGAAGAGTAAAGTAATAGTTCACAATGCATTAGGGAGATGAAGAAACAGATAAAATGAGCTCTGGACAGCTATGTGATACAGCAAAGAAAGCTACAGGTTTCGGGGTTTCTGCACATATATTTGTGTGCAGGTTGTAGCCATATCAAGAAAAAAATAATCTTCCACTGCTTACAAAAATAAAATATTGGACTGAAAGCTTCACATGAGAAATGAACACTAACAAACCCTTCCAGAAGTTTAACACACAATCTGAACAGAACCAGGCAATCGCGCTACCTCCACCACTGCTACCCCAGCACCTACAGATCACAACTGGCCTATTTCTGTAAGTTAGTTGATTTTTAACAGGACAAAAGCAGAAAGCTTAAAGCAAGCAGCCCAACGCAAGCTAAGAAGGGGGAAAAGCCATAAGCAAAAACCTCAGTATCACCAAGCCCTTCCTTCCCTTCCCATTCACCACTGGAGAGCCAGTTTCTGCCAGTTGCATCTTACCTTCTTCAGAAGTTACAAAGAGTTACAAACAGACCCACTCTTTCGGTGCTTGTAACACACTCCTTGCTTGATCGCTCAGCTGAATAAGGCCATTGTAGTCATCAGGTGCATACTACAGTACAAGTGTGATATATGATAATCAGCAAGAGAAGGAACAGTTCTGGTACAGCAAGCCACACAGATGATCATTTGCAACCATAATTAAGAGCATCAGGTATAATAACTGGCAGGAGACACTGAATTTGACAGATAATATTTTTATGCAAACTAAAAAACCAACACATTCACTGAATTACCAGTTGTAGAAATAGATTTAATGTAAACGCATGTGGGGAATATTCTAAACTGTGTATTTGAACTGTTCCTTATCAAGGAAGGGAAATAGTTCAGACCATGAAGTGCTCTTTTTTCCTTCTATTCACGAGACAGTGGCATCAAGTAACAAAAACTCTTAGGTTTACATAATCCTGCTTCCAGTAATGACCCTTACTGGGACAGCTGAGAGTCTTTCAGCGTGACTACTGCAGCGGGGGATTAGAGGAAGTGTTTGGATCTCATTCAGATCTTTTATGCAGTCATGGAAATAAACTGCAGCTTCTCTAGGGTGGAGTGATAAACACTTCAGCTGCACATAACACTTGAATTACATAGACTACACACGAGTGCAGTTAAAGAAAAACAATGTCCTGACATGAATGCACTTAAAAGATAAAATAGCACTTATACTGGTATATTTCCATATAGGAAAAAGAAATAAACTATACAGTGTAACTGCATAATGAGAGGTTTGTAGTAGAAGAACATGAAAATAAAAATAATGACTGTACACTACAGTCACACCAATAAATTAAAACAAAAAACCCCACATGTGTATCATATTTAAGAAATATTTGAGATCCTGAATCTGCACAGTAATCATGCGTGCTACTGGAGGACCTGGTACAAATATGAAAGCTACAGTCAGTAAATAGATCTTGGGGAATATGAATCACTGTTTCGTATCTCTTATAATCTTTCCAAAGTTACATTTCCTGGAAAGGGGCTGAGCATACTTGCACATGCTCCTGCTGGAGTAACTCCTGTAATCCACAAGACAAAATGTTTAGCATAACCCAAATTACAGAATATCCTTTCAGTGACAAGAAGAGTTTCCTGTCCCCCCCCTAAAATGGCTGGTTTCCACTAACATTTTAGAGGATTGCCAAATGCACACAATGTATACACTATGCTTTGATATTTCTATAATACAAAAAGTCTCCTGCCAGCTTAGGGAGAAAAGGGTATAATAATATTTGGGCACACAGGACATGTTGTATCCATCTGAAGTGAAGTTGAAAAGAAAAAAAACACAACACAACCATCACATTATACACCTTCCACAGAGAACAATAACCAAGAGCCCAGAGAACATAAAAGAAAAGAACCTCCCAGAATGTTTACTACTGAATTCTAGCCACCTTCACATCTAGACCCATGCCATTAAGTAAAAGACAAATATAAGAAGTATTTTCTAGATAGTCTCTGCCAGGGCAACCAGACCGTGCAAATATTAGGTTTATCAGTTCCCAGACCTGCCCTTGAAACAAATCTACAAAACATAAGTTTACTCTTTGGAAGGAATGTCTCAAGATAGTACATACTTTAGATTATCAGTAGATATACAGTAGGTAAAGGTTTATAGTCTCTTGTGAGGGACAGTGTTTAAAAGGTTACACTTGAAATGCATAAACAATGAGGAAAACACCAAAGTGGGAAAACTGCCCTTCACAGAAATGTCACAGTTGCCTAGGCCTAAAAAAAGAGAGAAGGAAAGAAAGAAAAAAAGAATAAAAGGAAAAAACCAAAATACCTAGCAGTAGAAGCAACTTCTAATCATAAGATAGATAGGTAAGAGACTGCAGTTAATTAAAGCAGAAGTTGTGGAAGAATAAATTGATTGGAAAAAGTAGCACTGCAAACCAAGCTAGGAAATAATGTGGTGGAATTCTTATTCCTTGTAAATTAAATGGAAACTAACCTGCCTTGCCTGAGGAAGTACATGATCAAGAATCCTTCTGATTCTGTCTGCATTTCAGAAACCCATAAGCACAAAACAAACATCCAGCCACACAGGATACACAGTGTAAAGCCAAGGGTAAACCTATAAATTAATTGCTCAAAATGGAAACAGTTTTGCTAGCTTCAGCTGCAATGCAGCAGGCCAAATTCTGCTTCCATTTAGATTTGAAAAATACCACCTAATTATTTAACCCCCCAGTATAACCAGTTACAAGTTCACTGAGCTAGATTCTAGCAGTTTGTTTCCTGTACAAATGTTATTGAGACCTGAGGCACTATAACAATATTGAGATAATATGAAGCTTCACATTGTATTTTCAAATACCTATTTTTAACACACAAGTAACTGGTAAGAAGTTACCAAAACCCCAATAGTTCCCCTCAAATTTCAGCTACATAAAACTAAAAGCAGAGTCCACTTCTAGTGCCTCCACTATCCTTCTCTAAATACCACTAGCATCTCATTTCCACCTTCCTTACTTCTCTGAGAAGAAACAGAGCTTCCTTCCTCTCAGTTGTTGCCTTGTCCCCTCCTCCCTTTGAGCTCACAACTCTTGGGGGTTGTTCTTTTCCAACCTAAAAGATTCTGTGATTCTTTCTGACCCAGGAGCTTCCACTTACTCTCAGAATGCCAACAGTAGTATTAAAATATAGCAGACTACTGGAACAATGCAGTAGCAAATCTTGGGTTTTTAAGCCAGTACTTAAGGTAGGAAATACAATTTCTGCCAAAGTTTTCCTTCACCTCATCCTCTTAAATTGAATGCTCTCACATGCTCATTGATGATGAGTAGGGAAGACCTGTTTCCTAGAATGACTGAAGGAGAATGCAAAAGTAAATTCAGGCAATAAAGCAATCTCTCTTTTCCCCTTGAAGCAGCCATCAAGAAGTCTAGCTCAGTCTAATAAGGAAGAACACATAGAATGCCCCTTTTAAAATAAGAGCTCCATTTGAAAGGTAAGACTTGGTCCTTGATGAGGACCTCAAGAGATGGTTCTCAGCTTACACTCTGGTGCTATACTGGCTACTTCCAGTGATCAAAGACAGGAGCTAGGATCAAGAAAGATGGAAACTAAATATGGAAACTAGGTATGGGATAAGGTCAGCATTGAGAACCTAACCTCGGAGAAGGAAGCAAAGTAGAACCTTTGCAAGTGGTTACAAAATAAGGTTTTGGGGTGAACTAAATCTGCCTACGGCAAGCTCCAAGATGGCAGGAAGAATAGGCAAATATACTGAACAAAAAAACCAAAGTGATTGGAACATGAATAGTGAAGAATGGTGTTTCCTATTTCCTAGATTCTTATTATCTCCCCTGTGACAGTGGGGACCTCTATAGCTCAAGACCTGTCCGTTAACAATGGCAAAACAATGTTTCCTGAAGGACATGTTGCTTCTTTATGGAATCAGCAGTTCACCTTACAAGGGTAAGGTAAATACCTTTCTAGGTATTAACATTTCAAACAGCAGAGATATTTCAACTCATGTATATTAAAAAATACATTACAATAGACTATAATAGTTCATTACAGATGTATATTAAATAACACTAATTCCTCTCTCCTAAAGGACATGACCATTTCTGACCAACAATTACCCCTAGTATGGCACCATCTCCCAGACATTCTGCTGCACTTACAGTAGTGCAAAGCTTTTTAAGATTACAAGAATCAGAGACAGGCTGGTTAATAAAGACATGGTATACTACATTCTCTCTTGTACATGTAATTTTATCTTTTTCTTCAACCAGTTTAATTCTTTCAGAAATACCTGCTACACTGAAGAGAATTATAGGACTGTCCTTGTCCCCTCACAAACAGTGCACAGATTTAACCAGGTCACTAACCAGTGAAACATTGATTTCCATTTCATTTTTGCAGTTCCTGCAGTAGACATTCAACGATCAGTCTAAAACAACATATGCAAAACAATCCGGGGGGGGTGGGGGGGAGAAATCCATTGCTAAAAATGAAACTAAAATTGGAAAGTATACTTAGACATGCCCCAACTGGGGAAAAAAAAAAATAAAAAAAAATGGGGAAATTAAAAATTATAGTTCCACATGGAACAGAAAATACAGGCAAAATGGCCACTTCAGCATTGCAACTGCAATTCTAGCCTAAACTACCAATAAACTACCACAGAACAGTTCCCAAAGGTAAGAAATCCAGCTCTCAGACTTGGGGAAAAGAGTTCAGATATAGTAAGTCTGCAACATAGCATCTGATGTGATAACTATGTCAATGAAGTGTATCAATTGTCCCTTCAGAGTGTTGATAAAAGCACCAGCAACCACCTGAATACTCCGTAAAACAGACACCACCTGAACGTTTTGTGGAAGAGATGGTGAAATATGTAATGCCTGCTCCCAAAAATACAGCTGGAAGATGGCGCCACTTTAGCTTCTTGCTTCAAGCATGGGAGGCAACAGACAGGAATAGTAACCACCAATTCACTAGACCCAGTCTCACAGATGCTTTCTCCACACAGGCAACATTTCCAGGTGGAAGATAAATTTAGGAATAAAGGAAAACAAACAGCACACTATATTCTGGGTGTGCGAGGCGAGCATATAATAATGTTTATATTGCCAGATGACTTCAAATACCAGTAAGTGAGAATTCTTCCTCTACCACATCTTCTTTCACTTCCCTAGTCAGAAGGTGCTATGCCTGGAATTGGCACTCAGAAGACTGGGGTATCCCTCTCACTACAAAGCATCAGATTTCAAAAGGAACCCATAGGAAATAGAGAATACTTCTTTGTTCAAGCATGCATTTCAGAGAAAAAAGCTAATCCCTAAAAAGTCAGTAACAATGAAGCCTGCTGTCCTGATACAAGAGAGAAATGTTGTTAATGTGCTTGGAATTTAGCCATCCATCCACTTCCCTTCATTTCCTTATTACTGTTTTAGGCAAAAGCCACCCTCTTCCCTCCCCAACAATGAGCCTTGAATTATGGGTCTCTGAAGACTTGGAGGATTAATATACTGCAAAAGCTCTTTTTAGCTGCAGATAAAAGGCATCTAAGCTCAGTACAGGTTTAAAGAATAGTATTTATTTTAAGCTTCTTTTACATAAGAACATGTACACAAAGAAGCCCCTACATTTGCATCCTAGCCTTTTTCAGCAAATTCAAGAGACTTTAAACAAAGCTCAGATGGTGACCATGGCCCCCAAGACCTAGTCTTCTCCTAGTTCCACAGGAAAAATCCTACTATACTTCTACACAACTTACCTAAACAGCAAGTCTGCTTTCTAAGAACTAATCCACCTGTTTTTTTTCAGGCAGACATGAGTTCACTTTACATTCATGCCAACCTCCAAGAAATTGGACAACTACTACTAAATGCATGCTGAATCCTAGCTGAGAGTTTTGGTCAGCTAAGACAATGGGCACAGTTAAATTGCATCTATTTGCACATAAACCTAATTCTTGTCAGAATACCAACTCGGTCAGTATCAGCAACAAACCCGCGTTCTCATAAGAAGCAAAAAAAAAAAAGGTCATTATTTGGGGACGAAATACTTCTCATTGATAGTGGCAAAAGATATGTTTCTGATATGCACAAAAACCTTCACATAAATCCATCACCTGACTACTACACCTGTTCCTTCCTTATTTACTTTATTTCTCACTGCTTCTACAATTGTACTGAGTGATGGCCTAAAGTAACACTGAGAAGTCTGTTGCATGTAACTACTATTTTTCCTACTTCTTCCTTACAGTTTTCCCCATAGGATCTAATATATCAATTATTTTTAATTCTAGAAGGGTCTCCACAATCACATATTTTTCAAATTATAGGGAAAGTTTCCTGTAAACATCCATAGATCCCTTTCCTGTAAACATCCAAAGACCAGCATCTGCTGAGCAGCTGGTGTTTCAGCACGTCTCAGAGAAATTACTGTCATCCCATTGTCCTCTCTAAATTGTATGGTGGAGTTTTTTGTTGTGGTTTTGGTTGTTTTGGTTTTTGTTGTTGTCGTCGCTTTTTAAAGTATCCTTTAGCTATGTATCCAGTATATGACTGGAGTCAAATCAATGACCCTGTTGCATTATAGTACAACTAAAAAGCAGTTTAACAATTATTACTTACTGAATCAGAGAGCACCAATACTAGCTCTTTTGAAGATTACAGTACACTGCAACATTATTCAGGAAGGTGATGGGGAAAATTACCATCTTCAAGATTTACTCATAAAATTCTTCACAGATTTTTCATGATTGTTCAATGTAAGATACATTAAACATGCAAACTGGAAGGAATTTTCAACAAGAAAAACAAGAAAGCAAAACTACAAGAAGAAATCAAGCTGCCGAACCACTAAACAAGAGGCTAATGCCGATCAAATTAAACAAAAATTTAAATGCTGATCTGCAGACTTTCACATTATTTATTATTAAGCATGTACTGATGTTGAGACCAGCTTGTGGAAGCCCATGGTAAGTAAAGTCTATCTCTTAAGAGGCAGGTCTGGTATGAAAGGTGCTTTCACTTAAGTAGCAATATGTGCATACATGCAATACACAGAGCCCATGAAGACGGAAGGAAGAAAACAGAAGTGAATAAAGCAAGAGCTAAAACTTAAAACCTCTTCCTTTTAGACAAAGACATACAAAGACAAAAGAAAAAAAAAAATCACCCTTCAATCTCAACAGCTCCGATCTGGTTCCCAGAATACCCACATTGAAGCCCATTGAACACCAACATCAATTAGTTATACAGAGATTAAAACCATGCCCAAACCACTGACAATTATTAGGGGCTCACTTTACAAACGAGCAGAAGCATCGTGCAATAAATCCTTGGGGAGCAGTAGAAAATGAAAAAATAATGTGAGGAGAGAGGAGAGGGGAAGAAAGAAAATAAAAAAATATTAGTTATTGCTCCAGAGACATAATATTGTCCCAAGACAGTAAGTCACCACCTCTTTTTTCCCCTGAAGGAATGAGCAAGTATAAAACTAGCATTACCACATGCGGGATTCCAAGAACAATTCAAAATAATTCCTTGGCTCCTTTATAAGATACTGAACCCGATCTCATTTGGACAACATCTTCTAAAGAAATCAAAGAGGTCACCAATTTAATAACAGTAACTGATGATGACAGGTGGTTGCAGCAGAAGAATATAGTTTTCACCTTGTGGCAAAATTTCTATTAATTTGAAACATTTAATTGTGCAATACGAACACTATGAACTGCTCTCCAAACGCAGAAACAAGGCAAAGGGCAAATTCAGCACCAGACCCAAAGTCCAGATCTAGTGAAAGACAGAGCTACTAGACATTGTCACTGACCTGTTTGATGCACAGACAGGTTCAGGTCACATTTTTCAATGGTGCACTTACACTTACAGCTGAATTTTCATTTAGAAAATTACCCTCCTCACTCACATTTTAATACACCCACCATTCATTCACCAAGAATCCCCAGTCAGTTGAAAACAAAAAAAATCAAACAATAAAATAAATAAATATCAATTTATTTAAATTTATTTAAAGTAAAATATCAATGGCTAACAGATGAACGATTACTACTGTTTGCCTGGAAATCATAAAAGCCACAAGTGATTTAATTTGGTTTCAACTCGGGAAATATCTATTAAAGAAAATGTCCTAAAATACAGTGAAATTTAGTTTCTTTTTCATGTTTGTCAAAATTCACCACAATTTTTATAAGCTAACCTTCAAACTTTTCCACTGAAAAGTATGCGAAACCACTTTCAGATATAAATGTAATATTTAAAAAGAAGCCACAACAGGTAGAGCACCTCATCTTCCTAATACTCAAAACATTCATTTAAGCATCTGTTCTCATATTCTCTACATTCATTTATATAGCAGACATCTGCCTCTACAAATTAAAGCCCATTGTTGTCCTCTAAGAATCTTCAAGAAAGAAAAAAAGAAAACACAGCATGCCCAAATGTTTCATATTAACTGCTGCAATGCATTACAAAGAGTCCATCTGCATCTTACCCTTTAGCAATACCACTGTTATCCAACTTAGAGAATTTTGAAGGACAAACACACAAAAACAGTCTTCTTTTCACACACACCACTTGAACAGTGGTTTGAAACCCACCAAGACTATTTTAAGTCAGGGCTTCTAAGTAGTACCAAAAGTGCAGATTTGGTATTTGTGTAAGCGCTGTTATTCACAGAAGTCACATACTCACCAGAATGCACCATATTAAATTATCTTTCCTTTTAGCAAACATGATGAAAAAACGCAGATATAGATACAACATCCTCTGAGGTGAAAGGCAGAAGACGTGAAAAGACCCATTTCATGAATTCAAACAAATGCGGCTGGAGAAAAATGTTGGAACATGGTGCTTTTTTTTTTTTTATGTTCCCCAAGAAGATATGTTTCTATGTTTGCTCACAGATAGAGTATTGAATCAGTACATACTGAATGAAGTTACCTATAGCACATAGAATATCTGCTATCAGTATAAAATGGTTTGGGAAATACAGTTTTCCTTTAGTTTGCAATATCATGCAGTTTTGCCTGTAACCAAAATAACTAGTCCTTGAAAGAGTGAGGCATCACTCTTCAGCACTTGAAGAGTGAGTCCTTGAAAGACAGAGGCATCTGTCTTTCACAAGCAAGTCACCACACCTGCTTCACAGCCTCTTGTACTAGAAATTTGCCCTCGGGAGGCTTTAACACTTAAGACTTGAAGGTCAAAAACTGACCCTACCTACAACTCCTACCAAAAAGTGGCCAGGACTGAAAGCTTTTGACAGCCCTCAACTTCCCGTGGCAGCCCCACTAACACTAGGGGCCTGACTAGTCTCCAAAACAAACCCTAACCCTAGACACTAAATCACTGCTTTCAAATTAGGATATGCTTATATAAGAAATAAGGCTAACTGTGTATTACACTTCAGTCTGCCAGTTAAATACACAACATTGAGCTTGCACACTTGTTCAGCAGTTTCCAAATGCACTCACTTGCTCAGTTTGATTCCCACAGACTGTTACTCAGAGGTCCAAAGACAGTATCAAGGAGGGGGACTGCATACTAACCTGGTACCCCTGGAAGAAACTGAGTATCTCCTTCATTCCTGTGTTATATGGCAAGCCCTGCATACGGACTAATGCTCCAGGCTGGGGCAGAATCGGAGTGTGGGTAGCAGTGGCAGCAGCAGCTACAGCTCCTGGTGGAGCTGCAATATACCCCACTGTGGTAGGGGATACTGGAGGACTGAAAGACAAAGAGGGGCCAAATTGTTAGGAAACCAAATAACTGGTTTTAGTACTCAAAACAGGCAAAGATTAAACTCAAAGTGTCAATTCAGGAATAAACCCAAAGAACACAAAATAAGAAGCCCTGATGTGGGCTGCTCTGTGGACTTCCTTCATTTCTCTTCAGCATCTGATAATTTATTTTTAGAGAATGGAGGGAAAGGAAACCGTCAATGTTTGTAGTTGAAGATAAAGAGTGGCATTTGTTACTTCACAGGGGAGGAGAAAAATATTAGCTGCAGATGACTTGTTCCAAGATTGTTAATAAAACCACAAAGAAATGGAAGGACGGAATCATAGTGTGAAAAGCAGGTGTGGGCCCAAATCTGGCAATTCTGTATCACAAAACAGTGAGTAAAGTAGCATCTCTAGTCGGGGCCTGTCTAGCAATTTACCAGATACTCAGGCTAGTAAGTGCCACGAGCCTATGAACTATCAATGAATAAGCTATTTCCCCGTGGATCCAAGTATACAGATACCATCTGTGGGAAGGGAGAAGGTGGAGATCTGCTTCACTTACATATGTAAAGTGCTCTTTGGTCTCACTGATATAAGAAATCAAACCTAGTACACACCTATGATGAGTTTTTAGGTATGGAAACAGTATTGTAAGTACAAGAACAAACTAAGGGATGAGGGTAGAGGCACATATTGACACAGCTTCTCATTCAGCCAAGAAATAGCACCGCCTTGATGACATTGCCTCCGTGCCAAAAACACTGTTAAATATTAGACCAACATTATCATGAGATTCAAACAGGACCTACTGAAAAGCTGAACTACATTACAAGGCCACACAGAAACAGTTAAAATGGCTACTGCCCCTACTGATGAACAGCAGGTTCCCAGGACTATTGATGCCAAGTGCAAACTCATAAGCTGTTCACAGCTTACTGCACAATTGCCTGCTCCACTGAGAAGAAATGTCAAGAGAAGAAGCTAAGTCTAGTGTTACCTGGGATAGTAAGCTGTGTAATTCATGTAAAGCTGAGCAGCCTGAGCTGGGTAGTAGGTAACAGCTGGAGGAGCAGCCGTGGAGGCCTGGGGAGTCCTGGTGGTTGGCAAGAGGGCTTGTGGCTGGTACAGCGCTGCCTCAGCTGGGATCACGGCTGCTGTTTGGAAAGCAGCATAAGCTGGTGGAGAAAGACCTAAAAACAAGCCAGGACACAGCAACAAAAAAAACAATTCAAAATGGAGATCTCTGCTATAGGAAAGGAATTATTAATTCCAATGTGATTAATACCATCTGGCCATGATTAATGAACACTTGTGCAAAGACTGCTCTCTAGCCTCTCCCCTGGAGACCCCTGCTACATCACCACAAGTGACAACTGGGGCATTTGAAATGAGCAATTCTTGTGAGTTCACAACTCCTAGAGCTGAGCAGCCTTGTCCATATGTAAGTGGAAAGTAGGGAACTTCAGAGTTATTCAAAGAAAGCATAAAGCCATGTGCATAGAGAAAGCAGGCGTGCACACCAACACACTCTATGTTCTTTCTAATAGAAGTTGTACTCTTTGGGACACAAGTACCATCATATTAGCTACACATGGGCATCCACAACTGCTGACCATGAGTCTCCATGTATAAGCCTCATGCAACTTCAAAAAGTTTTTTTGGGATATAGCAAATAGAAAAAAGAATACCCCACTAGATCACTTGTCTGATGCATCTTGATGAACAAATACCTCATTTGTATAGGAACATTAAGCTTGTCTTGGTGTGCAGTCAAATTGCTTTTATAGACTATATTGGGCAGCTTTTTACTCCTTTGCAAATTCACATCAGCATCTGCTTTGTGATTTGGTAGTGAGACTAATTAGAATGGCGAAGTTCCATTAGAGTTCCACAATAAGGTTCACTGTAACCTTAAATAAAAAAAATAAATAAATCCACCCAACTTCACCACTCCATGGTTTGTTATATTATCCCAGTGGGTGACTTCTTTCAAAAATAAGCCCATAGAGTACCTTCTCAATGCTCTAAGGCAAGACAGCAAGAGCACTCATTGGCAGGTAGAATATAGAATCTCTCCCCCTTTAAAAAACCCCCTCTAATTCCAAATAAGTTTCACGAGAGGCAAGTCTATTGCAGAGCTCAGAAGAACAGTTCACCCATAAAAAGGAAAGTGTGCAACGATTTCACTGGCAAGGCCTTGCTGCCCTCTACTCACCACCGAAAATACAATAAAAATGCCTCTGATCAGTCCCAATATTGCCCAAAGGGAACAATTCCAATCTCAGCATGTTTACAGATGGATGATTATTGATCACGGCAAAACCCAAGTCAAAAGGTGAAAGGCCACAAAGCTTCAGCACCTACCACATATCAGCCTTTAGCAGCAGAGAGCAGAAGAATTGGAGACTTACATGGTAACTTACATGGCGGTGGGGATAAGCCACTACGATTTAAAGTGCCACCCATTAAAACAAAGTTCATCTCCTCTCCTGAACACTGGAATACTTCCACATAACGGTCCTTCATCATTTTTTTGTGACATTTTTGAGCCACCATAAAGGCTTTGTCAGCAGATTTCATTTGGATAAAAGCATCGCCTGATGGTCGTCCCTAGGAGAGGGAGGGGAAATAATCATAAGTTCATCTGTTATTAAAACACCCAGGGCACAAGAAATGCAGAAAGTACCAAGACCAAATGTCTACTGAAAGTCTCTATTGTTCTTCCTCATCTGGCAACAACGACTAATAACTCCACAATTGCTTTTAGGAGCAGAAAGGCAAGACTCATGTAACCAGTGCCCAGTTAACACAACACTACCATTTTCTGCAGAAAGAAGTAGAGAATAACGTAGCATGGAAACAAAGTTTGGAGGACCCTAATCCAAATGTTGTTCAAAGCAAGGCTAACTTTCTAGTTACATCAAGCCTTCTCCACTTGAAATCTGAGCATCTCCAGGGGTGGAGATTCCACAGTATCCCTGGAAATTTGTTCATGTGTTTAACTAATTTCTCATTGTGATTTTTTTTTTCCCCACTCAGCTGGAATTTTCCTTGATGCAGTTTGTTAACATTGAACAGGTAAGCCACCCTGACTTATAACCCTGTTCAATAACGGGAAAGTTAGTCCTCCCATGCAAAACGCTCTTACCTGTTGGTTAAGGACCATATGAACTCCATGGGGCTTGATATCACCTGTTGCATCTCCCATAAATTCCAGGATGTCATCAATGCCAGCAGTGTAAGGAAGGCCTCTGAGCCGAACACAGTCACGTATGCTGCCCGTGGCAATGGAATATGGTGGGGGTATGACAGGAATGATGGGAGTTGGGAGAGTGGGAATAAGAGGTGTTGACATATATCGATTAAGTACCTGGTGGCAAAAAAGGCACATTGATAGATATTTACACACCAAGTCAACTCTCACCATTCTATTTCACACATCTAAAGAAAACCACTTCCAACACGAGAAAACAAAAACAAACCCCAAAACATTCCTAAATGAAGTTACTGTACATAGTTTCTGGTTAGGCATTCGAATGTTTCAAACTCAGAAGAGGAGAGAAGTCATCTTACAAATTTAACTTGCTAGACTCTAACAACAGATGCTTCTAATATCATTAAAAAAAAGTTAAAAGCAGATTACAGTTCATTTTAGAATATCCCAAAAAGGAACATCTGAAAACTACATTTGTGCTAATAAACCAGTAATGTCACATATAGTTCTTACTTAAATTAAGGTAAGTAAAAGCAGTAATTTTAAAAGAACAGAGATCAGAAATAACTAATAAGGAAAAATACTAGCTCTAATTAAATCATAAAACCTGACCAGTTAAGTAAGGGTACTTGTTTTTTAACCTGAGTGCTCATCTCCAAGAATGGGATCTCAACATTTTATTTTCTCTTGACTCATTCCCAAATAACAAAGCAAACATAAATTGCCATTGAGGCCTACTACTGAAAAACATATTTAGTGATGATTATCAGAAATAAAGAAACACATTCCACTGAAAGAGGTAGCAAAAAAGAGATTGCAAAGCTTCAGTTTTGTCAATAATGATTCAGCGTAGGGAGTTTGTCTCAACAGAAGCCTTGTTTCAAGAATCTACTTGTAGCACATTTCAGGCCGGAAACCTTCTCTCTCATTTGTGTATAGAAGATTACAATTACTTTGTATTAACACCAAGTAGATGAGAGCTGGGTTTACCTCTTGTAATTACTCAAACAAGTAGCCTGTAATTCCCTAAAAAGTCATCTCTTGCTCAAGCAACAAAAAAAAAAATTAGGGTGTCACCCAAGACAGCTGTCGGAGGAAGAAGTAATGACATATTGATAGAATATAAGTTTTATCCAGGTGTCCCTAGCAAAAGTGAGAGCAAAGACATGGTCACTGTGACAGACCATGCCATTTCACTTAGTCTTCACAATACACATACCAGATTATTGACTTTTCTAATCTCCACATCACAGTACTAAGGGTAAATGACAGGTCTACAAGTGTGAATATTTCTTCCCTTGTCCCATCCCTTCCATGGAAAAGGCTTCTCATCTCACAGGCTGAAACAGTAACTATATAAAGTTTTTATAGCCAGTGGTTATGCAAAGATCAGATAAAAATCTCACAATGGTTCCTTTTGGCATTATCAGTCTAGCAAGATTCTGTGTCAGGCAGAAAAAAAATGCAATCTATTTTTCACAAGCTCAAGCTGCTGGTGCCAAAATAAAATTGTTTATCAGTTTAAGAAATAGATAGGGATAGGGAAAAATGTGAAATATATTATCTCAAGAAAACAAATATTTCACTTCCTTTCACCAAAAATCAGATATATCCTGGTAATTCTTAGTTTCCAATAAAGCAGTTGTAGGAAAAGCTGATTTAATGTATTCAGATTTGGATTTAATCTCAGAAATTCTGCAGATGGAGACCAGAACTTAAAGACAACATTGCAGATTTTCGAGAAGAGTTACTATAGTGCAATCAATCTGGTATATTTTTAGAATTATTTTTGTGATTTCAGTCAACCCTTAAGAAGTAGAAGAAAATTACCCAATGATTGTTACTTTAAAATCTAAGGGATGTTAAAAAAACCTCAACAAGCAGTGGCAATTAAAGAAACAGTTTTCCATGCCAATCAGGAAGCACATATTGCCCTTTCTAGAACTTGACATCTTTAACAGAATAGACTTTCATGGTTGTCTACAACATATTTGCATGCAAGTTTTAGAAGAAATGTTTTAACAGTTTCGAGTCTCAGAGCTCCTATTACAACCTGCTGGACTTCTGCAGCTGTGCTCCTGAAGAGTTCAATGTAACGTTTTCCAAGTATTTCTTTGTGCTTTTTAAGTGCATTCTGTGCATATTCTTCACAGGAAAATAACACAAATGCATCTCCTGTGGGCCTGCCATCTGGGTACTTGACAAAGAGAAGTCCCTCTTTCCCTCCTGTGACCGGGCACTCTGGCCCCAGGAACCCCAAGACATCCTCCTGAGTAGCAGTGAATGGAAGGCCTCTCATCCGGATAATAACTTGATTCTCCTTAGATAAGAACTGGGCCACTTCATTGGAGGTGCCTGGTAGAAAGATAACAACCAATCAGCCAACACCATATGGTCATGCTGGTCAGTCAGTTCCATAGGATGCAGGAATGGCAAAGAATTTAGGAGCAATACAGGAGTTAAGTAGCTAGCAACAAACCCACAGAAGACCTGAGACACTACTAACTTGCAGTAACCTATTTTGAAGTGAACCTCCCTTACCCTGAAAATTTTGTATTTTATTGAAACTGGGGCAAAGGTGAGATTAGTGCTAATTTATACAAGGCACACAGATGCTTCCACTGCAAAGGATCATCTTCCTCCCAAACGCCAAGACCTGTCTGAACATCACAGCCCAGATGCTCACAGCCAAAATTCAACCATGTGAAACCAGAACTTGACAGGGTCAAGTACTCTTGGAAGGCAAAACAGGAAAAGCTACTTCATTATCCATTTGTGTCCTCAGCCAAGGAAAAAAAAAAAAATAAACTTGAACAATACTCCTATGAACTTCAGAAATTACACTGCACTCCAGCTTCACTTACCTCCTGCAATTTTTAAGAACTCTTCCCCAGTTGCTTTGTAAACCTTAAAAAGAAAAAACACACATGAAAAACCACAACATTCAACTCTAAAAAGACACACACACTTTCATATATGAGAGAATTGTATTTTGGTAAAGTATTTGGAAAAACAGAAGTGAGTTTGTTCTTATTTAAAACTATAGTCTAAAATACTCAGGTTGGTCTCCAAAGATTTGTTTGAAGTCACTACTTTTTACCTCAATGTATCTGCTGCCCATGTGATGCTTGTGCCTTTCCAGTGCGAGATCTCTCTGTTCAGAATTGACAAACCGAACCAACGCTTCCCCATTTCTTCTTCCTTGAGCATTCAAACAAAGAGCCACACCACCTCTGGAAGGTAAAACCAATAGAAATGAACTTGGTTTGAATACTTACAGCATTTAATTAACAGCTGTGTAAGACTAGAGAAATCAGGCTTTAACACTGAGCTTACACACAGAAAAAGAAATTGCTACTACCCATAATTTAATTTCATGTTTAATGTAACAAATTATAATCCAGAATCTGCTTCAGTGAGATCTTTGCTCTCATGCTGTTCATCACTTTCTCAACTTCCATGCAGATACAAGTTTGCAAGCCCTTCCTATCATCTCAGAGATGCAGACTGACTTTCCTCATACCTCTAAATAAGAAAAAAAATACATTTTCTCAGTGTTGAGAATCTTGAACATATATAAAGTGACAGGTATGCTAAATTAAATGTACTCTAGATATACACACATATATACACAGATGTACAGTCATATGACAATTTTTTCAAAACAGCACTTGGAGGTTTCTGAATCTGGCCTGTTTAGGAGGTATAGCAGAATATTGAAGAGTTGGCACAAAATTAAAGCTTTAGTATATCTTGGACTCTTCATTGAATAATGCAATAAGAGGTACAAGCAATAAATGGACGTGAGTTGATTTTCTATTAAGTCTCTTTTCTTCTTTACACACTTGAAAATTCTTTATTGCATGCCTGAGGCTGGTAAACCTGTTCAGCTATTGTGACCAAAGGTGGGAAGAGGCCCTGCAGTGTAGGGAAAGACATTAGAAATGAGGACTCCAGTGGAGGGTGTGGGAGATGTGTGTTAAACAAATATTAAAAGAACTTGATAAGAAAGACAAAGTGATAAAGCAAGACAAATTATTATCTCACTTGGCAATGTTGAGTCCTTTGAAAAATCGGGCAATATCTTGGTCTGAAGACTGCCATGGCAAACCTCTGGCACGTATGACTGTCTCACTGTCCACTGTTTCAGATTTACTACTACAAAAAAAGAATAAAAAAAAAAAGACGACAAATTAACCTTTAATCCAGGTTTTTTGTCATCTTACCAAATTTCAGTGTGCCACAAATTTAACTTGTAAATCAGGAGTATATTTGCTGTTGAGACTCTAATTTTGTTATGCACTTCAATAAAGAAAGGAGAGGTAAGTGGGATAATCCTTTTGCATACAAAATGCACTATGTTGCCACCACATTGCAGTTCCTTAATAAAAAAAAAAAAAAAAAAATAGGAAGACTGTCTCAAAGTGAAGTAATAAGGTACTAGATTCATTTTATTTGAAAGATCTAACACTCCAACATAGATTGTTACAAGGCAGTCCTAAATTTGAACACATTTTTTAATGCTTAAGGAGGTTCATTCTCTAGTGACTGCAATGTATCTGAAACAAAGAACCCTTCTGTTTGTTCTCTCCCTAACCCCAATATGCAATGCAGCATATTAGACCACTCTTCAGAAGCAGCCTGTAGTTCAGCTGCATATAGGGTGCACCAGCCACTACCACTGTTGACTTAGGGAAAGTTCACAAATATTTCTTCACCACTGGGTAAGATAAGTCAGCCTCACTGCCATGCAAAACAGAAGCTAGAGAACAAAGAGCATTTAACTTGCAGTGACTTTAAAGAGAGGACTAAAGTACAGCACTTAACATACCAGCTCTAGTCTGCCCCTGCTAGACTGTTACAGTTCTCAGGAGCCAACCTACTTCCAGTGACCGTGGGGAAATATTCACAAGCTTACCCAAGACTCATCTTAGGTTGTAAACAACTGTGACAAGGGCACTTACCAAGGACCTGTTTCATACTTGTATTTCACAGTTTCGGGCTCAGTAAATACGTGATCTGCAATGAAACAGGAAGCTTAAATATAACCAGGGTCAGAGATTACTTAAGAATGACAGTACCACTGCCAATCCTTACAGAAAGATTTCAGTATTCTGTATAAATAATTCACTTACTACAGCTTTCAGAGAGCATACTGAAAATGATAGCCACCATGGTTTTCACTTGCCACACGCCAAAGTCCTCCTCTGTTTCATCTGTCCCTAAGCCTAGATCTAAACAGGTGATTATAGAAAATAACAGTTGTGCAACCATTTGTAAAAAAGTAATATAGCTTTCCTGATATTAACACAGAGCAGGTAATCAAATTTACTGGTCTTAGCAGGGACACATGACCATTAGACATTTGTTACTCTGCTTATAAACTAGTTAATATTCACTTTAATGGTCAACACTCTGAAAAGTATTGATGGCTTACATAATTTCAGTGTTAACAGTGAAAAAAAAGCTGAATAAGTTCCTGTCATTTCAAACATAACTGGACTTTAATCACATTCAGTTGGACCACAACAATCATCCTAAAATGTAGGTGTAGATTGTTGGGGTTTTTTGGGTTTGTTCTTTTTGTTTTCAACTCAGTTCAGTCAGGTTCATACAAGAGAACTATTACTATCTGCAAACAGTAGAAGCTTGCAGGCTTTTTGGTGCTGAAGAGGCCCATTGATAGCTAAGCCTTTCCTTTAAGATCAGGTATCAATGCAAGTGGTGTTTTTCTTCAGTGCATTTACTAAATATAGTTTAACTCAGTGTTAGACTCAAATTGAAAAAAAAAATTGCAAGCAGAGCCACTCCCCCAACACAAACTTAAGCAAAAATTCCTTCTATTTTACCTGTGAGCTTTTAGAACTCATGTCTTAGTTTAGAAGAACAAAACCCAGAGCTAAAACCTAAGGAAGTGTAATTGATTCTGACATAAAAGCTGCAGCAAAAGGATACATTCTGCCATGGTCTTGATAGTCTGATCTTTCACGGCGGCTGAACTAGGGTAGCAAGTGTGAAATTCTTTGCGCAGATCATAAAAGGAATAGAAGCAGTCTGACAGCAGGAAGTTCTACAAGGAAGGCAAAAAGTTTGTTTTGTACACACAATTCCTTTAAACTCCACTTAATATTTTTGGACTGAATGAGATAGTCTCAAAACAAAAATCACATAGTTGCATGTCATCAGCTTCTCTGTGATAGACCAGTTTAGTCCCTTTATAACACAGTTCAAATTCCAAAGCCTTTACAGAATTAGATCTCTAGATGAGCAAACCCAAATGGCTTCTGAGAGGCAGACCTGTGCAAGACAGCTAGAGAAGACAGCTGAGGAAGGGAAAAAAAAAAACTATACATATATCTAGGTTTTGCTGTTTTATAAACACTCCCATTTAAGATACTGTATTTTCTCTTTTGTGGCTACACTGAAAAGCCGTATTGTACCAAAACATAACAAAGGTTTAAATAAATACTGTTACAGTGTACAAAATATCTTCCAGCAACTTAAAGACATTTATTCGTTACTGCTGTGTATAAGAACTTTAATTATGTGATACTATTAAGCAAACTTTTAAGCAGCCCTTCACTTAGACATTAGTTTACTTTTTCAAGGAATAAAACAAATAATTCTGGTCTAATTCACTACTTTCTCTCTCACACTCTCCAACTGTTTTACTATACCGAAGTTTGACTTTAGCCAAACAGGACTCACCTTTGTAAATGAAGAATTAAGAAAAGTCACAAAGTAATACCTTCTTAGAATGGTAGGAATAGCAAGAGCTAAGGTCTGAGGCTTACTAACATTTAAGATGTAGGGAGGAATAAACTTTCACATATGAAAAAGTATTGAAGGAGAAAAAGGGAAAGAGAGGAAGAAATGCAGTATTAAGAGGCTCAACACTTGGTCAGATCTATTTCTGGATCTGCTATGGACCATTAGTTCTTCCACAACACTAGTGTTTGTTTTGGTTTAGTCCATTTGTTTCAAGAGGAAAGTAAAGGAATTGCCCACCAAAAAAAAGTACAATCATGTTTGAATGTTAAACATCATTCCTGTTTCCTTATTTGTTTAATCTCTACCTAAACATGCACTTTTCATTAAAAGTCAGAGTGTTTTATTTTAATATAACACAAATGCCAAATGAATATTTGTAGAAACTCAGCATTAGCCAATACCCTTATATCGAGAAAAAAAAATACAGCTGATCTGTCAACTCCTTCCATGTCAGCAGCTCCCGTTTCTGTGGGGTTCCTGCTGACCCTGCCAAGCAGGCTAACTCAAGAGCCACCACTCTGCACAAAGGCAAGATTATTCTCCCTGTGCAAGACAGCCTGCTCTAAGCCCTTGTAGGAACTTGAAGTGCAAACTGCTGCTTCATGCGGGAGCAGCAAATAGCTGTAAGCTCATGTGGGAGCAGCAAATAGCTGCAGCACTACTTCCAGCTCAATAAATGCAGATGACAAACCACTGCCATTCTCCAGGGCAAGTCACTGCCCGTGTGTTTACCCAGGACATCGACACATGGCTCCTACCAATTTCAGATCTTGGTAGAAACCCATGGCTGTGCAGAGAACTCATGGTTTAACTCAAGGCTAACCAAAGCAATAGTTCTCCACCACCTCTGCTGAGGTTAGACCTGTGCTTTTGCTTCCATTTCTTGAGACACAGAATTCAAAGTACTTGTATTGTTCTTATGTCTATCCTGTCTTTCCTAATTTTCCTCTTCATTATGCTCATCTAGGAGTCCTCAAGTAGTGTAGCTGACTTCCAAAAGCAAGTGCCAAGAACTACTTCTCTGTTACTCAGGGCTGAGACAGGGAGGGGACAATCTTAAATATTCTTGGAAAACTACAGTTCCCAGGGTTGAATTGTGATGCTTATCTCAAACTCACAAAAGCTGTTTTCTTTGATGTCCTTAAAACACAGCACATGCCCTTCTGCATCAGTTCTGATCTCATACCTTCTTAGATGTTTCTGGGTGGAGGACTTGTCGAATAAGTAGCTGGCCATCACTGCAGAGTGTGTAAGAACTCCTTCCAAGTACTTTCAAATCACTGGACACCAGCTGACTAAACTGAAAAATAAAGTGATAAATGTCATGGTACTAAACAATACAAATAACTACATAAAATGAGCACTTACTATTATTATGACACTTTTTTTTTTTAAAAGGATAAAATAATTCAGCTATTTGTAATAGCTGAGTTCATATGAAAGGTCATGGTACTAAAATGGCAATGTTCAAAACCTGAACTAACTAAAAAAAAAAAAAATTGTTTCAAGATCCATCACAATACTGATTTTGCAATAGCCTTTTCTTTACCTATGGCTCCTTTGGCTTTGGTTATGTCCTGAATAATTTCTTTTTAATTTGAACTTCAAAAAGGAAAAAGCTACCCATCAGGATTTACTAACATTTCAAAAGTTATATAGCCAAAGAAATCGTAGTCTAATACCTTCAAAAGGGAAATTATACTCAAGTCAGATACGAGCCAATAAAAGTTCTTGGTAGAGAAACAACGTTTCAAAGAAAGTATTAAATTCCTTGCTTATAATAGTCAATAATGTATTAAAGTACTTACATGTATCAAATCAGTAAATAGTAGCTTGTTAGCTAACTTTCAGGGGGACAAATATAATTATTCTAAGCTTCCCTCCTGATGCTACTCCCTCCCAGGAAAGTATCACCTCACAAACAAAGCAATAATTAACATCAGCATGCAGTAGCCACCCACTGCTCTCAGCAACAGCTCACAATTCCAAAACAACCACCCCCAAAAGCAAATTACAAGTTGATTTGAAACTTGGACAACATCTTTGTGCTGTCTTTTAACCTGTGTATGGGAGGAAAAGAGGGTTGGTTTTATTTTATTATAAACACGTGACACTTTTCATGGTTACAGTCTCTGCTCAAGAAGGATGATGTCCTAATGATCTGATCCCACAGCTACACAGTATTCACTGGGTGAACAAAAGTTGCAGCATCTGCTTCTCAAAGGTATGGCTCCACAAGGGAGAAAGGATAAAAAATTAAAAAACCTTCACATGCTACCAAAACAAAAACAAACATCCCCTCCTTCCACCCCCCGAAAAAAATGAAAAAACCCAAACACCCCCCACATACAAAAAACAACCAAACAAAAAACAAACCAAAGTCCTGGAGATTCAGAAAGCCAGTTTCCTCTTGATTGCTAGTTCAGGCTGTGTTCCTACCACAAGTTGAATTCTTGAAAAATCTGAGGCTACAAAGTAAGTCGTTGTTTAAGGATGATTTCAAGTCAGAAAATTGAGATCTGAGAATGCTCAAAATACCTCAGCTGATGTGTAAAAACCAGAAAAAGAAGAAAATTCCAGAGGCCTCAAAAAGAAACACTTCAAAAATGCAGTTCCGGGGACTGCCACAGTCACAGACCAGAAACAAATATTCTCACCACAATAACAGACAGAAGGAGAATTGCTTTCTTACTAAATGCAGCACCTCATTACTTTTCGCTCTGATTCTGAGCACAGTAAAGAACAAATATTTGTAAAAAGGGATTGGAAACGGTCATAGGAATCAGTTTCCAGAAGGTGTACAGGGATTCTTGCCAAAAGGATCCAAGTCTTACTGATGAACAGTAATAAAACACTCCCCAAACCTTCAACTTTGTACCCTGTACTTCTGAAGATGCACAAGAGCACATATAAAGAGTGCAATTAGGAAGCTATTTTGATCAGGTACAAGAAGAAATCCAATACACGATTTGAGGGAAGCAGCAAACATATGCAGTCTCCTGCTTTACAAATAGACATAAGAACTGTAGTTCAAAACATCTCCACCAAGAAAACAAAAGGAGAAAAATGTTTGGACAAGCAAGGAAATACTCAAGCCAAATAGTGTAAGTCAAGTTGGTAAAACTCAAGATTGTTGCACTGAAATATTAATGGTTATTTAGATGGTGTTTCCCACACAACGTACAGCTGAAAAGATAGACACACAACACAGCTATTTTCAGAAGCCCCTGGTGACATCAAGAAGAATGAAATATTGCATAAAGACACCAAGAAGCCCAATATTCCAAATGTACTAAGGTTTAAAGAAGGCATGAGAGGCAGCATTTCTTTTTATTTTAAATGGAGCCTAAGTACTTGTACTGCATATTTATTAAATGTCAGTGATAACATTCAACATTGCAAAATCATTGCAATGGGACAATCGACGTTTCAAAACAATTCTCTACTTTTCTTACTAGAGGCTAGCAGCTTAAAGTGCCTTAGATAAAATGCCACAAGGTTGGCAGGCCTTGCTGAGTGCTTATTTAGAAGAGTCTATTCTAAAAACAGCCTTTTTCAAACTTTGGGGTGTACTGCTCCAGAAGAGGGCAAAAGGAGTGTGGGAAGAATAGTCAGGACATATAAGCAATCCTTCCTACCCAAAACAGCACAGCTATCACATGGGTTAACTGAGGAGAGGAATGGGGTAGCAGCTTGTGACTGGGAAGATCCACTAGGAGAAGAGCATGGGGCAATATAGCAAGCATAACACTGCCACAGAGGAATGACAGATACTGGAGATTAGCCTGAACTGGCTTCTTTCATCTACATGACATGTCTCCTAATTCTGGAAAGGTTAAGTATGAAATGCATGGCTGTGGACCAGCTCTTGTTACTACAGATTACACTGGATCCTCAGGTCTTTCAGGCAACAGATACAGCCTATCACATGTATCAAAAGGAGCTCAAGCAACTAGTGCAGATGTGTTTATAAAGCCACATTGAAATCTAAGTTAAGTGATTCAGTGTTCCTTCAGAAAAGCCATCTTCAGCCTCCTTTTTTTGCACTACAAATTTCAGGCAGCATCTCAAAAAAACAACTTCTAACCAGCATATACCCAAATGTAGCAAGCTAAAGACAAGTTATGACCAGTACCAGATTTACATTACATTTTTCTGTCTCACATGTTGAACAACCTGTCCACAATTCTGTCATTTCATAAATTCCGTCCACATCTCCTTCACTCCGCTAATAAAAACCATCTCAGCTATTTACCTCCTGTCATCATCTTCATGCTGCCCTCCATAGCACTCCCCCAGTTTAGCATGCAAAGCTGCCCCACCTTACAGGTTCCTCCACCAAGCACACACCCTGTCTCCCCTGTTAATCTAATCCTTTCATAGCAACAGAGTTATACAGCGTGTTAATTACCACTGTCTGCATCTTGCAACCAGCCCTCATTTCAACTGCAAGAACCACCGTGTATTGGCATCACCCTCCACCCTTTATTGCTTATTCCACCAGATCAGTATAATAGAGATCTGATGAATCATTCCATATTTAAAGGAATACAGATAATTCAATATTGAGATTAAAAACTGAACAGGGAGAAGAGGAAGAATCAAACAAGTTGCTCTGCACATCTACCTCCATGAAACCTAAAGCAGTGCTTAGCGTAAAGGTGGTGAGAGGGAAGGACAGAGTTTGAGCACCAGTTTGAAAAACTGGCTGAACAGGATCTTGGTCATGTAGCCGAGAGTACAAAGAGAGCGGAGAGACATGTTTTGCCAGCAGCAAAGCTGGATGAAAGCCAGCACAAGCTGCTGTGTTCTCTGCAAATGAATCCCAAGTGGCTGAAATGACACAGCCCCCTTCGTGCTGCCTTAACTGTAACTGAACAAAGCTGTGAAACTTAAGAAGATTCCTTATTAAGCTCCTTCTTTAGTTATGATGCACAAAACACTAAAATAAACCTCTGGCTATTTGGATATTCCCATTTCCCCAGCTAAAAATAGCTCTCATCCTTGAGAAAGGCCACTGCATCTGTGCCTGGTGTGGTAATGGAATACTGAGATAATTCAGTTGCAGAATGCATCCATGCTGTCAACTGAACCATTTCTAAAGATACTCTGGGGGATTCTCTCTTTAATTCATCTCTGAGAAATAACAGAAAAATGAGGATTCTATGATCTTACTCATCAGACCTCCAGAAGCACCTAGTGCATCTTCAAAATGGGAATCCCTTCCTTTCTTGACTTACAAAGTGTCTGTTTTGCTTCTTTTAGCCCTACAGACCTATCACAGCTAACGGCATCAGACAAGACAAAATTATTCACAGAGCTTCAGAATTAAATGCATCCTTGCAATTTAACAAAGTCTGGAACGTTATACTAAACCATAAAATAGAAATCCAGAAAGAAACATAGCTTGTAGTCCATGCTTAAGATAGGCATGCACCTATTCCCAAGTGGAAAGTTGACTTAATGGATTGATGAGTATTATTTGCACAAAGGATGGTGCCCACTGTGTGGGGACCTGGTTTCAAAATCAGTGATATTGACAGGCACATTACCAACTTGCCTAGAGATAACAATTTGGTGATTACACATGAATATACGATTTGCCCTTATTCAGGAGTGACAACTTTTGGTCATAATTAAAAGGAAAACTTTCAGGAATAACTTAGGAAAGTTATTTTGGATCTTATATTCCAATACGTTCCTTTGAACTTAAAGATTTCATATTACTAATATTACTCCACAGATCCGTAAAATACACTGTTTGAGACAAAAAAAGGTCTTTTCTGAGGCACACAAATGTGAAATGGTAAAATCTCTTTTGCTCAAATCTGGAAAGCTAGTTACATGTGGGTTGTTTTTTCCCCATATTAATTTTAAGAAATCAAGAATAAATTTCCACCCTGACCAACACCCATCTCCATATGAAACAGAAACTAGAGATCTGTTTTAGATCTCTTTCTCAAATTATTTTACCTTCATAAGAGACTCACTTCAGTAATGAATTATTACCAAAAAAGTGGAAGGCAGCATAGAAACCACTAAAGGCAGGCAGCTCTGATATGCAGTACACGTGTCTCCATGTACACACACATGTTAATGTGTAGAATTATATATAGTGACACAAACTATAATAAAAAAACTCATCACATCAGCTGAACTTTCATGTTTGCACGTCTAGCAACACGGACTTTCTAAATGTATAAAGTTATTTCAATTCATTGTATTTCTCAACATTTTAAGTCCTGAAATGCCTTACATTTTATTAGCATAATGAAGTTTGAGAGGTACAGCTCATAGTCTATCATACAGATTACCAAATAGCATTTACCAAAACAAGTCAATAATACTGTAATATCCATACAGACTCACACACATAGTGTTTTATGTTGTGAAAACAACTGAAGTAGCAACCACATAAAGCATTTCTTTTTCAATCCAGAAATACCAGTGTTGACTCTCATGGATGCTCTCACACTGTCATATGTGAATTGTCAATTGAAAAAGAAAAGTTAAACTTCTCTAATTGCAACTGTCCTAGCAAGGAGACCACATACTTCACATTATAACATCATATATATTACACCACTTTGAAACAAAGGTCACCTGTGATTCGACTAAGGCCATACTGTTTATAAACATGTATAATATCCAGTCTTGTGTTAAAAAAAACATTGTTACTCAAAAGACATTACTGTAAGTCACTACATTAGAGCTTTAAACTGTCTCTTAGGCCTTTGGTGTGGACCACTCTTTGCTTCTAGCATAGAGCATATGACAATGATCTGCCTTCTTTCAGGTAAGAGCAGCATGGAAAACAAATGACAATCCCCCAAAAGGTGTCACTGAAGACTCTCTACTAGAGGTTCTGCTTCAACAGGCAAAGATATTGCAGTCCTTGTCTCAAAGCCTGATTTTACAGGAAGTATTCTACAATTTATTGCTAGAGACCACCCAAAACCAATTATATAGTTGCAGATACAGTTCTTGAAAGGAGATCTCCAGCAACTGAACACTGAGGCAGGCTGCCCAGAGAACATGCAATGCCTCTATCTTTGGAGGAATTCAAAGCCCAACTGGCCATGGTTCTTGGCAGCCTGCTCTAGCTGACCTTGCTTTCTAGGGGTTTTAGAAGACATCTCTAGGTCCCTTCCAACCTCAGCTATTGTGCTCTTCTCTGGTCTCTCTGGACTCCCTCTGTTTTGCCTACTCTGCAGCTATGCTATAGATCATTACACCATGGTGTATACATCTGCCCATGTGTCTTTGAGGAAGGACTGCTATCTGGGGCAAGGGGGAGAGAAGGGGAGGAACTCAAGAGGTGATATGCAGCCACAGTTGATTAACATAAAACTTCTCGCCAATAAAACAAGCAAGATTGGAGCACCACTGAAAAACAAACATCCAGCAACCCTGGAGTCTCCCTTTAAGACTTAGAGGCTCTAATAGAGCACGAGAAATCTCAAGAGTAACCAGCCACAGGTTTGATATACTAAGCTTGAACATGCACAACATATGACAAGTCAACTTTGGGAAATATTTGCAATTGGACTTTGTGCCTCAGACCCTGCACCCATGAGAGTTTTTCATTTATTTACAATACTCTCCATGGGCAGCTTTCTGCTCCTTCACTCTTCAAATCCTGGTGATAATGTCAGCCTTATCCATGCAATGGAGGAATTTAAAGCATGTCAATACAACTGGGAGGTGCACAGACTGCATTTCAGCAGTATTTACAAGTATGATAACCCTTTATTGTGCCAGGTAACTTTTTAAACAGAGAATCCTATAGTAAGCCTTTGCCTTTTTTCATCTAACTGCTATTCCACAGGGCTGACAATGGATACATGGTGACCTTGTACTGAAATTGCTATATGGAAGAAAAAAAGTGTAAGCCACAGTGCAGCTGACTTTTTTTTTCCTTCTGGCGAAAAAGGAAAAATTGCTGTGTTTAGATACTATTCAGACACAAACAGGAAAAAGAAATTGCCCTTTGGTTTTATTTCTTCGCAGAGGGAACTTGCAGAAGGTGACAAGAGCAGCCCAGGTCCACTCACTAGAAATGTTCAAAAACCATATTACCAGTTTGATTTCTCCTATTAAGAGGAAAGCAATTTTTTGCTCTACTGAACACTGATGCCCGAGATCATTTGTGACTGAGGACTAGCCTGGACAAAAGCATGGTTTTAATTTCCAGCATGCCACAGACAAAATAACTCTGCTCACTATGACCAGTCAAGCTACATATCACCTTGTGCCTCTTGCAGTATTATAAACTCATTCACTTATTTAATATTGAATAAGTAACCAGTTACAATGGCACCATAGATGTACAAGAGCAAGAGAGACAGACATATTACCCAAAAACCAGTCAGAATGTCCATCCAACTTTGGAATTTACATGTGTAAGAGCAGAGTTGCTCTCCTCAGTTTCAAGGAGATGCAGGATGTGCCACTGAGCTTCAAGCACTGTAGACTGTCTTTTCAAGTTTATTATGTTGCTTCTTACTACCTACTAATCTTCTCATTTTGTATTCTTCCCTGAATTGAGGTCCAGCAATAGCAAACCAGGTTCCACACATCCTGCTGCTTCTGCTGCTGTTCCCAAACAGTTTCATCTATGCTGGAGTGTCTACGTAGTCATAAACTGTTGCCTTTCTCACGGAAAAAAACTAATTCTTTTTACCCGTGGCATCAGCTAACAAAAGCAATAGGGTTAAGGTCTCAATTATCCTGTGCTTGGGGTTCTGCCATAAAACTCCAAACATTGCAAGTCTTCAAAAGAAGCAGTAGTTAAAAAAACCAGAATCATACTTTTGAAGTTATTTAAGATTTATCCAGGGAGAGAAAGGTACTCTTCAAGTTATCACATCCTTCCATTCAACAAAATAATAAAAAAAAAGTATCTTAAAATTCATCATCCCCTTCAGAATTACACAGAGGGACTGGGAACTTTAAGCTTAGGTGAGGGTAGTCCACATAAAAATAGGTTTGTTTAGCATGGTTCAGCATCAGGTAAAATATGAAATACAGAAATGGAGCAACAGGTGTCTTGCTTTGTCTGTCCAGTAACAGTCTGTAGAGCATAAAAAACAGACCATTGTGACTTAGGACTGTAATAAAAGGCCTTAAGGGTGAAACTTGCACATTTTTTCTTTCTTTAGCTCATTTTAATTGGGCATAAGTTTTTGTGTGACAGAGTAAACAATAGCTACTAAAAGTTTTAATTCTTCCTTGTAAAGAATGCAAAAATCTAACCTTCCAAGACAAAGATCTGTCCAAGCCATGCCACTTGAGCATTTTACAACCGTTTTTGATTAATTATTTCTTAGATGGAAGTTTGCAACACCAGATTATGTGCATGCTCTCCAGCTATGATATCTGCAGCATCTAATTCAGGTAATGCCTTAAGCATAAAAGGCAAGACCACAGTTCAGGCCACCTAAATGTCACAGCAATCAGGTCACAGCTTTTATCTTCAAAAGCCCAATCTGTTTTAATAAGAGAGTGTTGAAATATGCAGAGTACTCCACAAATAAGCTACTTGAAGTTAGCCTTGTGTAAGATAAAGTACCCCCATCCAGCAACATAAGAATTTCACTGTTTTTGGACTTTACTACTATATTATGTATCAGGAAACTGCTAAATAAGGAAACGCTGAGATAAAAGTAAGTTTGCACCTTTAAATTAACCTGTATGGAAGAGGCCACTAGCTATCAAAAACAACAATGCAAAAAGTATTTGTGTCTTGCAGAACACCTTCATATTTGTTAGCACAGATCATTCATGAGTCTGTCTTTAAGCAAAATGAAACTCTGAATATTACTAATGCAAAAAAAAAAT